>CM050423.1:32176159-32873659 GCA_027564155.1 Gymnocypris eckloni scoliostomus
ATTGTACTCTTTGGATGCCATATTACACACAATGTTTGGAAGTCAAATGGCACTGCACATCACCCCAAAACATCATGGTGCAGCACAAGCAAAATTCATATAGCTGAAGTAAGAATAAATGGAAAAATGTAGAGACATTCTTGATAAAAATCTGCTGCCATCTACCAGATTGAAGATGAAATGAGGGTGGACATTTCACAGAGACAATGATCCCAAATACACAGCCAAGTAAATTCAAGTAAATTCTCTGAAACCTCTCAATTGGTTTCAGAGAAAGAAAGTTTAGCAGCTAGAATGGCCAGCCAATCATCTGACTTGAATCCAATAGAAAATCTATGGAGAGAACTAAAGATCAGACTTCATAGAAGCGGCCCATGGGACATTCAAGATTTGAAGACTGTTTGTGTAGAAGAATGGGCCAAAATCACAACTGAGCAATTCATACGACTAGTTTCTCCATACAGGAGGCGTCTTGAAGCGGTCATTACCAACAAAGGCTTTTGTTCAAGTATTAAATCAATTTCAGTAAGCGTGTTCAATACTTTTTCCATGGGTTATTCAATTTTATTGCATAACTTAGTTTCTGAATTTCTTTGTACTGTTTTCTTAGTATGTATGGAATGGATTACTTGAGTTGTTACTGACATCTGGTGAAAATTTCATGTCAACAGCACCTTTAGAAATATATTTAATTAGAAAAATGTTGACGCGTTTAATACTTATTTTACCTGCTGTATGTATGTGTATATATATATATATATATATATATATATATATATAACACACACACATGTATTTATTTATTCTTATTCAGGGCTCCCAAAATTTTGGAAAAAGTTATTACTGGACAAAGATTTTAAGAAATTTTAATGTTGAGTTTTTTCCTTCAGTGCATATTTTCCAAACCCTTGGACACAATAGATTAATATGTCTTAACTGAAAAATAAATTAATAAAATAAATATTTAAAAGCTTAATTTTCTAGTTTGAAGTCGACATGAAATGGAAATTATGAACATCTGTGATCATATGTCATTGCAAGGGGGACATTATATGTGTCATTTTATGTGTTAGGCCATCAGTAGTAATTTTGAATTATTATGGAACACCATGCCAACAAAATCAAATTCTGATAATCAGATTTCAGAGATAACTTTATCACACCATGTGCAAAGTAAACTATGTACCCACAATGAGAAACTATGTTCCTTTTCTGGAGGAAATTAGTGAATTTTTGCACACAAAATACAAATAAAAAAGATGGTTTCGTGGTTTCAGTATTTTATTATAATTTTACTTTATTACTATTTTTTACAGTTCTCACTTCTCAGGAATAAATATTTTATATTTTCAGGTTTTTCCAATGTCCATGGGAACCCTGAATGTTGTCTAGCTCATGTACAATAATCAGTTTAACTGGAACTTCAATTCAACACAATAACTGCACACTTCTTAAAATATAATGCAAATAAATGTAATCTATACAAACAAAATAGTTTACATTAGAGTTAAGAAAAAAGCTTTACCATTCTTACCTTGACTCATGCGTCTCTTTGTGGTGCTTCAGGTCTATACATACAGACATATATCACTTACCCGAGAATACTCACAGACTCCATAGTTTGAGACATGCAACTCTACCTACCTCAAAAACCAGCTATGCCCTGAAAATCCAAGAATCCACTTACCTTGTTACTGAAACAAACACAACATCAACCCACAGGATAATGGAGGTCTATTTAAAACCAAGTCTATTTCTTTTATAATTAGTATAGCTTAGTAAATTAGTAAAAAGTGTTTTTCTTACTCAACAGGCTGAGATTACTTGTCTCTCAACATCTAAATACAGTCTTGGTCTACCAGTAAAATATCAGAGGGAACAATTCAATGTAATTGGAAATGCAAGATAATGTAAATGCTAAAAACGGATATGTTTGATATTAATGACTCTTCTGACACTGCATTATACAACATTCAATCAAAAGCTGCTTATTCTACTCTTTCATATTGTGGCCTCCTGAAAGATAAATAAATAACAAATTAGAAGAAAAACAGAAGACCACAATCACAGTAATGTCTTCACTGGGAATCACAGGAATGTGTTTGCAGTACCTGATCCAAGATGTAGTTCCGTCTTTTGTGGGCAGCAATCTGGATCATTTGGTTCAGGCACTGAGTGGCCTGCTGAATCAGGATGTCCCAGCGCCCAGCATAGTTTCGCTGGCGGCGCAATCCCATCACCTAAGACCATAACAAAACCATCAAAAGAGCTTTTTTTAAGCATTATCCACTAATGTTAATACATTTGGGGTCGGTAAGATTTTTTGTATATTTTTTATAATAAACAAGTTTTTTTTTTTTTTTTTTTTTTTTATAAAGTAACAAGTTAAAAAAGCTTTTAAGTAAAACAGAAATCCGTTTTTATTTCTTTATTTATTTCAAAAAACCTTACTGAGCTTAAAGTTTTTAACAGTAAAATGTATATTATATAAAATTATTTACATCACAAATTTATAAATAACGTAATGTAAAAAAAAAAAAAAAAAGATACCTTCCATTCGATTGCACTTTTTTTGGACACAAGGAAATTATTTATTTTCAAATGTGAACCATAAAACACATTTAAACATGCTGATCCTACCTTCATTTTCTCCATGATGGCATTTGTGCCCAGGATGTTAAATTTCTTCTCTGGGTTCATCTCTGCATGCTTAGAGGCCCATGTGGTTTTACCGCAAGCAGGAAGACCAACCATCATCAGTACCTACACACAAAAGGGATATTCCCTCGACTGTACACATTTATTTGAAACCATATTTACTATCATTGGAAGGATTATGGGACCTACATTTGTTAATGTTTTTGAAAAGTCTCTTATACTCACCTAGGGAGAATTTATTTGATCAAAATTATAGTAAAAAATATATTGTGAAATATTAACAGATTAAAAATTAACAGATTAACAACAACAACAAAAAACTATATTTTAAAATGTAATTTTATTTCTATGATGGCAAAGCTAAATTTCAATAGTCTTTAGTGTCACAAGATCCTTCAAAAATCATTCTAATATGCTGATTTGATGCTAAGAAAACAAAACATCTTACTGACCCAAACATTTTGAACAACAGTGTATCCATCTACTGTAAGATTTAGTAAAAATGTCAAATTTGTCTTAAAAGTTGTTATATAAAACTTCACTGCAAAAGCAAAGTGAAACATGATTTGATGCTAAGAAAACAAAACATCTTACTGACCCAAACATTTTGAACAACAGTGTATCCATCTACTGTAAGATTTAGTAAAAATGTCAAATTTGTCTTAAAAGTTGTTATATAAAACTTCACTGCAAAAGCAAAGTGAAACATCAAATCTAATGCTCACACTACCTGTATAGAGCTAATCAGGAGTAATTACCTCACAATCAGATTTGTTGGTGGGACCAACAGTTCCTCTGACTCTGTTCTCTATGTTGACGGCCCCAATCAAAGTGTAGCCATCTTGCAAAGGAAAGAAAGGTTCCGCTCGCTGGCCAAAGTTAAACTCAACAGAGCAATTCTTCTCCAGGACGTGAGGATACAGTGCACGACCAGCCAGTTCTTCTTTAGATACGTGAAATGCCACATCAAGCCACTTGCCGTTCCTTGAGAAAGCCATTTCCACCTTCTCATTACTATTAAAGTCCTGCAAAAGAAACATATGAGACTATATAATTATGTCAACTACTTTATATGGCTAGTTATATGTTTGTTATTTTGGTTTTCTTTCATTATTCTCTCGATTCCAAAGCCTAGTGATCTGCCTACCTAGACAGAAGGCATCATACAGTAGGTCCCATCCTAATGCTGTTCAAATCAAAATTAGAGCATTTTATGCATTCTTGTTTTCAGAATAGTGTGTCATGTTGTTAGCTTAGCAACATGCTAATGCTAGACTCAATTAGAATCTATTAGTGCAACACCTAAATTGCGGCCAATGTAGTCTTTTCCAAATCAGTCAATTATAGGTGTTAAGATGATAGATAAGATGATGACACAAGGTAAGGTCACATTTACTGTTGCTCAACATATTTCAATGATGAAATAAACATACAAAGCTATTCTGCCAGCTAGCAAACAAACTAATCCTTAATATGTGCTTTCCAAATAGCCTATTTGTTTTATTTTTCACTTAACAATATTCAAGTGAAGTGTGATAAGAAACTGGCTGAGTAGATACTACAAGAATGAGTGCTTTAGGTTTCCATCTTTATTTTTGTGCTACAAATCTCTGCCCACACAGAGATCACTGTCAAATGCATAAAAATGTTCAGCGATGTAAATTCGTGAGAACGTTAATCAAATTTGAAACCAAACGGAAAATTCACATAACCACCGGAAGTCTATTAAGCTAAATTCTTGCTGACTTTTCAAGTAGTGGTAAATGTGACTGCACCTTTATCTTGCAGTATGCAGCAAAGGTTTGACCATGTTTTGCAACAGAGACAATGATTTAACAGATTCCAAAATATAAGTAAGAATAGCCCTCACAATATAACATCCAATGACATCACTTTCACCAAATTTCTCTCCGTAATCTTCAAATTTGCAACAGGTAGACTTTTTCCCTGTTCCGCCATACCCGTAAGAGAGCGCCTCCTCTCCTGAAACAAAGTAATTCCCTACATAAGAACCCAGAAAGATCATTTCTATAAACAAACCCATGTAAGTGTACTTGTGAATTCTCACCGAGCTGTGTGCTGCAGGAATCCAGAGACCACCCGACTCTCACGACATGAGGGTCAGGTTCACTGCCGGGAAGATGCTTGACTGGTATATACTCCATAACCTGGAGACAAAAAACAAGATTATGTAAACTATTAAGTGGATTTGAAAGTTAAAGGGATAGTTAACCCAAAAACAAAAATACTGTCACTGGAAATCACTCGCCCTCTTGTCGTTCCAAACCCGTAAGACATTCGTTCATCTTCAGAACACAAATTAAGATATTTTTTTATGAAATCTGAGAGCTTTTTGACCCTCTATAAACAGGAAAGTTTTCTCATAGCTTAATAAAATTATAGTTGGACCACTGATGTCACATGGACTATTTTAACAATGTACATAATACGTTTCTGGGCCTTGAACGTGTCAGTTCCGTTGCTGTCTATGGAGGGCCAGAAAGCACTTGGATTTAATCAAAAATATCATCATTTCTGTTCTGAAGATGAAAGAAGGTCTTAAGGGTTTGGAACGACATGAGGGTGAGTAATTAATGACAGAATTGTTATTTTAGGGTGAAATCTCCTTTTAATTAAAGAGAAACAACTCATCTGAATTACCAAAAGTGTAAGATTGGAAATATATTAATACTTTTATTCAGCAAGGACAATAGAAATTGATCACATTTGACAGTTAAGACATTTATAGTGTTACAAAATATTTATATTTCAAATAAATGCTGTTTTTTCTATTCATTAAAGAATCCTAAGAATGTATATCAAGGTGTACACAAATTATTAAGCAGCACAACTGTTTTCAACATTCATAATAATACGAAATTTGAAGGATCGTGTGACACTGAATACTGAACAATGGCTGCTAAAAAAATCAGCTTAGCCATCACAGGAATGAACTACACTTTAGAATATATTAAATACATTATTTTAAATGGCAATAATATTTCACAATATTACTATTTTGAACAAATAAATGCAGCCTTGCTACGCCTAAGAATATAAACATTACCTTCAGCTCATAGCACACGCGTCCCTTGTTTACACCATACGTTGCTCGTGCTCCAGACCATAGGTATGCAAATCCCTCGATGGTTAAAGGACAGCTGCTGCAACGGTCTCGTGAGACTTTGAAGTGCAAGTCACAGTTATCTGTCGAGGATTACAGAGAATTCCATTCTTATTATGACAATCATAAATCATAATTACACAAAAAAAGCCCTCACGTACAAGTGTCAATGACCACAAGTGTGCCATCAAAGTCTTCCTCATCCTCTTCAGCAGGTGGCAGAGATGAGCGGGACCTGTGATCGAACATAGAAAATCACAATGTAAATGTAACAGCACTTGTTAGTGTGCATTAAATCAAATATGCTGTTATAGGATTGAATCAAAAGCACTGTGGTAAATTCACCTCCTGTCTTCACGGTGTTCATAGTAGCTGTAACCGTGGCTCTCATCATAGCTCCTCTTGTGGCCATGATGTGCATGTCCGTCCTTTTTGGTCTCTATCTCTGATCTCTGTTCCTGGTGCTCCGTCTTTATCTCATCCTCATTTTTCACCTTTACTGGTGTCCCTTCATGTTTGGTTAAACAATAAAATATTCAATATAAAGCAGAGGTTCTCAACCAAGTGGGTAGAGCGAGCCATGCCTCAGCAAACTTTCAAAGCGGCCTCAAAAATGACTTAAAATGATTTAAATCATGACAAAACAAGCATTAAATTATATGAAAACAACTGAAATTAGTCAAGCTTACAGTAGCTACAAAGTAACATTCATTTTATAATAAATACACATATTTCTAATCAAGACAAGATCTAAAATAATTGATCAGGCAGAAATGGTGAGTAAAAACTGTTAAAGCGTTAACCTGGAAGAGACCTGGGGTCAAATATGTTTGTTAGCAACAGGAGCCTCAGGGTCAAAAATAAAGGCAAACTGTGATTATAAAAATAATAACAATAAAAAAATTACGTAGGAAATGCAAATGCTAAACTTTATATAAATCTGCACTAATGAAAATAACCCTATAATCTTTGAAGTGCAGTCAAAAATATTAGTGGTAGACTGATATATTACCAAGGTTGATATAGAGCATTTTTTAATGAGTGACGTCAGCCTTAAAGTTTTTCTGTTTGTTCAATAAGTGTTTAATTTTGATCATTTTTATCATATTTGTATTATTACAGCGCCGTGAACATGCAAATTGGTTGCAGACAGGAGAGTTCTGCTGTCACTCGATACACAACGCTGGCTAACTAAAAGTCCTTTGATTTCAAACTACTGTATGCTGTGTTGTATCCAGTTGGCTGCTGTTATATTCACTGTGTACTTTATGTAAAATTAGAATTACTTGGTCTTTATTTGAGAAAATATCATTTGTACACAGATTTACCAGATTACTGAGTGCACTTTTGGTTAATGTGTTTACTTCCTTTTATTAGTGTTTTTAAATGTGTCTTTATTTGTGATTACTCTAAGAAAATAGAATGTGAAAATAACAAACTAAAATACAATTTTGTAAATTGATTCATTTTCAAATTATTTATTCTAATTCAGTAAACATGATGTAAAATGGATATATTTTTTTTACTAAAGCATGTGTTATATGCTACCTTTAAATTATAATCTGTATCATGTATATATTTGGGCTTTATATCAGTCATCAGGCACCCTGCTCTCTAAGAATCTAAAGAAATCGTCATAATTTGACATCATTTGTAATTACATGTTTACATGAACAAGCATCAAATCACAAAATTCAAAACTGCTGATGAAATCCATTCAAACCCACAAATGCCAGTTGCAGTCTTACCCTCCTTGCAGATTGTCTCAACGGTTGCCTGTTGTACATCCACAGTCTCAGGTTTATTTTCATTTTTAGAGACTTCAGAAATACTGGGGTCTATATCAGAGCCCTTTTTCTCAGCAGCCATCTGCCCTTGGTCAGAACACTCATCCATCCCAGCCTCTGCAACACCTGTCACAGGCAAACATGCAATGAGATCACAAATGATTTCATTTTCACTAGTCAAAGCATGCATTAAATTATCTGCATATGCATGCAAACTTGAGTACCTGCTTCTCATCATTGCAGGTGGGTTCCTTTTTAGCCTCCAGAGCCTCCTGCAGCCGCTCCACAAGATCCACTTTAAGGCCTCGACTGTCCAGCCCACGCTTCTGCAACTCCTCTTTCAGCTCGTTCACTTTCAGTTTCTCCACATCCACACTCATCCTACACGTGTTCCTGTGGCTCAGTGGTAGAGCATTGCATTAGCAGCGCAAAGGTTGTGGGTTCAGTTCCCAAAAAATGTATACCCTGAATGTACTGTAAGTCACTTTGGATAAAAGCGTCTGTTAAATGCATAAATGTAAATGCATGACATAGCAAGGAGCTCTCGCTCCCAAACCTGCCAAAATGAACCATGATTGTGTCAAAACATCAATATATTGCTGATGCATATCCACGGCTGATTTTTAGCATCTGGCTAAACTGGTCACTAGCTGACTGATTCAAAAACCAGCTTAACAACCTTGTTGCGGATCCAGGTTGGCCTCACATAATAACCAGCTCAGACTAGCTAGAAACCAGCTATCATGTTTCAGAAACCAGCTAGGCCACTTTATGATCATGTGATAGCTTGTTTGTTGATGATCTATCAGCTTTAATCAGTTAATAACGAAATAACGATAAGGTTAGACCAGATACCAGAACCAGCTATCATTTCCCAAAGCACAGCTTCCAGTTTAAACCGACAGGGTGGGACATTTGCCCAGCTAATTTGCTAAATCATGTGCACACATATGTTGTGTAGTAAATGCATTGGCAAACAGGCACATCTAGTGTAATTCTGTAAATGCATTCACATTATGATGTAATATAACTGAGAAACGACACATGCACATGTCAGTTTTTTCAAGCAATGAAACATGTCATGCCAGCTAACTCAGCTCGTGTAAATGGACGTGCATTTCTCTCATGCAAATTCTAAAATGTCAGTTAAAAAGGTGTCATGGGCTTACCACACCACAAGATCTTGGTTAGATGAAGGAGAGTTTTTGAGTGGTGTAAACAACACAGGACAGCACGGGCCTCAGTGCGGAGCAGGAGGAGACAAAGGCATACTGAATGTTGTCCATAGTGTTTGAGTGCTGCCACCTCCTGGACATATCTAGAATATACCGATAGTCCAGTCACGATACATTCCTGTTACTACAGGTACATCTCAAACAATGTGATTATCGTGAAAAAGTTAAATACTTTTTGTCACTCATTTCAGAATGTGAAACCCATATATTATATAGATTCATTACACATAGAGTGAAATATTTCAAGCCTTTTTCCTTTGATTATGGCTTAAAGATAATAAAAACCCAAAATTCAGTGTCTCGGAAAATTTGAATATTACATAAGATCAATGAAAAAGGATATTTTAAACAGAAATGTCAGGCTTCTGAAAAGTATGTTCATTTCTATGCACTCAATACTTGGTTGGGCCTTCTTTTGCATGAATTACTGCATCAATGCGGCCTGGCATGGAGACAATCAGCCTGTGGCACTGCTCAGGTGTAATGGAAGCGCAGGTTACTTTGATAGCGGCCTTCAGGCCATCTGCATTGTTGGGTCTGGTGTCTCTCATCTTCCTCTTGACAATACCCCGCAGATTCTCTGAGAGGTTCAGGTCAGGCAAGTTTGCTGGCCAATCAAGCACAGTAACACCATTGAACCAGCTTTTGGTACCTTTTTGGCAGTGTGGGCAGATGCCAAGTCCTGCTGGAAAATGAAATCAGCATCTCCATAATGCTTGTCAGCAGAAGGAAGCATGAAGTGCTCTAAAATGTCCTGGTAGATGGCTGCGTTGACTGTGGACTTCAGAAAACACAGTGGACCAACACCAGCAGATGACATGGCAGCCCAAATCATCACTGACTGTGGAAACTTCACACTGGACTTCAAGCAACATGGATTCTGTGCCTCTCCACACTTCCTCCAGACTCTGGGACCTTGATTTCCAAATTAAATGCAAGATTTACTTTCATCTGAAAAGAGGACTTTGGACCACTGAGCAACAGTCCAGTTCTTTTTCTCCTTAGCCCAGGCAAGATGCTTCTGACATTGTTTCTGTTTCAGAAGTGGCTTGGTAGCCCTTTTCCTGAAGATGTCTGAGTGTGGTGACTCTTGATGCACTGACTCCAGCTTCAGTTCACTCCTTGTGAAGCTCTCCCAAGTATTTGAATCGGCTTTGCTTGTCAGTATTCTCAAGCATGCGGTCACCCCTGTTGTTTGTGCACCTTTTCCTACCCATAATTCTTCCTCCCAGTCAACTTTGCATTTAATATGCTTTGATACAGCACTCTTTGAACAGTAATGACCCTCTGTGACTTACCCTCTTTGTGGAGGGTGTCAATGATCATCTTCTGGACCATTGCCAAGTCAGCAGTGTTCCCCATTATTGTGGTTTCAAAGAACAAGAGATAACCAGAATTTATACTGTGGGCATGGTCGTTTATTGAAACTCAAATGTAAATATTCTAATATTTTGATATATTGCTGTTTGACTTTCATTAGCTGTAAGCTCTAATCATCAAAATTAAAACCAAAAACATTCTAAATGTTTTACTTTACATGTAAGGAATCTAAAATATATGAAAGTTTCACTTTTTAAATAAGTTACAAGAAAAACTTTTTTACGATATACATTTTTTTTAAATGTACCTGTATTCATTATCAAGCCCCGTCATTGTTTACTAATGTTACCCTTTTTAATCTAATTCTACCCAATGAAATATAATAATATTTGCATTTGTAAAGATATATTTTCGTACAAGAATAATATTATGAACTATGTTTGTAGGCAAAACTAAAGTGTCTTTAAACTAAATTAATATAGTGTAATATCACGAAGTGCATGAAATATTACATTGTCAGGGTTTCCCCAAGCAGGGATTTATGAAATCAGTGCAGGAGATTTGTAAACTGATGAAAAGCTAATAATGTTTTTTTTATGACACTAGTTTATGCTTTGTGGCCTCTCAATGTTCTGTAGTTATAGTCTATATTAAATTCCATATAATTTTACAATAATTTATAGTAATCATTAAAGCCATTTATATTCTCACTTCATAGATTCATTAATCGATTATTATTTTACATTATATTACTTTTTAGATTATTTTCCCATTGTTGTTTAGTCTTAGGTTTTAAGGGATGTTTGTCTTCATGAGTAAGAGATGAGAGGGAATATTTGTGAAAATGCAAGGTTTATGGGATGTTGTAAAGCAGTAGTTTCCATTGCTTTTGCCTGTGATACAATAACACTTTGCTCCTTTTTTATCATCATCACTTCGTTTTCTGCTCTTCAGTTGGCTTTGCTCAGTGAACTTCTTGGCTGATAGAAGACTTAAACACTTGTTTGGGGAACCAGACAAGACTTGCTGTAAACAGGTTTGGGGTATTAGGCAATTTTGCTCAGTAGTTGTTCTGTTACAAGACAAAATGGATATTTGGATCAGGTTTCCGGAGCTTGATCTGATATTTCTGGTGTGGAGGCATGATCGATCTATCTATCTCACAAACACACGCGGTATACAGAAAGAAAAAAGTATGACACATAGTTTGTATAGCATTTAAAAACTGCTAAAACGTTTCAAATGAATAATTTTTCCATTTTAAATTTAAGTCTGTATACAGAATTTTGTGCCTTGAATAAAGTGAAAACTGATGTGCTAAAACTTTCACATGTGATTATTTGAGAATGGCATTTTACAACTACATAATGTTTTTACAATTTATAATACATTCAAGATATAAGAAAATAAAACAAGCATCAGAATAATTCACTTTATTTTACAATCATAAATATACACCCATATACACATGCCATATTAATTTAACACAGCAGTCTTTTAATGTAATGGGGATTTTCTTGCAGGACACACAGAGATGGCTCTCTGCTTCCTATATTGAGGGACACATCCATATTTACTATATGGAATATGTCGTTCAAGTATCGAAAATTATATAAGTGATGAATGCCCAACTCTATCAGCATATTATATGAAGAAAATGTTATGAAATAACGTCCAAACTGATGAGCAGAATAGTAATTGGTCAAATGTTGGCAATGGTTTAACGGAGTCATCAAATAACTAGAACTTTCAATTGAAAACAGCATCATCCACCCAAACAAATAACGCATAGGAAGTGTTATACTGGTAGCCAGTCAACCAATCACACACAAACTCTTTGTTCCTTCCGCGTTTATATAGCCTGTGGTTTCCTTGTGTGTGTGGGATGGCTTAACCAAGACTTTGTGTGTATATATGGCAGTGCTGCACCACTACTGATATGTTCTCATAAATCAGTCTCTTTGCCCTTCTTAGAAAGGGCATATTTTAGAGATGCATTTTATTACTTGGTACTTGGAGCTGCTGGGAGGGACAACAGAAGTCGATTAACCTCTCTGATCTGAGCATCCAGTGTCTCTGTGGATAATGCAAGCTCTCCTAGTTGTGTCTGAAGGCTGTTAATGGTTTGTGCGAGCTCTTCTTCCTTGTGTCTGGAGTTGGTGGCCTGGCGGCTATATTCAAACACCATACAACCTCCGCCGATGATGAAAATGATAGCTTCACCGAGCAGCTCAGCTCCAAGCTCCGCAGCTGCCTCTTCATTCAGGGGTTTGATGGAGGAGCCACGGAAACCCATAATTCTCATCTTTGTTCTCATCTCGATCCAGTGATATGCTATGGAAAAACAAGAGGCACCACATCGAATTACTTGACAGATTTATTTCAACAATTCACTCTAGAAAAAGTTAAGACACATTTTCGGCTTTTACCTTTGTGCTCAAGGTAACCTACACAAGAGAGACTACTGTATACAAATTACAACATTAAAAAATATATTAAAAGACACTAGCATTTAAACATTAAAAGGCACAATAATTGCATTACAACTTCTGCCTGAAAAATTATATATATATAACATTGTGTACAAACAAGACTACATTTAGTATAACAAAATAACAATCTCGTATTAGACATTGTTTATATTGCTTTCATATTACATATACAAATAACTATATATTATATTGTTATATGAAATTATCAAATACATTAGCAAAAGGCACTTTCTTTAACCTCAATGACAGTTGAGTCCCGCCCCTTTAAGCACACCCGAACCTCATTTGTCTAAAGGGAAGCTTCCTTCTAGTATCTTATTGGTCTCTCGGTAAATCTGTAGTTGAAAACACCCAATGACAATATCGCAGCAGTTGTGATTGGCTAAATAGCAAATACATTCAAACGGCTATTGGCTGGCTGGGTGTTCACTCGACGTTTCCGCCTACAGACACCCTTGACTGATAATCATACCGTTAAAACACGAACAACCAAAAGCCAACTTACCTTGAGCCGGAGGAAGGCAGACATAATTCTTAAAGAATTCACTTCTCCGCGCGCCTGCTTTTATCCTGTTAGCCACTGGTTTGCCCAGTTGTCGTACGCCCAGATAGAGCAGCTTTGCAATTGGAAAGGCACCGACAACCATCTTGGCGGAAAATGCGTCATCTGAGGAGGCGGGAGGATAAGGACGTCATATGGACGACGCTCCTGTGTAATATTAATGACGCAATATTAATATTCATGAGATATTGAACGCGAGTTTCACGCAATATTAGCATTAGTATTATTTTTGTTGTTTTAAGGGAACAATATAACCCTGGTCATCCTTTGTTTTTTAAAGATTATTCCCCCGTTTGTTACGTAGTTTATATTTATAGATAGTACATGAACAGTTATACAAAACAATGTATTCTAAATCGCTCTAAAATAAATGCATGGAAACAATCACGATTCAAATAAGAAATAAATCAAATAAATCTCACAGCGTCCACCACAGCGCGTTGTTTACCTGCGCCAGCTGTGCTCTGGAGCATCTGGGTCGGGTTTCAGAAGCAGTGGGCTGGACTGAATATCTCAGGACTTCACAGACAAGAGTTAAACACCGTTGAAATGTTTTTCATCTAGTCATGTAACACATCCATGCTCGGCGGGACTAAGTTCTAGGATTTTACGGCTCGACAACCTCACAACTATTACAGCTATTCAGGTAACTTACAGGAAACTATTTATGTTATTGTGCTTTTGAGTCTTCACTGGAAGTCCAGCTCGCAGCTTTTTTGGCTTTAAGAAGGCGGCGATGTGGATTGTACGGTGGACTCGGTTGTGTCTGTTATGCCAGACCTTTTTTAGCAACCTTTTTAAGTATTATTTAAACAAATGTGTACTATATCGAAAGTTTTTAAAGGCTCATTTGTGTAAGGAATTGTACGAGGAGGAGTCAGAGTGCTTTAATGGAAATCAGATGTCTTGAAAACGCACCACGCAGGAGCTTTTGAAGTCTGTGCTCATTGAACTGTCCACTGAACAATATAGTATTCATTATTCATCCTGAATGATGTCTTTGAATTACCCAAAAGCTTATTCGAGCTTGTATTTATTTAGTAACAAATAACTACATCTGTAGTTTGTAGTTGTGTTGTTTAGAATATGATAAAGCGTCCTGAAAATAGTTGTTTTGGCTGACATATAAGGTTTCACAGGGTTAAACATGTTGACTGGTTGATTCTAAAATGATACGTTGCTCTGAAGCAGGTCAGACTCGGTAATGAGCACCTTCGTGTCTTTTTTGAGCAGTGTTGGGAATGGGTCCAGTCAGGGCCGTCGCTAGTGGGGTGAAAGGAACTAAACCGACTGGGTGAGGCCAGCCTAAAAAGACGCTCAGAACAGTTCACGGGCCACTGCAGCGCTTCGTCACGAAAGTTTATCATTTGCAAGTGTTTTTAAGCCTTGCCTATTTCAGGGCTCTCGAGTTATAGCGAAAGTTTGGAGTGAGATTAGGGGAGGGGCCACATAAAGGGGAGGAGCAACTCAAATATTTACAGCACTCAAGTTTTTGCTAGCAGTTCAATTTTACATATTGTTTATAATTGACCAGCGCAAATAGAAATGATAACATCTGGTAAATCTGATGAAAGACAAATTCATTCTAATAAAATATAAATATTTATGTATTTAAAAATACAAATGTATCAAAAATAAAAATAAACTTTTCCCAAAACGTGCCAACTGAACAGCAGTACTCAATGTACATACTGTGCACATATACAGTAGGAGTACAGTACTTACCCTGAGCGTGTGCGTGGTGTGTGTGTGTGTGTGTGTGTGTGTGTGTGTGTGTGTGTGTGTGTGTGTGTGTGACAGAGACGAGAGAGAGTACACATTTCAGCTTCTGTTTCTTTTTTTTTCTGTTGTAAATGTTTGTTGCACATTTTGATGCCTGATGACAGGGGTAGAGGACTCCCACATAAAGTACTGTCATGACAGATGCTAGTTTTCCATCCAGAGCCAAACTGTTCCTAGTTTTGGTTTTGTTCAACCCCACCATGGAAAGCACACTGCATCTGAATTTGAATGGGGAAGCCACATTGCTTTATATGGGAGCCCCCTACCCCTGTCATCAAGGCATCAAAATTCGCAACAAACACAACAGAAAAAACAGAAATATGTACTCTCTCTCGTTCTCTCTCACTCACACACACACACACACACACACAGAGCTTGACATACATGCTCAGGGTAAGTACTGTAATACTACTGTGTGTACAGTATGTACATTGAGCACTGCTGTTCCGTTGGCATGTTTGGGGCCAAATTTCTTTCTATTTTTGATACTTTTTATGTAAAACAATTTATTTTATTTGGATGAATTTGTCTGTCTTTTATCAGATTACCAACTGTTATAACATCTCTAGTACTTTCCTTTCAGGAAGCCAAAGCTAATTTAAAGCTTCTGGTTGCAAAGTAGTTGGAGAGTTTTTTTTTTTTACTTCATCAGTAATACACTTTAGCACGAATTTGGCTATATTCCCCAAAATCAGCTCTCACTATCTTTTCACAGGCAAGTGATTTCGTCCAGGAATCTTAAAATAGAAAAAAATTATAAAACAAATTAATGAAGGGGTTACCTACAGCATTCATCGGATCTTTCTCTTCCAACTTATTACACTTCATGTGCGCGCGCATCCGTGTTGCTTAGTAACAAACTCGCGTGCCGCAGAATCGCGTAATTTAAACGGAAACAACAACGTCCTAATTTCTGATTGGCTGGTAGGTGGAATTTAACTCATTTTAACTCTATAGTCGGGAGAGCTATGAATTCGGCAGAGAGTATTCCCTCGTCTTTTAATTGTACATGCGCGGGACAAAATGATCCCTTTCTCAGAGTAATACGAGGTGTGGCGTGAGAGCGTGTGAACGAGTTGAAATGCGTGTGCGTGAGACTTGAGAGCCCTGCTATTTGAACTATCAAAAGAGTTTAAAACATTCCAACAAAAGACGCGGAAAAGCTCAAATTATTACTCGCGCACCGTGTTTGGTGCACACAGCACACAGACCTCATTTACCATTTGACTAAATGCTGCTGGAGCCAGCTGAACTGCATATCTGTCTTATCATGCTACAACTTGTTCTGAGTTTTCCAGCTCCCTTATAGCTTTTCTGGCACGTAGTAAACACTGACAATTTTATGTTGGTTTAATTGCATGCTAGCCAGACATTGTGTGTACTGTGGTTTATGTTTTAAAGGTTAGATGCAGTCAGGGTGGATTTCTTGAGTCTGGGATATCTTGTGTGATTCACAAGGAATGTTAAGCTCGTAATTTTGAAGAGTTGAGAGATTCCAGAGGCAAACGTTACTTGAGACTCTTTAGAGTGCCAAAGGGCTGCCCAAAAACAAACAGCAAACAGAAGTTACTAGAAGAACTAGTATCATAGGTCAGAGAGAGTGTGAGTTTTATATATACATATATATAAACCCACCCATGGTATCAGGATGACTAACAGGGTTTTTGGTATCAGGATGACTAACAGGGTTTTGTCAGAATGTTCTCTAAGGGCCGTCATTGTCTGTAATTTAACATGACACCCAGTCAGACCCAGACTTGTTAACCGAAATCTGATAAAATGTTTTGATTTATTAGTTGATAATTTGACATTTCAACAGTGTCAGGAGATGCAGTAGGCTGATCTGTGGGATTTTTTTGCCTCTAATTTTGTGTAGATTTTTCAATATTACAAGTTTTAGTTCGCATTATTAATTTGATAATTTACTCATCCTCATTTTGTTCCAAACCTGACTGACTTTCTTCTGTGGAATGTTTTGAAGAACATCCAATGGCTGTCAATGATTCAGTTGAAGACATTTTTTCAAAATATCTTCTTTAGTGTTCCACAGACTAATTGAAAATAAAGCATGAGGGTGAGAAAAATATGACCGAATTGTAATTTTTAGGTGAGATTTCACTTTAAGTTCACGGGTTTCACAGGAACATTCTGCCCACAGTTTTAGGAGTGCATCAGTGTGACAGTGGGGTGAGGCTCATAAGATCCATGTGTTTTGTATCTGCTCAGTGGTCCATGTCATTATAAAGTTGTTGAGACCAGAATGAACTGCTCTTGAGTGTCCGCTCCCCTTCAGAAGAAATCCTGTAAGCTCCACTGCTACTTATTGTCATCTAAAAGATCATTGTAATAAATGCTGATCTTTTTAATTCTTAAAAGTTCTGTGCTTTTGTACTGGCCAATATTCATTATTCACATATTTGTTTAATAGAGTTAATTCTTCGTCTGATGAAACTCCTATCTGCTCTGTCTTAGCTGGTTATAAATCATTACACCTTTTTGGCAAGGCCCAACATGAATTGCAAACCTGTTACATGCTGTTTGAATTCATGCCTTAATTAATTCCTATCAGCTAGACTATGAAACACTCTTGTTTACAATGACAGTTTTGGTTGGTTTCAATGCCATGAGATAGCGTCATGTCTGAGATATGTTACTTAGTTATAATTAGTATTATCAGGGTTTCCGCGGGGTCTTAAAAAGTCTTAAATTGTTCAAAAAAATCTTATTATGATTTCAAGAGGTTTTAAATTTGGGACGGAAAGACCATAAAAGGCTATGATTTCGTTAGATAAACATGAGTGCTGCAAGTTCAAAGTCCAATTCTGCACTGTTTTTATAGGGTGGGCATATTGCCAACATTAGTATTCGGTATTGGATCGATACTAGCCTCTTATAAGATTGATACTTTAGGTAATTTTTTTCTCCTATAGACTTAATACATACAACAAAGTGTAGACATGTCTGTGGGTGTATATTCCGCTATTTCACTTCTCATATGCAAACATTACTGCTACGCTGGTTTGTTGTCATGCCATCACGTGACTCAGCGGCCCCGAGTGCAAGCGGATACAGTGAGTACCTCACCCTAAAGTGAGAGATGGAACGGAACAACAAATTTGTCCTTTTTTATGCAGTATCACTGTAAGGTGTTTACTGAGTTTGGCCTTTTAATATGATTTCTTAATGCATTAAGACACTTTAAATATTTTCATCATAACTGTTTTCTATGGTAGAAAAATTCTTAACATATTGTTTAGCACGTTTGCATATTCTGGGCTCAGCTACTTGCAACATATTATATTTTATTAACAAACTGTATAACGAATTTAATCTTAATCTTTAATCTTAAAAAGACAAAACACGTGAGAATGAAAAACTTTCTCGAGGAAGCAGCGCTGGCCTGATTGTTAATATAGTTTTGGGGGGCTGAAACCCACCTAAAAATGATTTGGAACCGCCCCTGCTGGTATAGCGTGCGTAATTATACTGAAACATAAAAATATAACCAGTTTAACTGATTCAATGTGATGGCTGTCTGAAATAACAACATGCCAATCCGTGGTTATTAACCGTAAATCATCTTACACTTTCAAAAAGCATGACTGATACTCCAGCCAACTCTAACTGTCGACTAACAGCGGGAGTCAGATTGCCCCCTAGTGGATGGATAAAGGTTTGCTAGCTCATATTCATAAATTCTCAAGGGAATGACTCTGAGTTAATTGATGCTTGCACCCCCCTTGACAGGTGCTGGCGCCCCACAGGTTGAAAACCCCTGGTTTAAATGATTCGGTTCAATCGGAAGCACTCCCTTGTTGTCGCAACACCACCTGTTAGTGATTTTGATTTCACATTTAAAGTATCTTCATTTTTTATATAATTTCAAACATCAGTTTTCAACGTTTTATGTTTCAAATATCAAAACATTATTTATGCATTTGTAACTGCAGGTTAAAGCATTCTATGTCCCTCTGAGCTGCATTAAACAGTGTGTCAATACATCTATATGCCTCTTCAGATGCAGCTTCTGTGTTTCCTCTGCATTGCAAAGATACATTTTGTTGATACTTATTTCATTTGCTTGGTAACAGCCCAAATAAAAGAATTTGACTCGAAAGATGATTCACAGTTTTAGAAAAAAAATGGCTTAAAGGTAAAAATGCCAATAAAACTTATTGGAACATATCATTTTTTATCACTGCTTTGGACCACACAGAATATGAAGAATATCAAAAGAAATGCAGGAGTCAGCTGTCTGCGGTAATCTTTAAGAAACCAGCACAATAACACACTCTGCAAAATATCATCAAATTATAGTTATCTATAAAATCCCAGAAAATATTTTTTGTCAATATCGCACACACCTGATTCATGTTATTTAATTTATATAAAAATATATTGATGATAAAATTGTTTAAATCAATATAATAATTAATACTTTTGACTTTATAATTTTCTTAAACATGGTTTAAAGGCTCAAATGTAAAGTTTATTATTTTATAAAACTTTTGTTTTTGTGAAAACTTGTATCTGAACTGTAAATTATGCTTTTTACAGTTTATTATGGTACTATAGACGTTGTACCTGCGATCGTGGTATTCATTTTATTTGTGCAGGTCTTAAAAAAGGCCTTAAAAGTCTTAAATTTGAGCTTAGAAATCCTGATTATGATTTAAAGGAATAGTTCACTCAAGTTCACTTTTATGTTCCTCCAAATCTGTATGACTTACTTTCTTCTGTTGGTCACAAAAGAAGATATTTAGTGTACATGCAATGAAAGTCTAAAACAGCAGTGGACCACAAGGACGAATAAAACTAATCTGATCTTTCAAAATATATTTAGTTTTCCACAGAAGAAAGGCAGAATGACTTGAGTGTGAGTAAATGACGACTGAAATGTCATCATTGAGTGAGCTATCTCTTTAATTGAGCGTCTGGAAAACTGGTGATCTAAATGCAGCTTGGGTTGAGTAGTATGTTGTCATGTCTGAAGATATGGATTGGTTTGTATAATTGTTGCATTTGCAATGATTCCCCTTCAAGAAGAAGCTTGTCTGCCTAAACACTCAGCCATAATCTAGGGCTGACTAATAATTATTTTGATAATTAATCGGTTGATTTATTTGGTTAATTGGATGGCAAAACATAAACAATGGTAATGCATTAAATAAAAATAAGGAAATTATAATTAATTAAAGTTATAATAAAAACATCAAAAATGTTATTATACATCCTGCCCAGTAAAATGTGAAGGCTTTGAAAACAAATATAGTACATTTATTGATGTAGGCTATGATAAACATTATATGTGCAAAAAAGTTGAAATATAAATGTAAAAAAAAGATTTCTTAAATAAGAATTTAAATCACCAAAGTAAAAATGATAATAAATAAAAACTAACTGGGTAACTGGTACAAGGAGCGCACGTTCAGATATACAGATATACACAGCACACATATAATTGATAATCAAAACTTGATTTATTTCATTACCAATTATTATCAGTTGGTTAAAGATTCAGATTAAACAACGGTGTAAAAATAAAATAAATATATATATATATATATATATATATATATATATATATATCATGCAGATCAGGGCACAGGGCAAGCTTAAAGGGATAGTTTAACTAAAAGTTAAAATTCTGTCATCATTTACTCACCCTCGAGTAGTTTCAAACCTGTATGAATTTCTTTGTTCTGCCAAACACAAAGGAAGATATTTTGAAGAAAGTTTGTAACCAGGCTGTTTTGGGGTCACCAAAAATACTATAGAAGTCAGTGGTTCCCCAGAACTGCTGTTGCCCACATTCTTCAGAATATCTTCCTTTGTGTTCAGCCGAAGAAAGACATTATTTCAGGTTTGGAACTACTTGAGGATGAGTAAATTATGACAGAATTGTCGTTTTTGGGTGAACTATCCCTTTAACAACTGATTGTGAAATTGGGTTGAGAAAGAGCGAACATGAGCAAATGGTTTCTGTAACCACACCTTAATCCATCAATAGAAAGCACTGCTGTCTTAATCTTTTAGTCTTTGTGGTTTATGCCCCAGGCTCAGAATGGGGTAGGTCTTATCAGCACAGGGCGAGAGTTATTATTAACCTGTGTCACTCTCAACTCCACATTCCAGATTCACTGTACCAGGCCTGAGTTCAACGGCACTGCAACAAAAGTGCTAAATTATTAGTCACACAAAGCCTTAACCTCTCAATCGGCAAATTACTTCGGAGCAGTGAATGAGAGGTGGAGATTAGGGATTAAGATCGGCCAGAGAACAAAAAGAGAGAATTTGAGAGGATATATAGAACAAATATCAAGATACACCCGGCGGGTGAAGACTATTGTGCTTTTTGGAAAAGGGAGACTAGACGTCTGTCGCTGGCTGGTGCTGTCCTTGGAAATGTCCCTGAAGGTTTTTTTTTGTGGTGTTTTAATATCTTTATTGCTTTTAACTCTATGTAACAAAAAGTAACAAAAATTAAACACAAACATAAATGCTCTTATACATTCACAGGTTTAAAAAAACTAAATAATATATACCTACATATACACAACCCATATAAACACATATTCATATACACATAAATACAAATTATCAAACTATACAATAAAATTAAATAAAGGTCTCATATTATAAGACAGGAATTGTCCCTGATGTTTTACTGCATGTTCAGAAAAACACATGAAGTGAAATGACACCTAATATGCTAGATGTCATGCTTATTAAAAGGAAGCATTATATCATTCATCGCATACTGTATAGTGCGGAATTTATATATTTTTAAGTACCATTAACTCAATGAACCTAATTGCCCAGTAGTTCAAAAGTTTTTTTTTTTAAAGAAATTATTACTTTTTTTTATCAAGGAGGATTTATTAAATTGATCAAAAGTGATTTTTACAAATTAATGCTGTCAAATAAATACTAGGGCTGTAGCGATTAAAATTTGTAATCGAATTAATTACATGATGTGGCGATTAATTAAATCGAATTAGTCTCCACGTCACATTTGGCTGAGAAATTACTCCCAAAAGATAATTTAAAGTCATTGTTGTGTAAAGCATCAAACTGACAAAAGCAGCAAAAAGTAGCTTCAGCAAGACATATTTTGTTTGATAAAATCTATTACATATACTTTTTTGGACCACGAGGGTGAGTAAATTATGACACAATTGTCATTTTTGGGTGGGTGAACTATTCCTTTAATAATTTTGTACAAATTGTATTATTATTACTATGGAAATATTTAATTATTTATTTAAAGGTCCCATATTGTACACCTTTCTGGAGTTTTGATGTCCTTAAGAATATATATTTCAGTATAAGTACCATCTTAATATATTTGTACAGCTCTTCTCTCAGGAGCTCTGCTGAAAACAGATCGATTTGTCCAGTGTAATTAATATTCATCAGCCTCTCTTCTGATTGGCCTGTTGTTTTGTGAGTGACGCATGACTAGGCCAACCACAGGTATTTAGGGTCATGTAGGGCCGACATCACAATTACGTCACCGCGCTAAGCTGAAAGAAAAACAAAGCAGGCGGCCCATTCAAACCAGCGCAGATCTGGCTACATAAGGAGCTTAACATATCATCTTGTGATGTTGGGTACCGGAATCGACATAATACAGCCTCGAATTAGAAATGTGATCGTATACCTGCTGCCACTGCTAGACAAAAAACCTACGACAGCTGTGGTTAAACGCAATAAAAAGAGTGGACTGAACAGAAGTGATCGTCAAACATGATCGCGTTTGCAGCGCACACTTCTTATTAGAAAAGATTCAGTAAAGTATTGTCTTTTGTTATGATGATTGGCCTGAAGATTTCTTGCTTCTCACGAATATGTTGTGTATGAAATAATGTCTGTGTGCATGTGTGTAAAACAACAAACTGACGATTTATATATAATAATTTGTAATTGTATATACAGTGTTGTGATGAATTGTGGCTGGAATAATAATGTAGCTGTAAAAACAGTTGCCTGCTGAAATTGAAATATATTTACATCTTCATCGTGACTAGATAGACAAGGTGAGTTTGTCTTTACTACACGTTAGATGTAATCCACCTCATAGTAACAGTCCTGTCAGATCGCCTTTGAGTGAGAGTGTAACGTTACAGGTCGGCCGATCTAGTTTCATCCGTTAAAGTTAACCTTTTTGTCATGTTTCCGTGTTGTTGTTGCTGAGCAATGGCACGGACACGATGTTGTCTGTGATTACAGATAACCCGGGATTGTGCTTATCCGGGGTTTAGATGACCCAGGGTTAACAATTTCAAGTGTTAAAAGCCCTATTTAGCTGTCACTAGCTGCTTACACATGGGTTTGTGTAAATCTTTTTTTAAAGAGATAATTATAAAAGATTGTGCAATTTGTAATGTTGTAAAACTTTACAAGGTTTCCATTGTTTGTTGTGTGAACTGGATTGTTATTTTTATTTATTTATATACATTTATCAAGTTTGTCATTGACCCTATACATTTATGGAATAAAGCTATATGTTTCTCAATAACTAAGTTAAGATTGACTGCTCAAGTTACATCTCCATTTTTTTGTTCAGTTAAGAAATCTGGTCACCTTTAGTAAGGGAGGGGGTTTTGAATTGAGTTTGTAGGGGACCCAGGCCATGCTGTCTTGTGAATCAATGAGCCAGTGAGAGTTAGTAGACTCTATTGATCTTGACAAAACAAACAAGTCAGAGTGGAGTCAGACTTGAGTCAGTGGCCTTCTGTGCTTGAGTGTATTACAAAAGGCACATGTACACACAGACACAGTTTATTACTCCGTGAAAGCTTTAATTAAAATTAAAGAAAGAATCTTCTGGAAGTCAATAACTGTCAGGTAATCAATTTAAACTATAGTAACAAATATAACCCCACTCAACACTCATGAAATATAAGCTTAATGTTTCTGAAAAATCCATATTATCACAAAGGGCAACAGTGGCATGATTTAACACGGTTTAACTTAAGATGAGTGATGTTTTCACTCCTAATTCTCTATAACCTGCTGCAGTTTTTGTGTGTGGAACAAGTTATTCAGCCAGCTGGATGACTCAGTATTGAGTAAGCCAGAAGAACTGACTGGCTCATCGAAAACTGCACACAGAACAGACACATTACTAATACAGTCTATTTTTTAGAGGGTGAACGTCTAACAAACATGCCTTATGTGATTCAGATATGTATCTGTGTGTTTAAATGTACCACAAGTGCTCATGTCTTTATTTTCAATATTTATTTTCATTTTATATGTTGGGCACGCATGTGAAAGTTGTAAGTCATGTTTCTAGTGCCGTTTGGCTGGGTGTGGAAGCTCTTCATTCAAAGGCCTTCAACGCACAGTGAATTATACTAGTATAAAGAAGGGTTGCAGCAACAGATCTCAGATGTGGACAGCAGACTACTTCATAAATCACAGAGTGTTTCTCTGTGTACACTGTAATGTAGGAATGTGTTGGAATGCTTAAAAAAGTCCACTTGTCTCCCAAGTCCTGCTGTATGTCAATGTTATAGTAAGCTGGGCATGCTTTTCATTTCACAGTTGCAGAATAATATCATCATGACATATGAACCTGGTACATCTGCCATCAGAGTTGGGGAAAGTTACTTTTAAAAATAATGCATTACAATATTGTGTTACTCCATAAAAAATAATCTAATTGCTTTACATTTTGTGGAAAGTAATGCATTGTTACTTTAGTGTTACTTCTGGTCACCTGAGCTGGGCTTGTTTATTTATTTTTGATAACAAAACAAAATACAAATAGTTTTTGGCAACAGTAAAGGCCCTTTAACACCAAAAGTAAAACGCCTCACCAGAAGGACGTGCCGCTGCACCTCGCTCCAAATTTCGCTCAAAACAGTACAGGAGAGGTGTTCGTGAATAAATGGGAAAACATATGGGAGTAATTTGCGTTACTTATTTGAAAAAGTAACCGATATTTTCTTGTAAATTTTAAAGTATGTTATCTTAGTGCGTTACTTTACTAGTTACTTGAAAAAAGTAATCTGATTAAGTAATTGTTAATGCGTTACCCTCAACACTGTCTGCCATAACACACACACACACACACACACACACACACACACACACACACACACACACACTACTATTTCAAAGTTTGGGGTCGGTAAGATTTTTTGTTCACCACGGGCGCATTTATTTGATAAAAACAAAAATAATAGAAAAAGCAGCATTATTGTGAAATGTAATTTGTTCATTTGTTGTTTATTCCAGTCTTCAGTGTGTGTGTGTGTGTATATCTATCTGTCTATCTGTCTATCTGTCTATCTATCTATCTATCTATCTATCTATCTATCTATCTATCTATCTATCTATGTAAACAAAAAAATTATGTATTATAGATTTTTTGTTTCTGTATCGAGTCAGACACCATGCATTTACAAACAATGATACGATTCATTTAAATCAGGTACGCTGTTAGAGGTTGTGATGGACAATGTCAAATTGATCTGATTTTCCTTTTTTTCACTCAGGCGGTTTGTTGAATGAATTGGAGGTCCCACAAACAGAAACGCAAACACCATGAACTCCCAGAGCAGCTTTGGTAGCGGCTTTATGTGTGAGTATTTTTGTACACCAGCAATGTTTAATTCCTTTTTTGTGTAGGCGATGTAGGATAGGACGTGATGCAGCAGTAATAATAATAATAATATGGTTACATGTCTAAGCATGCTGATATTTTTTGAGTGTCTTCAAAATGGCATATAATGTGCTACATAGGTCTGGAGCGGATTATTTCTGTACACCCTGCTGGGTGTTTATTTAATGTTTGTTTGTGTGTTTATGTTATAGTTCAGTCCATCAACGATGAACTGAGCGCATCTTTGGCCACAGCAGATGAGCTTTCGCGGGAATTCAGCTCTCTCCTGTCAGAAGCCACTCCTGTTGTGCAAACCACTACTTCAGAGGTACAGAATTATCTATTGCCTTTAAATGAGACCTATTATGCCCCTTTTTACAATATGCAATATAAGTCTCAAGTGTCCCCAGAATGTGTCTGTGAAGGTTTCAACTCAAGATACCCCATAGATCACTTATTGTATCATTTTGAAAATGCCTATTTTGAGTGGAAGCAGAAACACGCTTTTTTAGTGCATGTCTCTTTAAATGCAAATGGGCTGTTCTTTACATCACATACTCTGCTAAAAAAACATCTGTTTGGTTTTGATTATCATGTCTATCGCACTGAGATCATGCATTTTAAACCATATTAGTTTAAACTTCTAATATTCGTTTTCTGATCATACACATCTGAATGCACGTGCACAGAAAGCGGCTGTCACATGGCATATGAGTACTAAACTAAGCTCTATTTCATGTCTTATTGCTCTTGAACTGTCAAATATACACAAGTTTATGTTAAAAACTTTTACAATTTACTGGGTTGTTCTTTTTCACGTTTTCTGGGTCGGTAGATGCACCTAGGACCCGATTATAGCACAAGTCATTTTCATAATATGTCACCTTTAAATAATGTCAAACAATCCTCCAGAGTTTCCATCTACATTGCAGTTTTAGATGGTGCAGATGTAGTCTCACATAGGCAGACCTTCAGACTGACAGCTGAAGGTCTGGAATCCATGGCAGCTTTCGTTCAGCGTCACGTTTTGGGGTGTGGAAATGTCACCACAATAGCAGACCGGTGTGTAAAACTCTTGGGCATACTTTAAAGATTCTATGCTGCAAACTTTAAATATTTCACATACTTTTGAAAATCCAGCGTTTAGTTGATCCTGATAAGTGCTCCGAAAAGCTTTCTTCTTTCGTGAGGGGGTTTGGCGTCACGACATCTTTGTTTACAGACGGAACGTTAAAGAACGTGACACAGCACGTTTCCGGAAATCCTGTATAATTCAACCAATCCCTAGGATGACTTCGAAACACCTGAAGTGTTTCCACTTTTGTGTGCCATATGCATCAGACGTTTAGCCAGCGGTCCGTGGTCGTGACGTCTGAGGCTGAGACTAGTGCAAATGTGGCTATATTGTTTTAGTGTATCTGGACACCAACATCATGTATGAATATTTTCCTTGGTATTTTTGTTGTAGAGTTCTGGCCCCAAACCCCAGAGCAGCAGCAATGGCAACAGCAGTTTGTACAGCGCAAACAAGAATGAAAATGAGAGCAACAGTACAAGCTTCTCCTTTTCCCAGAGCTCCATGGGCAGCCTGAGCTCAGACTCCGGACTCAGCAGGAAGGAATCCAACCAGTACCTTCCTCCTGCTGTCAAAATTCGATCTTCATCTCCTGCACCTTACCTAGACAGTATGAAATTCAAGTCATCTCCTAGTCCTTTAACCCAGCAGCATTCCTCTTTTACAAACCGTAAAGACTCGGATTCACGATATCCCTTCGACCAAATGACTCCCCCAAATATGTCCCCAAATACAATAAGACGAATAACACCGATACCGCTGAGGCCTCAAGATCGAAGCACAAGAGGATCGTTGGGCTATGCGGAGCTATCCAGCCCTACCTATGAAAGCAAAACATCTCGCACCTCGCTGCAGCCCTCAGCAAGCCCCTTGTCTTCGATTCCCAGGTCTCCAAGGTTGGATCTAGCACCTTCTCCTCAGCTCTTTAGTCAACCAGCAGCCAGTACTCTACCACGCAACTTCCAGTCATTCAGACCCTTAGGTAAGTGTATTCAAATGCATTGAAATATACACTCTTAAAAATAAACGTTCTTTATTGGTATCTATGGTTCCATGAAGAACCTTTAACATCCATAAAACATTTCTATTGCACACTATTCTTTAGATTATTAAAACGTTCTTTACATTTTGAAAAACTTTTAAGAACTGTTTACTGAAAAGTTATTTGGGGAACCCAAAATGGTTCTTCAGTATGGCATTAAAAAAACTCTTGGAAGCTTTATTTTTGTATGTTGGATCCAAAAGTCTTTGGTTGGTAGTTAAAGTGTTTGCTGTGATTAATTTGTTTCTTAATTAAACAATGTATAGCCTTTCAGTATTGTCAATCATTTGTTTCCTCATCGCTTCTTCTATCTTCTTTCAGAAGAAGGAATGCAGAGGCAGAAGAACCCTCCGAAGTGGAATGAGAGCGACCTGGATACATCATATAAAAGAAAGCCTCACCAAACCTATGACCGTGAGTTGTGCCATTTTCAACAAAAACATTTAAACTTACTTTTGATAGCATAAAATTGCATTACTCATTACTAAACCCGGAGGCAGCAATTCAACTGTTCATTCAAATATTTTCATTGAAATTGAGCGTCTATTTTAAATTAATATCAGAATAATAAAAATGATAAAGAAACACATTTATTAAACTAAATTTCAGTGTATCAGATTTCACTTTGACTGCTACATGACAGAATTCGTAATTTGCTTAATGTTACATAAATGCTAAATAAATACTGAAAAAGTAAAAGAATAAAAAAAAAGATAATACAAAGAAAATCTAAATAAACATGGTAAATTATCTACAATCTATTCCATCACAGTCACTTAATATTGCTTTTTTTGTAACAAACTAATTTAAGCATTCATAATATACACACTTCAGTGCTCTACAAGTTTGCAATATTATTAACAATCATCTAAATGTTAACAAACATGATTTATTTTTCTCCAGAGTGCTCTACAAAATCCTATTTCTTTTTAATCCAAGATAGCATTCATACAGGTGTATCTAAATCAATTATAATTTCACGGAAAAGTTCATTTATTTCAGTAATTCAACTCAAATTGTGAAATGTGTGTATTAAATAAATTCAATGCACACAGACTGAAGTAGTTTAAGTCTTTGGTTCTTTTAATTGTGAGGATTTTGGCTCACAGTTGAATTACTGAAATAAATGAACTTTTCCGTGACATTCTAATTTATTGAGATCCACCTGGCTATGCACCTAATAATCCATTATTAACCATTTATCACCATGTACACAATGTGTGTATAATGCAATAGAGGATTGACTATAAGCACAAACCAGCATCTGTAGTCTAGTCACTCTCTCAATGTTAATTCTTTCTTAATTATACGATTTCCTCTTTTTGTTGTAGAAAATGAATGGATCAGACAATCTGTACCCAACAGCAACTGGAAAGAATCAAACCTGGACGCACCTCCTGCCGCTAAGGAGGTAGGCAGACTTTGTGTTTTGTGTGAACATGTTTGTAGATGCATGTGCATTAATGTGTCTTAATTTAGCTCAGGGTACTACTACAGTAAAATATCATTGTTAAATTAACTGAACCAATCAAATCAGGGATCTGAGCCAAAAATGTTCAAGGACAAATCTGTTGATATTTCTTTCCTTCTCTCTCACATCTCTTTTTCATTTGCCTTGTTCTTCTTAGTTCCTTTAAAGTGGTTTGTTGCCAGCTGTTTAACCACTCTGACTTGTTGAAGCAATAGGAAAAAAACCTGTTTGTGTATAATTATGTTTTAAGACTTTCCAGGTAATCGAAACAAGTGTAGACAATTCCCATATGAAACAGGCAACAGCTGCTGTCACATTGTCTTACAAGCCTTGTCTTGTACTCCTATTAAAGCTGGAATGTAATATAAAAAAGGTTTATAATTTAAAGAGTTTGTAATTCAAAATGTTTCCTTTTTTCTTGCAATTTTGTGGAAAAAATGGCCGAAGTGTGAGCAAATTTAAAATTGAGAAAAAAATTCAGAAGTGTGAGTCAAAATTGCAAGAAATAAACTTTGAATTTTGAGGGAAAAAAGTCAGAATAGCAGATCGCAATTACGAAAATAATTTTTTATCCTGTGGCAGAAATGTGACCCAAGACCATGAGACCAGTCATAAGTAGCATCTGTATATTTGTAGCAATAGCCAACAATACATTGTATGGGTTGTACGGTCACAAATCAGCTTCCATTTTGTGTTGGCACTTTAAGTGCCCCTATTATGCCTTTTCGAATATTACCTGTCATGCAGTGTGTCATGTAGCAGTATGTAAACACAAACTTTCTGCAAAGTTGTGAAGCCGACAGTGCACGATAAATACATTTATTGTTTATCAAAAAAAAGAGTCGGCTCCCAATCGCCTGAACGAGTCGTCCGTAATTGGAATCTTCTGTTACGGCTGTACGTCACAAAGTAATACATTTGCATAATGTCCGCCCATGGCTGTCCTTCGAGCCGTATGCGGTAGACCAATCACAAAGGACTGCGCCATCTGACCAATCACGGCAGTGAAAGGAGGGGTTTAGAGAGACTGATTCTTCGAACTGCTTCGCACAATTTGTTTAGGAATCATTTAGAAATGAGGTAAAATGTAAGCTATTTTTTGAGAAAACAGAAGATTTTTTTACCTTGGATGATGTAAACAATATTAGCAACCTTAAAAATGGCACAATAGGGGCACTTTAAAATAAATTCTGAAAAAATGTGTCATTCTCTAATTCTTATAGTTTCTTTCTCTGTCTCCTTCATCAGGATACGCTATCCCATTTGCTTCCATCATCTTACAGCTCGCTCCCGAGGAACATTCGTATCTCAGTGCCCCATGAACACGCCTTAAGCACCAGCTCACCTTACAGCCCACAGCCAATTTCCCGTATCGCCATTCCACCTGCAAGCTCTGGAGTCCGTAAGGAAAGGCCGATCCCGCTTTCTGTCATTATAAGGCTCCAGATGCCCAACTATGGCAGATACTCTGGCGCAGTGGGAGAGCCCCAGCAAGAAATCTTTCACCAGCCCCAAGAGTACCTGCAGCAAAATCAGACACCTCAACCTCAAAGACAACCTCCATACTATAGAAAAGGTACCTTCACCCAGAAGCCACGAGTGGGCCGACAGAAACTCGTATACGAGTTGACACACATTTTTTGGTCTGCATCTATTAATAAATTCAAAAATACATAAAAAAAATGCAGTTCATATATGCAGTGACTTAAAACAACATGTCATGAGAATGCTTTTATTTTCTGAAATAAAATGTATTTAGATTTTTTGAGGGGACTTACAGTAAAATTAATTTAAAAACGAATTAAAGGAATCTTCAAATTAATTATTTAAATTAAACATTATGTATTTTGGCATAGTCTTGTATTATTATTTATATTATTCTTTTTAAACTGATTATTAACATTTCCATATTTATTTAAAAATCCCTGAAATATTTAATATGTATTTAATGTTGTATATTTTTTAATGTGTATTCATATTTGAACTGTCTGCCAAATCAAAATCACGTGGTTCAACCAACATTCAGAAAGAATAAAAATAAATCAGGAAATGATATCATAGAGTGGATCCCTGCAGACCCTCATGACTGTGTCAAGGTCAGTAAGTCTATCACAATATAAGATAATTTGACCATGTTGAAGTTTAGTTTTAAAATGTTTAAGTTCTCCCAAAAAACGTAATATTTGTAAACTAATATATATATATATATATATATACTCACACACACGTTTGTTTTTGTGAAAAGTGGGGACATCCCATATCCGTGATGGTTTTTATACTGTCCAACTGTATGTGCCATTGCCCACCTACACCAACCCTACACCCAAATTTAGCCCTCACTGGAGACTGTGCATTTCTACTTCACCCCCAAAAAAACTCACTCTGTATGATTTATAAGTGTTCTGAAAAGTGGGGACATGGGGCAATGTCCTTACAAGTCACCTTCTCCTTGTAATACCTATGTCATACCCGTGTCATTATACAAATATATGTCCTCAAAACTTGTCACAAGTTTTGTCACAAACACACACACACACACACACACACGTGTATGTATGTGTGTGTGTGTGTGTCTATATATATATATATATATATATATTAGGGCTGTCAATCGATTAAAATATTTAATCGCAATTAATCGCCAATTTTTATTTGTGAATATATGTTCTTAAATTAATACTTTTCAAGTTTTTAATGCTCTAATCAACATGGGCATGGAAAAATATGAATGCTTTATACAAATGTATGTTTATTATTATTGAAACCATAGTCAACATAGAGCATGAAGACTAGACATGTTTCACAGGTCATATATGTTTTTCAAAGAACTTGTTCATGTCTATTAGACACATAAAAAAAGAAATACAAGGTTCCTATTACTTCTCTTTCTTTGCACTGACTAATTTACTGACACAAACCTGTTTACAATTTTGCAGGACAGGGCAACTCACTTCTGAACATGCAAAATGTACATAGCCTATATTGTTTATTATTACATTTGTTTGACTCTCTGTGCCCACATACTGTCTTTTGATGCAGCAAAATTCTCAATAAAACAGTTTTCATTGATATATTTTACTGTTTCTGTTGTCAGACAACGGAATGAATATGAAAAAGTGATTGAAACGCGACTCATTAAGACTGCATAACTAGCTCTCCTTAACAAAATGTTAATCTGCACAAAAATCCTTATAATCGAGCCGTTGTCTGATTAAATAAAATGCCCTTAAGATAATGACAATAGCTGTGCTGTGATTTTGGCTATACTTGCATGTAAAATTAGAGAAGCAAGCAACATAATGTCTGTGTTTAACTTATTTAAAGCGCTGCTCTTCTCTGCCGCACGCTGAACAGAAACTGAGCAGATGCAGAGAGAGATAGCGTTTTTGAAGGAAAAAAAAGTCGCTAAAGGGGTCTGCAATGTTGCTAAGTTGGCAACACTGTGCATCTACATTTCTCCAACTACGGGTTGGGCCACGGGTCAAACAGAAAATACGCTCTGCGTTAATCGCACGTTAATAAAATTAGTGCCGTTAAAATGAATTTGCGTTAATGCGTTATTAACTTTGACAGCACTAATATATATATATATATATATATATATATATATATATATATATATATATATATATATATTATATAGCTAAAAAGTAAAATTACAGATTTATATATATATATATATATATATATATATATATGTGTGTCTGTGTCTGTCTGTGTCTGTGTCTGTGTCTGTGTGTGTGTGTGTGTGTGTGTGTGTGTGTGTGTGTGTGTGTGTGTGTGTGTGTGTGTGTGTGTGTTTTAGAAATTATACAAAACATTGTTTGTTTTGTTTTTTTTATAAGCAGTGCTTCACCCCGGAAATGTTGATGCTGATCTTGAGAGACAGGACAGAACAGAAAGCCCTGTGTACTCAACTAACCAAGGCATGAAACCAGAAGAAGAGGATAAAGTGGAGGATACAGAGATGCCTCCTCGCCCTCTCAGCCCCACACGTCTGCAGCCCGTGGTGGCCCCACAGGTGGAGTTGGACACTGACCTGGACGAAGTGATGCGTATCCGGGCTGAGTTCCCCAGAGCCCTGAAGAAACGCGGCTCAGTCGATATTCCTCAGACCTTGTACAACCTGCCCCAACCGCACAGCAATTACAAGCAAATGATCAATAAACTGTTTAGCAGGAAGGCCATCCGTGTCAAAAGAACCAGCTGCTGAAAGTAGCAGCTCTTCAGATGGGGAAGACAGTTCCAAATCTCCTGTAGCTATAGTTCCAGTAACAATCACAGAGACACCGGTTTCTTCTGAACAGAAGGTGAGGTGCAGACAGATAACACAGGTATAGTAGATACCAGTGACCCTTAAGAGTTTAGATTTGATTTGAATCTCTCTTCTCTTTCAGGGTATTCACTCTATCTTAAGGAAGGGCAGAAAAGCCAATAAGTCCTCTAGCCGTAGGGCTCACCTGAGCCCACTGGTGCTGATGTTGGATGGGTCTTTGTTAGGAGAGTTAGACACTGTGCAGAGTGCTGCGCAGAAGGTATGTCCCACTGCTTTGGTGCCTTGCACTATGGTTGCTTAGAGGTGGTGGCAAATTACATCAGCACTGACTAGGGTTACTTTCAGTCTGGGGCAATAGCACACAACAAAATCCACTAAAAAAACAGACACCGCACAACTGAATAGAGTGGAACACAGGGTAGGGGTGTGACAGTATATACCATTATTGACGATCACCATTATATAAAAAAAATGAAATATTTTGATAATTATAACACACGTTGGAGTATTGCACCATAATGCTGATTGCCACCTTTAACAAAATAAATTATTTGAATGATAAAAAAATTTTCCCCAAAAATGTTGGAAGATATCACAATGATATTGTTATTGTGAGTTCTCTTGGCCATGATAATTGTGTAATACAAATCTGATATTATGACAAAGCTAGTCTTAATCTATTTTGTTTTTTACATTTGAAAGTAAATATTTTAAGAATGATTTACATAAAGGACAAATCAAACTAGTAGTGAGAAAAATTGTTTCTTCAACTAAAATAATTTTAAAACTAAATAAAATAAAAAATACATTTGAGGTTGCAAAGGAATTGCTATATGTGTGCACTACAATAGAAACAAAAACTGTATTTTTGATGTTTATAATAATTTTCTAAAGCCTTTCTTTAGAAAACTAGAAACTTAAAATCTTATAATAATAATACTCCACAAACATCAAAATTATAATAAATATGAAAATGTAACAATTTTGGCATATATACAAATATATAATACTATAAAATATAAAAATATTGAATATAAAACTTTAAAATTACATTAAAAAAGTGTAATGAAAATCTAAATATAAAATTAAATAGAATAAAATTAGGAATACTTTCAAAAATTGTATAAGACTTTTACGTAGTTAAAACCCAAAATACATCCTACTTGTAAATGTTTTACAATGTTAAATAATTCTTCAGTTTGTCATTTTAAGATTGCACTTGTGTGTCCCTGTATAGGTGAGTGACCCAAGCCAGGCTAATGATGAAGGCATCACAGCCCTTCACAATGCCATCTGTGGTGGACACTTCCCAGTGGTGGAGTTCCTCGTGCGGATAGGAGCTAATGTTAGTGCTCCAGACAGCCACGGCTGGTGAGATGATCAATTTACAAACTTTTACAAACATTCTTTTGTATTATGTATATGTGTACAGTACATATTCACTTTCGTCTCACTGCCAGGACGCCCTTGCATTGTGCTGCATCCTGTAATGACCGGCAAATGTGTGAGTTTCTGGTGCGGCATGGAGCAGCGTTGATGGCCGTGACAGATAGCGATGGGGCCACAGCGGTGCAGAAGTGTGACCCCTACGCCCCGGGCTTCGAGGAGTGTGAGAGCTTTCTCAGAGGTGAGGGTGATGTCATGAGCAAAATGAAAACAGACTTTACTTGTGTGCCCAGGTAAACCGCATGGCGCAACAAGTTTTTACAGGCAAACACCTACATGAGGGTTAACTCCCAGCGTTGTATGTAGCATGTCACAATGAGCTGTACATTCCTGAGTTAATAGTAACATTGTCTCATATGGGTTGAAACAACGGTCAGTACTAGTCAGCTAATTCCTAAACTATTGGGTGGAGATGACATGTAATACACCCTTATTAACTCATAAACAATGAGTAAATTTGAGCACAATGCTGTACTGTATGAAGTAGTTTAATTTCCTTTAGCCACCATTAAGTATGTGTTTTTGTTTAGGTGAGCAGGAAGCGATGGGTGTAGAGAACAGTGGGGTGGTGTACGCTCTGTGGGGATATCCTGCCCAGGCTCCAGATGAACTGAGCTTCAAAGAAGGGGACATGGTGACCATCCTGCAGAAGCCTGAAGGGGTGGACTGGTGGTGGGCTTCACTGTGTGGCAGAGAGGGCTTCGTACCAAACAGCTACTTTGGGGTAAGAAGCGCTCATTTACAAGAAAAGTAGTGGTCAGATAGAGGTCAAGGGATCAATATTCCAACAGAGTGCCTTGGCAAACTTCAAAAGGGGGGACAGGATGACATGAAATTATTCAATTAAATATATATAAATAATTATATATATATATATATATATATATATATATCAAGGTTTTTCAAGGTTTCGTTCAAATAAGTACAAGCAAGCAAGAGAAGGAATAAATAAAGAGAGAGACAGTTTTGTTTTTATTTAGGATGAAGTCAAGTAGTGTCGAAAGAGATGAGTTTTCAGTTGTTGCTTGAAGATTGACAGGGATCCAGCATTCCGGATAGGGGTAGGAAGGTCATTCCAACAGCCAGGAATGGTGAACGAGAATGTTCTGGAAAGTGATTTTGAGCCTCTCTGAGATGGTACCACGAGGCGTCGCTCACTAGTGGATCTCAGACTTCTGTGATCATCAGTGAGTGGAAGTAGGTGGGTGCTGAGCCTGTGGTTGTTCTATATGCAAGCAGCATTGTTTTGAACTGGATGCGAGCTGCAACCGGTAGCCAGTGCAATTCTGAATCATTTGTAGCGGTTTGATTGTGCTTGATGGAAGTCCAGCTAGAAGAGCATTGCAGTAGTCCAGTCTAGAAATGACAAGGGCCTGGACAAGAAGTTGTGCAGCATGCTCTGTCAGAAAGGGCCTGATCTTTCTGATGTTGTGAAGTGCAAATCTGCAAGATCGAGCAGTCTTTGCAATGTGGTCTTTGAAGGTCAGCTGGTCATCAAAGATTACACCAAGATTTCTGACTGAGCTTGATGGGGTAATTGTAGAAGAACCTAGTTGGATGGTGAAATCATGCTGTAGAGTCGGAGTGGAAGGGAAGACAAGAAGCTCAGTCTTTGCCAGGTTGAGCTGTAGATGATGTTCTTTCATCCATGCAGAGATGTTCACCAGGCAGCCTGAGATCCGTGCAGCTACCGTTGGATTATCAGGTCGAAATGAGAGATACAGCTGTGTGTCATCAGCATAGCAATGGTAGGAGAAACCCATTATATGATGGGACCCAGTGATGTGGAGAAGAGGAGGGGTCCAAGAACTGACCCCTGAGGAACCCCAGTGACCAGTTGATGTTCTGCGGATACCTCCCCTCCCCAGGCCACCTCGAAAGACCTACCAATGAGATAGGATTCAAACTAGCGAAGTGGAATCCCTGTGATGTCCAGAGGGGGGACAGGAGGATATGATGGTTAACAGTGTCAAAAGCAGCAGATAGGTCCAGCAGAATGAGGACTGATGATTTGGAATCAGCTTTTGCAATTCGCAGGGCTTCAGTGACCGAGAGTAGCTCAGTCTCAGTTGAATGGCCACTCCTGAAACCTGACTGTTTAGCGTCCAGTTTGTTGTTCTTTGAAAGAAACAATGATACCTGATTGAAAACAACTCGTTCGAGCATTTTTGCTATGAATAGAATGAGAGAGACAGGTCTGTAGTTTTCTAAAAGAGAAGTGTTTAATGTAGGTTTTTTGAGCAGTGGGGTTACCCGAGCCTGCTTGAATGCAGTGGGGAAGATGCCTGTGAGGAGAGATGTGTTGATGATGTGTGAGTGCTGGTAAGAGTGTGGGAGAGATTGCTTGGAGAAGGTGCGAGGGGATTGGGTCAGTGAGGGGACAGAAGCAGAAGATGGGAGTTTGAGCAGTGGATGTTGTTGGTTGGAGGTACTGTGTGTGTGGAGGTGAGAATTGACTACTAATTGTTCTAGTTTTATATATATATATATATTAGTGGTGGGCGTTATCGGCGTTAACGTGCTGCGATATAAAAATATATATATTAATCTATTCTCAAAGTTGGGTTGGAGCTGGGTCTATACTCACGCAGCTATGATGACTTTCACCCTGATATTTTGGCGGATGTATACCTAGCCGAATTGCACTGTGAGGCGAGAAAGGTCTTGAACTAGAGGCTCGCAGTCCGTGATGGACAGATTAAGCTGGTCTATGTGGTAATACAATCGGACAGGACATCCAACGCTCATTCATCAACCTCAAATATGGCTTTTCATCTGAAAGATGTATGTAGTAACACTTTACATGGTCACCAATATGATGTTAACCTAGAGAAATGTGCGCCATTGAAGTGTTTGTGTGGAAGCGCTTGCTGCAGGACAGGCCCGTGCGCCACTTGCTCTTAAAATCTCCGCTATTTTTGGTCATACAGATAAAAGTAGCCTAATACATCTTTCGAATCTGTAAAGACTCTACGCTTATTTGTGTGCACTCAGAATAACAACGAAACGCTTGCGCTTTTAAGCAAACAGGATGCGCTTTTAGGTCTCATGTGAACTTGAGAATTCACTCCTGTCACCCTCTGCTTCAACCTGTGTGTATGCCTAACGTTACTGTGAAATTACCACATCAGACGTGACGTGTTAACATGGATGCAGCTATGAAGCCGCCGGGTTTGCTTCAGGGAACATTTATTTTTAAGAAGCTTCCCAATGGAAACTGTAAACAGTTCATCACGACCTCTTATGTAGGCCTACAGTTCAAAATTCATGTTTAACTGAATAAACAGTTAGTAAACACAAGTACATCTTATTGAACATAGTTTATTTTCATCACCAATTATCATAGTAGAACAGCTTTCTCAAGCAGTTTGTGATGCATTTTGGAAACAGGAGATGAGCCCCTGGTCTAATGCGCCACCTGGCTTGAGAAACCCGTTCTCAAAGACTTACTTTTAGTCATTATTTGGGTAGCACACATATTCTGAATGCCTTCGGCAGAATTCAAATGAGCCATTTTAATCTAGATTAATCTAGATTAATTCCAAAATTAATCTAGATTAATCTAGATTAAAAAAATTAATCTATGCTCACCCTAATATATATATATATATATATATATAATAACTTAAAAGGGTAGTTCACCCAAAAATGAAAATTCTGTCATTAATATCTCACCCTCATGTCGTTCCAAACCTGTAAGCTCGTTCATATTTGGAACACAAATTAAGATATTTTTGATCAAATCTGAGAGCTCTCTGACTCCACCTGAAATGACATAGAAATCCACCTGAAATGACATAGTAATTTATTTGGAAATCCACTCGACTGAGAGTTTAACATGAAAAGATTGCCTATGCAGATTTCACGCATGTTCAAATTTGTCACCTAAATACTCTGCATTGAATTCAAAATACAAAATATGTGCTTGTTTCTTCCACTGAAATATTTAATATGCTGTTCGACTAGTGAACCGTTTCTCTTTCATATGTTCCCTTAATTTTTACTTAGTTAATACAAGGTCATTTATGTCCTAATATTCATACTATTCCAAGAATGCAGTGGACTGTGAGGTTTGGCAGGTCTTCAATTATCCTCATTATTATTGTTCTCTCTCATGCAGCTTTTTCCGAAAGTGCGGCCTAAATCACTCTGCTGAACACATCCACAAACAGAGAAGACAACAGTGATCAATGCATCTGAATCATGCAGGCCTAGTCTGAATGCAGGTTTCACATGTGTGTTTGAATATGAGTTATTTTTTCTCTTTAATTAGTTTTTTGTGTTTAATGAACAGCTATGATGGGATTTTAAATATGCACTCTTCAAATATGCACACTCATATGTACTTTTCTCTATAGACCACCACGACAAAGTCGCTTCACTGGGAATAGTGGTTATGCAGGTTTATATAGACTTAGCCAATGGGAAAATTGTCATTAAAACAGCTTTAGCTTGTAAAGCTAAGCATTCTACCTATTTATTTGAGAATAGGGAAGGATTTAGTTTCATTGTATGAACAAACTGAACTGGATTTGATACATAAATGCATAAAGTCTCATAATTTGTTTGTTCTGAAAGGTTCATTCTTTGTCTTGACTAATGTTTTTTCAGCACTGAGCAGGAAGGTAATTATTAATCTATCAGTATTGCTTTTGTTCATACATACTTTGCATAATAGTATATCAGTTGTTACTCAGTAATGTTGCATAGATACAACAAAGTTTTTTAGAAATGTATTTGAATAACTGGTGTCCTAACTCGGCTTTGGATTATTTACTTAGTATTCCAAACTAAAACATTAGCCTTTTTAATGTAACGTTTAAACTTGTTTTTCCTGTCTGTTTTCACAGTGATCTTTATGTAGTATGAAATATGAGCGAAATGTTTCTTCTCAAAACAATGTACTCTCCTTGTGGGTTGTGTATTAAATATTTGCTTTGATGTGAGGGAAGTTTGTTTTAGAGATGTGTGTGTGTGTTTCTTTTATTTGCTTTGTTGAATCCATTGTCTGTGACTATTAAGAAGACAATGACAAATTGTTACTCTCTGTAATACTCTTTTACAAAAGGAACATAAATAAATACTAATTGTAGATTTGCGGTTTGTTTGATTCTTTACAGGACATGCATGATAACTGTTAATAAAGCTCACACAGGATTATGTGTTTATTGTATCTGTGTGCAATGATTTTTGTGCATCAAAGCCACTACCAGAGGGCAAAGCTAAGTCAATCTTGATATAACTGTGAATAAAAAAAATTATCCATGACCTCTAGAGGTCACTCTAGTAGCATTTTTATTTATTCGTGTAAACTTTGATAGCGAGGACTGCATATGATATATGAGCTTAATTTTCTTCACCCTCTTGGTCAGGTATAAATCCATTATTGTGTTTTCTGTATTTTGATTAATGAGTTTTAAATATTCTATAGAGATGGGGGAAAATATGATATATGATATGAAGTATATTTGATTGATCAATTCTCTAGCATTATTATATTTACTCTAGTTTAATTAAGGCAAAACAAGCTAGTAATTAATCTTGTTAATTAATTTACAGGGGATTATTTTGATCAGCCTGCTATCAGATAGGCTCGTTCATTCCACCACACTCAAAAGATGTATGCTTAAATGAATTAATGAACAAATTTCATATACTATGCAAATATAACTCTGGGCATAGCCTAACATAATTAAAGCCACCACCTACACTGCAAGAGCTGGAGCGTCAAACAAAGCTTTTCATTTTCTGTTTGCTTGTAATATCTTTATGCTTGTGGTTAAGATTGCATAAGCCTCAAGGGGCTTTATTCTCCCGAAAACAGTGTTCTGAGAGCTATGGACTAGCGTTAAGTAAACATGTGCACTATTATAGTCACAGCTGGGTAACTCGTCTATGGAGCGAATTTATCTGTAGCCTACTTGTATAACAAAGGCAGATTTCAGCGCATTGTGAAAAAAACACTAATGTTAAGTGTAATAAGTATACATTTTTATTGTTTAAATAATTGTATACTAAGCCTATGCGCTTACATAAAGGCAGATTTGAATAGGAAATTGCCGCCCTTTTCCGTTTAAGACGGTTACTGCTCTGTTAAAATGACCCTTCATATCATTTATTTTAACATAAAGCTTTGAGATGGCTAGAAGCTCAAGAGTATTGCGAAACCAGCTCTGAAGTAAACAAACCGGTAAGACACACGCAAAAAAAGTGAAAGCATAATAGAAAAGTCAAAGTTGTATTGCAGATTAATACAGTTTAAACTAATGCCAAGTCCAACTGCTACTAGGCTTAACAACGCTTTTTTATGTTGCAGACCATTTAAGTTAGTTTAGCCCCTGGAAATGTACAATTGCTGATAATTTAGGCTACTCATCCTCAGGCCATCCAAGATATGGGTGACTTTTTGTCTTCAGTAGAACAGTAAATAAGATTTTTAGCTAAAACCATGGTCCCTGCTGATTCATAAAATGCAAACCAATTGCTGCCATCAATTTGAGAGTCAAAAAAAGCATATGAAGCAACGCAAAATGAATACCCATGGCTCCTGACAACACATTGAGATCTTATAAAGCAAAACAATTGGTCTGTGCAAGAAAATTAGCATTATTTACATTACAACATTATTAGCTACATACATATTGGATGGCCAGTGTTTGCTACCTGTCTAGCGCTGTGTTTATACTACAATATACCAAAAATAGTTAGTTTTTTCTTTAAAATCTTCTATCATGAGTTATTGAGTTGGCATTCTCTAGCATTCTCTTTAAGCATGCACTGCAGTTTTGTCACCTGTCCCAAAGCTCTTTAAAGCTGGGTGGATTCCAGTTGGCTGTAGGCTATGTATTAAAAAAAAAGAAGAAAAAAAAATCAGATATTGATTCTAATGATACTGTTCCTCTTTGTTGTTATCATTGTAGTTGTGGTGTGAACATCCCTGTATATTTTACTAAAAGAACTTTATATTCATTGTTATATTTATCCTTGGTGTGAACATGCCTTTACTTTCACCCGGTGGATTTGCTCCAGTTTCATGCTAATGTGTGGAACACCTAAGGGCACATGGTGATGGAAAAAATATGAGATGGGAGGAAAAGTTATATCACAAAAGCATTGAAATTCTGTTTTTCTTCCCACCTCACATTATTTCCATCACCAGTTTTGTATTCGCAAAGTTTGTAAAATTCTGTGCACACAAAAGCTCTGAAATATTAATTTTACTCCCATCTCATCATGTCCCTTTCGTGGCATCTTTCTTGTGTGTTAATTTCAACTCAAAACTTTTAATTTCACGACCATACAATTACTTATTTAGCAGCCATAATATAATAAGTGGGTTAAATTACATCTGTCGGTCAGTCATTGTCGCAAAATAAACCTCTTAAAAATGTATTTAATTAAAATACATGTAATTTGTGATTTGAAAATACAAAAATATGAAAAGATTGAGGAACTGTGCATGTGTCCTCTGATTAGGTCCTTCACAGAATTATGCATGTGTTATACATTTTTACATGTGTTGTTGTTTCCTCATTTTGTTCTCAATATTAAATAATTACCTCAAATGCAAGACATTTTACCTCGATTTACCAGAGCAGCCACTTGTGTTGTACACTCTTCTCATGCAAAAGAAGTGTCTGTACAAATGTGAGGTGGAAAGATCGCAAAAAAAGCTTGCTACTTGTTATTTTTGGGTGAACTATCACAATTAAGTCAATTTGTGTATACACAAAAGTATAGGTTATTCGTTTATGGGTTACTGGTCGAGGAAAACATTGCTCACAATAAGCTTGCTGGACACAATGTGTCAGGTGACAGGTGAAAATCTCTCAAAGCATTCTGTTACACATTATATCAGATTTTTATATCTGATTTAATTTGCTGGCAAGTGACATACAACCCAAAAATATCCAAATGCACATTTTAAACGTATTCTGCTTCTAACACTACAATATAGACAACATAAACTATGCATAGAGCAAACCAGTGTTTATTCCTCTCTGTTAGAGGTGTATTTGATGTAGGACTGGTGCTGTTGTGAAGGGCCGTTGTATTGAATGGTGATTGTGTGAACTTGGTATAGAACTCATTTGATGCCTCATTGGAACCCATTATGATGGAGGGCAGAGAGAATAGAGTGATTTGGAAATCTCGAACAGAGCGAGCATACCCCTTTAGAAACAAACCTCACATCCACCGTCACACCTCAATGCTTTTCAGCTTTATTTAAGTCTCTCCCACTTTTCTGACCTCATCCCTTTATTTCCCATACCTTGTTTTTTTGCCTTGTTGAGTTCCACTCCACTGTCAGCTATCGTCTGCTTCATTCTCTCTTGATTCTTTCACACTGTCTTGTTCCTTCTGTGTGTTTTTTTCTTCTGTCTGTCTCTCCCTCCATTGCCCCCTCCTCTTTCTCAGACACACGCTGTTAGTCTAGAGATGAGCTGGCCATTATTAGAGATGGCATTTTGGCCCATCAGCTCCTGACAGGCCCGCTTGACGTGACAAGACAGTGTACGTGCGCCTCAAAACAAATAAATGTGTAATCAGCCTCCAACAGATGGGCTTTTCCGATGTCTCTAAAGAAAAAAGAGAGGAAAAACGATTAGAGTGGAAAAATGCACGGTGAAATGAAAGGCTGCTCTCTTTCTTTATCTCCTCCTCCCTCTTCAAATGGAGAAAGGGAAACCTGAATATGAAGATAATCCATAATTAGCTGTTTAAAATTAATATCAGAGGGATAAATCATTGGCGTACATGACCAAATGGATCATAAAGTCTAATTATCTGACATGACATGACCCCAGATAAAACTCAAAATATTGATTAACAACATGGCTGATTTCAGAGGTGTCATGTCCATTCAAACAGAAAACAAATCTCAACATGTTCACTAAAAAAATATTTTGAGCGCAAAAAAATTCTAGCTTTGGTTGATTGGAATAAATATATTGCATAATTATATAAAACACTGGCAGAAGTGGCAGGGCATTACAATTACTTGGACACACAGGCGTTATTTTATATGTCAGCTTTATTTCAAAAACAGATAATGATTTTTAATCGTTTTAGCTTTAACGATAACAACACTGGCCCTCTCATAAGCTATCATACGCACATCACACGGATGGCCCCTCCTTGCCTCAGATCCTTGTCCCTGGAGTCATAAATGTTGAATGTTCATCTTTAAAGTATTAAAGGCTATGTGCTGAGTAATTACCGTCACACAGAACATATTGGCTTTATAACTTAGGAGCTCTTTCTGTAAACAAGCACATTTCTCAATGCATTATTGGACAGATAATGCAGCCAGTGGCGCACATACATGCGTGGATGGAGGCTGGCATGAGTCACACAAACACTCTGATTGACTGCAAAATGACAAATTATGCCTTTACTACATTTTATTATGCTTGTGTTTCTGTTTCCTCTAAGAGTGTTTAATCAATGCTTGTGCCTCAGTGAACAAATTCAGTGAATCTAATTACAAAATTAAATTAGATCTTGTTTGCTTAACATGATTGCAGTCAGTAATTGTGGCAACACAGACCCTATGATAAAATGATGGCAAACCAAAGTACACAGCACAGTAACATTGCAGATGAGTGTGTGTGTGTGTGTGTGTGTGTGTGTGTGTGTGTGTGTGTGTGTGCGTGTGTGTGTGTGTGTGTGTGTGTGTGTGTGTGTGTGTGTGTGTGTGTGTGTGTGGGTCTAAATGCAACACAATATTTTTACACAAAACTCATTTTTAAATACTTATAATCAAATCACATAAAAGGATAAATAATGACAGTATTTTTATTTTGGAAATTTCCCATGAAATAATAAAAAGCACTTGAGTGCTGAGTAAAACTATATAATCTGGGTGACTGACTTGTAGTCTAATGGTTAGTTATGTCATTTATTTGCTATGTTATTAATTTCAAGAAAACATGTCATTTTGAACAGGTTATATTACACCAAAAGCTTTACATAGCTTTATTTAGCTAAATGTAATTACATTTAGATTATGAGACTCAAATTTATTGAAAACATCCCCTCTCTATTTATTGTTCTCGCAGCACAGCTTATTGTTAATGAAAACGATTATTCATACAACTTTATGTGTGTATATTATACATTTGTAGGGAGCTACTAAAATAATAACATCACTGTAGATAATGATAACTATAGACATATGAACCCTGCCATGTTTTTTTTTCACTCTCCCAATACGCGCCCTAAAATTAACACTGTATGGAGAGATATTAAACATCTCATCTCGTATGACACACATACACTCAGCATGCATGGGTAAGTGAGGCAAAATAGGGCAAAAGAGACAGCAAGAGCCATATAAAAATATCTTCCCATCTTTGTCTTTTCTCCACTCTCCATGTTTTTTTTCCTTTATCTCCAGCTCTGCTCTTCATACCCTCTTGTCCCTCTTTCTGTTCCCCTGAAGTAATGAATAATAGAGGGATGCTTGTCTTCTCTCCCTCCTCCGGTTAATCAGGCCTCGCCTGGCTGCCCTCTCCGTCCCTCCTTTCCTCTCTCGCAACCGTTCTTTAATAAATCATTCAGAATTTCAGAGCGACAGCAGCCGCAAGTGGAGGAGAACACCACTAAAGACCTCCACATCCACAAATATCCTCTTCCTGTGTCTCCATCTTCTTCTATGTCTCTCATGAGACACATTTCCATCTATTACTCTCACTCACCTGCTCCTACGCTAACCACGCTTCCCTTCTTTCTCTCTCCATGACTTTGATAGTCTATCCCGTTGTGCTCATATGTAGCATTGCAGAGAAAACATCAGTGTAAAACAAATATTCCTTGGTGCATTTACACAGGAAATGAGATGCTACATAGGGATGTTATGGATTTACACAGAAATTTAGCAAAAATAGAAAATGTGAGTTACAAAGTTTGCCTGTACATACAAAATAATCCACTCAATTATTAGTGAATGATACTCAATGTAATGAAATTAATGTTTTAAATTAAACTGAATATAGGAACATGAAATTGAGCAGTAATCAACAGATAGCGGCAGGCTTTGAGTGGTTAGTCTCACGTAGCCAGACCTTTAGACTGATGGCAGAAGGTGGTCTGGGAACTTTGGCTGCTTTGAATGGCCAAGGCCCGCCCAAGAGGCCATATGACTGCAGGTAAAGCAACCAATCATGTTTCGGTTTGTGCCGCTTCATGTTTAGGGGCATGGAAATGTCCCCACAATAACAGACTGGTGTTTAAAACTCTTGGACATATCTGAAAGATTCTATGCTACGAACCTGAAATATTTCACAAACTTTTGAAAATCTAGCGTTTAGTTGATCATGATAAGCACTCGTCGCCATAGTTGCAAACACAACGGCTTTCTTCTTCCATAAGGGGGTTTGGCATCACTGCAACTTTGTTTCCAGGCAGAACGTTAAAGAACATGACACTCACATCTCCCAGAAATCCTGTATAATTTGACCAATCCAGTGACGACTTCGAAACTCCTGAAGTGCTTCTAATATTATGTGTGATATGCATCAGACGTTCAGCCAACGGTCCGTGACGTAGAGCTGCACAATTAATCGAATTTCTAATCGCAATTACGGATGCCACAATTATGTAATCGTTCAAAGCAGCAATTAATCGTTCAAAATTCTTATTCTGTGTGCTTAAGATGTGTTCTTTTCTTTCTACATGTTATCTTAAGAGTTTTTGCATTGTTTTAATTTTAGTTTTAGTATAGCATTATTATAGCATGCATATGTTTACTTCTTTATTTAAAAAAGAAACCAATCCAATGTACTGTTCACATTTGAGGCTTAAAGGCTACTATAGAAAGTTTTTCAGTTAGTGTTTTCGGCTTGTTTTTCATCTAAAAATATGGCATGCGGTTGCTTCAAACAATGGAATCATCATTCAATGTAAATTGTGATAATCGTAATTAATAAACGGAATGATACTTTCAAGGGAATAATCAACAATTATGATTTTTACCATAATCGTGCAGCCCTAGTGTGACATCTGAGACTATTGAATGAATGAATGAATGAATGATGCATTTATATAGCGCTTTATTGTGTATTTCTGTACACCCAAAGCGCTTTACAATCATGAGGGGGGGTCTCTCCTAAACCACCACCAGTGTGCAGCATTCACCATCTTATTGAGTGGCTGACTCCAAGAGAGATGATGCAGTTCAACAATACTTGGACTTGGAATGACTGATTTAAAAACCAGAGATTTTCCAGAGCTTTTCCCAAGCTTTTCTAAAACTCAAAGTATACTCCAATTTTGACACGAATGCTTTGCGTATGTGTGCAGCCGAACATACTCTTTCCAAGTATACTTCATTCCATAGCATGCACAAAAACAGGTGTTCAACACGTGCACTAAAACGGTTCATCCTTGTCTAATGTCTGCACTGTTTTCTCCAGAAATGATGACCAATACAATGTCTTTATGTTTATTTAGACTAGAGTTGGGGCAATCTCTTAAGCCCTTATCAACACTGGCGTCTATAGTTGTTTCTCTAGTAGTTTGTTGTCATTTCTATCTCATCTGTTTCTCTTTGACTGTGAAACATCGGTTTATGGCAGTGTTGCCACCTTGTGGACAAACTAAATGCAAATATATATCGTAGTTAAATATACCATATTTAGTTCTGTTTTATGTGCCATTGCATCCTTCCACAGAATTTGGAGAGGACACATAGCCACCTCAGAGCAGCCTTACTAAGCTGTGTAAAGATGCCTTAGGAAACTATATGTTGCGGTTAGAAAACAGACTAATTCTCTCTGATCCAATATGAAGGGCAAAAATCTGACTCCCCCTCAGGGAGAGCATAAGTCAGAAAAAAGAGATTCTTCTAAAGGAGAGACATCATTCCGTTTGAACTTTTCTCATTTATCCTTTAATCACTCCGCTGGTTATTAAGCCCAACTTTGTGTCTCTCCAATTCCCTCTATCTATATAGTGCCTTGATTTATGCCATCATTCGTTCTTGTCCAGTCTTTCTGTATGTCTTCCTTTCTTTATTATCTCACTCTGTTTGTCTGCCTGTCTCTCTTCTCCTCTCCAGGGTCAGGTTCTGTGACAATTACTTTTAATCTGCCTCCATTACCAAATCTTCCTTCCATTCCTTGGTTCACAGTATTAATCACTTTAATTGCCACAGAGTCTGAGACACACTCCGCTTTCACCCTCTTCTGAAAGGTGTTCCCATTGTGAGTCTAATCCCCTTAAATGGCCACTTCGGCATTTATTTCATTATTTCTCATCTTCTTCGCTGTCATTAGAATCCCACTAAACCTCACAAAATCCTTTGAATGTGTGACTGTGTGTGTGAATTTGGAAGGGCGGGATAATAGCACTTACTGAGAACTCTGTGTGTGTGTGTGTGTGTGTGTGTGTGGTAGACAGTAATAAAGGCACACATTGTACTCTGTGTGGGTGTGTTTGGGAGGGGAGAATAAAAAAAGCCTCACGAGTGAGTCTCAAGCACATATTGTTTATAGAGCAGGTTTAAAGTGAGCTACAGGATCACCTAGTTTCATTTATGCTTTTGTCTGATGCAGTTTGTCGTTGTTAAAGGGATAGTACCCCAAAATAACATTATTTTACTCACTCTTGTGAAAAATGTGCTTAATTGAATTGGGGACTTGTAGTGTACATCAAATCTTAAAAGCATTTTTTGAAAATAATAATGACACAAAAGTCCACTTAAGTCTACTTGTAAAAAGTGCACTTTTTAATAATGTAAAATTAAAAGTTTTTCATTAAAGTATTTTTAATTATTATGTTTCAAATCTATTCAAAAATAGCTTACATGACATACAAAGTTCAATATAAATAACATTATATTTTATTTTACCATAAATGCTTATCAGTACACGTACTATACAATTACATATTAAGAGAGGGTAAAAAGTACTCTAAAGTATAACTGCATTTAATATAAACTATAAATAAAGTATAGTATAGTATAGTATAGTAAACTATATATACTTTCATTTAATTGCAATTAACGCAAGTGCGTGAAAAAAACAGTACTTTAAAAAAATGCTAAAGTTGTGCTTAATGCTTAAACACAAAAAGAGATTTATTTGACAAATATTTTTGCTACTCTTATCTAATTAATCAATTTAATGAAAAAAAAATATGCCCAAAATGGCACGTTTTAATCTTGAAAAAATTATCCACTGAGTAAATGTATCTACAGTAGTTCACAAAAGTAATCTGAATGGTTGATTCAATAATATGACTAATATGATTCTTAAACACACTGACTCAGTGATCTGGTTGCAGTGATTAGTTAAGTCATGTGGATCATATATGATACTTTTATGGTGTTTTTTTTTGGCAGCTTGAAACTTTAGACCCCATTTATTATAAATGCATGCAAAATAAAAATCAGTCTCATTTTCAAAACGTGTTCTTTAGTCTTCCACTGAAGAAAGAAAGTAATTTGGAACAACATGAGGTTGTATAAAGGATGACATTAGAATGATTATTTTGCGGTGAATTAATCCATTAAGCTGTCATTCTCTCCTTGTTCTTAATGAGGTGTCTCACTAAGAATAATAAAAAAATGGAAAGTAGGAAAAACTGCTGTGCTAAGTGAAAATGGTTGCTCTTGGAGAGAACAGAGGAGGAGAGTTCTATCATCATTGGCAGTGCTGACCCACACTAATAGCTGTATTGTCTCCTAAAGCATGTTACCTCGCCAGCATTTCTCAGCTATGTTTCATTCCGTCTCATCTGTTGTAATGCGATCACAGCCAAATGTGTATTTGTGTTTGTGTGAGAGACACTCATTGAATTCGCTGAACAAAATGAAGTTACTGATGATCCTTGAGTGTCTAACCACTCATTCAAAAATGTTTTTCTTTCTACGTAATTCCCATACTCTTATAATTTGTGCTATTTCATAATTACTGTTATTCTAAATTGCAGAAAACAGCGATATAATAAGAATGAGGAGATGTCTCCAAAGCTTTGTGGCGACGTTGGTTTTGTTTTTGTGGATGAACCGAGCGAGAGTGAAGCTGAATAAATAATCATTAGCAGCCTCACTTTAATTTGGGTTATAGCTCTTGATATGGCTAAAAGCACTCATGACTCAATCCCCACAGGCTGCGCTCTCTGTTTCTCTCAAACCTTTTCTCATTTCACTGGCTCTCCTGACTACATTGCTTTTTCGCGCACCATTAATAGACCCTTTGTTTATTAGCGTCATTCATTCTAATCTGCCTTCTTTTACTCATTTATGTTCAAAATAAACACATCGATTGACTTTTTTTTCTCTCTAATGCTTTGACCCTTTCAGTTTTAGGCATATCTTTCTCGGTTCGGTTCAGTCCTCCCCACAGTCTTGCGAATGAGGTTGGGAGTGCTTGAAAACAATCGTTTTTTGCAATTCTGTTTGATGCTAATGGTGGAAAAATTTCCACTTCAGCTTTATGAATGAATTATAGCTCACAGGAGAGATGCTGTTATGTTTCTAAGCGACCAGATGTACGTTTTTTTTGTAGGGTGATAAAAAGAGTGCATAAATTCCAGAGAGGTTATATTTAATGCAGAAACAATATAAATTAACCTGAATAAATTATGTTGCAGCAATGAAAGTATTTAAGGTTTAGATTAAGTAAAAATGTATTGTGAAGATAAAAAATACAAAAAACTGCATAATATCATGGGAAACCCCATTATAATATACAATTTTCTTTTTTTATATATATCAGCAAACACCATATCAACAGCCTGACAACTGTAACTAAATTGAAATAACGCTAATATACACTATATGCACGTAATCACTCAATGCTGATATTAACATTACATTTGAAAACAAAGTATAACAACAAAAATTATAATTTGCACGGTTTGATGTGATAGGAGCTAAACTATTGTTATTTAATCACCAATGGTAGCGCAATTTATTGTAATGTTTTTTATTTCCTCAGTTGGTTAGAACAAAAGTGGCAGACTTTTTACTTACTTGAACATATGACGATATCCAGTACAAATTCTTATTTAGGTCAAACTTCTAAGATGTAGAATCTGTGAATCCAAAGTATGGTGGTGACTGACAGCCACACATAAGATTAAAACTTTAGATACATCTGAGCTAAGGAGCCGTGCCAAAGCACAACCCGCGTAAAGATGAGAATTCCACAAATAACTGCAATTGCAGGCTTCAAACAGAGATGCTATATTCAGAGCATATAGAAAAAAACATGTCGCCATGACTTATTGATCATATTTTATTTACAGCATTTAAGATTAGATAGAACTTAACTGAGATCTCTTATACTGTATGTCTTCCGATATATGACGGAGTAACATCTGCGTCATAAATCTCTCCTGTGGGAGCTCCATAAATGAATTGTGTTAGCTGAAACCTGTCTAAATATTGACCGTCACGATGCCTTAATTGCAAATTTCATGGATGAGACACCTAACAAATGCGAGTTAGACTGAGCATGACTGGAGTGATATTGAATATCGAGGACAGAGATGCGCTTTCGATTCTAGGCTGTCTGGCCCCATTTTGCTGGTTTGTGTATTTGCGCACGAGACATTTATTGATGGGATTCATCTTGATCCCCCACAAAACGAGTCACGCTCTTGGACGCACATCATCAGAGCTTCACAGAGGGGGGTAAAGCACGGGAGAGAATAGAACAGATTGAAACATAGAGGAGGATTGAACAATTTGGATAGGCAGTGGGATTTTAGTGGGATTTCTTTTTTATCCCATCCTTTCATTCTGATTATCCTTTCAACCAATTTTTCACTCTCCCCCCTCTTTTAGAGATAAATAATGCATGGCCCCTGAGGCACAGAACAGCGCTGGAACATTCTAGGAAAGATAAGTGATTCTGATGACTGCTGATACTTGGCATGTAACGCCACGTGTAACAGAAAATTGCACATAGACAGCATCTCTTCCACAGTGATGTACAGCCTGCAGCCACAGTACAGCTCAACCCCCTCACACACACACACACACTCTTACACTTACACACTCTTTGTCAGCATTTAGGCTTGGTTTTAGCTACGAGACAATAACTGAACTGCTCTTGTCTCAGCTCAAAGTCACCGACAAGTCTGTCCACGGGCCTACATCAGTTGATTCCCTTTGAAAGGGAAGATTAAAGCACCAGCCACCACAGAAACATCAAAATATAGCCGCCGGGTTACAGAGAAACAAAAGCTACTTTGGAAATGTGCAGCTATTATAGTTTTCAGAACAGCACATGCTCATAGACTGTTAGTGAAGTCACTGGAAGCGGCTGAATTTATAATTTATAATATTATCTTTTAATAAACTCTTGAATAGGGTGCTCGTTAAAGGAGGCTATTGGGGATAGAGATGCATTTTTTTTGTCCTATATGTTAATTTATTAAAATATCCGAAAAATGTATTTGCAGTGACAAGAATATTAATTAGTCTTTTATGATAAGTGTTTTTCATTCATTAAGTTAAATTCATTTATCCTGTTTTTAGGGCCATAATGTCTGATATTATGATGAAGCAGAAAGACACATGAAATTCAGTGAATTCAGAACAAAATGACATAGTAAAAAAACCTGCTTCATTTCTATTTAATATTGAAAGTCATGCCATCTGACCAACATGCTGAAAACATAAAACATAAAATCAAGATAATTTGACAAGACAAGTTTAGTTCAGGTTTTAAAATGTCATGTAAAATGTGCTTAGTAAGAATTTGTCTTTTTCTTTGTCTTTTCTTTTTCTAGAGAAATTAATATATGAAGAGCTCTTTTCCAAAACGCTATAAATCCATTTGAATAGTTTTCATGAAAATGACATTTTTTTACCTAGACCCATACATTTTGTTAATATTCAATGTATCATGTTAAAATGGTCTGTTGGCTCAGTCTGAACATGTTAAACAATGATTGTTAAACCCCCTCGGGTCCGCACCATCACACCGAGCGGGTCTCGAACCCGGGTTTCCGACGCGGGAGGCGCGCACTCTAACAAGGAACGCCAAAGGCTACAGCTTTTAGCATCAGTCGATAGAGCGCCTCTTTGTGAGGTCAGGAGAGTGAGGTACATTTTAAACAAGGAAATATAGCGATTTGGCATGAAACATTGATGGAGCAGTGAATAGGTTCAGTACACAGCAAAATGGCATGACGAACTCATTTTTTTTTTTTTGCCGTTTATCGCGTTTTGGAAAAGAGCTCTTCATATATTACTTGGCTTTTGCAAAACATATCAAGAAGCACAACAGTTTTTAATATTGATAATAATGAGAAACATTTCTTGACCACCAAATTAGCATATTATAATATTTTCTGATCATTTGACACTGAAGACTGGAGTAATGGCTTCTGTAATTTATTCAGAATGGTTTTGCCTTCAACAGGAATGAATGGCATTTTGAAATGTATTAAAAAACCTTTATTATTATTCTTTTTTTAATAATCAGATGCAGCCTTGGTGAGCATTAGAGACTATTTTAAAAGGTATTTAAAAAATCATACCACCACCAAACTTTTGAATGATATCTATATATATTAAAGGGATTGTTCCCCAAAAATGAAAATTATGTAATTAATTATTCACCCTCATGTCCTTCCAAACCCGTAAGACCTTCGTTTATCTTCAGAACGCAAATGAAGATATTTTTGATGAAATCCAAGAGCTTTCTCACCCTCCATAGACAACAATGGAACTTCCACGTTCAAGGCCCAAAAAGTGAGTAAGGACATCATTAAAATAGTCCATGTGACATCAGTGGTTCAACCTTAATTTTAGGAAGCTACGATAATACCTTTTTCAAAGATAAACGAAGGTCTTACGGGGTTTGGAACAACATGAGGGTGAATAATTAATGACAGAATTTTATTTTTAATATATAAACTTCTAATATATCCCTCTTTAGATATGGAAGTCATCAGGTCTGAAAGGCTCTATTTAGATCAGGTTCTGTGGAGGAGCATCTCTCCCTGCAGCAGTGCTGTGCCATTTTGCTTCTCTAGCAGTGAGACGATTTACTCATGTTGTGCTGTGGGGATGAAGTATGTGTTGAGTAAGTTGGTTCAGCTACTGATTCAGTAATGAGCTTGGTGAGGTTGGATGGTCTTTATGCTGCTGAGGTCGCTGTTTGTGCGTGTGTGTGGGTGTAACGCTAGACAACAGGGTCAGGAAATCAGTGGGAAACGAGCCAGATTTGGCTTAGCTTCCTTAAGAGGATTGTAATGTGACAAGTCATTAACTGGAGCTACTCTGAACTGCAGCATGTGCTGACTGAGAGAAGGCGCTGTACACTTACGAGCAATGATGAGCTGCTACAGAGCACTGTGTATGCTGTCAGGAATTCATTTTAAATACTAAATGCTTTTCTTTCTTTCCTTCTTTCTTTCTTTCTTTCTTTCTTTCTTTCTTTCTTTCTTTCTTTTTTTTCAAATAGGTTAAATGAGGGGAATGGCCATATAGCTGATTTATTCCACAGTTCCACAGAAAACAGATAAAAAATTTGTACTATTCAATATTGTAAATATTTTGACTATTTTGATTATGCTTTCAGTTATCAATATGGCCCTGTTCACACTCGCAATAGGTGTTTTTGTCACTATAAGTCACTGCCGCTGCAGTTTTGTTCACTATAGAAAACCAAAATTATAAATATGACTTAAAATTCACAATTATGGGCAAAAAAGTCAAAATCATTACACAATAAACCATATTATGAGATTGTGATATAAAAAGTTTAATGTTTTGTCATAATTTGGTCTTCATCTAAAAATTTACTTGTCAACTTCGACTGTCATAATTTAAAAAATATCTCATAGTTATGTGTTTGTTTCAGAATCATTAATAATTATGACTTATCTCATACCAATACTTTTTATACCATAATTAACTTTTTGTCAATTTAAACTTTCCTAATTTTGATTTCTTATCTCAGACTTATGGCTTAATATCTAACTTTACTTTTTATCTCATAATTGACTTATTAAAAAAATCTACATATTAACAAAACTGCTTTATGTATAATTAATATTCAAAAAAGTTTGTCTGCCAAACCAAAGTAATGTGGTCCCACCAACATGCAGAAAATATAAAACAGGAAATCAAGTTAATTTGACAAGGCAAGGTTAGTTAGGTTCGCTTCATAAAATTCAGATTGAACCACTGATGGCAGATGGACTTCCCTGGCGATGCTTTTCATACCTTGACAGTGTAATTTACTTGGCAATCAATGGGACAGTCAAAAGCTTGCTCACCATCCAAAATATCTTAAAGGTGCCATAGAATGAAAAACTGTCTTTACCATGGCATAGTTAAATAATAACAGTTATGTACATGGAAATGACATACAGTCAACCTCAGACACCATCGTTTCCTCTTTCTTATGTAAATCTTGTGATTAAAAAAGACCACTGAAAAACAGTCGAATCAGAACATAACACTGACTGTGATGCAACAGTCGGGATCACTACGCTCCAACATTCCATAATCCCGCCCTTGTTCTAGGCAAGCGCCAGCTGAACCATCAGAAGTTCTGCAGGTGTTGTAAATAAACAAGCGCGGACAACAGCGAACATGGCAGATCATGGAAAAAATGTAATGTTCCAGGCTGTGCAGGGGATGTGAAGTGCAGGGATGGGTTGGTGTCTTTATTCAGAAAGGCACAGAAAGCAAATAACGCGTTCTAATAAAATAACACGAGCCACCAAAGGGACATGGTTAGCTGCTTGTTAGCTGTAGCCTGTTACAGAACATATGATTTCACTTACCACATACACATCCCATATACTGTTTTTTGCACATCCAATTTGTTTTGCACATCTTACTGTTTTACTGTTTTGCACTTTTCTTTATTCTATTGCACATTTTACTTCTTATTTCTTTTTTTTACCTATATATATATATATATATACTCTTGTGTGGTGTTACTTTTATATAATTTAATTTTGACTTTATTTTTTATTTTTTATATATATATTTTCTTTTTTTAATTCTTTGCACTGTCCACTGAGCGGACCTGATTTGAACTACATTTCACTTTTGATTATACCCTGTATAATTTATCATGTGACAAATAAAGAAACCTTGAACCTTGAACCTTGAACATAAACAGAGTAAGAAGCGATGAGGATGATGGCGAATGATTTACAGATCCTGAGCACCACTGACAAGCGTCTGATCTTGTGAAATGTGTGGTAAGTACTGGTGCTCCACAATATAAACAGAGTTTGTGCATCACGTGTCTTGAAAGTGAAACTATAATGTGATCGACTGATCGTTCAAAAGCAGTTTCAATGCCTCGCGTATTAATTACGACTCCCAGATGCCCGCGTTTTATATACAGTATAATTACCCGACGATATAACTGCGAGAGATAGTATTTAAATATATATTTTCCTCCCTGTGTTACCTTCTTGTTGACGAGTGGCACTGTGAAACAGCCAATCAGAGCAGAGCTCAACATTAAGCAGCACTGTGAAACAGCCAATCAGAGCAGAGCTCAACATTAAGCAGCACTGTGAAACAGCCAATCAGAGCAGAGCTCAACATTAAGCAACACTGTGAAACAGCCAATCAGAGCAGAGCTCAACATTAAGCAGCACTGTGAAACAGCCAATCAGAGCAGAGCTCAACATTAAGCAGCACTGTGAAACAGCCAATCAGAGCAGAGCTCATTATTATTCATGACCCTGCCAAATAAGCCAATAACTGACCGTTTCATTCTAGGGAGAAATCCTAGGGTTGTAAATGGACTTGTAAAATCGTTTCTGGAGATTTTTTGCCCTTACCTAAGCCACATACCTTCTATGTAGATATCAGAGAACAATTTTAAATACTGGATCAATGCATTCTATGGCACCTTTAAATTGTTTTCTGAAGACGAACTAAGTTTTTACGGGTTTGGAACGACATGGGGGTAAGAGAAAAACTACAACATTTTCATTTTGGGGTGGAGTATCCCTTTAAGATTTACATTTAACACATTTCATCATGTTTAAATCCATTTTAAATGCAGATTATTGCCCCAAATAGTGCTGAAAATGTGAAAAAAGAGAAATGTGTTAAATTAATGTCAATATAAAATGAAGAGTTTTTTTGCCATCTCCTGACTCCTGTTTGCACATAAAAAAAATGTTTTTCAATTGAATTATATTTTACTAAAAAAGTGTACTGATCATATTGATATTTCATTGTCTATCTGTATATGCATTCCAAACATTTCCAAATTTCCATACAAGTTCACAGTTGTAGATTATAGTCTTCTTTTAGGCTCCTGTGTGTGTTTCTGTGCGTCCAAATGTAGTGAGCAGGAGCGGAGCTGAGCGCTGAGCTCATTTGTCTGGGTGTTGTCAGGTGTGTGAGCTCTCTCTGCAGTCACTGGGGATTATTTCAGGCTGTCTGCTCTCTGTGTGCTGGAATAAACAGCATGTGCACTCACATATGCCACTGCCATACATTTCAATATATGCAGGCTGTGCGTTTATGTGTGTGCCTGAGCTTTTTGCATTTGAGAGTGAGGTCAATTAACTTGAACCCCTCTATTCCCTATTAGCCCCCTGCATATAAAAGCATCAGATATTTCCCATATGGATTATTTAATCACCTGAATAAATGACCTTGACCTCTTCGGATGCGTGGGTGGGATGGGTCAGCTTGCCACCGCATACGTCATGACATTGGCGTTCTGCTGCAGGATGGATTAGAGTTCAGTGTTCTCTTTGCGCTTTGCATGATGGGAATCCTGGAATAGGGAGTATTATTCTGGTTTACTAAACTGGTTGAACCTGTTAGCACTTGCTAAGCTATATGTTACATAAAGTAACTACAGTCAGGCTCCTTTGAAAATATGATTTCACTATGTATTAGGTATGATAAACTTCAATTTCAATTGTGCATTTTTGGCATTCTATTTTTGAAAGCTACTGAAAACTGTAGTTAAGTTATTTATTTATTAGTTATTTAAGTAAGTATGTAATGGACAATGAAATCCATTTAATTTTTTTCCCTAAATTCAATTTGTTCCTTTTTATTATTTTCTGGATTCTGTTTTCATTTTTCTAGACTCAGTTTTAATGGTTATATTGAATTGTATTAATCAAAAAGCATGTATAATTGAAATCTTGAAACTTACACAATTTAGCACCAATTTATTTTTATTAAAAGTTTAACAAAAATAAAATTGTAATGCTCTATGAAATATGTTTTATTATTTTCTTCAAATTCAGTTTTTTTTTAACAAAATGTTGTGTTTTATATGCATTTTCTGGATTCCATTTCAATGTTTTCATTACATTGTAGTAATCACAAGCATATCTAATTAATTGATTTTATAAAAAATATATATATATATTATTTTGTCTTATTTTTATTTTTTCAGAAATACTGTTCTGTGTATTTACATGTTAAATATTTTAAATCATGTTTCTGGTAATTATTCCTTAAATTATGTTTTAATTATGTTATAAATGATGTCTTAATAATAATTGTATTCGTTGTAGTACTATCATTACATTAAGTAATATACATTTCTGTCGCATTTTCCTTCAAGTTAAACCGAAATGTTATTTTGATGGGTTGCTGGGAAGACATTTAAGTTTCTGTTTGAAAAATTGCTCATGAAGTGATGCTCAGAGCTTCTCTGGAGATTATGTTCATGTGTTCATGTACTCATATATTGAGGCAACACATCACATCATTCAACAGGAGTCACCTCAGTATGTCTTTCTTATTGCAAATGTGTATTTCTCAATGCTATCTCACGGCAATTCGTGCATATTGTACGAGGTGACTAATTCGTACGAATTCGTATGACCTCACTCATTTGTCTAAACCCCAGTGACGGGTAGGTCATTCGTATAAATTCATACGAATTGGCAACTCGTAAAATACGTACAATTTAGCAAAAATATTATGAATTTGTACAAGTGAGGTCGTACGAATTCGTACTAATTAGCCACCTCGTAAAATATGTATGAATTGCCGTAAGATCGGGCTGGTGTTTCTATATGTAGCCGCTCCTTAGTTCTCCCCAATTATCTGCACCTCTGACCCACCTCACCCTCTGTCTGCCCTTGTCGTCCTGGTTTGCGTGTGAGGTAAATGGTGTTCGTGTTTGTTGTCAGCAAGGGTGCAGTGAGCAAGGGGAAAGGCTATTGATCCATGCTGACCATACACTCCACCAAACAGCTGTCGTCCTGACAGCACAAGACAAATGAAGCATCAGATTCACCGTGTTGACTGACCTATTCAACAATGCCACCGCCACATGAAAGACTCCGGCGGTGCAGGCAGGGGAGGAGAAAACACCTCATGAAACCAGGCCGCATAAGCCTAGAGGATTTTTATTGATTACTAATGTCATCCCCTGCACTCAGCTTTATCCCAGGCGGGTCCCCTGAGGTCCATCGTATTAATGTTAAAATCCAGGACAGAACACAATGTTTTTCTCCTGCTTTTTTTTCTATATTGAAAAGAAATCTTAATTTCACAAAAACAGCATCTAGAAGTGGGTCAGAGGGGTAAAAACAACACGAAGAGCTTATTGCCATGGATTAAGAAACATGATTTGTGCTATTATTCATGTTCATTCTATAGAAAATACAGCACTGTTCGCTTAAAGTCTGCATCAAATCCAAAATGACCCTGTTTACTCTCCTAAGGTTTTGATTTTGTAAATGATTGGGAATTGACTAGATTGTGAAAAGCGAGTGTTCCATTTGAGAATGGTGCTAAATTTGAATCTATTGCCTATTCATTGTATTATTATACTCAACAGCCCGTGAAGCCAAAGTGATGTCAGTGCAAATGAAAAGTTAATGAAGAGTGAGTTGTCGTATTGGACATTTGAGTATCGCTTTTGGTTTTGATTTTAATACTGATTCATATGTTCATATGGACAGAACAGTGATCCAGACAGGTTCAGACGGGTCTTTTTGAACTAGTCGTTAAAAACGGATCATAAGATTCATTTAAGAACTGGGCAGCATCGGTCAGGCTGGATGTTTTTACTATTATTCACTATTAAGAACCAGCACATATGAGAAGTACCAGACTACACATATGTTTCTTGTTGCATGGTCATGCAAAGATCATGATTAAACAGAACATTTCTATCAAATGTCACTTATGTTCAAAAGATTGGGGTTGTTAGATGTTTGAATGTTTTTGAAATTTCACATGCTCACAAAAGCAGTATTTATTCGATCAGAAATACAGTAAAATGGCAATATTGTGAAATATTATTACAGTTTAAAGTTTAAATCATTTCTATTCAAATATTTTTTTTAAATCTGTATTTCCTCATTTATTTATTTTTGTTTCTGTGATGATAAATCTGAATTTTCAGCATCATTACTCCGGTCTTCAGTGTCACATGATTCTTCAGAAATCATTTGAATATGTTGATTTACTGCTCAAGACACATTTCTTGTTAATATCAATGTTGAAAAATATTTTTGTGGAATCTGATATTTTTTCAGGAATTTTGAGGATCAGAAGGTTAAAAAGAATAGCATTTATTTATTCTTTACTGTCACTTTGTAACATTATAAACAGAGCTGGATATTAACTGATTGCATGTAATCTAGATTATGTAATCAGCTTTCAAAAATGTTGCACATGTAATTAGATAATAGTACATTTTAAAATGCTCGTAATCACAGTTACATTTTTATTGATTACATGATTATATATTATTCACACAATAGCAATAAATTATTAGGACAATTTATTGATTCTCCTTAATTCTAACATTGCTGAATAAAAGTATCATAAAAAATAATGTAAAAAAATCTTAATGACCCTTGAAATGAAACTCGTAATTGTAAATAATTCACAATAGGAACACTACTGGGCATTGAGAATCTAAATATGGTCAGATTTGCTTTGATGTTGAAATAAGCTTTCTTTTGGCTGTCATGCAACCTTTTTTCTCCCCTCCAACCAACTTGTCATACTCAGACCACTTTTCACAAACCTTATAATTCCTGATGGATAAAATCAAGGATATATGTTTCATCTCATTCAATACCATGTATCACTCATATCTACGCCACATTGTGGAAGTATATGGTTTTACATTGACTTTAAACTGTTTTATTAGTTTTACTTTCTCTCTGTAGGAGTGACACAAGATCTCTCAGTGACAGTCCACTCTGTGGCCATGTTTTGACCTGGAACAATGCTTGACAAGATAACATCATGCCAATGTGGCAACTGTTCTAAAGAGCCTCTGGAAAAAAGAGCAAGAAAGATAGAGAGAGAGAGAGAGAGAGAGAGAGAGGACACTTGATTCGTACTGATGTCTTTCCAGTAGCAGAGATGCACTGTACACACAAACACGCCACCAAACACCACCTGGCTTTAGGACCCTGCTGTACACTGATTCTCTACTGAGAAGAGAGAGGGAAAAGTGGGGGGTGGAGTGGAGCGCAAAAAAAGACAGTGGAGGAGGGAAAGAGAGATGTGTAGAGAGAAGAGGAGAGGAAGATGCAAGGATCCGCTTCGCTGCTGTAGTTTGAAAGTCTCATCAAGGGGACTTAGAAGAGCATTGGTGGCATAAATACCCAGCATAAACAGGATTAAAGGAGCACTTACTGACTCCACCAGAGAAGTGTGAAGTGAGAGAGACGAGCGGAGAGAGAGAATAAAGTGTGAGCATCAGGAGCGCTGTGTACTGCAGTGTCTCTACACGCTCGCTTTACTACAACACTCAACTTGGGAGACAAGAACCGTCACTTCTCTGAACACCATCTCATCTCTCTCTCTCTCTGTCAGACACGCTAGTACACACAAATGGAGAATATGTCTTGGTGCTGAAGTATTGCTGAAGTTCATCTATTTTGCTCCTCTCAGTTGCTCCAGTCCCACTGGACACGCACCCACACACGGACACCATCACAGACTTCAGGATCAGTGAAAGAGGTAGGTTTTGCTTTTATAGATTTTAAAGTCTTTATCTATTATAATAATAATAATGTATTTTAAAAAGAAATGTTTTTTTTTATAATATTGTTCGCATTTAAATAATATTTAAATATCTAAATTGTACATACATAGTATTATTATTAATGACATAAAATTGTACATATTACATATTTTCAACTTGCACATATGTCAAATGTTTAATGAGCATACATAGACATTTACTTGCTGAAACTGTACCAGTATTGTCCAGTGTATTCATACCATACAGTTTCTTTATGGGTGGTCCGTGTAAATGCTATCTTAATCTGCATTCCTCTTTGGATGTATAATAATAATTTCATGTCAGGAGCAGATGTGTGGGACATTTTTTAATTTTGCTCTGCGCTGTTATTCGGACCTCTGACCTGTTCTCTTGCTGCTCAAAACACACAACAAGATTTCAAACAATCCTTTTGATATCCGTACACAGCTGGTGCTTGTGTCAAACAAATTCAATCGCAAAGTGTGACACCAAAATCTTCTGTTCCACTTGCATGGTATGTAAAGATACCTCTGGCAATCTTAACACACACAAGCTTTGCAGTTATTATTCTGTCACCGACTTCATTGACACAAGGACGTTGTTGCTCAGCAGTACATGGGCTGGTTTGGGCAAGGACACACTTTCTGCTATTGTTTAGAAGAATTGCTGCAGATCCCATTATAGAGACGTTTCTATTGTTATTCGCTGTATCTGCAATCCACTGTTGCCTCTGTAGTGATTCATGTAGTAGATGCTCCCAAGAGATTGCAGGAATAAATTAATTCTCATGAATAGATATGCATCGAGACAGTTACTCAAAGCATATTTCACTTTTATTAAAAAGCAGGAAAAAGCAACGCCTTCTATTCACCCCATACACAAACTATTAAAATTGGTCTACAAATCATACTTCCAGATTACAATAAAAAAGGAGATTATTTCATGACATACGGTCTTGTTGGTTATTATCCTGAAAGTCTCTGTGCACGCCCTCTGATGCATGAATCTCACTACTAATCTGAACTGTCCTGTACAGACAGACACACACACACACACACACACACACACACACACACACACACTACAGCTCCTGTTGTTTATCAGCACTGTGCTGTCACATGCAGTATGTTGCCATATTCCCTGCCTGCTGGTGAGATAACCTTTTACTTATCTTGAGTAATAAACAATTAGCCGGTGATTATGTGCGACATGTGAGAGGAATTCTCATTTGATTAAATGTGTTCTCAGCGACGCAGAGCATCTCACAGACAAATTGTCTTACTTGTGTCTGTTGTATTGGTATTATGAAGTGCAAAGAGGCTATTTTTAGATTATTTGTAGTGTTAAATATTGCATGTATTGCAAGTCAGTTGGATGGGCGCTCTCTTCATGTGTGTGTGTGTGTGTGCGTGTGTGTGTGTGTGGTCTCTGACTCAGATGATGGAGGAGAAGGCCAGTAAGAGGTCAGGCCACTGAGAGCTCTTTCATTCTTTGCTCTAGGTCTGTTTCACACCGCTCACATAAGCAGCATGCAAGAGAAGCTGCCGCAGGATCGTGTTGTGCTTTCACATTGTGAAACCAAACTGCGTCTTTATAACGTAAATCAAGTGATTTCTAGGTTACAACTTGAGTGAAAAATAAAAATACTAATTTGTGTTTGAAATATATTTATTTCATGCTAAGTATACTACAAATACTTGATTTACATATTTATGTACATAATAAAAATACACTGCATTTGCACTTTTAGTAGTATACACAAATAGTACTCCAAATAATGGTGAATTATATTATATCAGTAAATCTTGAGTGATATTTGAACGATTATTATGAAATAAATGTATTTTAAATACATAATTTTTTAGGCACCCTAGTAAAAAAGTCATGTATTTAAAATACATATATTGACCCTAAACATTTCCTGCTTGTCGTCAAACAATTTCAAAACAGTTACAGGAGGCGATTCATTCATTAAAAATACGGCTGTCATAACATTTGATCAAAATGTGGACCTTTTTGGATTTTCAGAAGCTAAGTAAAAGTGTAAAACTGGAAATGTGTTAGGACCACTGATCTACAGTCAAACCTAAATGTATTTAGACACATTCAGCATTTCTCACATTATCACAGTTTATTCGCTATAGTTTAGAAAATGGTAATACAATACATTTACATTTAGTCATTTTGCAGACGCTTTTATCCAAAGCGACTTACAATTGGGAATACATGAAGTGATTAATCTGGAAGAGGCAAACAGACAGAGAATGTGCTCGTAAAAGTCAGATAAGTACAAATAAGTACAACCTAGCAAGAGAAGGAATAAATAAAGGGAAAGACAACGTTTTTATTTTTTTTATTTAGATGAAGTCAAGAAGTGTCAAAAGAGATGAGTTTTCAAAATATTACAAGGACTACAGAACAAATTCATCTTGATGATGTCAGATAACTTTGATATAAATGTATGCAATGAATAGCTTCCAGCTGTTAAATTAAACACACAATTAGATAATACCAATTTAGTACTTAATTTTGTTCAGTCTGTGGTGTAAAAAGGTCACGATTAGCAATTAAAGAAAAACACTTAAGCAAAACATGGTCCCAGATGTTTATTATTTTTGGTCCCAGATGTTTATCAATTTTACTGGTCCACGGTATAAAGAGTATTTGCTATCCTCACTTACATAAATTAACTATAGTGTCTTGCACCCACTATGAAAAAAATATCAAAAATGATATCTAGTGTCTAAATAACTTTTGGTTTGACTACATAACAGAGAATACCGTATATACAGATCTGTGATTAGGACCGATGCGTTAGATTGTTCTTTTTTACATCCCTCAAAATAGTTTATATTCAATCCCTGTGTGCGTAACTTGTAATAAAAGCCAACATCGTGAAACATTTTGTTGATTGATAGTTTTATGGTGCATGTTCAACACAAAAATCCAATTTATTTATCTTGCATACTGCGTGTGAGAAAATAAGCTTAGAATGGAACTCTATTTACTCCTACGCTTCTACTACCAGAGATACACGGGCGGTGTGAATGCTGTAACCGGCTCATATCTGACTGAAATAAATGTGTCACTTACATGAGCAGTGTGAAACCTAGATCTGAAATATGTTCCCCTACCACATCCAACTCCAGCATCAGCAAAATAAGCCTGGAGGCTTGTTTGGCTATTTGATGCACCATCATAAGCCTTTCGATTTATAAAATGCCCTCTAGCAGTAGAAAGCTGCTTGTGTAGTACAGTACATACACCTCAATGTGCGCATACAAGAGTCATAAGAGCACAATACACCAGCAGTTCTGATTGATCGGCTTTCACTCCCTATGCACAGCACAGCACAGCTCGCGTGTTTTGTAGCCGTCTCAGTTAACAAGCACTGGCATGAGATGAAAACACCTGTCTCACACCAAATGAAAATGAAATGGAGGTCTGAACCAGAGGTTGTGTCCGAAACTCAACTGTCCAGTCAGTTGGTGACTTAACAGACAGTGTTTTCTGTATAACTGAACTGGAACATTTATAATATATTATATTGTAGTATAATCAGTATTATATTAAATATTAGTATTGTAGTTTTATTGTTGTACTTAAAAATAGTTATTATTATTAATCATTGTTATGTTTTCTTAAATACTAGTCCTTTTAAACCAGGACAGCAATCGTGGAGCTTTTTATGGCTTTTTTTAAAGGGATAATTCACACAAAAATGTATATTCTGAACGTAAATAACATGCTGTTCTGTGTCAGCTGCGCCACACGGCACCAGGGTGACGCGGAGAAGACCAATTGTTGAATAAAGGTGTTTTTTTTTCTTTGCACACAAAAAGTAATCTCGTAGCTTTGTAAAATTACGGTTGAACCCCTGATGTCACATGGATTATTTCAACGATGTCCTTACTATGTTTCTGGACCTTGATCGTGTTAATTGCATTTCTGTCTATGAGAGGGTCAGAGAGCTCTCAGAATTCATCAAACATATCTTAATTTGTGTTCTGAAGATGAACTGTGGTCTTAAGGGTTTGGAACGACATGAGGGTGAGTAATGACAGAATTTTCATTTTTGGGTGAACTATACCTTTAATTATCAGAAATGTTGATATTTATCCCCCAATTCACACAGCCTTAAGGCCTGTTCACACCAAGCATGATAACTATAAAGATAAAGATATAATTTTAAAAATCGTTCTCAATATGAAAGAATAGCAGAGTTCACACCACAGCTATAACGATAAAGCAGATAAACTATATCATTGGAATCAATTTCAGAATGATTTTTTCCTGCTGATGAATCAGACACCCAATCAGAATTAATCCTGCTATAATGAGCTTGAGAATTTAAAGCGGCAGATGAGCGTGCGATTAGAATAAACAGATGATATAGTTCGCTGGTATGGACACTAATATCATTATTTTTATAGTTATCGCTCTTGGTGTGAACGGGGCTTTAGTAGAAAAGTAGACATAAATGTAGACATTGCAAATGTACTTATTTTTTCAACTGCTCCACTGAATGTCATTTTTATGAATGTTTGTTCAGTCAACCTTTGATTTGCATGCCAGGTTTGCAAGATATCTTAGGCAGCAAAGGTTATCTAGGCTATCTTCAACCAATCTTATGAAGGCATCTCAGTCAGCAGGATGCTATGCAAACGTTGCATTCGGACATGCCTTGATGCTTCCGACCTCCGGATACTGCCTGCGAAAGCAGCATTTCTCATCATACGGACACCACAGCAACTAGAGCAACGTGCACAAAGAATTCAGACATGTAGCCGGAAATCAAACCCAAACAGAAGACATTCAGTGCAATTAGATGAAAGAAGTCCATTTTTATCTTCACTTGGCTCTGATTTTCTCTCATTCTTTATTGTCACCAGTATAGATCTGTCAAGGCCTGGTGCCCTTTTCTGCACCCAAGTGGATCAGCAAGAATAATGAGATGTCCCATTATAAACAGATTACAGATAATGAGAAAGAGTCACACACATAGAATAGACACAGAGAGTTCATGGTTCAGAGACAAACATATAAAGTCTGAAACACACATCAGTCTGTGGAAGGGAAAGGCCCCGACAGCGTCTGTATGTTCACTGTCTCTCTCTCTCAGGCGCAGCTGGTGTGGGGCACAGTGGGGCCTGAGGGATGAGAGAAATCACCCAGCTAAGATGTGTGCAAATGGCTCCTCTGAAACACTGACTGCTCTCGCCAACTCAAGGGACAGAATGAGAGATAGAGAGTGTCAGGGGAGAGAAGAGGAAATGACAGGGAAAGAATGGAGGACAAGGCAGAGAGAGAGGGCTGCAAAAAGCCACTGACAAAAAGTGCCATGATATTACCAGGTTTTTGGATATGGTACCATGGTAATACCGTGGTTTTTGGACATTAACACATAAAAAAATATTTTGGCCTAATTTTAATATATATATATAAAAACGGTTTCATTTATGACTGACAAATATGCGTCACATTAAGTTGATTAATTTATGTAATCCAAGTGAATGGACATTTTGTATGCAATTAAAATCTATTAATCTTAAATTTAGGCCTGAATATTTATTTGAGTACTGTTTTGTAACCCTGGTTACAGCGAGACTGAGCGAAAGAAAGAAGGTAGGAACTATTGGACTTAAAGATGACTGATAAATGAGCTCGTTTCCAAACACATGCACATAATGCTGGGATATAAAAGCACCCCTGCCTCAGCGATGCTGAATTCTTTTTTTCCATTATAATGTTATTTAGGGAGAAATTATGTATCTTTCCATCCTGAGTATAATATGACACTGTTGGGCTCAAGGAATTATTGTGCTGGAATTATCAAGACTCACTTATATAAGCAGAGACGTACAGCACAGAAATGACGAATGAGACTTGGGCTCATTAATCTTTGGAACTACATGAAATATGTTTTCATATAGATCCAATAGACTTAGAGTTAATTTCTGTTTTAATTAGTAAAACGCAGCTGTTCTCAATCATGCTTTGTTTCAGTCATGGAGGGTATAGTGAAGGGTGTGCTTGATATTGCCATTCAGAACACTATCTCTCTTGTGCTATCTGTCGTCCATCAGCCTGTTCATTGGCAGTTACAGTAGCTGCTTCCTCCTGCGGCCGTTTACTGAGTCTGGCCTATATCCTCTTCTGTTTCCCATTCGGAAAGATTAAGACACAGAAATGAATAAAATATTAACAAATATGTTTTCCCCTTAATAGCGAGTTTCCCTTCTGAACTTAATCGGGAAAAATGCAAATAATGACAAATTATAGTATTGATGTTTTAAATGCACAAAAAAGACAGCAAGAGAGCATTAAAACAGTGAAGTAAAGACAATATTACTAAGATGTCTATCTCAAATAAATGCTGTTATTCAAATTTTATATATAAAAAATCCTGAAAAAGTGTATTACATTTTCTACAAACATATTAAGCAGCACTATTGTTTTCAACATTGATAATAATAATAATAAGCATATTAGATTGTTTTCTGAATGATCATGTGACACTGACGACTGGAGAAATTCTAGCTTTGCCATCACAGGAATAAATGACATTTTAGAATGTATGAAAACAGAAAACTTGTATTAAAAAACTACACTCTTAAAAATAAAGTTGCTTCACGTTGCCATAGAAGAACATTTTTGTCTAAATGGTTCCACAAAGAACCTTCAACATCTGAAGAACCTTTCTGTTTCTGTTTCACAAAAAAGTTCTTCAGATTAAAAAAGGTAAGAAAGAGATGGTTCTTTAACGAACCTTTGACTAAATGGTTTGTTGTGGAATCAAAAATGGTTCTTTATGGAGTCACTGTGAAGAGCCTTTTAAGCACCTTTGTTTTTAAGAGTGTAGAAAACAGATACATTATATTAAAATTAATGACATAATATTACTGTTTTTACTGTAGTTGTAATATTTTTGTGATCAGTTTTTTATCACAGATTTCAGATATTGATTCATGCACACAAAAGCTATCAAATGGTATATGATTAATCAACTTCAATTAATCATCCATGTTAAAAAAAAATTAAGCACTGTTTATACATTGTTTTGTTTGATCTACAAACAGCAATATTGGCTCAAGTTAGGGGTATGAGTTAGGGGTGAAACGTTTTTTGACCAATGGCAGATGGGGGCATGTTCAAAAAACCTGTCTAGAAACATACATTCATTCATTCGTTCGTTTGTTTGTTTGTTTATATACTTACTTTATGCTATTTATTGCTGATGATTACTTAAAAACACAATAAAACCTATTTTCCTTTAAAGAACCCAGTGTTAATAATAGCAAATGTACATCCACGGTGGACATACGTTATTATCTTACATGCTCCCTGAGATCGTTTTTATTTTTATTGCATTTTTTGGGGCTTTGAAAGCACATTTATAAAGGGACCCTGAGTTTGTATTTTAAGCTGAAATAATGCTGAACAGGCTAAAGGAGTCAAATAAAATATAGAGGTCGGTAATAAACAGTGCAAAAAGAAGATAAAGTAGCCAGAGTTGTAGAAAGGCAAGAAACAGAGCAAAAGAGAGAGAAGCGGTTCTCTGTAAAAGTGCTGGTGCTGATTTGCTGTGATGTCCTTGTAGAGCTCCGTCCAACTGACCGAGTGTTTGATGTGAGGCAGAAATCAGAAAGGGGGCAGGCTTATAGCTGACAGCAGTCCTTTTATGGTGACTGGATGGGGTTGGGGGGGTTAGCAATAAAGCTGAGTGCATCTCCTCTGGAAGCAAGCCATCGTGGCTTAAAGGGAAAGTTCACCCTGAAATTTAAATAATGCTATCATTTACTCACCTGACATTTCCTTCATTCAGTGGAACACATAAGGAGATATTTTAAATAATGTGCTGGTTCATATTATCCATATAATGATAACATATAGGGACTGGAACTTTCAAGCTTAAAAAAGCTCCATAAAAGCTTAATAAAAGTGGTCCATTTGACTCTTGTGCTATTTTTCTGAAACTTACCCCTTCACATTGTGAACTGGATCAACTGATTCACTGAACAGATCTGATTTAAAAGAATGATTTGATAATAAATTGGATGGTACATCCATGTACAATACCAGCCAAATATTTTTAATAATTCAGTGATTTAATCGCGATTCTTTTTTATTGCTTTAGAAAGAAGTTTATTATGTTTAACAGGGCTGCATTTGATCAAAAACACACTTTAAACAGTAATATTGTGAAATATTATAACAATTTAAAAGACCCTGTTTTCTATTTGAATATATTTTAAAATGTAATGTAGTCTTCAGTGTCACATGATCATTCAGAAATCCTTTTAATGTGCTGATTTAGTGCCTAAATAACAATATTTTATTTAATTGTTAATAATGCAGAATTTTTTTTAGGGTTTTAGGGTTATGTCATAACAAGTATACATTATATTTTAAATATATATATATAGAATAAAAAATCACATATATAGAATAAAAAAGTATAATGATATTTCACAATATTACTGGTTTTATTGTATTTTTTATCAAATATGCATTTGTTTTATTTTACAATAATCGGTTACATTCAATTGCACGTCACATTAGAAGAAAAAACAAAAGACCAACTTTAAATTCTCCTTTCCACATAAAAAAGAAAGCCATACAAGTGTGGCATAACATGAGTGTGAGTAAATGATTACATAATTCAGATTTTTGTGTGAACTTTACCCCTTTAAGAGCCATAAACAATGTGAGAGTCCATCTTTTTTCCTGATGTATGTGGCCCTCTCATCCTCTGTTCTCCTGGAGTCCGATGTGTTCGAGGTGCACTGCAGTAATGTTGATGTCAGGGAGAGCAGGAATCTGCTCCTGAATTATCACCCAGGCGTTCTGTCTGTACTCAAGTCCACGACCAGAGTGGAGGAGGAGGAAGACAGGAGAGCACAGCAAAGCAATATGAAGCCGAGTAATGCAGGCTTCAGCACTCGCTGCCACTCTCCAGACCACCATTATGTTTGGCAGATATGCACTCGACCGGAACAGTCTCATACGGTGCTCCATATATCTTCATGATGCTCTGTGCGGTAATGGATAGTGTATCAAATCAGATGCAATTTGATTTTGCTTCTACTTTATTGATCTAAGTGCACCACTATAAAGTCAATTTCTTTCTTTATCGTGCCACTCTATGTGCTGCTGAAATCAGATTTCCCTTTTTACTCTCTATTTGAGGCAAAGCAGCTGGGTATGGCTATAAAACAGTAGGCATAGACTGTTTTTGATTGAAAATAGTTTGAAATATTCCCTTGCCAGTTAAAATGCAAATACAAAACAGAAAACAGTGTCAAAACCTTTAACCAGAACTGACTCATCTGTTTTGCCTTCCCAAAAAACGAATTTAATCAAATGAGTGGGCAACTGTATGAATCCCTTCGTCGTCTTTATTTGTCAGCTTTGTTTTCAAAACTGCATTCATGCTGTAACCACAAGATCTGACAAAAGCATAAACAAAGACCTCCATTCATTGCACTAGGAAAGAAAATATGTCATTTACACCAGTGAAAAAATAAATATGTATTTAAAATACATTTAGTTCATGCTAAGTATACTACAAATACATTTACATATGTATGTACTTGATAAAAATATCCTGAAATTGTACTTTTGGTATGCTAAACTGGTATACTTAAAGTTAGCTTATTTTGTACTTAAAGCACTTGAATTGTGATGAAGCAGTGCTGAAGTCCAGCTAAAGATATATTTAAGTATATTTAATCATGCTAAAGTGGGACTATTGCAATACTTCTGGTACACATCAAATGTCTTGCATTTAAAGACTGATATTATTCAAAGATCGTAAAATCCTCACCAATAGAGGCATTAAAACACATTTTAGGCTTAATATTAGGAAATGTGCATTGTGCACAAGTAGTACTCCAAATAAAGTTTAATTATAGCTTTTAAATCAGTAAGTCTTGAGTGATAATGTCAGTAAATATGTTAATATTTGAGCTATACTTAGTATTATATAGATATATTTTATATATATTATTTTTCACTTTGGGAAGGGTCTGTAAGGGTCTGTAATTTTCTATTGCTATAATTACTATAAACTGACATAATTTACTTACTCTCATGATGTTCCAAATATGTAGGTTTTTTAATTGTTTGTTTTTTGTGGAACACAAATGCAGGTATTAGGCAGAATGTTCAAGCTGCTCTCTTCAATACAATGAAAGTGGATTGGGGTCAAAAAAGAACAAAAATGCTCATTGAAAACATCTTAAGTTATCCATATGCATTTTGCACCGTATTCCAAATCCTCTGAAGTCATACAATAGCTTTGTGTGAGAATGAGACAGTAGTTATTCACAAAAAATATTGCTTGATAGATGCGGCCACCATTCGCTTTCATTATACGGCAAAGAACCCAGACATTCTGCTAGACTATCACTATCACTTTACTGCATATTAATATTATACTCACTCACACACTCTGCAGAGGGCAAATGATTGCCTTGAGGAAATTGTTAAAATCTAAATTAAAATGAAAATGTATTTTTTTCTAATGCAGCATTCTAGCGTATCATTAATATTAAGTATGCTGGATCCGTTTATCAAAGTTTCCATTAACACTTAGTAGAATCAGTTTAAAGGATGCGACATGCATCCTAAACCTTAATACATTTACATAATAAATTAAAAAATAATCAGCTGTGCCTCAGGTAATCTCTAGCAGCTACATAATGCCATTGACAGAGATGATTTCAGGTGTGCTAGACTGGTGCAGACAGGCATGTAGAGGACTGATTGAAAACAGCACAAGGTTAGCAGTGAGAGACAGACGCTCACCTGCACCAGATGCCTATCGTTCTGAGACTGTCATCCTGGTTTTTCAGGGGCTGATTGAATGACACAAGGACCCCTGGGAAATGTGACAGCAGATTCTGATCAGACCAAGTTGCTCTCTTTAGCACCCACTGACTGAGACTCTTCAGCCAATAATGATTGATCAAATAAAGGTTTACATCAAGTGTAATGTCGTAGAATTGGAGACTCTAGGGCTGTCAAATTGCACTTTTTCCCACCCTTAAAGGTCACTGCAGTAAGGGGACTACTCATAAGCTCAAGTGAGTAACTGAAGCTCTTCACAAAGGCCTTTTTCACAAGGCTGTTAGTGAAATGTAAAGGTGATAGTCATTTTAAGGAAGTAATTGTGCCTTTTATGATCATCTGATTCATTTTGAACCCTGAACTAATTTCTCTGACTTTTCAAAAGCCTCAATTGTTTCCATACACCAAATTATTATTAGCAAAACATCTCTCTTACAAAAAAGACTACAAATAAAGCCTCTTCTTATAAAAGACAAAATCCTTTACTTAACTGGGAGACTAACCTGAAAAAGGCCTAACTGCTAAAACACAACAGGAGGATGCACCAAGCCCTCACTCTTGTTCATAATGACGTACTTCCACAAAGTCTAGTACCAAAGATGATGCATCCTGAGCAATCAAACTCTTCCCTTGTTATATTATCAATGGCAACACTGAAAGGTTCTTAAGATTTGAACCATGTTAACCAATCACAAAGGACTAGGACTGATATGTTCACAGGCTGGCATGACATCAGCCAATCATACCTGGGCTATACCTTACCCGGCTACATGAATATGACAAGACCAGAAACATTTTGTGGTTTCAACATATCAGGCATACAAATAAGAGTAAATGTATGCATATTTCAAAATAATATTTGCAAATAGTTCAGAACGACGTCTTCCCTATTTGAATTAGGCCTTACATTTCCTTCACCATTCTATTCCTTTAAACACGCCTCAGAAAATGCCCAGGATATTCACACTGTAAATCTGTTCAATCTATACAGTGATAGATAGTTACAACAAATCCAAGATGTACAGTGTGTACATGACAAGATTCACATTAAAATATGCAGTGCATTCAAGAGTAATTGGTTTATTAAACCGGAGGCTATTGTGGAGAAGAAAAGCGGTCACCAGTGGATGAATAATCAAGATGGCTCACATCCTGATGACAAATGAGTCTGACTGTCAGAATAAACAAGCTGAAGGGCATATCATGGTGAAGACGTCACCACATCATAAGCTCCATTTCACACTGACTATCTTATATAGCTAGGCATTTGTCCATGTGTTTACATTGAAAATATTTTATGAATACACCGCCTGGAGCCGCAGACCTCTGCTGGACCTCAATTTCTCTCCGATGATAGATTCAGATGCCGCTACCAAGGCTGTTTGGGTGTTTTTAGGTGAGGGCCACAGGGATTTGTATGCAGAGCGAGAAAGTAGACTAGATGACGTGAAACGCATCCAGTGGGGGTGCTCTTAAACTGTCATGCCCTTGTAATATTTTTAAAGAGAACTTGGGCCGCTGCCCTCTAACTGCATACTATATTTCCAAACCAACGAGCATTCTGCCCTCTCACTGATGCTCTTTGCCTTTGAGACAGACGTGCTCCTGGAATAGACCGCTTAGAAGTGTTCAGAGGCAGATGTTGAGTTCATTAGTGTCCGTTCCTTGGCACATACCATCCCGCCACTCAAGTATTATAGCAGACTGGCCTTATAAAATAGAGACACTTGGGGATCACTTATCAAGAGCTGCTCTGTGTGCACTGAAGCTAAGTGTTCTTTCTGACTTTGTTCTCTTCTTTTGGCAGCACAGTCCAAGTACCAGCATGAGAGGTGAGGGGCGCCGGATACGACTCTGAGTGACTTCACACGGCTGGAAGAGCGTGGCGCATTAAAATACAGGTCCCCACAAGAGTTTTCTGGTCTCAGCTAGTGCTATAAATCAATAGCCGTGCTCTCTGGTTTCTTCATCAAGACATTTCTCCTCGGCTACAAACGGAATGGCTTTCTTGAGCACTTGCTGACCAGAAACCACTCTCCAGAGGATACTATTTTTGTGGACGTCTGAAGTCTATTTCGCACTGCGGCTCTGAAAACACACCGGATAACTAAAACGATATATTTATATATATGTGCATAGCAGATAAAGCTGATAAGTCTTTCAACCACCTGTCAATGTTCTTTTTTTACGCTTACGCTGACACTTCCTTCAAAGCTTTTGGCACTTCAGAGAATATTCCTATCAGCTTTGGACTGTCTAAATCACAGCTATTTTTATTCCACTACATATTTAGATAAAAGTCTCCCACTACAGAATTCTGTTCAAAACATTTCATCTGAATGAGTGAGAGCAGAAGGGAGGTTCACGCTTAAAATCTTCACTATTTCACAACCTGCCGACAGTTTGTTGCTAATCATGGTTTTCCATCATCAGAAGTGACTTCCATCTTTTTTTCATGCAAAATGAAGCACATTAGCATATTTATGGGCTGAGATATATCCAATCGTGTACAACGTGCTACATGGATCTTGCATTCAGTCATCAAGCGAAGGAACAAATAGCTTCTGACATGTGAAGAAAATGGAATATTCAAGAGCTCTGTGCATTTAAATACATGGACTAAAATCAAACTGGAAGGAGATGGAGGAGCGCATGAGTTAGTTTCCTTGTTAAGGTTTATGCTTGTATCTGTGTGAAATCAACCAAAAACCACTTAAATTGTTGTTACTGCTTTCATATAAATGACATATTCAGAAGAGTAAAATCTTTGGCCATTTCAGCCGGAAAGCATCAGTTGATGTCAGATCCAGATCTCGGAAAATGGAGAATCTGGATGAACTAGAACATCCATTGTTGGGTGACAGCAGCCCCAAAAACTCAAGTGGAACCGGCAACAGTGGCAGTGGACTGTTCAAAAGCATATTGATGAGAAATGAGGAGGACAAAAGACTGCCCCCTCTGGACTGGAGGAATTATTGCAGTTCTACAGACATTCAACAGCAGCAGCTACTGGATCCATGTTCATTGCCTAGAACCCTAGAGACTCTTTATCCTCCCACTACCATTTGGACCGCTGCTGACTCCCTGGGCATCCACAGTAAGGAGTATCTGGAAACCACTTTTGTGGACATTGGCCCTGGTTCACCATTGGAAAGGAAGTTACTGGCAGAGACAAGAGATGTCCATAGTGTATCCTACAGCATAGAAGATGGGGATGACTTTTTGCCTGACTTTGAGGTAAGATTTGTCCTCCAGAATACAATAAATGAGTGTTTCTTCAAGTATCTACCTATCTGTCTATCTGTCTGTCTGTCTGTCTGTCTGTCTATCTGTCTGTCTGTCTGTCTATCTGTCTGTCTGTCTGTCTGTCTGTCTGTCTGTCTGTCTGTCTGTCTGTCTGTTTGTCCGTCCGTCATTCCGTCCAGCTATATATTATATATATATATATATATAAAGAGGCACAAAATCACTTTCACAGACTTTTTCATTTACTGTTCCCATCTGGTGGAATGACCTGCCTAACTCAATCCGAGCAGCTGAATCCTTACCCATCTTCAAGAAACGGCTAAAAACACATCTCTTCCATCTTTATTTGACACTCTCTATTCTAATTTTATTTTATCTAATCGGTCTTCTTTTTATAAAAAAAAACCACACACATTTGACCCTCTATCAATTGCATATTTATTCTCTAACTGCTAGTTTTCTTGTAAAACTAACACTAAGTTTGTTTTTTCTATATTCTATATACTTGTGTTCTTAAAAATAAAAATAAAAAACCTTCCAATGTGTACTGCATTAGGCTAACCAGGATTTGTAATAGCACTTGCATGTTGTTGCTCTTTTGTTGGTTTTGATTGCTTCTATAATGTCCTGATTTGTAAGTCGCTTTGGATAAACGCAAAGACATTTATATTGATACAAAAATATTTTATATTTCAAATGAATGCTTTTTTTTTACTTTCCATTCATCAAAGAATTACGTTTCCACAAAAATATATAAGTACAACATATAAATAAAAAACAAGTGTTAATATAATTGTAAATGCTATTAATATTATTTATAGTTCTGAAGGTTCACGTGTCAATGAAGAGTGGAATAATGGCTGCTGAAAATTCAGCTTTGCCATTAGATGAATAAAACACATTTAAAAATATAAAATTATTTAAATTGCAATATTTCACAATTTTACTGTTTTTACTCTATTTTAATTAAATAAATGCTGCATTGGTGTGCATGAGACATTTTTGGAAAATATAAAAAAATCCTACTGACCCCCAAACATTAAAACACTAGTGTATCTACAGTGCAAATATACTTTCAGCCTGTTTTTTCATCTCAAATTGGTCTTGCCAAAATTCCACCAGTGGTGGCAATGGTTGCTTGTTTGATTTTCTTGTTTCCTTTCATTTCTTTATTGTTGTTGCAATTGAACTCTGAAAAGAAGAAAGAACTGAGTTTGTGCCAAGTCACTCTCTGTTTACTGGCATCGCAGTTGTTCATTTACAGTCCAAATCCTCATAGCTTCCTCCATTGGAAAAATAGAAACCCACCTAGCCGTTAAGCCCTGCATTTCCTCTAATGCTCTGTATATTGCAGCACAAATTCAAATGCATTACAGTCAGTGATAGGTGAATGAGCTTTTAAATTGAAAAATCAAAAGGCATGAATAGCATGGGGGATGTTGAGCGCGGACGCTGGCCTTCAAACCCAGCATGAATATTGAAAGCTCTGTGTCCACCGGCGTGTGAATAATAATGCCACTATGCTGATGAGCTCCATGCCAACTTCTATTTCATACACCAGCAAACAAGATCTAGGCGGAAAAAGCAAAGATTCCGATTACAGATTCGACTTACCCTGTAATCATTTTGAGCGATAGCTTAAAAAAGGCATTTCTTTACCTGCATGTGACAGCCAAGAACACATCAAAGTATCAGACCATTTATGTCCGTCCCAAAATCAGACACGGTTTACTTTGTGCCACCACATGCAGCTCAAACAAACACTTAGCATGCTGCGTCAGAGCTCAAAAGCATTCCTCTGAAAAGCGGCTTGTCACATAGCGCAAACACTCAGTCCCTTTAAAAGAGCACTTGAGGTTCTCTCTGTCAGCACTGATTACACATGCTGTCATGCCATCAGCGCTTTTCATCAGGAGGTCAAGTGTAAAACTGCTGCCATTGAAATATTTAAAACCCTGTTCTGAGCAGGGGCAGTGCTAACAAAGAGGAGAGACGGCTGTGAGGTCGGTAAGACCGGAGCGAGTGAATGCAGTGTTTTATGAGGACCTGCTCTACTATGACAGCATTAATAAAATATGATTCTATTTAAACACCAGAACGCGCTTAAAAGGGATGTGGGAAAGGGTAACATGATTTCAAGGCTACTCTTTTAAATATGCATAGACTTTATATCATTTTCAGACGGCTGTGAGGTTTACGTATTTAAAATGCCCCGTGAGATCTCAAACTTTCATTTGTGACCGTAAAGTAGATTTGACAGGAACCCGAGCACTGTTAAAGATACTGTGGCTTGTCAAGGGCCAAATAGAGCTGGGCAGTGCTGATTACATGTAATCTGGATTACATCATCGGATTCTAGAAATTAAGCAGGCAACTTGTAATTAAATTATATTTTAAAATACTCATAATCAGATTAGTTACTTTTTAACGATTGGATGATTACATTACATTCACAAAATTGTGGTAAATTGTTCATAATTTATTGGTTCTACTGTACATAAACTATTTTTTCTACTTTTAAAATTGTTATAAACACTTCAGAAATTTGTACATGACAAATTAATTAGCATAATACCAAAGTCCCTTTAAGGCAAGTCATTTCACTCGGCTGCCATCTTTGAAACATATCATGCAAGTGCAGCTCCTAACTCTTTGAATGGAGAAACATCAAATTTGCCAAAACTGTTTGAGATTAAATTTCATATTTGAAAACACCAATGAAACCTGACAACAAATGTACCATAAAATGTTGAAAAAGTTGCTTCTTTGCTCAAATAGCATTTAAAAAAGTGTATTTTTCAGGCTAGACCAGCCAGTGTGCATGCGCAGTCCTAAGCGCACATCTCAGAAGGCTTACTGTTTCTATAGCAACCGGGAATTCTAACGGCAAAGATGCAAAAATGTGCTGACTTTTCCGATTAGTGATTGGCTCTTTTACTCAGAAGGCGGGGCCTCCTTTGATAAAGCGGCCATATTGAGCGTTGCAGTTTTCCTCAATCAAAACTAAACGAGCGACACGTCTTGTGTATTCTATAGTCTTTACTAATATACATAATGCTAGTTTTAGTTTTGTGAATTAGTTTCGTACTCTGCTTCAAAAAGTACACAAAATACACTTTTACTTTTAAGACTGTTTATGTGTTTCGAACTATAACTGACATATCCTGTGACCTTCGTTAATTATCGATTCTGGCCCAGGAAGACCTGACAATAAAATATTTCAAAGCTAGATCTTGGTATTTTTATGTTTATGAATGCTTGCTCATGTAATGTAGTATTTAATTGATCCTATTTGTATTTTATATCAAAACGGTGCAATATTTTCTATTCAAATCTATGTAATAAACGCATTTCTTAAATGTAATCTAAGTAATAAAAAGTAGTCAGATTATATAACCTAGATTAAATTACTGACTACAATTTTCAGTTTAATTAGGAATCAATAACAATTACAATTGTAAGTAATCTAGTCCAGTTATAAACTATGCATTATTTAAAATGGTTAAATAAGTTATTTTTAAAGCTACAGGTCACTAGAATATAATACAAATCAATCTAAGGGTAGCACAAAACCTTGAAATGGGGTTAAAATGAATGAGTGAATCATTTATTTGATCCGTGATTCGATTATTTACTGAAATGCATCTGACTTAATGTTACATATGGAAGTGTTCCCTCTGCTCATCCGGCTGTATGGCTGCAATGCAATAAAATGTGATGAAAAATACAGCAATATAGCATTTTGTCATGCCACACAGCTCCGTGTTGAAAAAAAGTTGCTCGTAGTTAAGGTACTGTTACTGCTGAAAAATGAACTTGACTGGGTTATTTAGGAAAAAGAGAATGATAAATATCATATCAGAGTCCAGTGGAAAGCTTAGACACATATCAGTGACCTAAAAATGCAATGTCTAACCGTTCGCTTTTCCCATACTTTTTACTCCATGAATCCTTTTGTGTAGAGAAGAAGTCAACGAAGTACAAAGTACATGACACACATCTGGAGGACGTGAACACTATGGATGTAGAGAGAGTGAAATGAGCAGTTGTCAGACAGTCCTAGAGAAAGAGACAGATTGAAAACACAGCTCTTTTTTTAATCATGAGTCAGAATTTGCCTGTAGGCAGCACGACTGGTGCACTTTTGGCATAGCCTCATTCAGTCACATTATCTTACAGGAAAAAGATACATTTATACAACACAGCAAAAGTAAATGCAGGTCATCGCCTTTGTTGGATAAAACCTAATTACATTTGAAGTTCACGTTACAAAAGCTATTTATATAACGTACAATTTTAGACTAGTCATGCCTCTGAAACTCCATTTCACAGGGTCCTGTGAGGAACGGAGTACAACCTACAATAAATAACAAATGAATTAAAACGTTTTTTTATCCCATGGCAAATTTAATTTCTGACCAGTAAATCGTTTCCATTGACATTATGTGACCGCAGGACTCCTCCAGTGATGACTTCAGTGATACAGACAGTGAAAGCAACTTTCCCATCATGATCCCTCAAGATTACCTGGGCCTGGCTTTCTTCTCCATGCTCTGTTGTTTCTGGCCTCTGGGCATTGCTGCGTTCTATCTTTCCCAAAAGGTAAGTGACAATTTTAATTTTTTCATTCTCTTGGGTTCTATTTTTTAAGTTTCTTATAACCAATCACTAGGGTGCCACTTTCATCTAAGGGGAAAGCACGGAGCTGAGGTTTTTACGTTAGAAATTCAACTCTGAACAAAGTTTTTATTTTTATTTTGAGTATTTGTCTAGCATTTATGTAGCCATTAGCCTACACACTTCCATAAGACTTCTATGAGACTCTTTAGAACAAATGAACAGTGAAAATAACGTGTTTCAAGTGAAAATGACACAGGAAACCGTTTTGCAAACACATTCTGCCAATCCACTGAAAAGAAAGAACTGACTGAAAAGAATGACTAATTCACAAACTGTTGGCATCTCTGGTTCATTTGTCAGAAATACAGGACATAGATAATGGCTGCTGAAATATTTGTATGGTAAACACACAGTGTACAGCTGTACAGCTTCAAGCACCCCTGCCAATGACTGTCATTTTATTGTGAACATATTATTCTAGTTGTTTAAACAATGTTTGCATATCGATACTTCTCAGTAGGAGTCATATTGAGTCACTCAAATACTTGTGCTTATCTCTCAATAGACTCCTCCAATCTGACTGACAGTGCTATTATCATTGTGCTTTTCTCATAACCTTGCATCTTTTGTGAGAATAAAGAAATCTGATGTCATTCATGTCCTTCAGTGAAATATTATGAAAATAGCAGATGATACATTGGAGACAACAGATTGGAATGCCAACTAATGGAGAAGACAAGAAAAAGGACACAACCCATAACACATTACCTTTAAATTTACACCAAAATATGAGTTATAAATATATGAGTATGCAAAAGTAACAATGCATTACTTTCCATGGAAAGTAATGCAGTTAGTTAGGCCCTACTTTTTTATGGAGTAACACAATATTGTAATGCATTACTTTTAAAAGTAACTTTCCCCAACACTGCAGTTAGTTATTACATATGACCTGTTGACACTTCAAGGTCAGTTGGACTGAAAGTGACAGAGATTAGCGGTAAAGGCAAGTGCTCTTTTTAGAGCGAGTGTGGACATTAAGGAATTACACCTGAGGGTTTAGGCAGGATTACGTTGAGATTTGCAGGATTATGTCACCAGCGAATCAAAGTGCCACATATAAGAATAACACCAGGCACAATACACTTGTATTATTACGCTTTGTTTCATCCTAAGACGCCTTTGTTGATCGCCTGATGTATATCAAAACAAAATTCCAAACAAAAGCCTCTTTTCAATCTGGAAAGCTGTAATCTGATTGGCCACCTTTACATAAATTGTGTTTTATGGGTTTTGGGATTATTTAACAACCTAAAGTGACTTTTATTATTCTATTCAAGACCGTTTTTAGTGGAGGAGGCACTGCAGATGTTCAACCCACATAGCTGACAAGACTCTGATCAATGCATTTCATTCAGACTTTAATTAGTGTTATAATGAGAGCCCTCTGGTGATTGATTTCCAATAGCGCATGAGGTGTTGTCTAAAATGAGGGGATCAAAGTTGAAAGGAGAAGAGAAACGAATAAAAGAGAGGATAGTGTAACGATAGAAAATAAGCAGGCCTTTGACCGATCCTACGCGAAAGCTAATTGCTGCAGTCATGCGGTAAACAACCTCGAGAGAGCGGAGGGACGTCCATCATTCACTATGATTAATGCTACTGTTTATCTTCTCTCCACTCCAGACGAACAAAGCATCGGCACAAGGAGATTTCCAGGGTGCCAGTGCGGCTTCTCGGCAGGCTCTGTGGCTCTCTATCCTTTCAATCGTGTTCGGCATCGTCACTTACATCTGCGCCATCGCTGCCCTGATCTCCTATCTGTCCGGGAAACCACCTTAAAGACTACTGTATCGTATCTTCTCTCAATTCTTCCAGAAACACACCTCCCTGGTTCCTAATTACACAACCGCTGCTCCTTACATACTTGCATTCATCTACACCTGTAATAAAAACATTCATTTGGCACCTTTGTAACATTTTCTGAAAGTTCACGGCTGTCATATTAGAGTAAAAAAAAAATGCAAGACACTACATTTGGAAAGAGGGTAGTTTCAGTTGGAATCTTAGTATTTGGGTCAAAAAAAATATGACACCCATTTCAGAAAGAGAGACCTGTGCTCTGTCTTCTTGGCACTTGTCTCTAAGTTGGCAGGGGAGGGAGTGATTGAGGCCTAAGGGTTTGTTAGAAAGGAACTGGACAAGGACTGCGAGATCAGGAGATCACAACGGACTTGGCTGTGAAACAGCGGGACGTGCCCTCCGAGACACATGACTCGAGCGAACTGGGTCATTTTCTATCTGAGCTCCAAAGCTGGTCATTGCGTCACTCTCCAAATTGAAAACACCACAGTAAATGACTTTAGAACTCAGTTGGAAATTGTCAGTTAGAAAACAAGTACAAGTTCAGGCAGATTCTGCAATTATGAGGATGCATAACAAGTATGCACAGGTGAAAGTTCAATGCGATGAGGGAAACACACACATATACGCTGCAGCTTTCACTGAGGCATGCTGTTACGAGAAGCTTCTCCAACAGGACCCTATTCATAGCTTGATAAATATAAACTCTTCATTTTCCACCTACTTTACCAATAAAACCGTATGGAGACACTTCATATGATTCAACTGAACCATGCCTGCAAACTCTGGACTGGTAAAATAGGTGGTGAATCAGGAATCGCCACCAAACATTAAAAATAAAGTTTTCTTAAATGCTATTTTCTTTTCCCCACCTAATTCAAGAATAAAGTTAAGAATATTTAGTATTCCAAAAAACATTTCTTAAAATGTTCTAATGGAAAAACTTAAGAAAAGAATGTTCTTAAAAACAATCGTAAATGTAATACATAAATACATACGTAGATGTTTAATGAATTTCTTTGGGTCATTTCAGGTATTATGCATTATAACATTATTTATGATAATTATGATTATTTCAGTAATCTGCATTGATCAGCAAGTCTTTGGCATAAACACCATACAGCCAGACAATACCAATGTCTTATGTTTCTATTTTATTTTATTTTTTTTCATTCATTCATTCATACTTAGGAACATTTTTACGAACTTGGATTTTTATCTTAATAAGTAATTACGATTTTCATGAATTCCAGCAGTTGAAATAATTTTGAAGAAATTATATTTGAATAGAACTACATGTTTTAGAGTCAAGATGTTTTGAAACAACACAAATGTCTATGGTAACATTAACTGTAAAATGGCAATAAAAACAATGATTTAAACAGCGTTACAGTTCAAATGATAAAGTCTTATTAAATGCTAAACCTTATTTCAGCCTTTAAACCATTTTTCAAGAAAAAGGATGAATCAAAATGACAAAATTATGTAATTTAAATATAACTGTACTGATCAAAAACAGCAAAAATTCTAATTCAGCTCTCTGACAGTATAGGTGCCGCTTATGAAAAGCAGAAATTACCGCTGTACACAAAGCAGATGTACATTTTTAAACACCGTTGTATTGGCATTATACAGAGGATGAAAATAAAATTCCATCCAATTTATTTTTTCCCTTTTAAAGATACACTCAGATTTGCCCAAAATCATTAAGTTTAGAGGTATGTAAGAATATTTAAATGACAAGACTGTAAGTTATATTCATTCTGAAGTACTGAACATATAACATGTATGATTTGTAAATGTGAAATAAAGGGTATTTCCTGTCTGGGCAGTTATTAACATAAAGCTGCATTCATGTGATTGAAGGCATGGACTTGAGAAACAGAATCCACTAGGACAGAAGCTAAAACTGTAGTCCGTGACATTTCTACCACTGCACGCTTTATTTTGTTGTAGCACTTTACTCTATTCTTAAATCCCTTTCGTGGGCCTACATGTCCCCTTGATAACCTCAGAGGCGAGTGATAAGCAGTGCCAAACACACCGCTTTGACTCAAGGGCTTTAGTTGCTACTATAGGAAGTGTCTCTGATATGAAACGCATTACATCGCATTCTCACGCCTTCAAATCCATCTGCATTCATGTACAATTAATGGCGCTACCTTTTTAAAGCAGTATATTAGTTTATAAACTTACTTTGCAAATGTTCTGTACATTAATTTGACTGGTGAACTGTTAACAATCCATACAACAGATGTATCTAGACTGATCTAGAATCAGTAAACGAATGCACCCAGGATTCACTAAACTACACAATATGTAAAAACCTGAAATACACTATCGCTCAAAAGTTTGGGGTTCGTTTTTGAAAGAAATTAATAGTTTTATTTAGCAAGGAGATGTTAAATTGATCAAAAGTGACAGAAAAGACATTCAGTAACGACGTTTCAAGTAAATGTTGTTCTTTTTAATCATAAATAAGTTAATTGTTTTCATAAAAATATATTAAGCTGCACTATTTGTAACATTTTAAAATGTAGTTAATAATAAGTACTGTTTGTTGATCACATAATCATCATATTAGAATGATTTTGAAGGATCATGTAACACTGAAGACTGGATTAAAGACCATTAAAGATATAAATTATATTTTAATATATAACATTTATTTTTAACTGTGATAATATTTCCCAATATTATAGATTTTACTTTCTAATGAAACAAATGCAGCCTTGTGAGGTTTAGTCTTTCAAAAACATTATTAAAACACCGACCCCAAACACTTGAATGGTTCACTGTCCATTACAGATGAAGTCTATATTCATATGTCAAGTGCACAAAACTACAATCAGAAAACCACACGTGATTTAAAGGTTGAAATGTGCCCTGTTCCAAAAGATTAATCTACAAAACAGCGGTCAGCATAAACTGCCTTGGCAGGTGCCCTTCGTGCTCCCCGCAGTTAAAAAATTGGGTCACATCATGGTAGGAAATTATGTATTACTTCTACAACAAGCTGCCCCGTGGAACAGAGGCGAGGAGCGATAGCACAGCCCCCTCCGGTAAGCTATCATTGCCTGTGTGGGATCACAGAAGAGCACCAAACAGTCCTCCAGTGCACAGGACAAAGTGCTGCGGTCCAGTCTCAATACAGGAATACAGACCAGAGAAATCCTCTCCAGTCATTATTTTATTCCTCCTCTACATTAATCTTGTGTAAATGTGTATGTCAATTTTGCAGGTAACTGTTATGAACAAATAAATGCACTTGATTGAAAATTGTAATGGATTTTGCTTTAATACTTGGATTGATGTTGTGCTAAGAGCCTACATGTTTTAATGATACTCATTACAATACACATCTCTAGAGGAACTAAACGGAAGATCAAGCACAACTGCAGTGAACAGCAGTTAATAATGCTTATTAATATACTATGTAATTTTCTCACTGACCCAGCTCACACAGTCTAACGGAAATCTGGATCACAGTTTCATTTTGAGAGCTGCGGTTTCCAAGGCAGTGGTCTTAAATTGCTATTTTAAGTTCAAACGTGCTTTGGCTTACATTTTGGCTTAATATGACTCTATTGAGATGATTTTATAAAACATCCAGCTATTTAAGAACAGAAATTATAACACCTGGGTAGCAAATTGTCATACATTTCATTTTATTATTTACACAGCATAAAAATACTTGTTTATGATATTTTGAGTATATAGTGAGTATTCAAATTAATATGGCATAAGCTACAAAATTTAATCTTGGAAGTGAAAATACCATTATAAAATTGCTCTGTAAAGCTTTGTGTGTGAACACACAACACACACACATTTATACACATACATATATAGAAGAAATGATGCAAACTCAAAGTAAAAATCCCAACAAGCGTGTTTTATTTAATCTTTGAATATCGCCGTTTGATAGAATCCCTATAAAACTGGAAAATGTGTTCAGAAGCCTTTTGACTGATTGCGATGCACTGCTGCAGCTGTGTAGGAAGAAAATACATTTGTGTCATTGCCTTGTAGAAAATTCAAGCAGGTTATGAAACACACACAAGTACCTATGTATCATCGCCACAAACAGAGCAATGAATCACACGCAAGAATGAAGTGCGCATCCGATCTCACCTCCTGGACTGAAAAAGAGCCTGTGGTTGACGACATCAAAACACTGCTCTCAGCGCTATCAATGGCAAATGTTAACAACGCTCGACTTTCCTGGAAAAGAAAACACAAGACACAGATCAAGAGCTTAATAACCTGTACGCTATGGTTTGTGTCAGCCATGGGCAACAGGATGTGCGGTGTGTACCTTTTCCTGCCGAGCCGTAGGATCAGTGATTATCTGGCCCTCTTTGCTAATAGCACAGGTCACGCTACAAAAAAGGTGGCTCATGGGAAGCCCGGCATCCATTAGAGCCATACAGGCGGCATTCAGGCAGCACGACAGCAGCTGACGGTTAGATAAGGACCCAAACTGAAGGGGGACACAGTGAGAATGCAAGAAAATGGGACATAAAAAACAATCAACAGTAACGTGGAAGTTTGGGGACAGAATGAACCTCTTAAGACATATTAAGCTCACCAAGTTTGCATTTATTTAATCAAAAATACAGTAAAAGCCATTAAGTATAACCATATAAAATAACTATTTTCTATTTTAATACATTAAAATGTAATTTTTAGCAGCCATTAACGTTACTTTAGTCTGTCACGTGATCCTTCAGAAATCAACAGAGTAAGTAAAAGTGGTCAAATAATATTACACATTACAAATGCCCTTTTCTTAACTGAACACATTTTCGAAATCGCTTTGCTGGTGTTCAGGATACAGAGCCATCATCGTGGACGACCTGCAGGATGACTGAGACAGAGGAACGCGGATGAAGCGTCAACAGAAGCGCGGCCTCGCACGTCTCACGCACGCACTGCTCTCGCGCGCGCTCGCGGACTCCTAACAAAACACAACAACATGAGAAGAGTTTAAGTCTGTACCATACTAACACCTAGTGGTGAGAACTGGCAGTGCAGGCCGAGAAGAACAACACCGATGGCCTGCGTCCTAATGTGTGCATACTAACCATCCTAAATTATATGTGATATTAGTGCAATACTATTTAGGGCAGATAGGGTGGATAGTATGCACATTGGGATGCAGGGGAGGTGTCTGCTAACAGGAGGAGTGCATGAATAATGAAATTACCAAAATGAAAGATACTTATTATGAAACACCTGACTTGATTATTAGTCATGCAATTATATTCTGCATGATTAAGTAAAAGCCTCACAATAACACATTTCTATAAGCAAATACAATCAAATAAAAACCATACACAAGACACAACTGGGTGAAATTTTAACTAAATGCCAATTTAGTATCAATCCTGCAATGTAGTTTTTAAGATTCTTTCCAATATTCCTAAAATATTAATATTATACTTATATACATTATACTTACTATAGCATAATTTATAATATATAGTAATAATATATTTGTTATTCTAATTCATGTACAAATAATTCACTGTGTGTGTGTGTGTGTGTGTGTGTGTGTGTAAACAGGTCAAAGAGGAGACATGCCATTTGGTGTGCTTATAAAATTAAATTTAGAAAATTGATTTTATATACATAAAGTGTCTACTTTAACATTTAAAATAACTTGTAAAAATAAAAGTCAAAATATGGGTGAAGTAATGTGCCATCGTCATTCAGCATAACAGATGTATATGTTAAAAGAAAGAAAAGGAAAAAAATATATTCTGACTTGCACATATTAAACATATACAAGGGAAAAAGTGATCAAACACAAATCATTGTATTTGAAATGTTTAAAAACGTCTTGCTGACAAAGGAGTAAAACCTAGTAGTTTGAAGGATAGTGGCAAAGATTTAACATTATAGTGAATTCGTTTTTGGGGGCTGTACTGTGCTCTTCAAAATAGAGTATTAATATAATCTAATAATTATTCGTCTAAATATGCTTGACAAGATGTTTTAGTTTTAACTATTGCTACAGTGAATGACTGTAGTTGTCTTCAATAAATCATGGTAAAAAGGAATCATATATATATGTATGTATGCGTATGTATGTATGTATATTTATGTATAATTAATTAATTATACAGGACGCATTTTAAAAGACCGGGGAAAATACATTTTAAAAAGCTGTAATAAACATATATAGTGTTATAGTTTTAATGATTGAAAAGCCATGTCGTCTTTGACCCATATCATTAATTATGAATATGTACAGCATAGGCTACAAATAAATGTATTAAAACATACCTGGAAGCCCCATTTTAGGCTGCATAAGAACCTCTACAGTAGCTCGATCATAGATTTCCTTGCTGACTTTCACTTCAGCTGGTCCATAAACTCCTGCCAGGATATTAGTATCCCCTGAAGATACATTTACAAACTCAGAACAATAGATTTTAATTAATAAAACATATCTCTAGACTTAAGCTTGACAGGCAACTGAGTCGTGCTGAACAAAAGAAACAAACCAGCTACAAACAAATATAAATACCTTGAACAAAAGTGGAGGACCCGTCAGGTTTGGATAACAAACTCTGCTCACTTCCATATTCTCTTAAATTCGAACAACTTTGATCTAACTCCATCATGGTCCTCATGCACAATCCTCTCGTCGCGCTCATATATGCGTCGTTGTTTGGAGCGCACCATAATGACGACATGACATATGTTAACCCTCTAACGTTAGCGGTAAACTATCGCGATGAAGACGTTGCCAGAAAACCTTGACCGGTTTAATTAACATGTATCTGGTACTAAATTGTAGTCATACGGATGAATTAATTTGAAATAAAATGTAATATGTAATATAAATTATACATTCCCCAGATAAAAGGTAAAAATGGGACGAATGTTTGTGTTGAATGCCATTGTCCAGCAGGGGGCGCAATGCATGCGATTTCCACAGACTGTCATTAGAGACAAGAACAGACGCGAGACCGTCACGCACTTGACGTAAAGATGGCGGCTGCTAGAGGTTTAACGAAATTATACGGGATTGGGCTTCACGCGATTCGTTCAAATACTACGTTAAAAGCAACAACGTTTCTCCAGCAAAGAGCATTCCGCGTAAATGTAAGTTTAAGTTGTACGACATTTGCAAGTTCTCCTTTAAACGGACTTTTGTCATTAGCAAAAGTTGCTAATCAGATGTATGAACTGAGCAGCTGCGCAAACCTCAAAACATTGGTGTAATTTGGATTGTATGAGATTTACACCAATAGTAAACCATCTTAATAAAAAGCACGATGTTAGTCCTAAAATAATGTTAAGTCCTTGAGTAACGTTATTTATAAAGCTTATGTGAAGGCATTCCTCATCTGACCTAGAAACAGTACACACACTGTTCGATCTGTCTGATCATGTGATCTGATCTAGTAATTGTTTTAATCTCATAACTATTGGTCAGATCTCTGTTTATTTCTGTGGGCAATGGACTGTTCAACCTTCACAAGGCTGTTGATTTGCACTGAGAGCCGATTGGCTGGTTCAGGGGGGTGTGTGGAGGAAACACAATGCTAATCCTTGCAGCCTTGTGTCATTGAAATACATGCACTTTCTATCTTCCCAGCATTAGATGATCTTGTATTAAATATGTGCATTAAGTATGAGCGAGTATATTCTCGGTGGTCCTAAATCTAGCAGCTGATACAAAGGTGTGCATCAATATGCAAACCATGCAATATTTTGACATTCATAGTTTTACAGTTGTTTGAACAGTACTGAACTAGTCTTTTTCATGAAATGTGCACTAAAAAAATATTTAAAGCAGTATCTTATATGCATGCTTTACAGTTTTTCTTCATATTTAATCGTACATAGGGGTGTGCGATATTGAAAAAATAGATCTTGATATTTTTGGGGATTTTGTCGATAACGATAATTAGACGATATTTTGCAGAGTGTGTTATTGTGCTGATATCTGAATACGGTGCACAGCTGCAGTTTATGATATTCTTCATATTCTGTGTGCTCCGTTCACATCAGTGATAGAAATTTATATTTTCATTTAAGTTTAAATTAGATTTTTACCTTTTAATAAAGCATTTTTTTTCTAAAAGTGTACATCTTCAAATTGTTACATTTAACCAGTCAATTAATATAATACACATTTAGGCTGCTCCCAGACAAATTAAACCAGTATCATCAAAATTAATCTCTGCAGAAGTGTTTAGATGTATTCACACACTGTTTAATTCAGCTCAGAGTGCTTTAACCAGTTACAAATGCATTATTTGACGTTTTAAACAAAACATTTCTGATATTTAAAATTATAAAAAAAAGTGAAAATAGACTTTAAAAGTGAAATTAAACCGCCAGCAGGTGGCAGCACGTCACTGTTAACAAGTGAGTCATTGCGACTGAACCGAATCATTTAAACGGTTCATTGATTCATTCAAGAACGAATCACCGTCATGTTGCTCAGAGACGCAAAACATCGCTGTAGCTGTGTGGAATTTTTTTTTTGTCAGCGAAATGGAGCAAAAACAGGAAATATGGTGTCTAAAATGTAAGTTTATTGATATTAGCTTATTGTTTATTTAACTGTTGGATAAAATCAATATCACATTTGTAACCGTGCTTATTTGAGAAGAAAAAAACTGCACTCTTTGTGTGATTTTAATCATATGAAACGTAAATAAATACATTTTCTGCCCCATATCTTGAATTTTGCGATCACTCTTAATGCATTTTAATCGACTGAATCATGCAGTGAAAGAACACGCTCTAAATGCGCACGTGCACTGTTTAACCCCTTCATCACCACGCAGGCTAATGTATGCGTGCACTCCGTAACGTAGCTTTTGTTTTTGCAAAATACTCGATATTGTCAAATTGCATATCGTTAAAACAACAATTACGATATTATCGCAGACAATATATATCGCACACCCCTAATATTTGTACATTGGCCTGTTTTTTTTAGTCCTACTTTATAAAGTATCTATATTTTCTCTCATTTACTTCTGTTTATATTTCTGCATCAGAATCAAAAGGTATGGCCTTTAAACCAAAACAAGGACAAAATAAAAGATCTCATCATTAGATAGTAAAACGTCCTGGTCATGAATTGGCTAATATAAGTCTAGTGTGAAAGTCTCTGTGTGTAACAGTGTTTTGTTTTTGTATCATTGAGGTACTATTACAGTTATTATTTATAAAATAATTTATTATATATATTTTCAGTGTTCATTTTAGTTATTGTTTTAGTCATTGTATTGTTTTGTCATTTTTATTATAATATTTAAATATGTCTATATAGTTTTTAATTAATATAAATTTTACTTATAGTTATTTTAGTACATCAAATTCAAATGAGAAATGTTGCTTTGTCAGCTAGCTGAAATAAAATGTTGAAGTTTCTAATGTTTCATTTTTATTTCATTCTATTATATTATTTAAAGTAACGGAAATGTTTTTATGATTTTAGTTTTAGTTATCTATAATGACCCTGATTTATAAGGGACTTCTTGAGTAGTTTTGGTCTGATTGTTAAAGTACATGATACGATCTCCTGAACTGCTTCTCTGATGCTTGTGTATTTCACTCCCTTATTCTCTGTCTCTGTCTTCAGGGAGCTCTTCGCCAGGAGCCGTTTGATTCTTCAGCGGAGAAGCCGCAGTTTCCCGGGGCCTCGGCGGAGTTTATTGATCACCTGGAATTTATCCAGCCCAATGTGATCTCAGGAATCCCTGTGTACAGGGTGATGGACAGACAGGGCCAGATCATCAATCCGTCTGAGGATCCTAAGGTGTGCAGTCTTTTATTTGTATCACATGGCAAAGATAATGTGTGGAAATAAGCTGGTAGCAGGTCACTAAACAGTATCCACAAATTTTGCACTTACACAGCGTTACTTGTGTGTTTCAGCTTCCAAAAGAGATGGTTTTGAATTTATATCAGAAGATGACATTACTCAACACTATGGATCGTATTCTTTATGAGTCTCAGAGGCAGGTGAGAGATGCAGTGGATATTAGTGTGATGTTTATTCCATCATAAAATGAGATAAAATGACATCTGACTGTTTATAATGCTTAAATTTGGTATGCATTTGTGTTCAAGGGCCGAATCTCTTTTTACATGACCAATTATGGCGAGGAGGGCACACACATTGGGAGCGCTGCGGCTCTTGAACCTACTGATTTGGTCTTCGGACAATACCGAGAAGCTGGTGAGCATGTTTACAAGCTGGAGTCACAATAGTGGCGCTCTCCCTGTGTTGTTGTTATAAGGGTGCACACACACTAGACACGTTAGCCTTGTAATTTGCTCAGGCACGATTGACCTCCCTCTCACTTGCATTGCACTTTATCATTCCAGACCTGAGCATATTACGATGCAACTGTTTCAAGAAAATGGGATGGAAAGCACTCTCGATCATTACAATGGAGTCCATCATAATGTTAACTTTGCTTAGCTTATTATTTTGTGTCGTTTTGGGGGCAAAGACACACAGTCCTCTAATGTGCATAATATGCTGCTTAGGGGTGGCAATATACCGGTGGACATAAAATTCACAAAATTCCAGTGTACCTTGAGCCAAAAATGTATCACCAAACACCAATGACTTGTACATTCATTATATGGACAAAAGTACTGGGACACCCTTCTTTAGAAGAGAATAAAGCCACTTCCAAACTGGTAACAAAGATGGAAACATAATTCATGTACTTAAAAATTGTATTTCCACCTCTTGTTGCAACAGTTTTGAAGTGTATGAAATGACTGTACCCATATGTACCCAATATGTCATTGGTGTTTGGTGATGAATTTTTGGCTCAAGGTCTGCATTTAAAGTCACACCAGAGGTGTTCAGATGGGATTAGGACTAGATTTGTACTCATGGAAATTACTAAAGTAGTCAAACCTTTCATTAAAAGGGGGTGACCCAATACGTATGGCAATATAGTGTATTTTTGCTGCTTTATAGGCCTTGAACAGTTAAAACACACACTTTAATGTGTCCAAATGTGCGTCTTTGCAAGTATCCCCGTAAACACAGTCATTTAGATCTTAGGTAAAAAGCAATCAGCTGAGAAAGACGATACATGTGTAACAGTATATTAGATCCAGGCCGCTCTTAAAGTGACAGCAGTCTAATATTCCTTCTGTGTTAATCAAGTTAATCAAGATCAACAAAAAGAGAAAATCTCTCACTGCTCTAGACTAAATCTCTTTTGTAACTTTAATAAGAGGAAATATTTATTTAATTGACACGTGGTGTGAAGAATATGAGTGTTTGTTTGTATTTGATTACTTCATACGATGTATGTACCATTTCTTATGCTGTAGTTATGTTGTGCTATTACTTGTAATTGCTTTCTTATTCGTATTTAATCGCTAACCGTTTACCTGTCTTCAGTAAGCTTTTAATTTAGGTTAGTGTTTTTTGATAAATGAAACTGTTGACAAGAACTGTGAAATGTCCATGGCATTAAAAAATGATATCATAAAGACCTTATTTAAAGCAAAAATTACAGTTTTATGATATATAAAACCGTGAAAATAAAATGACTCGTATCGTTATATTCGATTTTGGTCTTATTGCTGACCCATAATGCTGCTTAACAAATCTATCACACATATGAACAGTTGCTTAATTGACGTCATATGTTTTCCGTGCATGTTTAGTGCTCACACGTATACCTGTGTGGCTGTGTCCAATCGAAACCATGCCGAGCTCACCTCTTCAAGCAGGCCAGGGCACGGTAAAGAGCGAGTACACTAGTCAAACGAAAGGGACTTTTGTGGTCAAACGTGCTCCGGCATGGTTCAGAACGCCTAGTGAGAGTACACTTGCAAGTCTAGCACTTGAGTTTTCTTCTTCTTTGGTTGTAAAGAAAAAATTCAGTCTACGCTTTATTTTCTTCAAAATGTTAAATAGCTATTGTTAAATATTAAATGGTAGAAAAAGATTGCAGTTTAAAGTGCAATGCATTGATATTTGATTAAATGTATATTTTCTGAATTTTTAGGCGTATTGATGTACAGAGGCTTCCCTCTGGATCTGTTTATGGCGCAGTGCTATGCCAACGCTGATGACCTTGGCAAGGGTAGACAAATGCCAGTTCACTACGGCTCCAAAGACCTAAATTTCGTAACCATCTCATCACCACTTGCCACTCAGATCCCCCAAGGTGAGAAATTAGCATGTCTGTTACACAAAACAGTCATAATGAATATTTTATACTCATCGTTCAAAACTTTGGGGTCTATTTCTTTTGTGTGTGTGTTTTGAAGAAAGTCTTAATGCTCACCAAGATTGCATTTATTATGTAGCGGCCGGGGCGGCGTACGCAATGAAGAGGGAGAACTCAAACCGTGCGGTGATCTGTTTCTTTGGAGGGGCTGCCAGTGAGGGAGACGCACATGCTGGATTTAACTTTTCTGCCACTCTTGAGTGTCCTCTCTTATTCTTCTGCCGCAACAACGGTTATGCTATCTCCACACCGACCAATGAGCAGTACAGAGGAGATGGCATTGGTAAGCATGTGTGCCCATCACAGACTCCCGTGTGAGTCTCAGCGTTTCCTTTATCTTATGCTTTTATGTCCATAGCTGCTCGAGGTCCAGGATATGGACTGATGTCGATACGTGTAGATGGAAACGATGTTTTCGCAGTGTACAATGCCACGAAGGAGGCGCGACGCAGAGCGGTGGCAGAAAACCAGCCTTTCCTGATTGAAGCCATGACCTACAGGTAGAGTTTATCCTCGTGTGAACTGCATGAGTTAAACTAGGAAGCACAACATCCACAGCTTTCTATTACCTATAAACAGCCTATGTGGCACAGTGTCGACGTGGAGGAGACCACAGGGGTGCCATTTGGGCTAGAGTCTATTTTTACTGTGTGTAGGGTGGCAGACTCAGCAGAAATTGCTATGAGATGCACTGTAAACCTATTTATCAACACGATATTTTGCAGTGTAGGCTTTTATAAAACCGCATAAAACATGTGGGGGAGAACTACTTGCCTATTGCTTGAAAAACTGTTTTCACGCTTAAACAGCATTTTTGATGCAGTGAATTGTTTTGAATCCAGGCAGTTTAAGCAGATTTCTCTTTAAGGTGTGGATTCTGTTTGTTCATTCATTACCATTTGGTTATAAATTTGATCCTCCTCTTTATGTAGATTCGATTTCTTGACAATCTATTTTCTGAAAGGCCCACTTCTGATAACGGCTGTATAATATACGGCCATTGATCTAGGAAATACTCAAGGGAGTAACCCGGACATAATTTCAACAGTCCTTCAGAAATCATTCTAATATGCTGATTTGGTGCTCAAGAACAATTCTAATTACAGTATTATCAATTTTGAAAACCATGTTACATTTTTTCAGTATTTTGTGAAGAATAGAGGTTTCAAAAGAATTGCAGTCATTTGAAATATAAATGTTTTGGAACAATGTCTTTACTGTCACTTTTGTCATTTTAATACAGCCTTGCTGAATGAAAGTATTCAATAATCTTCCTTAATTAAAACCGTTACTAGCAAGCAGCATTGAGCCAAAATGAACAAGACACAATTTAAGGGATAATCGTGCTGCTTAATACACAGCTTTTCAGCACATGAATAATAATGGGAATATTACATTTTGAAATTGGCTCATTGTGGAAGGTAGTTCTGCAGTTTTTCTTCATGTATTTTGCTGTTAAATTGACTGTTTTAAATTATTTGAACGGATGGCTTCAAAAAAAGCATTTACCATCAGTTAAAAACCTTTACGCTTACAGTAGGTGTTTCTTTAAAGATTCATAAGTTGACGTTAAAAATACATGTCCCTATGTAGACAATGAATGGACCTTTTATTTTCTGAACCTATTGTTGCACTCAGTAACAGACCTTGAAATATTGTGACTGACTGACCAATATATATTCATGTGTTTTTATTTTATTTCAGACTTAAAGGTCCAACACAGTTGTTGATTTATATCTACCATCATCTTTTTCCAGCCAGGCAGGAAACATCAAGGCTTTTAAAAGTCACAGTCTGTAGTTCATCCAGATAATGAGATTCAAAGCGGAGAATGTTTTCACTGACCTTGTTTAGTAATTTTTCAGGCAACTTTTAATGTTGATTGCATCGTTTGCGGTCCCTCATGTGCTATAAAGCATTGGGAGGAACTAGGGCAGAGCTCAAAGACAGCTTTTTCAGTTTAACTTAGTTCAAACTTAAACACCCATCTTCCACAATAATTTGAATATTGAATAAAAAGCGTAATAATAAAACATAATAAACACTAGTTTGACACTTTTGACACATTATTATAATTTGCTCAACACAGTAAGTCTCAAACAGATTTCTACACAATTCAAGCACATCTTTAGCCTAAAATTTAATACACAAGATGTTCTGTTAGCCAGAGTGGCAGTTTCTGTTAATTTCACCTTTCGGCCAAACATTTACCGAGCATCCACCAAGATTTCCATGCACCCTGTGAAACAAACAAAGCCTTTATTTCCTCTTCCCCTTCCAGGATCGGTCATCACAGCACCAGTGACGACAGCTCTGCGTACCGTTCAGTCGACGAGGTGAACTACTGGGACAAGCAGGACCATCCCATCTCTCGCCTGCGGCACTACATGACCGCCCGAGACTGGTGGGGCGAGGACGAGGAGCGGGCCTGGAGGAAGCAGTCACGAAAACTAGTCATGGAGGCCTTCGAAAAAGCAGAGAAACGTCTGAAACCCAACCTCGAGCTGCTGTTCACTGACGTCTACGAAGAGATGACTCCTACTATAGCCAAGCAGAGAGACGCCATGTGGCGGCACGTCCAGCAGTATAAAGAGCATTATCCACTTGATCTCTATGAGAAATAATCCATGAGCCGTGGAAACAACTGGGAAGTTCCTTGCACATGTCAGTTTGTTTGAAAGCATTAGAAAGCACAGAGAGTGAAAGATGTATTGTTATCCTCCATATTTGCCACTAGAGGCCTCCATACTGTCATTTTGTGCCTTGGAAAATGATGTAAAAGAAGGAGTGGTGGAAATTGGTTGAAGGTCTTCTATACTGTCCTAATGTAGCAAATGTTCTATTTGTTCTAATATCCCATAAATACAGTATCATTACATTGGCATAGTACGTCAATATAGTCACTAGGGTTAATTTATTTAAAGCATGAACATCTTTAGTGATTCCCTTGATTTTTGTTTCTTTTTCTTGAAACTATGAAGAACATCTTTAAGTGTTAAGTATCTTTACAAATTGGGTTTTCAAATTACTGTAAATGTTCAGCATTGGTATCTCATTTCTCCCAAAACAACACTAATATTCATTGAAGGTGATGTGATTGTGAAACGGTCATTTGTGATGCATTATTACCCTCAAACCTTTCCACTCCAAACTGAGCTATTAATACGAATATATACAACATACTGTTACTGTATTAATAAATGGTGTGTGTTCTGTTAATTACCCCCCTCAGATGATGATGATATTGTTAATAGTGATATTCTGTTCTTATTTTACAAATGTCAAACTCTTTCACACCAGAAGTGAAATTAATACGCCTCAGGCTGAAGGAAATGTGAATTCACGTCTGTACAGTAGAGGGCGCAGCTCAAACTAATTGCATGAAGAATATGAAAGAAGAAATTTCAACACTAATCAGCAATAACGAAAATGAAACTCGAACGTGTCATTTTTGCTTAGTATGGTTCAATTGAATCATCGAAGGGCAGTAGCAAAGACGGGTTAATAAAATGGGATTGAACATAAATTCAATTTAAAATTTAATTGTTGCATGTTTGTATAACATTCTGAATTAGCATTTGGCTGTTTTTGTTGATTTTGAGGAATACTGGATCTGTTTTTGTACAGGTGAGAGGAGTAAATACATGTTCATATTTAGTCTAGAACTACAGTAACATCATGTTCACACACAACGCCTCTGCACTTAATCCTGATTTCTCTCAACATGGCAACACAAGAGCTGTCAGTCAAGACATGGCAAACAAAGAAACTGCTGTTACATGTTTGAAAAAGTAACTCAGATATATTATCTTCTAAATAAAAAAATAATGCGTTACTTTAGTTACTTAAAAAGCAATCTGATTATGTAACTCCCGTTTTCTGTCATTTTCAACACTGTGACACTAAAGACAATAGTTTTATAGACAATAGACTTAACCTTAATTCTACAATAATGTAAAATGCAAATCATAACAGCATCAGTTATGCTATTTCTGTCCTGTAGGGGATGCAATAGTCACAATCAATTTTTGACCCTGTTTGTGTTACATTCAGCATGATATTAAACTCAAACCAATTACGCTCACACGAAGGTCAGGACTGCCAGAGTCCATTTTTAGGCAATTTTCTCATAGCGGTTCTAGTGAGCTCCCTCCATTTATCACTCAAGTAATCACTGACCTTTTGAGGGGGAGAAACATTTCATCCTCTTCTAACAGTGGAGCTAATGTATCCCCAGATTTTTATATAAAAGATCATACGTTTCGTCTCCATTTACAATTGAGCTGAATTGAGATCATATCCTCACACAGCATCATCAGTTCACGACTATATGAAATGTATGCTAATATGCAGTAAGCTATCTATATTTTAGATCAGTGGTATTCTTGACTGTCCCTAAAATGGCTTTTTCTAAACAATTCCCTAGTTTGGAGCTATGAGACACTGATGTTCAGTTTATTGATTTATTTTGCAACGTGCAACAGATGCAACATATTAGATAGCCTACTGTATTTCCATAATACTTGATTCACTCTGAGTAAAGCCCTCTCATCTTGAACTACAAAATGTTTGTGCAATGTCGCATTGAATTAAATATGATAGTCGAATTTGAAAAACTGTTTGGTTTCGAAGAACATAATATTCAAATCTGTATGTGTCATAGCAATGTGTCTGATCAGTACAAACAGGAACATTTTGCCTGATTTGATGAAATCTGTCACAAGAACAGCTTGGGTCTGACTGTTAAAGACGGTTGAAGACTGTCAGCTGCCTGGTGTTGTGTGATGCAACAGATCTTGTGAATATTTTCATGGGCCATGATATTTTCTGTGGTGTTCAGAAGCATGTGGTTTCAATGGCTCTTTGAAATATATTGGTTTTCTTAAAATTTCACTCATGTCACATGTTCCCCATCTTTTGGCGATTGTATTGCTACTGTTTAAAACAGAGCCCCTAAGGGTAAGATGATGGTAATAATAAGTTGGGAGGAAAATTATATTTCAATGCTTTTGCGGTTCTTGGGGGACATTTTTTGGAGAGAATGGATATTATAGCCTTAACGTAAAGTTCTCACGGGAAAACGTGAAAGGTTTTCTTATTCGCTGGTTTTAATTACTATATTTTGAATAGCTTTCAAATACTATTCAAATATTACAGGACTGCTGCCATCAACATTTCATATACAAATACTTTATACATTAACGTATTATGAAACATTTCAGTCTTCAAATGTGATTGGCCCGAGCTGCTTTCCAACAGGGAGACATTTCACTATCTGTATTTCTTCGTTTGTCTGTGTTCACACCATTCGAAACTGTAATATGCGATTTTGAGGGGATAGGCAGCGGGGGCGTTATTTTGTCTTGCAAACTGAATCAATTCTGTGTGATTTGCAGAGAGGCTGTTTCAAACTAATGGCGGCTCGTGTTTGCTCTTGCTCAGATGACAGCTCGAAATGGGTTTTCCGTAATTTGGCGTGCAGCTTTCATACAGTACTTTTCGTTTTGCCCACCATACTTTATGAAGGCTCACCCACTTAAAAATGTCTGGCCTCGCCCCTGCTTCAGGTCCTGATAAATTGAGGTGCCCAGGAACCTGAATGACTCCACTGCAGTCACAGTACTGTTCATGCTGTTCATGGTGAGTGGCGGGAGAGCAGGGGGATTTCTCCTGAAGTCCACGATCCCTGTTTTGAGTGTAATAAGCTCCAGGTTGTTAAGACTGCACTAGAACAGCCAGCTCCTTAACCTCCTGTTTGTGAGCAGACTCGTCACCATCCTGAATGAGGCCGATCAGAGTGGTGTCATCTGCAAACTTCAGGAGCTCGACAGAGGGGTCTTTAGATGTGCAGTCGTTTGTGTACAGAGAGAAGAGCAGTGGGGAGAGAACACAGCCCTGAGGAGCTCCAGTGCTGATCGTACGGGTGCTGGATGTGTATTTCCCAGCCTCACTACCTGCTGCCTGTCTGTCAGGAAGCCGGTGATCCACTGGCAGACGGAGGTGGGGGCGGAGAGCTGTGTCAGTTTATTCTGAAGGGTGTCTGGTATGTTGGTGTTAAAAGCGGTCTGTCCCTGGTCTGTTCAGATGCTGCAGGATGAAATGCAGTTCCATGTTGACTGCATCATCCACATACCTGTTTGCTCTGTAAGAAAACTGCAGGGGGTCCAGTGGAGGCCTTTATATAAGCCAAAACCAGTCTTTAAAATGATTTCATGACCACAGATATCAGCATACATTGTTAGCATATATTGCAGCATACGTTGATTGGGAATTGGAACTTTGCTCCTCTCTCATCATAGGCTATATGATGTTCCAGTCCAGCTTTTAGATTCTCCATTTGACTCCTTGCACATGTAATTACAAACAAACCACTATCTTCATTGAGAAATGTTGGCTTGTTATGAAAGGAAATTTTAGAAGAGCAAAATGTTCCCCAAAGAAAGAATCACAGTTGAATGAAAATGTTTTAGAATTTTAATTTGACACAATGACTGAAGGCTATACCTACCTGAAAAGCAAATATTTAAATATTTAAAAATCTTTCCAGTTTAAAAATTTTCTGACTTAAGGTAATTTGCCACTGGTGAATAGGCTAAAAATAACTTCACCCCAGTTGATTATTCACATTAGGACCTTTTTTAAATCTAATTAAACAAATGTTTGGTGTATGTGATATTGAAGTGGAGATCTGATTTCTGGCTCAATGCAGGATAAATAACTCATATTGAGAAAGCCATTAATAATTTACAGCTGCAAATAGATATACCTCCGGTTTCACAGACAAGGCTTAAAGGGATAGGTCAACCAAAAATGAAAATTCTGTCATTTACTCACCCTCAAGTAGTTCCAAACCTGTAATCATTTCCGTTGCTGAACACAAAGGACGATATTCTGAAAAATGTGGGAAACAGCAGTTCTGGGGCACCATTGACTTCCATAGTATTTTCCTACTATGGAAGTCAATGGTGCCCCAAAACAGCCTGGTTACAAACTTTCTTCAAAAGATCTTCCTTTGTGTTCAGCAGAACAAAGAACTTCATACAGGTTTGGAACTACTTGAGGTTGAGTAAATGATGATAGAATGTTCCCTTTAAGCCTAGTCCTAGACTATAATCTAAGTCTGAGCTGTTTCAACTGAAAGAAACTTGCTGATCTTAAAATATATTAGTGCCTTTGTTTTTCCTCAAGATACACACCAGTAATGTTTTTTGTCTAAGTATGTTAATAAAAATTACTTACATGTCCTAATTGAACTTTGGCCTAAACCTTTTTAGTTTAAGCCCTGTCTGTGAAACCGGGCCAAAGTGTAATAAAATCTCAACATTATCCAGTGCATGAAAAACAATGGTTTGCTTGTATAGTGTCTTGCCTTAAGTGGTAAGAAGATGTGCTATGACATACACATGTAGGCTAAAGCAAAATCAACACATAGACACATCCAATAACTCAAAACACAATTGTTTTTTCCTAACACATTTATTATTTTCTGACATTTTTATTTTCTTTCGTTCTGAGATGATCCATGGAACAAAAAGAAGAACATTTACAAGAGCAACATGCAGAAATGTTTCGTCTTGCAAGTAAGAGAGACGATGAAGGTGGGTGTTTTCGGGCAAACATATCAATTTCAGCAGAAGCACTTAGTGGGCAATATGGAAAATCTGATCACTTTTACAAAAATAGATGAGCAAACAGCCTGGCATGATTTTGGATGGTTATACAATGGTGCTAATGTGGCTTGGAATCAGATACAAAATCAGGAGATGTTCATGATTACTGAGACTTGTGTGCGCAGGTCATACCCTACATCGGTTTCGCCAACAGCTTTTTACTGAGCCACCTGTTTCGTTAGTTCATCAATCAAGTCCCAGTTCAGTAGCAATATGAGAAAAACAACAATGGTACTGTGCTGTTTGTGAGCATACGAAAGAAACAGACGCAGGCGTTTTATATTCGAGCGGAAGTTCAGCTTCATAAGAAAAGACTCTGTAATGTAAATAAATACATAAATATATCAATATAGAATAAATACATAATCCTCGTACAACAGTTGTTTTTCTTCAACAATACATTAAGCGGGGAGTTTGTGGCAGCATCTGACACAAAACAGATGCAGCTGTGAAAAAGAAACATGCTAGAAGGCAATTTTTTGACGAATGAATTCACATGTTCATATGCCATCTTTATGGTTCGCTTTGCTTTGCCTCAGCTATCGCGTTCCACTTCTAAAGCAAACAGTTTCATCTCAGGACCACCGGTTTAAGCAACTAAAAGGTGCCATGGTAATTGTCTTGCAGTGTTAGTATAGCCTACATGCACTCGTGTGGTCTGGAGGTGAATGTGGAAAGAAAGGATGGATGTGGTTTTCAGAGCATGAAAAGAAAACAAACCTTGCCGAGTAATTTACCCCAATGAACCACAGACTAATGAAATGCTGCAAACATAGATGCGAATCAAATAAAAGCCATCGCAAGAGTCTCCAGAAAGATGGTTGAATTCCCTTTTTCTCTACGGTTTTCATCTTTTAATGGACTGAGCTTGCTAACTGCACAATAAAAGAAGATGTGAGTACAGTAAAACAAAAAGAAAAAGCAGTCTTTCAGTTTAATGACGGTCCCCTGTCCTTCATTAGTCTGCGTGTGTATTGTCTGGCCGCTCTGAAGGCCTCCGCGAGCTCAAGAGGCTTTTGAAACTCAGTAGGGATGTGGTACTTTGCTAGCAGTAGATAAGAGTGTAGAGCTGTGTGTTATTATGCGTGTGCTCACTGAAGACTTTGATTCACGCAAACTTCAGATATTACAAAGAAATGAGGAGTCGCTTTTACTGAAACGTCCTACAGCCATAATCCATCACATCCCAGAAGGAGGAGGTTGTGTCCTCAAAAGTTTGAAAAGTTTTATCCCATTAAACATGTGCTATGCACCCTAAGCCTCACAAATGATTGATGAGCTAATTATGGGTTGTTAAAGTGACAGTACCAGAATTACTAACCCCTTCAAATCTATTAGTAGTCGGGTTTCCATCCAAAGTTGCAAATTTAACTTATGAGCAAAATTGGAATATCGCATAAAACATTTGCGAACAAGCACCGTTTCCATCCATCGAGTCAATGAGAACAAAATCGTCACTTCCTGGTAAACTGGCACTAATAGCCTGTAGAAAACAAGGATAAGCTACTGAATATAATACTTTTCATATCTGAAAAATGACTTGCGCCTCAGAGCGAGCAGACGAAACACAATAAATGCTGCCATTGCTTTCGGAGGTGAATACTGCTGTTTGGGAACACAGTCATGTAAGACAATTATACAGAGATACTTTTTTAAATACAGACTTTTCTCAGGCATTTCAGAACCATAACAACATTTCAGATGCTGTGGAACGAGATCAGTCAAGTTATCCCGTCTCATAGTGCAAAGTCACAAGACTTTTTTGATGCGCTTGGAGGAATTTATTCGCAAAATGCATTTCCATCTCCCATTATTCGCATCAACCCTTTTTCGCACAAGTCAAAAACCACCTCAAGCGAGCATTAAAAACTTTTACTATTACGAATTAAGGGATTTTTATTCAAAATTTGGCATTTTCATTTATTTGGTGGAAACCCAGCTAATGACACCAAATGAAGCAAAAGGAGAACGTCTGTTCCTCAAATAATGTTCTAAGGTCAGACATGCGAACTATTTGTGCTTGACCATGTCTTTCTTTTTCTTAACACTGCTTATGTGTAATGCAGCAAAACCTGACATCTACCCGTACATGTATTTTCCAGATAAACAATTATAAATAAATAAAGAGAAAGATGCTGGAGGGCTTGCTTACTTTCTTTCCTTTTTTTTACTTTTTGTGCTCAGGGTTAAGAAGTGTATGTATTTTTCATGATACAAGTGTTTACAGTATAGTGATTATAGGTGCTGCAATGCACCGTTGCTTCTTTTAAAACTAAAAAGAAGCAACAGCTCCTTTTACGCCATATGCAGTCTAAAGCCCAACATGTACTTCATATTTGAAACAAACACTTTCAAAATATACTCCAAACATGCACACTAGACTGTTTTATCCTTGTATAGTGTCTGCGCCATTTCTTTTCAGAAGTTATGACCAATAAACATGTTTTTGCACTAATTTAGTGCAAGTCTAGAGAGTCTATTAATTTCCTCACACAAGCACTTGTCTATGTTTGCTGTGTCTCTGGATTTAAAGAGATAGTTCACCCAAAAATTACAAGAAAATTGTGTCATTAATTACTCACCCCAATTTCGTTAAGACCTTCGTTCATTCGTTAAGATATTTTTAATGAAATCTGAGAGCTTTCTGACCCTGCATATACTGCAATGCAATACTTTTTGTGCAAAGAAATAAAAATAATGACATTATTCAACAATTTCTTCTCTTGCATGTCAGTCTTATGGTTGAACCACTGATGTCACATGGATTATTTTAACAATATCTTTACTACCTTGAATGTGGTAGTTGCATTGTTGTCTTATGCAGGGTGAGAAAGCTCTCAGATTTCATGATTTGTTTTCCGAAGATGAATTAAGGTCTTACGGGTTTGGATTGGAACGATACGAGGGTGAGTAATTAATGACATAATTTTAATTCTTGGGTGAACTAACCTTTTAAGCCCAAAGTATACTTCAGTTGTCAGTGATGTTGATGATAATATTTACATCAAGTGCACTGTTTGCATGTCTTAGCATATTAATAAAAACCTGAGAATACTTTGGGCTTAAAGCCGCCGTTTCATTGTATACGCACTTGTCGTCCGATTGGCAGTTTAAATAATTGATTTGTGAATCTCCCATGTTTCGTTCAGGTCTCCAGTAAAGGGGTGTCACAGCATAAGCATTTACCCTACGGTTAATGAATAGTTGAAAACACTCAGAAAAAAGAGATTAATTTTGGAGAATAGAAACAGCATAAATAATTAACTTTATTTATTCAGAACATCTGTTTTACAGAAGCAGCAGGTATTTAGGAGAGAGTTTTTTTAAGTACTGATAGTTTACGTTTATGCTTTGTAAATCAAATCCAGTGGGACAGTCTCTTTCTGTTTCGTAGCACTTTTGGAAACGTTTCAATGTGAAGCTCAAATTGGATCCTAAAATCCTGCGTCCTCAAGTGGACTGTAGTGCCTGTCATGAGAAATCAAATCTCTACCAATTATCACTTAAATTACAACTTAAGTAATTTTCAGTCAGCTGTACATTGTTACAATGTTGTTAGCATATGTAAATGTACATGATTTGTGCTCTTTCTCCATGTTACCTGCACCCAGATATCCCCATTTATTATCTGCAAATGTATTTTGATGACACTAAAAGTGTTATCCGGATATTAACTTTAAATATACTACAACACTGTAACAGTACAAATCTGGTTGTGAATGAATTTGGGTCTATCTGACGTAAGCAGTGAAAAGGCGGCTTAAAGAGATACACAAATTTAATCTAATGCTAATCAGGCCAGATTTATTGTAATATTTGTACGGGTTTTGGTGCACATGCAATGTCAGTGAAGTGCCTTGAATATTCACATGCTCACAGCTTTTGATATAAGAAAATAGCTTGGCTTTTAGCGAGCAGACATTTTGTTCGCTCTAGATTCCCAGGTGTCTCAGTATTAGCTTCATTAGTACAGCAACATGTCTTCATGACAGATCCCCTCTGCAAAGCCCAAAGCTACGGTTTGACATATAAATACATCTGAATATTTACTGAGGCGAGCTCTGTGCTGCTCTCGTTGGCTAGCCCAATTAATACTGATTACTAACATTGTGAAACCCTCCATCAGCTCCGTCTCCTTTAGTAAGACCACTGTGAACATGTGAGAAGTTTTATGGATGTTGTAATAGTAAACTATGGATTCTTACTTTAAACTGAAGCACAAATACAGTAGTTACATTGCTTGTTCTGTTGAACGCTAGATCACTTTATTTTAAAGTCTCTGACTGTTCATCTTTAAGTTATATTTACAACGCATGTCCTAACAGGAACAATGGACACACAGGAACAAATTCAAGTGCTATTCATATCATTTAGGTCTTAGTCATGAGAACCGTGTTACAACTCTGTAATCGCTAAATCCAGTATAGCAGCTAGCCCTGGTATATGATAGAACTGGTTTAATACCGCAAAGTGACGCTGAATTTGAACTGAGGCAAAATATCAGTAGTGCTGTGCTAGAAAGACAGTAATGTAAACAACAAAAACTTAAAATACACATTATGTAAATAAAAAAAGAAGACATTCCCTTCTTATGTTTAAGTATCAGTCCGTTAGACGTGAAGGAACATCGACGTTCATAAATGGATGACCGTTCGCTCTTGGTTAGCCTTTGAGACTGTTGCAACCACATTTTTTGTGTCTCTTCTTAATGCAGAGTTTATAAAATCGTGGGAGTGAGCAGGTTTATCAATTCTCAGCTTTTCTTTCATCAATATACAAGACACTTTTCTTTCTGTCTAGTGCTCTCTGGTTTTGTTCTTGCAAAATACTGATGATATTGCCTTAAAAAAAGACTAATCTGTGCTTTAGAATAATAGGTCCATATTGTTGAGCTTGTTTAGTTGTGGTTTACAGGAAAAAGCATCCAAACTGTTCAAAAATGTGGTAGTAGGTAATATCTCCCAGCCATCCCCTTTTGAGTCCTGCTGGAAGCATCCCTGCAACACAAAAGTAAGAGGAACGTTCAAAGGTAAATCTGTACATAGTCACACACTTCTGTTACTTAGCATGGCCAGATGCATGTTAAACACATGGTTCATGTCCTTCGATGATCCCATATTTGCTCAGTGAAAACGAGATGATTAAGGCTCAACAGATTGCTTTTTCATTACCAACACTGAAGGAGATGTCAGATCTCCACGTTTGGGTCTGTAAAGCCTTTCTTGCCTTCATTCACCAGTACAGGTTTTTCCGTCCGTGTGTGCCACACAAGAATCTGTAATTAAAAAACCCAAACATTATGGTTTATGGAATGGAAAGAGGAAAATTTGATTTTGTGATGATAAACTGTTTATTTTAGCTAGGTCAATCACATCATAATCTGGATCTATTTATTCAAATTACAATGAAACTGCAATAGCAATTATACCCCTTCTATGAGCATGTTTTTCATTTCTGTATTAATACACAGTATACAGATGGGCTACAGCAGCATATGACCATACCAAGAGCCATTCCTGCAAGCTAAATAACTGGAAACTGAGGCTACAATTTGTACGGGCTCACTAAAATTGGAAAATATAAAAATGGTTGCCTGGTCTGATGAGCCTCAATTTATGCTGCAACATTCAGATGGTAGGGTCAGTATTTGGTGTAAACAACATGAAAGCATGGATCCATCCTGACTTGTATCAACAGTTCTAGTGATGTGAGAGATATTTTCTTGGCACACTCTGGGGTGTCTCGTAAGAAGTCCACTAAGGGGTCCTTAGTACTAACTGAGCATTGTTTTTAAACTCCGCAGCCTACCTGAGTATTATTGCTGACCATGTCCATACCTTTATGTATCAATCTTGTGATGGCTACTTCCAACAGGATTACGCGCCAATTCCCAAAGCTCAAATGGGCTCAGACTGGTTTCTTGAACATGACAATGAGTTCAATTTACTCAAATGTCCTCCACAGTCACCAGATCTTAATTCAAAAGAGCACCCTTTGGGTGTGGTGGAATGGGAAATTCGCACCCTGGATGTTGTAAGAAAAAATGACGAGGACGTTGAAGATCTTGATGAAGATGTTTATTGCAGCATAGCAGCGACAAAGTACCTTGGGTTCAACGGAGTTGGAATGAACCCAGAACATCCTAAGTTCTAACCTTTTATACATTTTCAGTTTACTACCCTTTAAATAAAGTTGCTCCTATCGTAACAGCTGTACGACATATGTTAATTCAATTCTGACACCCCTTTATCTGAGGTGCTTCTCGGTGTCTCACACCCGCTCCCATTCTACAATTGGGGACCATTTGCTCAGGATGTGATCATCCCAAATGATCTACAAACAACACAATAATTGTTGACTTTCTTCTTCTCTATAATAATTTGGGGAAATGAGTACGATCAAACATATTTGTGCAGGTGTAACCCTACAATGTGCAGCCAAAAAATCGGCAGTAACTGAGTGATGCTATTATGTCAATACGTCCAAAATCTCAAAGTAATGTTTCCAGCACCTTGTTAAAATCTATGCTACAAAGAATTAAGGCAGTTCTGAAGGCAAACGAGGGTCCAACCTGGTACTATCAATGTACCTAGCCAGAGATTATATATATATATATAATAATTCAAAATCATACAAAATTTAAACCACGTGAAACAAACATGAATACTGTTAAGTACTGCCTGTCTTTGTGCCTATGTTTTGCATTCTGATATTTATGTTGATTAGATTCCTGTTCACTGTGCTTGTTTCTGTTCTTGAAACTCTTCTTTATCATTGACTCAACTGTTAAAGGTTGTTCTCATAAGTCTTGTTTTTAGAATAGTTTTTGTACAGTCTGTAAGTTCACTTTCTGTCCTATCATCTGCTGTTAGCCGCCTCCTACACGGTAGTGCTCACAAACACTCACAGATATAGTTTCTCCTCAGCAACAGTGCACCATCCACAGTACATCTCCAAATTTAGCATGGCGATCCTCTCGGAGTGTAGAACATCTCCATCAGAACATCTCCCTGGGTACAGATCTGAAGAACTGAAATATACTTCAGCTATAGCTATTGTGTGCGTGTTTGTCTAAATGTGTCTCTTGGCATGGCAGAGAGATAAAGAGACAATGTGTGTTACATATTTTACTCTACCTATTTATGCCATTAAGATAAAGTAATCAGTACAAAAAATATTATCTAGAGGTAGAAACTTTGACTCATCTTTTCTCTTCTGTCTTTCAGAAACCACTGTCATTCTGCTCATTGCCTCATGAATACTTTCTAATAGTGTTGAGATGGGTCTGTACTGGCCCCACTTCCACTTGAGCTGCAAGCGGAGGTTAACAGTTCCACTTGAAATAATGGTGTGTCTGTTGAGTGGCTCCAGTGGAATGCAGTTCATGGAATCTCATCTTTTACAGAAAGATGCGACGTGTATGCAGGTGTATTTGTGCACCTGTTCTATTCCAGAAATCGGTTCTCATTTGTCTGCCTCTAAATGGTTAAATCCTGGTTAAGTCTCATCTTAAATAAAGCATCCCTGAGCTCAGTAACGTCAATGCATGCATCAATTAGTCAGTCCCTTCTCAAATCACCAATTAAAACATAAATTAGCCAGTTTTTTTTTCTATATGCATATGCACACAGTCTCATATGCACACAGGTTTTTGTGCATTATATCATGCATTTACACATATAAGGCTTTTTTTCAAAGCGACTAATGATGAATGCTACAACAGAAGTGATTCATCCTGGCGAGTCAGTAACGTGAGAAGCGCCGCAACAAATTGTTCCAGAATTGCTCAGAAAATACGAGCCAGTACTCAGAGAGTGAGACACTGTGATACAGCAGTGAGAGAACAGTAGTGTGTTTTTACAGTTGTCCTTGAGAGTTTTTTTAGGAGGAGAGAGATTTGGATTCAGGTATTAAATAAATAGTTCACACAATAAAAGCTCATTCTTTATCTAGCCTCATATACTTCTGAATGCTGAAGCATTTTCAGAAAAACATTGGGTCTCATTCAATAATAATTGAGTAGATTATTTCGTATTTGTGTGTACTGGAGAACTTCTCTCAAAAAATTCCACCTACTTCACAAACACAAATATTTTCTTAATCTCATTGTAATGTTAATTAATTTGGAGTATTCTAAATGAGTGACCACATGCTTGAGGTTAGGCATCTGCACAAAACATTCCCAAACCATCTTCATATAAGGGCTTTCCACACAACCGTTTCTTTACAGCCTTTCCTTATGAAGGCAAGTTCTAGCCTGTGAGTGAATATGTGTAGAAAGTGTGTCATCCTCAAAACCAGTTTAAACACAATAAACATCCAGATTACAGACCTCTCGTTAGCAGCTGAACACAAAGGAACCTGTATACAGAGAGACCTCGCAGCTCGAGATATAATGCAGTTTTCTTACTCTTTGATTGTATGATGAAACATATTTAAGATGAAATATCTATTTATAAAACCGATGTTAGGTTTATGTTCTGTTTTGGCTTAGTTTTATGAGTTCCCAGTTCCGTTCTTATGTCAGTTTCAAGTGGTTGTTCTATTCCTGTGTCCTGATCTCTCTCCTGAGTGATTGTTCATTTTAGTTATTGTTAATATAATTTTTACTGCTGCAACTAGATCCTGCTCAAACTCATCCTCGATGCAACTACTGTGACAAATGAATCTTAAAGTTGGCATGAAACAGAAGTTGCGATGGTCTTTTCTTCTCTATTGTGACCTCGCCTGTGAAAACCTGGAGAAATTTCTTAATCTATAAGATAACGAGCGTCAAAATAGTCATAGCCTTAAAAATGACAAAAATAGGTCATTTGTGTTTATTTTTGTAAATGATTGATTATATGAAGCGATTCGAGATACAGTACTCAAATGTTCTTTCATAACGTGATAAATATTTTCAAAAAAATTATTTGTGACCCTGGACCACAAAACAAAATCTGGAATCTGAGGGTGCAAAAAAATCGAAATATTGAGAAAATCACCTTTAAAGTTGTCCGAAAGCAGTTCTTAGCAAAGCATATTACTAACCAAAAATTAAGTTTTGCTATATTTACGGTAGAACATTTACAAAATATATTCATGGAACATGATCTTTACATAATATCCTAATGATTTTTGGCATAAAATTTAAATCTCAAATTTTGACCCATACAATGTATTGTTGGCTATTACTACAAATATACCCCAGCGACTTATTACTGGTTCTGTGGTCCAGGGTCACATTTTATTGATTTATTATGTTTCAATTGTGCAAAAAATACCTGGCTTCCTATACACTGATTTCAATCTTATCTGGGTTTACTTTCGACGCAGAAACACCGAAATTTCAAGAAAAGCTTATTTGTTTTGTAACTCAACATTGTGCCAAGATAACTAGCTTATTTTTAAAAAGCTTACATTTTATGCCTGTGACATGCCAAAATAACTCAGTCTTTGGATGTTGATCTTGATGCTGATGCTTCAGGTTGATCAAAACTAAAAAACAAAACCGGCTAGATGTTTACAAATATATTTAAATAAGCCTTCAATACATATTGCAATGTTTTATTGTTAGCTAAATATCTCTTATTGTATAATAATAAAAAAGTAAAGCAAAGTACTTGCGTCTGATGTTTCGGTTTCTTTTTTATTTCATGAAAATAACATGCATAAATGAGAAAATAATGAGCAGGACGGGAAGGGAAGTGAAGAGAAGTTGTCGGGGGTTCTTTCTTGTACACATGCTTAGTGAATGAGATCAATTGTGAAAAAAAATCTAAAATGTATTTCTATGTTTCTCTTGAAAAACTGCACATGGGTTTGGTACAACATATGGTTGAGTCATTAATGGCATATTCAGAGCAATGTTTCCTCACCTTAGTGCAGTTGGCCGCTTTGGGTTCCAGGTCATTGAGAGTGACCAGCTCTCTGAGCAGGCTGCTCTCCTGGTAGCCTCCCTTCACCCCTCGTAACTTGAAGTAGGCCTGAGGCTTAAACAGAATGAGCCGCAGGTTGATGGCAAACCCTGCCATGTCGATGGCAAAGGGCCGGTGAGGATCGAAGACTGTTTTCCACCCGTACACTTTTCCTGCTGCATTGACCTTTGGAGACTCGTATCGTAAACCTCCAACAAACGCTACAGGCCACACTGATACTTTACGAGTTGATCGCATCTGCAGAAGAGAAAAAGTATTTGTTTAGTATTTCATAATTTGACAGTTTTTACACAATTTTTGAACAAAAATGCAATCTTGGAGAACAAAAGTGACTTCTTTCAAAACATTAAAGGTGAACTTTGTATGATTTGTATAGGTGACCACGACAAAGCCACCACAATGAGTGATGCCCAAACTTCTGAATGGTAGTTTTAAATGTGTACCTGTCCTGAAGTTTTTAAATGAATTTCCTGAAATGTAATCTTTTGTCATTGCATGCAAGAAAGTCATGAATCAAAATACTGTGCAGGGATGCAAGCACAATTGTTTAGGAAAGTTGCAGTAGTGAATTTCGTTTAAATTTTGTGTTTTGGACTGAAATAAAATCAAAAGGCCTTTCACCCAGGGGGATTTTTAGGCTTTTTAGCAGGATTCATCCTGAGCAGGTCATGGGAGCTGAACAGAAAATCAGAAGAGAGACAGTGAAAGATAGAGAACAAGTGAGAGAGAGAGAGAAAGATAGACAGATTCTGCTTTAATCTTCCTGCTTCAAACACTCCCTACACTCCTACATCCAAATGCTTTGTGTGCCGCCCAGCGCAAGTGGTCCACATCATAAAAGGAAACTGCCTAATGAATAGTGAAGGCTAGAGCGGGCGAGTGAAGCAGTTGTCTTTATACCCATAATGCATCGCCCACTGTATCCAAGGGAAGCTTTTACGAAGAACCACAAAAGGACTGAAGATGGAAAGGAACAATGTTCCTCTTTCTTATTTACAAAAACCACTCGCTCACTATGTGTTTGTAAAAATAAACTTTTCACACTTGAAATTGTTAACCCTGGGTCATCTAAACCCCGGATAACTAGAATCACGTTTCACACTGCTCATACTATACCTGGGGTTAACTATTAACCCTGGGTATTCATTTACAGACGTTTCACACTGTACATTCCTAAACCCTGGGTTAACGTTCTTATTTGCATATTTGCAGTGTCACTGTCACTGATTGAACGAACAGCAGGCAACCTGTTTACACGGCTTTTCACGTGTCTTGCCAGTTAAATAAAAACAACGTCACGCTTATGTCTTTAGATCAGTGAAGATTGAGGAAGAGCTGATAATAGCTGTACAGGCAGGGATAGCCATTTTTAAATACATTTAGTAGCAGAGCTACTGCAAGCGATTTAGTGCTGGAAATCCATTTATCCTTTGCTGAAACTTCTGCTTCTTCATGAAGAGCGCAAGTCATGCAGACGCCATGGGAGCGCAAGCTACAGAGCGCTTTGGAAAGAAGGAGAAAGCAGCACGCTAAGCATTTTAAACGCGTTTTTGTGAACGGCCTCATGAGATGCACAAAGGCAAGAACAAAAGGACAAAAGTACAAAAGAAAGAAACCAAGGAGCAAAGTATATGAATATTTCTTCAAATGTATTTCTGTCTTTTGATATTTCTTCTCACCGGCTGCAGTTTACACAACGCTCGTTTCCTGTTACTGACGTGACATGAGCCTCGCTGCTCAGTTTCTGATTGGCTGTCTGTTGCCAAGCGTCCAGCAGGCAGCAGCAACAAGCAAACACCGCTCCGTTTCACACTGAACAAACTTAGGCACCGCAATGTGGGGTTAACACCACAAATGCGGTGCTAACTCTGCTCCAGAGCAGGGTTTCGTAAAAAAATACGGTGTTTATTAAAAACCTGGGTAAAATGTGGTGCTAACACCGCTTTCAAAATACAGGTGTGAAACGTGTCTTTACCCGGGGTTAAAAGCGGTGTTTGGAACGACGATAACCCGGGGTTAAGCGCAGTGTGAAAAGCCCTTAAATTGATTAAGACTCAGCTAAATGTAAAGGATGCTTTTTCTGACTGAACTGTTACTGGCTGTCCATACTGATCCAAAATGTAGCTCAAGTAATTGACTGTGACCCTTCCTCACCATATCAGGCTTTAAGTGAACAGTCCTGGCCAAAATGTCACCCTCAATCCGATTACTTCCACAGCGACTAATATTATATTGTGCCACTGCCATTTTTCAATAAAGAAAGATAGATTTTCTGTACCTGTTGGTGGAAATAAAAACAACTGGAAATGGGAAAGTGTTGAAAAGGATGCATGCTCATTGCAGATTCAGGATGACATTAATCTTTTCTAAACTAGCTGTCATTGGGAAGGGCTGCTGAAGCTAGGCTGCCCTAGTTTAGCATAATGAACGGCTGTTTTCTGCTTTTTGTCTCTAATTTAAAGTGCTTCACGCTGAATTCTGAACTGAAGAAAATGAGAGAACTTAAAGATGGTGGTGTGTAGTGGATATAACTTCAGAAGCAGTTCATCTTAGATTTTTTTTTCTATCTGACATTTACACGGTTTCCAGGTTATGGAACACCATTTACATTTTACTTTCACTGTTAACAGATAATAGTTGAAAGATTTGTATTGCCATCAATTAGGGGTGGGCGGTATACCAGTAGACACAATTAACCAGTAGAAATTTGACATAATAGTGATTTTAAAGCAGTTGAAATGCAATCAGCAGCGAAAGAGATCTTATTTCGCTATATGCACTCGCTGTCTGAGAGACTGTTTATAAGCGCCGTCAGAGATAAAGACGGCGATCATAAAGTGTGGGAGTATTGAACAGAGTTATTTTTGCCGCTTTATAGGCCTTGAAAGGTTGAATACACACACTTGTGTGTGTTTAGGTCTTAAGTGAAAGCAAACATCTGAAAAAGAAAAGTATATTGGATCCAGGCAGCTCTTAAAGTGACAGCAGTCTAATATTCCTCCTGTCTATCATTCATGTTAATCAAACAACAAAAGAGAGAAAATCTCTCACTACTCTTCACTAAATGACTTTTGTAACTTTAATAAGAAGAAATATATTTCATTTACATAGTGAAGAATATGCAGTGTTTTATACATTTGATTACTTTATACAATGCTTGAAGAATTTCTTATTTATTTCTTCTGCTGTAGTTTTTTGTCCTATTGCTTTTAATTAGTTTCTCAATCTTATTGAATCACTGACTGTTTACCTGTCTGGCATATTGTTTTTGATATATATTGTTACAGTGGAATAAAAGTACTCATATCGTGATATAAGATTTTGGTCATATCACCCACCTCTAGCATCAATACAGCAACAGTAAACAAGCTATTTCTTATGTGTATGTAAAATTAAATTTGTGTTTAGAATATTTCAATTTTCATCACACACTGTAAATTAGTCTTTATAAAATTATAATTATATTTTAGCAAAGTCCAATGCATGGGCAATTCATGTCTTTTGAATTTATGCCATTTAGATTCGAATGTTTATTATTTGACCAAGAGTGATGGTCTGATGTCTGAGTGGTCAGATATTGAACCGTTTGCAAGCATCAGAGGTGGTCAGTATTGCATTACCAGTAATCAACCAATCACAGCGATGTAGAGACACTATCTTCAATAGTGTGACATGTTCCTGGATTTTGTGCGGTTCCCCCACAGCTTTTTATACTGTGCTGTATGTTTTGTTTTATTTTTATACAGTATATTTTTTTTCTCATCCACATTTTTGGGAGGAGGCCTGACCTAGACTTACATGCAGACTTGATATTCAGAATAGGACATGTTGAAATGATTCTGTCAAGTCAAAGTAGTCACAGAGGAGAGAGGAAACTGGTATGTGTTCCTTGAGCTCAGAACACTTACAGTGAGTCAATAGTGGAAAAGTAAGCCAGGAGAATGGGGGTAAAAATACACCGCATCTGTAAATAAACCCTGTCATTCAGAGTGCCTGCATAAGCATTTTAAATAAGAGATTAATAATGATTTCACCCTGGCAGGAATGTTTGTTTTAAACAAGGCTAAATGCATAATTCATGAACTGTTACTATATCTTCATTTCAAGAAGTAAAAGGAATTACCGTCTCTTTGTGAGATGTTTTTTTCATAGTGGGTCACTGATTTTAGGCCACAGACAGCTACGGAACATGAAAGCCCTGAGTGCGGTTGAAACTTGTTTTTCTTGGGAAGATTGCTATTTAAATACATTATATATGAATTATAAACTCTGATACATGTTCTAAGATTTAGTATTTAGAACAAGTATTTTCAACAAAGTCCACAGACCATAGGGGATCTGCGGCGGTGCTGCAGGGGGTCTGACAATTATAGCTTGATCACGAACGAATTTGTTTAAATATTAAAATATGCATCAAACAAAGATACAATATTAAGTTAACTTCAATGAAAGCTTGAGTTAGGAAGCTAGTCTCTTCCATAAAAAATGTATAAGAAAATGTAAATGTAATGAAATCTATGACTATACAGATCAATGCTGATTCATGTAAACAAATGGCATACATTAACATGATACTATACACATATAATCAAAGACCAGGCCTGATTTAAAAGGCAACTGAGTTGTAAAATCTGCATTTTACTGTGTCCATGGAAAGTACCACGCTATTGAAAGTATGTTAAGTATGAATATTAATCTTTTAAAATGTACAACCCCATATATCAACAGAAATGGCAGCTTTTGTTCCACCCTAATTATAGTCTTGTGTCTTTTGTTGCCAGTGTTTCAGAAGTATGTGCCTGATCATTTTTCACCACCCACCATCAATATTTTTTTTCAGAGATTTGAAAGGTTTCATGTGAAGAAAGTCCTGACAGGTATTTATGTACCTGTAGCATAATACGATCCAAGTTACCCAAATGTGAAAATTCTGTCATCATTTACAAAATGGTATGACTTTCTTCATGTTGTTCCAAACCTATATGACTTTCTAAGCCTTTCTAAACCTGTATGATTTTCTTTTTCTGTGAAAAATAAAATATTTTGAGGAATGTTTTAGCTGTTTTTGGTCTTATGATGAAAGTCAGTGCATTGATTTAAATTAAATATGAATCTGTAAATCATACAAACTGAGCATTTTGCTTCAGAAGACTTAGAATACCAGTCGAGTCATATGGATTAATTTCATAACTTTTTTTTACGTTTGGAGTCCCATTGACATTTTTATATAGACCAGTGATTGGCAACCTAAAGTGGCATGCAGAGGAATAATCGCTGGCACGTGAGCAATAGGGAAAACTGCATGCTGACGTACATTTTGATGTAATAACTTCTCATAGTCACACAGCCTGTTAGGAGTTATAATACTATTAAAGTGTTAGAATTAACCTGAGCTAGTCTACGATGTGCGCGTGATTGCTGCACATAGGTGCTTCAGATCAAAGCCTCAGCAGTCTAATAGCGCTCGTCAATGTCAAAATGACTGAGATGGCCAATCAAAGTAGAAGTTTACCATTCACAGAATGTACAGTATATCCATTGATGCAAACTACTTGAAACTACTTTTTCTCAAATATGGCCATTTTGAGAGAGAGACAGAGAGAGAGACAGAGACAGAGAGAGAGAGAGACAGAGAGAGAGAGAGAGAGAGAGAGAGAGAAAGAGATGTGAGAATTGTAAGTGTTCGTCTCTCTCTACAAACAATGAAGCTGTGTTTAGTTACTTAAAATACAGCAATTTTACCCCCTCATTGCTGAGAAATATAAAGTAGCGATTCAGTATCGATTGATAAAAGTCGCGTGACAGCACTGACAAGAAGTTTATGAGCTTCTGGATGTGTAAATCACATCTTCTCTGTGTAAACTTTAATTCTTGGGTCAACTATGCAAATAATGATTATGGAATTAAATGAGAATTTCACAGAAGGAGAGTGAAGGCAAATAATCATGCAGTTGAAGCACTCAAACAACGTTTATTATTTTATCAATGAAGTAGTATTCCTTACAAGTGCAGTCACTTACCAAAACCTATTAATTGATCTTACAGTACACAATTTATGTATCCTTTCAGATGTAGAAGATTATTACCCCTGTCTTAACTCACCTCCTCAAACAGCTCCAAGCTGTATGTATTATCGTCATCTGCAAAGTAGACGATTCCTGTCTGGCTGCTGTTGGAGTTGAAGGTCTCCCGTAACCATCTCAGAGCCAGGTTCCTCTGCATGGTGCCACGTGGAATCCTGGGATCTCTTGTGTCCCCTCGCAGCTTGTAGTTTCTTGGGGTCTCCACATTGAGGTGTGTGTAGTTCAGCCCCGTTTCCCTCAGAAGCCTCGTGACTAGAGGAGTTCGCCTCTGAGAGTCCTCCACCAGAATCCAGTGCAGGTTGGGAACATGAAGGAAGGTGTTAGCCAATCGTGTAAGCTCGGCCTTCTGCACGGGGCGGCTGTATGTCGGAGTGATGATGTGGATGGTGGGCAACACGTCAGACCAGGGCGGCGGTCTTGTGTAGACGTATTCTGTACGGACCACCTCCACAATGTCCTTGTCCTGTGAGCAGTATTCCTTTGAGTCCGTGGCAGGGCCCGCCCCCTGCCTAGAGTCCGTCCCATCATCTGCCAGACAGAGAAAGAGAATTAAGACATTAGCACACCCCAGGGCTGCTCTCTTTATGTCTGATGCATGCCACAAACCTTAGAGGAGTACCTGCTAGCCGTTGCCGGTGGATGGTTAGACGCTCTGGTATGATTAAGATCTCTTTTACTAGATGGTGACAGACTGGAGAGGGTGAGAGCAGGAACCGTGAGATCATAATACGGTTACACCACAGGGGTAGAAGGCACTGATTCAAACCCATAAAGCACAGGTTCTGCATGATCTGCTCTTGAATTCTTAACACTATAGTTCAGACAAAAATGTATTTCCAAACCTGTATGACATTCTTTCTTCCTTGAAGCAGAAAAGGAAGAATTTTGGAGAAATATTCTGGCATAATTATAAAAAAGTATCAAAATTCAGCATATAAGTTTATAATGCTAGTAATAGCACCAGTATTGTCAATATGACTCACTGTATTCATGAGACTAGTATTTGGCATCTAAGCTGAGGTAATGTTTCTTCAATTGGCAATACACGAATATTCTCGGGATTTGAGGATTATGGTGGATGGGCATGCTGATCAGATTTGGGTATTTCAAGGCAATCTTTCAAGGCAATTGTTTGGCCTTGAACGACTTGGAATGCTGCCTGAGTGGTCTGATATACTTACAATAATGCTAATGCTTACAATAAGGACTCTTTTGTACTGCCCTTTTTGTTTGTGTGTTCCCACAAGGCTATATACAGTGCTCAGCGTAAATGAGTACACCCCCTTTGAAAAGTAACATTTTAAACAATATCTCAATGAACACAAAACCATTTCCAAAATGTTGACAAGACTAAGTTTAATATAACATCTGTTTAACTTATAACATGAAAGTAAGGTTAATAATATAACTTAGATTACACATTTTTCAGTTTTACTCAAATTAGGGTGATGCAAAAATGAGTACACCCCATTGTACTCATAAAATTCAGATTTTAGAATTGTGCTACTGTCGGTTAGGTAAAGTGGTTTTGAATTCCAGTGTCTATGACAGAATTAAACTCCAACCCTAATTAAGCACCAGCTAATCAAGGCAAGTATATCGGAGAATGTTGAAGCTAAATTCCGCACATGGATTCTGAACATTGATCGAAAAGCTCTGGTATATGGCATCGTACTGAACAGTATTTATTTATTTTTCTATAAAATTATACATATTCTGGTATGGATAAACAGAAATACAGCAGTTACCCCAGTTGCACCTGTACATGAAGCAGTGCTGCGTTTTTGGGCATTATAGATGAACTTTTCTGAAGACAGACTGTTCTCTTCAGAGATACAGTACATCTATATAAAGACACCCCCACACACAACATTTGCAGGTATGTATAATACTGAGAAGTGGCTAGATGTAGGCGTTTGATTAGGCTGGTGTGTCCAATCCTGCTCCTGGAGGGCCAACGTCCTGCAGAGTTGAGCTCCAATCTGCACTAACACACCTGCTAGTTTCTAGTAATCCATTTGAAGACTTTAAATTGCTGGTTGAAGTGTATTTAATTGGGGTTGGAGCAAAATTCCCATACCTTTCATGTCAGTCTATTGACTACAAAGGTTTCTCAGTGAAAGTAATGAGCTCACAGGCTACATTGCAATAAATATTCTGTAGTGTGCTTTTGGCGTCTGTATAGTGACGCACAGAGCTCTTGGATAAGCAGCAGTATCAGATGGCTTTGTTTAGAAGAATGAAAACTTTTGTTCCATGGAAGAAAGAATGCATTTACATTTTCGGCTGAACTATTCTGTTAAATATCTTTTTGAGCAAGCTGGAATAATATTGATGAAATAATTAGTGATACCAATTTTTTTTAAAGAATATTTTCACAAAATGATGGTGTGGGCAGTTCCAGCTAATTCCTGCTGATAGCTCATTAAGGGCAGAAATCATGATGGCATCTCACATATCAGATCTTTATCACTGTTCAATTAGTGCCCTGCTCTCACTTCAGACATTTTAGCACCATTAGATTTGCACACTCCATTAGCAGTCCAGATGTTCACTGCCTCCTAGGCATCATACAAACTCACAATAATTGCTTCATGATAATTTCTATGAATGCACATCTGTAAATCTCCATAAGCTAACAGTATTGACATGCATATATATGGACAGATCTTCAAATGCTAGGTGTTGTATTTCCCTGTAGGTTGAGCTAGAGGTGGTCAGTGACTGATAGATTGTCATGAAGCCATTAGATTGCCCCGAATGCCCCATAAATAACAAGTTATGTGTACAGCTTGTGCATGTGTACAAGTGTTTTAATGTAAGTGCTAAAATAGCCATAGACATGCAAACTGGTAATTCTGACTTAAAGCCACCAGAAATGCTCCTCTGAGGGTGGTGTTAATGGAGAAATCTTCTGCAGTTGAATAAATGAGAAGCTGTTGGGTAATTTCATTAGAGTCAGTGGACTCTTAAAGCGAGACACATGAGCTGAAACTCAGCTAATGCGTTAGAAAGTAGGATTTGTGTTAATCTACATGAATAGTTATTTTTATGTCACATGAAATGAAAGCACAATGTGCTTTAAGACAAAGTATACTTAGTCAACTCACGGTTTTGTGGATGTTTAGAAACAAAACAAATTTGTATTTAAGTGGCAAGAAATTAATCTTGTTTAGCACCAGTTTTATAAAACTCCTTTAAAGATCATTTCGCAGTAAGAATAACATTATGAAAAGAAAATTATAACATGACCTTATTCAAATGAGCAGAAATGAATAGAAATTTGGCATTTTGATTGATAATGTTATATGTGTAAGAGAGACTGGTACCCTTTCGGATGGCCAGCAGGGGGGCAATTGCACTTTGGTGCCACACAGTGATGAGGAGGGTCCATGGTAACACAATCAACACGATGGCAAGAATATCTCTTCTCTTCGGCATCTCCAGGATTGGTTCTATGCCTGGTCATTACCTGAGAGAGGAAAATGAACAAAGTCAGACACTAAGAGAGACACTATATAAATGAAAAGATATGAAGGAACCTCATAGGTGTCAGGGAATGAATGTCCTATCTGATCAAAATGACCAAAATCACTTTTATTAGATTGCAGCTCCATGTGGTCAAGTCTGCCTGTCTCAGATCTCTGGTAACACTGTTTACTGACCGGGTCTCTTTTTTATGGTTTCCTCAAAATATAACCTTGCCAAACATTAAAGAAAAGTAATTCAAAGCTTTTGATGACATGCAGGCAAAAATATATTTATCATCTCTAAAAACTAAGAATTAATTCCTTAATTTTTGTTTTAACTTATAAAAATGATGGAACGAATTATTAAAGTGTAGCCACGATAAAAATGAGGGAACGAATTATTGATTCGTGGCCATGACTAAACTAAAGAACAAATAAATAAGTCATGGGAAGAAATTATTTCTGACCACCGTAAATTTTTCACATGTCATATGCGGGGCTCGTAATTTACAGTACAACAATATTATTAAGGCTGTATATTTTGATGTTCGAATGTTAAAAAACACAAAAACTGTAGCTTGCTTTGCACCACTGGATATTAGTGATACGGCGCACTGATTCCCAACATCATGTTTTCATGAACGCGTTTCAGTACATTCGCGATGATGTCAAAATCCATGTCTGGAAGTTGTCAGTAAGTGAATGGTGAATAAGTGAATGGTGTTGTACACACAAGCATCAACTCTGACTTTTTCGACAAAAAGCGGTTCAAGAGCTGCTGTCATTTGTTTTTGGATACATCCCTTTTAGCTTTATGGGGGTGCTGGTTAAGGGGTTCAATTTAGCAGCTATTTATTTTACCTAATCTCCACATAGTTCCATAAGTTTGACATTCATTGACTTTATTTTTGGCTTGTTTGTTTGTAATGTAGCTCTTTTCCTAATGTTGTTGTTTTTTTGCATGTGAAGCATAATAATAATAATAATTATTGTTATTATTATTATTACTTAATGGTTCACTTGCCAGAAAAATAAAGAAGACAGAAATTGTATTATAAATAAAATATTATTATTGTTAACTTCTCACCCTTAGTTACAAACGGCGGATGGCCACGAGCGTGAGGTCCAGCTGTGACAGCCGCATCCTGGAGGTCATCCACCACGCTGTTGGCTCCCAGAGCATCCCATGCTGTGGTCCAAAGTTCCTAAAACACACAAAAACAGACACCTTTGATGCACAAACTGCAGAGTCGGTCTGATCATTTCTGAGAAGACAAACCACAAGGTATAGTTGATGAGACCATTATTTAGTTGTCTTTCTTCTACCTCCTGTCCAACCATTACAGTGATTAATATTTTCTGGTCCCAAATCACAATATTAATACTTATTAAAGGAATCCAGCGCTGACAAATGAATCCTTTTGCATTTAGAGCGGCATTTGTTTGCTCTCAACCTCAGTGGTAATATTTGCAATACAGGAACTGATGAATTAGCTGTCAGGTGACCTCTGTGCCAAACCTCTTCCTAAGAGAATAATAATTCTGTTATGAAACTATTATCACTGAAACCCGTCCAGACACACATATGAAAGCTGGGTATGATGATGCTGTGCCTTGAACCAAGCCTGTCTCTGTGTGTAGGCTGTAGCACAAATGCTGGTTGACTGCAGTAGCGACGGTGTATTTTTAGCTTCTCTGGAGGCAGAAAAATTGAAGAAAAGAGAGAGTTCTTTTTGAGAGCAGCATGGCCCGTCTTTTTTTATATTAAGCAGAAATATAGGGTTATGAGTGTATGTGGTTGAAAAACAACAGTATATCTAAAAAAAACTAATAATAATAATAATACAATAAAATAAATCAGCAAAAAAATAAATCTATTTTTAGTAGAAATAATATAATCAATAAAATAAACATATCCAAAGTCATTATTAAGGTCTTCATATCATCCGGAAAGGGTTTATTTTTCAGTAATGAATGGCTACATTATCCCACTTGTCACATGACAACTTGGCAAATAAATAAATAAATGGACATTAAGTATTGATATTAATTATTATAAATGTATTATGCGAGATAAAGGAGACCATGGAGTGATATGAGACAGTATAAGATAATAGTAGCCAGAGACGACAATCTAATATACAGTTTAGCATCATTATGAAAAAATAATGATAGAAGAATGCCACAGTTGACCAATCAGAATCGAGTTTTCCAGTGCAATGAAGGTAAATCTAACAACAGAATCAGTCGAATCGAAACCTGCCAAACAATACAGTACATGTGCATTTGAATGTAATCTCAGACGTCATTGATCTCTTATTATATCGTCAGGCAATATATGTTTAATCAGTTTATGTTCACTTATTATTATACTAACAGCACATCAGCCAGTTCACCTCACTGTAGTCCATCCTCAGACAGATTTATCAAGTGTAGGGATTCAATATTAAACAGTCTCAAAACAAGATGCTGAGTCTTCATCTCTCAGGCAGCTGTACGGCACAAGACCCTTAAACGATGCAATAGGCCTGTTTTACTAAAATAATGCTGCTCTCTGGAAATCACACATGCGATCTCTTCACGCACAGACCAGCCACACTCTGTGTGTATGCTGAATTTTTAATTCAGGGTTAGTGACCCAAGAAGACATAAGGACAAGGACAAGTGGACATGTCAATCCCGAATGGCTATATACTGATCAAAGGAAGTTAAGCAAAAGGCACTTGAATAGAGAACAAAATAGGGTCCAAAACTAAAATAATTGTTGTTGTTATTTTAGTTTATTTCTCCAGTGGTGAACGAAGTACACAAATCAAGTATTGAGTAAAAGTAAAAGTACTGCTTTTTCAATTTTACTCAAGTGAAAGTACAAAAGTACTCGATTTTGTATGTACTTAAGTAAAAAAGTACTTCTAGATTTATTTAGCAATTTTATATCGACTACTTAATTTAATTTTATATTAGCACATATTTGTATAACCCTACTGCTCAAAATACCTGGACTTAGGAAAATACAATTGTATTTTCATAATGATTTTTTTGTCTTCACAAACTTTGTCTGTGGTGCAAAAACACCCCTGGCCAAATGCCCCTAGAGGGCATCACTTCCCACGTATATAATTACTGTAATTATGTTCAAAAGGTAAGTAAGTAACGTTAAATGAATTAAATTCATCACATCCTTTCTTTTTCCCTCAGATTAGGTGGTTGAATAAAAATATTTGGACTTTATATCTAAAAATGTCCTCAACTTAGCACCAGCAAACTTGTTAGCTAGACATTTGGCATCAGCTAACAATATTTACTTATTTTCAGTATGGTTATGAATAAACATCAATATCTGCAACTCGACTAACGTTAGTTGATCTAAAGTTAAACAATATAAAAATGTATACGTTACTGTTGATAAACAATATAGAAAGAGACGTCACAAAGGGCTAAATGCGTGCGTTAGCTTTTTAATAAAACTGCTAACGTTAACGGTAACGTTATATCAGCGGGGAATATGAACTGCATGAGTTATTTTATTTAATCTGCGTTATGTGTCGGTTTTTTTACCTAAAACATAGAGATACTGACATTGATATATCTGCATTGAAGCATTTCAGTGGGCTTAAATAACGTTAGATCACCCTTTACAGCAGATTTAGTTAACAAACAACTGAAAGTTTAGACCTAAATATGATTTTCAGTTACAATAATTAATCCTAAAATTCAACATTTTTAACTTACTTTTCGCAGCATCAGTTGAGCGCCTTCGCGCGCTCACAATATTTCCCGGTTCTTGAGAGTTCAGTTCACTGGAGACCAGTGTTGCCAGATTGGGCGGGTTGCCGCCCAATTAGGCTTCTTTTGATCGGTTTGGACCGGAGAATAACGCATTGGGCGGGTAGACCAAATTTGGGCTGCTTTTAAAAAACTAAAAACCGCTGCTTTTTTCTTCACTTTTATCTTAGTCACGTTATCTTAATATGCTCGAGCTCAAAGTATCACAGCAAAATAATGTTTAGTGCAGTCATCAACTCATTTTTCCTTAACGCAACCCTTTTTGGTTTATTTTAACAGAGACTTGTCAATCAATTTACCATCTTTTATGTTGGTGAGATGTGATGACTCGTGAGTGATTGGGTTTGGCGCTGTAAACGGCTAAATTTAAATGTGCAGCTATATATTTACTCTTTCATTTTATTTAAGTTAAGTGATTCATGGCAAAGTGGCTTAAATATAAGTTACACGATAAAGAATCTAAGAGTAACTCAAATCTCACAACGTGGATTAAATGAATAGAAGACTTCTAAATGTAATTGTAACTGAAATAAGTTAACAGTTGGACGATTTAATAAAAATCAAAACTGAACATGGGACTATACAATGCTGTCCTGCATCAGAACATCTTTTAAACCGTCTAAACTCTTGTATACTTGGCATTGACAGCTGCTGGACTTGAACAGTTTTGACTGTGCTAAGTTCTGCATTATGTTCTAAAATGTTTACTTCATGAAATACGTGCTGTAGTTCTGTCTGAAGATAAAGCACAAGAGAAAGGTAAGCGCATTGTTGTTAATTGTTATTATTATTTTATTTTTGCTGTCAGATTATCATACATGAATAACACATGTTTGGCTGTTGTGGGTGTGAATTAACATTGCTTTCTGATCACTTTGTTGTGCACTTTTTTGCACAAAAATGAGCTTTTTCTTACTGTGGACATTGAAAATGATGCATGTGTTCCCCCGCGGGTTATCAGTTAATTTCTTGATTGCCATTTTGAAAAGGTTCCTGGTCATTTTAAGCATATTTCCTGACTGTCTTTAACGCATTTGCCCTGTTTTGATCCATGTTCCTGTGAAATTTATTTATATTTATTACCTTTTTTTCATCATTATTTTATTTTGAGGAGATAAAAATGGTCCTTATTAATCTTGATTGACATGGTAATAAAATCATATCACATTATTTTGGCAGTTAAAATTTTGGGCTGGTTTTTGTTGAAGTGGGCGGGTTTTGGTGAGCTTTTGGGCTGGAAATCGTCAACCCGATCTGGCAACACTGCTGGAGACTCGCTCTAGTCTAAACGGATCATTTGAATCAGTGAGTTGTCGACTCGAGAACAGCTGCAATCGGATCATTCCCATTCTTGAATGAATCTTTTGGTGCGATTTGCGAACTGTTTTAACAGGTTCGTTGAAAATAATCAGTTTGTTCAAGAATCAGACACTGCTTCTGCGTCTCGGAGCACGTGATGTATTAGTAACGATATGTTTTATGAAATGTAGTGAAGTAAAAAGTACGATATTATGCTTTGGAATGTAGTGAAGTAAAAGTTATTAAAAAATAAAACTAACGTTACCCCAGTAAAGTACAGATAGCCTACTCGAAAAATTTTCCTAAGTACAGTAAAGAAGTAAAGCTACTTCTTAAAGTGACCACCACTTTATTTCTCAGTGAAAGGCGTACTTAAAGGCATAACGTTAGTTCACAAATTACAATTTCAAATAAAAGATTTTAACTTCTGTCATCATTTACTCGCCATCATGAACTATTCACTATTTCTCTCTCCCAAATCACTACCCAAATCAATATAAATCAAAACATTTGGTCACCAACATTCTGCAGGTATATGTTCTTTTGTATTCTGCAGAAGAAAGAAAGTCATACAGGTTTAGAACGTCATGAGGATGAGTAAATGATGACAGAATTTTCATTTTTGAGTGAACTATCCCTTTAATCTCAACAATGTTGATTTGTCAACCCCAGGAGTTCAAACAAAAACAAAAGAGCTGTTTATGTTTTATTCATTTTATAAGTTTTAACTTTGCAGCTGTATTACTGTTATGGAGTCTGGCATACAACAGTATAATCATTGAATAAAATACATAACATAACAATTGCTTTAGCCCGTTGCATTTCCAGCGATAAACCTTAAATGGTCATAATTCAGATTAAGGTCTGATTCTCACTATCTGCTACAACTTTTAAATAAACTCTTAGTTTGCTGCTCATTAATAGTTAGTAAGGTATGTGTTAAGTTTAGGTATGGTGTACGATTGAAAAATCTAAAATATGGTCGTGCAGAATTAAGACATTAATATGTGCTTTATAAGTACTAATAAACAGCCAATGTGCTAGCAATAGAGTGGGGGAACTATGACGTCACTCTGTAGGTGGATCGGCTGTTAGCATGAAACTGGTTCCCTCGACAAAAATCCAATAGGATTTTTCCATAGGCTTTTGGATTATCGCAAAAATAAGTTCTGTGTTCAATCGTAGTTCATGAAACTTACACGTTTTGTCCATCAAGATAATCTTCACAAAATAAGTTAACTTTGACAAATTTTGAAGCATAAATAAAAGCGTTGAATGTCTCCGACAGCGCCTGTAGTCCCATTTAGCAACTTGTTAGCAACCGTCTAACCCCGCCCTCTATTAAATATTCCGTTTCAGTTGGAAATGCATCACCATATTGAAATAAAATCGGCAGCAACTTCCGGGTTCATGCAGACTTTCATATATGGGTGTAGGAGTGCATGATGGTCACAACAGGGTGCACTTCCGACCAAAAAATAAAACCTTTCGTGCAGCGCCCTCCCAGTCATTTTGCGCCCTAGGCAACTGCTTATGTCGCCTATCCCACGGGCCGTGTGACGTCACACATACAAGAATCTGAGACTGGCCTGATTTGAAAAAGGGGATATTATTTTTAGAAATTAAATAAAAACCACTGGGTGGGTTTTTAGCATTATATGGTAGATGTGTACACACACTGCCAACACACATTAATGTTCAAACATGTAAATGTGAATTTAGCAGCCGATGACCCCTTTAACAACTACCTTACGAACTATTAATAATCATAAAATTAGGAGTTTATTGATGCAAAAGTCATAGTTAATGGTTTGTTAATGGCAAGAATTGGACTTTAATATTTTTTAAATTATCATATTATTATTATTATGCGTTTGATCTTTACAATTAGTTTATAATTCAACATCATTTTACTATTTTAACTATACATGTAATAGAATGCTAGTTCAATGGATTATGGTACACTAAAAAAAGATTTTAATTGTTAAAGACAGTTGGGGGTAAAGAGCACTGAGATGGGACTAAGTAAAATGGGAGGAGGGTGGAAAGAGCAATATAGAAATAAAAATAGCTACATTTTATGCTATGTTGATTTTTAATAGTTGTTATGTTATTTGTGCTTGCAGAATGCTTTAAACATAGTATTTCTGTAAAGTGCCAAAAGAACAAGGTTAGAATGACAAATAACGCAGTCTGAATCACAAACATCAGATTCAATCAGGATGGCCTTGACAATGTTATGCATCAACCACACTTAACCAGCTGTAAACTACCATCCCGTTGGGATGAGAAGCTGCCAAACTGGCTCTGGTCTCTCAAGGTGCTAGAGTCACTCACCTCAGTCAACCTCCCACTAAGTTTGTAAGCAGAAAACTGGCGCAGCGTCCATCACTTACAAGAGGCTTTGGAGTTACATGGCCCGGGGATTTTTGATATCAGTAATGAAAGATGGATTTGATAAAGCATCTTTTCGTGAATTCTGATATTTCTGCTGCGCCTCCTCTGAACGAGCTAATTGGAATGCACTCCCAGCCAGACCTGAGAGCACATCGTATTAAAGCCCCGTCAAGCTCATTTTCTGTCCCTGCTTATATATTCACTCATTTCCTGACCGCTGCCCCCCGCTTTGTACGTGTCCCAGTAATGACTTAGAAACGCTGCTAAGAAAGGTGGCCTGACAGGCAATTATTGATATTCACAAAGCCCATTTACCTAATGATCTCAGCACAGATGAAGACTAAGAAGTGCAAGCTTGACAACAGTATCTATCTATCTATCTATCTATCTATCTATCTATCTATCTATCTATCTATCTATCTATCTATCTATCTATCTATCTGTCTGTCTGTCTGTCTCTGTCTGTCTGTCTGTCTGTCTGTCTGTCTCTGTCTGTCTGTCTGTCTGTCTGTCTGTCTGTCTCTCTCTCTCTCTCTCTCTGTCTGTCTGTCTGTCTGTCTGTCTATCTGTCTGTCTGTCTATCTATCTATCTCTCTCTCTCTGTCTGTCTGTCTGTCTGTCTGTCTCTCTGTATGTCTGTCTGTCTATCTATGCTTTTGTCTGTCCATCTATCATGGTTCGCCAATATTTAATCAGATCTGTCTAAACACTCAATGCCATTGATAGGTTTGAATATATACTTAACTCTGTGTGTTTTCTACAAGTTGTTGATGAAGTTCTTAAACATTTAATCATAAGTCCTGAACAGCTCCACCATGGCCCTTAGTCAGCGTTATATACACAGATTTACATCTCTGCATTTGTATGCATCAGCTCTATCCTTTCTCCGCTCAGTGTTGTTAAATAACCTAATCAACCAGAAGGAGATGGAGGAAATGCTATTCCCGCTTTGATTTAGAGGGCAGTATTTTTTCAGTAAGGGTAAGTGAAGTAGGTCTGAGCCATTTGCACAGAGATAGATGTGATTGATGGTGAGAGTCCTGTCTGCAGCATACTAGCTCAGCACTGACGAGAGATTCAAAAGCTAGCCTCAGGCTGGCCACGTCACACTGAAAACCAGCACCAAGACCTGTCCTCCTTCCACCATTCCATTTATTTTCACTTTGCAGATTGTAATCTGAAGGGCCAGCCACAAAATTCAGGCTGAGGACAGAGATAGCAGCAACTGGAATTGGTGCCCAGACTGATGATGATTAGTTACGATGGCTCTTGTGTTGATCTGAGATATGTATGCAGCCTCTGAGCCATGTTAATCAACATTGTGTTTATTAACCCTTTTAAATGTGTTGAATTTTTTTTTCTGACAGAACAAGAAATTCTTCACACACAACATTGCTTCAAAAAATATATATAATAATTAGCAAAAAACTGTTTTATTGCCATGTAGCAGACTTTCTTTTTGTCTCTGCTAATTAGACTTTGATAACACAAACCCTGTGCAAATCTGCTTGCTTTTCACATGAGACTTCTGGAAAGCTTTTGTGGTCTAAAATGCAGATCAAAGTCTAATGCGAAACTTGTCTAATGTTTCCATTTTAATTTCAGAAAGAGGCTTCAGAGGCTTCGATAAATCAGTCATTTAGAAATAATGAAATATAGTTTACCATTTACTATTGATTCACTGTTAAACTGAAAGTGCTAAAGTATTTACAGTAATATACAATTACACAGGCTTTTCATTATGGTAGACACTGGCCCTGATTCTATATTCACAATATCAATACACGTATGTTGTATCTTAACCTTTGAAGACTACAGACTCAGACAAACATGAACCCTGTTATGTTTTCATTAGCAAATACAGCAATGGCTCATACTTTATGGGGTGGGCTGTCTGTAAGATCCTGTTAATATACTAATGCAAAGTATTTAATTCATCACAAGGTCAAAGGTCATTAAACACAACCCCATGCATTTCTCTCCAATAAGAGACTTTCAGCTGAACGGAGCTGTTATGTGGATGCTGATAATAGCCTTGCAGCACTGACCTTCAGTTCACTGATCACAGCATTTTTAGTTGCTAACTCAAAAGTTAATCAGACTGGGAGAAAGCAAATAGTAGAGGCCGTCTAATGAGGTAGATGTTGAGGAATTCTCACTCTTGGGACTTCAGCTTCCGATAATATGCATGGACATGCTGGAAAAAGAAATTCAGAAATATGAATTTGATATTTGCTAATTAAACCATTGGGAAATCACCTGGAGCTTTTTACCCCCAGATGGAAACTAATTGGTGGGGGTTATAATAAGGAGTGTGTGTATAAGTCTATGTTCCTGTCTGAAACTAGGCCAGGTGTAACATTATTTCAGTTAGTACCATTCATTAATACATAGTAAACTGAAGGAATAGTTCACACAGGAAAAAAATATATATATTTTATTTTATTTTATATATATATGTATCCTTTCTGAAGGATTGTTTTAGAATACTTCATGGCAAATTCATAGATTAACCTGAATATACTGTATAAGCTGTAAGGAAAGCTGGTTTGTTTTTGTAATGGTGAAAGTCATTTGAGAACTTCACACTTTTTTTTTCCTAGAACAGCATTAAGAATCTCCTATCATCCAAGATAAGTTACTTGACCTTTAAAAGCCGGTCAGGAGGTTCACACATTCTGAAGGTTAATTGCATGTCTAATACAAGCTATATTCTCTGCTAGTCTCTTTCCTGTTTTCTTGTGGCATAAAATATGTTACACATTGCTAGATATTATTTCCAAGACCTGCCCACTTAGAAAGGACCAGACGGTGTTATTATATTTACATATAGTGTAACATTGAGTAGCCAACCACAGTTTTTGTTTTTAGTCTAGGGTGGAATTATCTGACATCTGGCATTTGTTTCTGGCATTTACCGGTATTTGATTTAAAACACACAATAAAACAGTAGCCGTTACGACAGTCTTCAGTGTCACATGATCTTTCAGAAATCATTCTGATCTGGTGCTCAGTGCTGCTTAATATTTTTAAGGAAACTGTGATACTTTTATGAATAGAAAACAGCATTTATTTCAAATAGATAGCCTGTATATTTTGTAACGTGTCTTTAATTTTACTTTTGATCGATTAAATGCTTTCTTGCTGAATAAGCATTACAATCTTATAGATTATGTTGTGGCACAATAATAAACCAATGTTTCTGACACATGGGTAAATAAATGGAAGAACACATTTCCTGACATTCTCTGTTTGTCAATATCAACCACAGGAACTGTGAGACCTTACCGCACCAATTAAAATAATTTACACAGCAACACACAAAAGGGTGTCCTATGCAATTTTCTATGCAAACATCACTACAATTATGTTGCTCTCTTAATTGCATAATTACTCAGACTAATGATGTGAGGGATTCTGTCCTTTAGCTTAATGTCACATGCTCTGAACCGTAGGTGTGCCACTGTAAGCCACAGTAATACACTGATTTACACGGATGACTCCCTTAACCTCCCTTAACTTCTCTGTTGAACTCACTAAAATATGGACGACAACACTACTAGAGAACAGAAGTTTGTATGTTTGAAAAAATATGCTTATGAATGGAGATATTCTCTGAATGGATATTTATGTACTATGATGCCATTCCTTTCTGTGAGCATGGATGCCAGAAAACAACCACTGCATAAAGGATCTGTGAGATTAATGGAAGGAGACCTTGTTTACTGGCTTATGGCTTCAGAATAGCCCTTTCAAAGCGAAGCATCCAGCCAAAGCGTCGTAAAAACCCTGCTTTATACTCTTGGACATTATTTTGCACTGCTGCATATGTACTATATATACGAAGAACAAAGACGGTCTATCACTAGGGACTGCAGATCCATTTGACCAGAACTCAATGCATTAATTTCCACATCATTACATCCCATAAAAACCGGCCATCACATATTAGAAGTAAATATGGAAGTAAAACTGTCATTGTGTCACTTACGATATGATTTATTTGAAAAATATCAGTTGGAAAGCACTGCAGACAACAGATGGAGGATATACAGTTATAAAACAAATACAATTAATGAAATATTACGCAAGCCACTGTTCCAGAATGAATGATTGATGCAATAACTCATAATGTAACAATCATAATAAAACAATAACTCAGTTTTTTATCATTAGGGTGAGTGATTCAATGACTCATTTATAGACAGTCACTTGTGTTACTAAACAAATCAATGCTTTTGAATGAATTGATTGGAATGAATAATTCAAATTCAAAGAATCTTTCATAAAAATAAGCTGCATTTATGCACACTTTCCTATACCATATAGTAGGTAAAAACTATCTTAAAAGGATATAATGTAAAAATTTCACAATATTAATAAAATGATTTGTGTACAGCAGAGAAGCAACACAACTGATGCTGGAAATCACATGATAATGACAACCTGACAAATGTAATAGGTCTGAATTACTTTCATGCCATACACATTCAAACTATGTATACAGAACATCCGTTTTAAAAGTTGTAAAGTAAGTATATATACAAAAAATAGTACATTATACGATTTTGGATGCAGCCATAGTGACTTTCATTCCTGCATGAATCAGCGTTTTCGAACAAATCTATTGAGTGAATGATTTAGTGTCTCTTTCATAAAGATAAATATTGCATAAATTAAATATTGGTAATTTTCCCAATTTTAACTTGAAGATACTTTGCTATTTTAAAATAGCCTCATGTGTCCTCGGGCCGTGACAAATCAAAAATGGCTTTGTTAGTACAGGATGTCCTCTGCATTCTTAGGTTATTCGGTGTGGTTCTACAGCGGAGGTTATGTCCTTGAATGAGGAAATGTAATACAGCAGACATTCCTTCTGACCTGATAGAATTTCTGGTCTCATCTAACATTTTCTGCCATTTTACAGAAAGCAATACATTGAGTGCTTACTCCAAAGTCACATTTTAATGTACTCGGTGGCAGATTAATATGACTTGCTGACACGCGGGGAAGTTTGGTATCGGCAGCAGCAGAGGTGCGGTGTCAGTGATTCAGAGCACAAGGAGTGACTTTGCAGAGAAACCTGACACCTGGCTGGCTTCTTAACCCACTGTAGTTGTACTAGCTGTGTCATCATGGCACTTGAACAAGCAGAGAGTGAAGATAAGAGACTGGATACAAAGCCGGAGTGAGACAGAAACAGGTGCAGAGAAGAAACAGCAGTGCGATATAAATAAATAAATGGGCAGGTCTGTTGTGATAGGGTTGAGGACAGCAGGGAAAACATTGCGAAGTACTGAGAATTCAGTTCAACTAAACAAATAGTCAAAGAGACATTTAAAAGTTTATTCAGTAGACTGTTTCACATTAATAATTTTGCTTTGTTGGTTAGGGCTGAGAAAATTTCTCCAACTGGCTGTGATCGTCATTTTAATGATTCCTATAGCTATTCTTATATTTGTATTCTGCGCGAGAGAGTACTGCGATTCCCGTCCTCCATGCTTCTTCATTCTGCTGAAAGAACACTCAGTTTTATAGTTTGGGTCCTGTTGTTAATTTTTTAATTAATGTTTTTTTTTGTTATATATATAATGTTAGAAGTTAGAAGATTGCCGGAATGGGTCGGGCCACACCAAACAGAGGCCAAAGAACCACAGTAGCACTGAGGAATGCTGACTGCGTCCACTGCATCGGGGCAAAACATTGCTCTAGAACACACTGGACAGACCATAGCCGCCAGCCTACTTGCATATACACTCTGCACTTGCATGAGATAACATAACCCTCTCATACCAGCAGATGGCAGTAGTCTGTACTTGGCATTCAAAGGGGGAAACTGGAAGAGTTACTAAGCAATCAGCGTCTGCTAATACCAAGTGCACACTGCATGATTTTAGCCCCGATTTTTACTCGCCGACAGGTTTTATGAAATTGCTGACAAATGCCCGAAATCGGAGGCAAATCAGTGCTCGTTCACATGAGTGACAATCACGCAATGTGAATTATTAAAGACATGATCTGAGAGAACTGCCGATGCCTGTGAAATATTTGGCATGCTAAATATCTGGACCTGTCTGTGATTCAAAATCCTGCTGTTTGAAATGAGTTCTGACTGAAAAATACATTGCGATGACCTACAGCCAATGAGAGAGCAAGATACAGGGAAGGAAGGAAGTTGGGGGAGGAGTTATAGATGATTATAGATTAAAAAAAGTGTAATGTGAACTTGGCAAAAGTTGCAAATAGCACTGGCATTGTCAGCCATTGTTCTTCTTGTGGATAAAGAAAGAAACAGCAAGTGTTTGTCCGTTCCCTCTTCACCTTGTCACTGCTTTGCTTTCGTCAGTTCCGTTTTTTTTCTTGTGCACTCATTATCTAAGCTGAATATGCAATTTGAGTTCTCTTTCTTACCGATGAGCTCTGAGAATAGTGTGGAATACAGCGGAAAAACTAAAGCCGACAGACGTTACCTGATGGCCGACCATCATCTTTGTGTGTCCCGGGCTTAAGTGTGTATCCAGTTCCCCCACTGCTCAATCTTCAGCAACACAGCAAAATAAATAATATGTGTCTTACCTTAGGAGTGAATGTGAATTTGCCATCACTATTGAAAGTGATTCAAAAAGAAGTATTGTGTGTACCATATGCAGGTGTAATAAAGGTCTTTTTTTGGGGTGATCCTCATGGGCTTTAGGCAAAAAAGTGTGACCATTGTAGTCCGATTCAAGAACAGTGAGTCTTTTAATGAATAAAAAAAATATTTTATGAACTGGTACTTTTAGGTGAATCAAGAACCAAACACATTTTAATCAAAATCCTATCGTTTAGAATCAGGATATCTGTTTTGATTCCCAGCCTTATTGTTGAGTCCATGCAGCCTTGTTGTTGAGTCCTTCATATTAATATTTATAAATCCTCAACTCGATGCCCATTTAAAAAAAATTAGAATAATCATTTTACTTTTACATATGTGATTCTGATTTTTGTGATTCTGAAATTCCATTACAGATAATATCTTTATTATATCTGTTTGAATAACTTTGGAAAAGAACAAGCAGCAGCAATTTTGGTGGTTATGTAATTAACAGTCAAGGGGAGACCTCTGACCAAACTATTGAACTATAAAAGCACAGGAAAGCACATACTCAAACAAATCTCTAATTCTGTAGATTGAGTGGAAGTGAGTGGGAATTCAGCTATTGAGTAAAGCAATGTATTAAGTAGACTCAAATTGTGGAGGTCAAAGATGCCATGGAGGTAGCTGTAATGAGCTTTTATATTCACTCAAACGTCTTAAATTAGTTTCTGGTGTATTTCCGAAGGCTGTAAGAGGATCCTTTGACTGTCCACATCAAATACTTCTATACACAAGTAAGTTATAAATAGTTCTTTGTTTATCTACAGTATCTCACAGAAGTTAGTACACCCCTCACATCTTTGTAAATATTCTATTATATCTTTTCATATGACAATACTGAAGAAATGACATTTTGCTACAATTTAAAGTAGTGAGTGTACAACTTTTATCACACTGTAAATTTGCTGTCCCCTCAAAATACACACAGCCATTAATTTCTAAACCTCTGGCCCCAAAAGTGAGTACACCCCTAAGTGAAAATGAAAATGTGTGGCCATGGAGTTCACTAGAGCTTCACAGGTTGTCACTGGAGTCCTCTGCCACTCCTCCATGACGACATCATGGAGCTGGTGGATGTTAGAGACCTTTACCTTCCGTTTGAGGATGCCCCACACATGCTCAATAGGGTTTAGGTCTGGAGACATGCTTGGTCAGTCCATCACCTGTACCCTCAGCTTCTTTAGCAAGGCAGTGGTCGTTATCATGTTGGAATACTGCCCTGCGGCCAAGTCTCCAAAGGGAGGGGATCATGCTCTGCTTCAGTATGTCACAGTACATGTTGGCATTCATGGTTCCCTCAATGAGCTGTAGCTGCCCAGTGCCGGCAACACTCATGCAGCCCCAGACCATGACAGTCCCACCACCATGCTTGACTGCAGGCAAGAAACACTTGTCTTTGTACTACTCACCAGGTTGCCATCTCACACGTTTGACACCTTCTGAACCAAATAAGTTTATTTTGGACTCATCAAACCACAGGACATGTTTCAGTAATCCACGTCCTTAGTCTGCTTGTCTTCAGCAAACTATTTGCGGGCTTTCTTGTGCATAATCTTTAGAAGAGGTTTCCTTCTGGGACGACATGCAGACAAATTTGATGCAGTGTGTGGCGTATGGTCTGAGCACTGACAGGATGACCCCCCCCAGCCCTTCAACCTCTGCAGCAATGCTGGCAGCACTCATACGTCTATTTCCCAAACACAGCCTCTGGATATGACGCTGAGCATGTGCACTCAACTTCTTTGGTTGACCATGGCGAGGCATGTTCTGAGTGGAACCTGTCCTGTTAAAACGCTGTATGTTCTTGGCCACCGTGCTGCAGCTCCGTTTCAGGGTCTTGCCAATCTTCTTATAGCCTATGCCATCTTTATGTAGAGCAACAATAATTTTTTTCAGATCCTCAGAGAGTTCTTTGACACGAGGTGCCATGTTGAACTTCCAGTGACCAGTAGGAGAGAGTGAGAGCGATGACACCAAATGTAACACACCTGCTCCCCATTCACACCTGATACCTTGTAACACTAACGCGTCACATGACACCTGGGAGAGAAAACGGCTAATTGGGCCCAATTTGGACATTTTCACTTAGGCGTGTACTCACTTTTTTGGCCAGCGGTTTAGACATTAATGGCTGTGTGTTGAGTTATTTTGAGGGGACAGCAAATTTACACTGTTATACAAGCTGTACACTCAATACTTTACATTGTAGCAAAGTGTCATTTCTTCAGTGTTGTCACATGAAAAGATAAATATTTATAAAATATAAAGATAAATAAAATATTTACAAAAATGTGAGGGGTGTACTCACTTCTGTGAGATACTGTATATGGTGGCATATTGAGTAACTGTGTTTCAGAAATATATCTCTGCTATTTTGATTCTTTTGTTTAATGTGTTCATGTTCATGTAAGGATACAGTGTCTGCTCTTCTGAGTAAAACTAGCTGTACAGTATTTGTCTGGTCTGAGATGAGATGAATGCTTGCATGACTATACAGTGTAAATCTGCCTTGAGGGTCTTGTAAAACAGAACAGCTTAAGTCCAGCAAAGCACACTCATTATGACAAATAATGGCCCACACTTCAAGGAATCAATCTAGTCTGCTATTCATACGACTGTAGTTCTTATACTGCTGATCTACACAGCCACCAACAAAGGCAAAAAGGTTAATACTTCTCTCACTTGTAATGCTGTCGTTACAGACTGTTGGATTTGGGAATGGGGGAAAATACATGAAACTGAGCTGAATTCATTCCCAAGAGCCAAGGGACAGATTGAATAGAAATGATTGATTTCTCTTGCGCTGTGTGAGATTAAAATTCATCCTTGACTTAGCTGTGTTCCATTTTTTTGAAGTTCCAATAAAAATTCCTTAAGCTCAATTGTGAATTAACATGTTAATGCTTCTGACTTTGTACACAGCTACAAGGATATTATACAACACAGGGACTAGTTAACATTTAGTTAAAGTATAGTCTGCCAAACTGAATGTCATCATTTTAAGGTGAGTAAATTACCACAGTATTTTAATTTTAGGATAACTATCACTTTAACAAAAGTTAAAGACTATTTTACACATTCATAAAACTTGCATGCTGTATATTGTATTTACAGAACTACCATATCACATTAGGGAGGACCACTATCGTGTACTGCCTCAGGGCTTCCAACTGCTAAAAAGTTGGGGATCCATCTTGCTAATCCCCGCAGAGGATTGTGGGAATCTGGATTTATATTTTTCAGCAGTGAAAGTTCTTCTCCTCCCTCTGGTCCTCCCTGGGGCCCATCATACTGTAACATATGTTCTCCACTAGAGTTGTTTTTCCCATATAATATTTGGAGAGTCTCCAATTCCCTCATTAAAAGAAATGCTAATTAGCTTTCCTTGACAACACATTTTAAATGTGCTTCATGACCTCATTAGGTCTCAGTAAGTGTCTTTTCTAGAAATCTGAGCTGAATTTGGTCCATCTTTGCAAATTGGGATAAATCAGTTCCGCCATTAATAAACAGGAGTACAGCAATTTTAAAATTCTAGTAACTGCTATTACCTAACATTTATCTCTTATTAATAAATTGGTAAGTAATAGCACTCAGTTGAATGTAGTAGTTACTGTAACTATTAGCTAATCAATAATTAATATTTTTCATGCCTCCCTGAAAAATAAACAATATTATAATATGAAACTAATCAATAATTAATGCAGAACAAAAACATGTTAACCACTACTTTAACATTCAATCGCATGCATAATTAATAATAGCAGAAAATAATTTAGGTAAGATAGATAAATAATATTTGATAACACTCAAGTCATGTGACTAGTGGTTTACCATGATATTCAATGAAAAAAGTGAATGAAGAAAAATTGGTGTAGGATTTACTTTAGTTTCAGTAAGAAATAACATTTAATAAAAAAAGGTTTGAAGTAGAAAGACCTAAATATTTTTTTTTGTAAAACATGCTTTAAAAAAAAATAATTTCAAATAAACTAAGTAGTTTTGCGGTGGGGGTGGGAATAGTATGAATAGATAATAGTAAAAAACCACATTCAACAGCTATTACTTACTGATTCATTCATCAGAATTTATTGTTAAGTTAGTTCACCCAAAAATGAAAATTATGTCATTAATTACTCTCCCTCATGTCGTTCGAAACCTGTAAGACATTTGTTCATCTGTAAAACCTTTGTTCAGATATTATTAAGATATTAGCTCTCTGATCTATGGGAGCTGTATCACATATACGTAAACAATGTATGCAACTTATGTACACGGATACATTGTTTACGTTCATATCAAAGCTTCAACAATGTATCCGCGTATGGTGCTACTGACACAGAACAGCATAAGTATGTGATACTTTTCTTAGCGCACAAAAAGTATTCTCGCAGCTTTGTAAAACGGTTGGACCACTGATGTCACATGGACTATTTTAACAATGTCCTTACTATGATTTTTTGTATTGTGTATTTCAAAGTGACAAGATATACGATCCAAGTATTGAGTCCCATACTCAGAATTTGTGCTCTACATTTAACCCATCCAAGGTGGACACACACCGCAGTGAACACACACACACCAGGAACACACATCCGGAACAGTGGGCAGCCATTTATACTGCAGCGCCCGGGGAGCAGTTGTGGGCACCGAGACTCGAACTCACAACCTTTGGATTACGAGTCCGACTCTCTAACCATTAGGCCATGACTTCTGGTTTCACAACATGCATGGACATCAAGGTTTCTGGACCTTGATCATGTTAGGATCCGAGAAGATGAAGATGAACGAAGGTCTTACAGGTTTGGAATGACAAGGGGGTGAGTAATTAATAATTGATTATTAGTAATAATATTTGGGTGAATTATACCTTTAAGAGTAGTTAATATGTTAATATTGTGTGCTCATTTGTTCCTGTGGAGTTATTAATTATGAAAGAGCATTCTAAAGCGTTGCCTATTTGATCATCTTCCCTTTCCCCATTAAAACCGCCAATGTTACTTTACACGTATTTATAATGCAATAATTTCAATGCATATAAGATTGAGTTAAGTTTGTGTTGCTATTTGCATAGCTTAGCAGCTGTATGCAAATAGTCTAGGAGCATGTAAGCGGCATATGGAAGTACTCGAGTTAAACGCTCCAGACTGGAAATGCTCTACAGTGATGGGATTACTCCAAAAAGCAGAAAGAAACACACGGAAAAGAAAAAAAGATTTAGTGTGGATTTACTACACACGCTTTGGCTCATTTGCTTGCATTACTCGCAGCCATACAAATGCTAAACTCATGTCACATAAACAAGCCACAATGCCATGGGTTTGTCTCAGCCTCTTTGTCGGACATTCATGGATTTAATTATGAGTTCGACTCAGATGCAAACGAATCAGTCGCGCTCCCACACAGCTGTAAGTAGACTCTTTGGAGTATCTCAGCAGTTATAATTGAACACATGCAAGATATGAGGATTTTCTGATTATATCAGATCAGTCTCAGGCTCAAAGGTTACATCCTGTTTCAAATGTGGATGTATCCTATTGATTTCTTAATGAGCAGATAAAGAACAGCCTATTAAATAGATCTTGTTCTGGGTTTACAAGGGAATGTTTTGCGGACGTGTGCGACCCCTCATCGCGGCTGAGATAGAAAAGCTGATATTTTTATTCTTTGTAAAACTTTAAGGCTCCACAGAAAGCATTAAAAAATTAATTACTGTTCCAAACTGTGAGAGAATTTTAACACACAAAGGCTGCTGAGGCGCATGGATGTCAAATCAAACGCTTTGTTGTGTCTATAATACAGAAGCCTTCTGGAAAACAAGCTAGTTTCTTCTCTTAACATACTGCTCTCAGCATGGAAATGGATGGGCTTAAGTGTCTTCCCAGAGAAATATAAATTATCCATGTGTTGGGGTTGCTAGGCTTCCTAGGTCTGCTCACATCTGCCCTAAACTGATAAAACCATGTGCTGATAAACCTTTGATGAACATTATTTGTCACTATTTTATTTACTTAGAGGGGATTTTTTATAATTTTTTCACAGTCATTCAGAAAGCTCTTTTATAATGAGAGATGTTATTACCCCTGTGGGTGGGATTTTGGGCACATGTCCCTCCATTTTTGCTGTGCTGAAGAAGTTAATCTCACAGCAAATCTTTTTATACAGTTTTAATGTACTGTCAGTTAATGGGTCACATGAAAACACATTATAGTCCATTGCAGTTTGATTGTGGGCACAACAAGGTATATTAATGTGACATTATAAAATTATATTGTATACAGTAAAGAGCAGTATTAGTAAATAGAATTTGGGAAAATTATAGTAAAAATATTTGTATAATATCTATCTATCTATCTATCTATCTATCTATCTATCTATCTATCTATCTATCTATCTATCTATCTATCTATCTATCTATCTATCTATCTATCTATCTCTATATCTATATATCTACACAACTATGTCAACTGCATACTGTAGATTAGAACACTTCTAACTGATTTTAGGCAGTTTCTAATAGACTTGTAATGACAATCATAAGGACCTTTTAGTGTTATAATTTAATGTAACTCGTTTTTAACTACTCAGCAAAAAGGTTAATTGTTCATTTACATCTAAAAAGCAAAGAAATCCGTGTTTATTGTGCATTAGTGTAATTATAGATAGTTACATACAGAGTAGGTTGACCCTAATTAGCCAAGCAATTTTAAAGTCATTTCTGTAAATACTGTACATATCTGCTAGATGGTATCTGGAAAATATCCTACGTCTATGCTTACCTTTTTATTGCTTTTGTAAAACCCTGGACCACAAAACCAGTCATAAGGGTTAGTTTTTCGAAACTGAGATTTATACTTCATCTGAAAGCTGAAAAAAATAAGCTTTTCGTTGATGTTTGGTTTGTTAGGATAGGGCAATATTTGTCCGAGATGCAACTATTTGAAAATGTGAAAAATGTGAAAACATCTGAAATCTGAGGGTGCAAAAAAATCTAAATACTGAGAAAATCACCTTTAAAGTTGTCCAAATTACGTTCTTATAATGCATATTACTAATCAAAAATTAAGTTTGAATATATTTACAGTAGGAAATTCACAAAATATCTTGATCTTTACATGATCATGATCTTTACTAAATATCCCAGTGATTTTTGGCATAAACGAAAAATCTATAATTTTGACCCATACAATGTATTTTGGGCTATTGCTACAAATACACCCCAGAGACTTAAGACTGGTTTTGTGGTCCAAGGTCACTTTGAAACATGTATGTGCTTTTAATCATGTTAACCCATATAAGATGTGGGTAGTACAGAGTACAGAGTGCACAACAGCTGCTGGACCTCTTGTGTTAATTAAGTCCAAGAATTGCTGATCTGCCCGGTCTCTCTTGAGCCGCACTCTCTCTACAGGAGCAGGATGTGCCACTGAAACACTGCTGTGCTGGAAAGGACAGTCATCCATTCAATTAATCACATCTACAGCCTCCTGGTGCGCTCAGACCGTGTTTGTGCACCTTTGTATGTTGGTGTGTGTTTGTGTCAGCCATTGTGCTGCTTTTTCTAAAGCTGCAAGACTCCTCTGACACTCATTTAGCAGTGCCGAGTCTGAGTACAGTACATGACGGCTGGACTCCCGGATTGATCTGAGACTACTTAGTAGCCATCCATTCTTTTAGAAAAGGAGACTAATTTACTTTGAGTTCAGGATCGTTGCTCTTTCTGCTTGTCAAGAGTTTACCAACCATATACAGTATATCAGGGCAGTGTCATTTAAAAAAAGACACTGATGTTGAGACATTTTCACCTCATTTTGGAGGATTCCATTATAGCCTTGGCAATCTTTGGATATTATTGTGATTTGAACTACACAAAAACATGGTAGACCATTTTCACCTCAGAGTTAAAAAAGAATAGCAAGAATTTCACTGCTTTATCTCAATATTACCTTTTTATTATTCACTTTAAGATGAAAATGGAATTCAATACAAACATAATTGTGTTTGTTTTATTGTCTTTAATAATAATAATTACATCAATTATCTAGATATTTTTTAACAAATTTTGCTGCCCACTGAAAACAGAAGTCAACATTAAATGATGGAATTTTCATTAGTTGAATTAACACTTTAAAGTTTAGCCTATAGGGGAAGTTATGGACTCCTTTGTAATGAGTTAAAAGGAGCAACACATTTACATTAAAAAAGCAAAGATTGAATGTTGTTTCAGTTTTTATTTATTTTTATTATTTGAAATAAAATACTCTAATAAAAAGCACAAATGCAACCATTAAGACCAGATATATGGTCCATTTTAAGTCATGTTGTCTTTTACTAACAGAAAAATGGCATGAAAAAAGTTGTATCTTTCTTTCAAAGCTGAGCCTGTGCTTTTAGTGTGTTTCTTTGTAGTACACATTTTTTCTTCATCCAATCAGACATGTGTACTGGTTTCATCGCTCCAGTCGATTTCTGATTCAGGCAGCCCACATCCACATACAGACAAATCATCCATGTAGCTTCTCTGGCTCTCCCTCTTTCCACATCTCAGATTGCATTAATTCATTCTGGATTCCAAATCATCTGTGACTTTCACCTTCCATGTTTTACTCGCCCCTGGACCCAGGCAAACACTCTCAGGTAATAGCAGGTCTCACAGATTGTTGAAATCAAATGATTTGTGGTCTCTCCCTGAATCTATTGGGTTTCTAAACCCATTCTTGCACTGAAACTGGAAATCTTGAGAGAGCTGGCAATCCTGGCAAACGCTGAAACTACACACAAACTTGTCGTACATTTGTTTAAATTATTTATTGCGGTAGTTTGACAAACTATGCACTCACTCACACAGGCACTAACACGCCCGAGTCTCGCTCCAGGCGTTTTGTGGCCAAAACAGTAGCAGGACATTGCTGGCAATGCCCCAGTTCCTTCACATCACGTATAGCCGGTTTCAATTTATTCTCGAGCCCATTTCAGATACAAGAACTCAAGGCAAGAAAGATCTGTTTTCGTTCATTTCATTCTGTTATGCCGATAATTAAAGTAATGGCCAATAATGTTTGATGAAGCATTTCATTTGCTCTAATAAAGTCTTCCCTGCGTTTTCTTTTCCACCAAGTAAGCACAAAAGCCCATAATGACTATAATTGCACAGGCAGAGCTGAGGCTCAGAGCAGCTGAGGATACTCACAAGTAATAGTGTGCCCTTTCTCCCGCGGCCAAAGCGGACACTTCAGTAATCCAGAGACTCAATAATCCTCACGGACTGGGGGTGGGGTCAAGAGCGTGGAAACGGAGGATGAGGATGTGTTTCTCAGATTGCCAGGGGACGTCAGTGGCTGTGAGAGGCAGTTGCTGGCATCCAGACCACGTGGGCAGTCACGTCCTCAGCAGGCGGCTGTGGAGACAAGAGGGGTCATCTGTGAGAGAGAGAATGGCTCATTCTCATCTTTGGACAAAGACAGGCATTGAGAACCAGGGGACGAGGGGAGGGGAGGGCAGTGTTGGAGTAGCAGTCATTCATTACTAGAGCTTATTTATGTGGGAAATATGTATAAATATAAATGTGGACTGTGAGTGGTGCACCAAAACTGGTTTGTAATTCAAATCAGATGGTTTGCAGGTGATGAAGTCAGTTTTGTTTGTTCGCAATATTGCGATGAACTCATGAAGGCAAATCAGAGGTAAACTGTGTGTTACACATTATGTGGTACTGCACATACGCATTCCAAAGGATGGAAAAAATAGTTGAAATCTATTCAAGCACATTTTCAATAATGTTGGATTTCAATCCATATAGAAATTTAGCTTGGATTAGTGTTGCTGTTCAATTTATAAACAATGAAACTAATTTGAGTCCATTGCAAAGCATTTTTTATAGAAGTTTTCTAAAACTTCCAGAAAGAGTATTTTATCTACACCTAAATCTGTTTGACACACGCCTACATTATAAATAGAGTTTCTTCTAGCAGTAGCTTCAAGGAACCGCATTTTGATTTGGTTTTTCCACCTGCTGTTGCCTGTACTTTTTGTTGGAGGCCGAATACCCGCTGAAGTCTGAGATCTTATTTGATGCTGTCCATTTATATCCATTATTGATGAAGGTAGGAATGTATTCTGTGTTAGTTAAGAAAGTTTTATGTATCTGGCCTTGAGCGGTTTATTGATTCAGTGTAATTGGCAAAATCACACGTCTGCCTACTGATCAAAAGAGATCGAGTGCAATTAATTTCCTTTAACAGGTTATTGACAGGACCACAACAGAGGCATACAGTTTCAATATGATTCATTGTAATAATGGAATTTAAAAGTAATTAAAAATAAAACAAGTTGTTTAAGATGATGCTAAAGCTAAAGTTAAAGTTAAAACACCAAGAAATTGTGTGTTTGTGTTTTTTGGCTTTAAGTCCATGTCTTTTAGCTTTAAAGCAATCTGCAGAATATGCTATTTAATCCAAAAAGGTTCGACCAATTTTGCCCTATTAAGTGGATCTGTTCCAGTCTTTTAAGGCATTACATGTGTGCTCTTGCTATGAAGCCTGCTTCATTTATATTGTAGCAGTGGTTCTCAATTAGGGTTGCAGAAATTTCTGATAAAGTTCCAGAAACATTCCAAAATTTAAATATTTTTCCAAAGACCCTAAATAAAAAGAAAATAACCCAAATAATAAGTCAACATGTTATATAATTTCACAAGAGCAGATTTTAATGTGCATGACTTTTGCAGTCATTTGTAATTTACGGGATCAATATGAAGGTTAATGAAAAGGAATATGTTTTACTCAATTTCAACCTAATTAAATAGTTCTTGGTGTCCTAGAAAAATGAATACATTATTAAAATGTCTATATATATTTTACTGGTTTACATGATTCTAGGACTAGGTCTGAACTATGTTAAAAGATTGAATGTTTTTAAGTTTCAATTTTAAATAATCTAGGCCCCCTTGGAAGTTTGTTGAGGCACCCTATAGTGGGACCGGCCTGATTGATAATCACTGTAATATAGGATTCGTACACTGATTTTATTTATAAAAAAAGGACATTTCTGTTAACCCTAAACCCCGAAGCAATAAAGTGAAAAAAAAAACTGGTCAAACATGTAAAAAAATGACTGAAAATGCATTTGTTAATACAGTATATTGTGTCTTGTTTTTATGGATTGTTCAAGGGAATGTAATACTAGAGTGCATTGAAACAAGCGCAGTTGACCAAAAAAAAAAAAAAGATGAACAAATTTTGGTAACACATTTAACAATTTTTTACATCATATATGCAATAGCCAAGTGTGCCTGTCAATCACATGTCTACTGGATATAATAGGATATGTTACAATATGTGCCTTCATATTTCATGTGTCTTTTTTGCAAAGCTATATTTGTGAATTTGTTTTACATTTACACCATATTGACCATTACGTGTGTGATGCACTTTTTTAACAACAGTTAACAGTTAATAAAGAAAACATTACTTGAATCAAGCAGTTTTTATGTTGACTATAACTAAATGTAAAAATTATATAAAAAGAGATCTTGAATCAGTCAAAGGTTCTGAAAAAACATGATTTTATATGTTGCCATATGTTATGTATTTTTAGAGCTACATAACAAGAGTACTGCATTCTTAGCAGCTGATCCCAGAAGACTGTTAAACCAATGTCCTGAGAGTCACTTCTTGTGCGCTCATGTGCTGACAGTAAGATATGTTTGACTGGATGTGACCTGTGACGGATGAGGGGATTAGTATTGATCAAGTGTGCAAGCCCACAGACACGGGGGATGAATCAACAGTCCATTGCTTTCTGTTGCAGTGTATTCATACAGCCCCCACTCCACCCTGCAGTCAACGCTGCTTACCACATCATCCACACCATAAATCCAGTGGGAAAGGAGCTTGGCATTGTGTTTGTCGGTAAGAAATGTCAGCCTTAATCTCTCAATGATGCTCTATTGCTCTCGGACCACTGCACACATCTGCATATCGGAAACGTACAGGCCTTATACAGTCAGTGTTTGTCTCCATGGAAACTATAGCTATAGGAGGGAATCTGTGGGGAGGATACTTTGGGGATAAAGTCAAATCACTACTACCCTTTTTTCAAAACTCTAGAAAAAAATATTTGAATGTATGTCAGTGTATATTCGTGGAGTAAATCTGAATAAATATTTGAAATGTTGCAGTTAAACACTGCAGGGATCCAGTCTGGTATCAAGTTCCATTGCATTTACAAATCGGGAGTCAGTTATCTCTGGTGATGGTTCCTTCAAACATTTCTGTCAACAGACACGTGGGGAATGCTGATGTCAAAATTGCATGTTGCGTGCGTTTACACTGTAGACGGAAAATGCAAGAACACACTACAGACAATAGAGCGTCTGCTAAATGTTTGATGTGTGCGGTAAAGCGATGCTCTTGATAATGGCTGGGTCCACGTGTGCAAGAAGATATCTGTCATTTACAGGGAAAATGGTAGGCTTTGTACTGAAAGACAATTCATCACCCATCTATGTCTCATGTTATGATTAATTCAGGCAAACCCAAATGAAGTAAATGTCTCTTTATTCTGCAGTCATGAATAATTTACTTCTGGCCAAGTTCCGAATTTGTCTCTATAAAGTTTTGGAAGTGACTATTGGAAAAACTGACCTGTGAAACTGCCATGAAACCTTACGCAGAACCTGATTTTACAAAAAGAAAAAATAAAAAATCGAATCACTTTTATTGTCACATCACCACAGCACATGTGCCTTGGTGAGTGAAATTCTTGAGAGCATGCTCCAGACAGTGAAGAAACAATTTACATATAGACAGTACATACTTACAGACTTATACAGAAGACAATGTTCAGAATACACATATATACTCAGTACACACAGTGTACTATTTAAGACATACTTACAATTATCAATACAAGTTATGCACCGTATGTACACATTCTACATTATGTACACATACACACAATAGTATGTGAAAAAAGGTGCAACAGATTATACATAGGCCGGATACGCAATATCATGGATGTGCATTGGATGGTATCCAGTGGTAGCAGATAGGTTTTTGCTAAAGGTCACGCAAATGTTTTTCTTTGAATGCACCATTTACCATCCACCATTTAATAAAGGAATCTCAACAGGAGATTGTGTTTGTGTGTGTTCCACAGTTATTAAGAATGTCATACAGGTTTGTGTGAGTTAATGATGCCAGAGTTTGACAATTTTGGGTGAACTGAATTCGGTCTCAGATATTTCTCTTAAAATGCCAAATAAATACAAATTAAGATAAATGTTGACCTACAGTAAGAGTATAGATCTGTAAAATTATAGGCATCTTGGAATAATGAGACTGAATGATAAACTTAGTATCATTGATTTTCAATTCACTTAAATTCTAAACACCAAGGGGCAATTTGCAAGTTTTTGTGAAGGAACATATTACATATAAAATGCAATAAATAAAAACATAATATGCACAATATAGATATTACATATAGTCTGTACAAGCAAGCCCAGAAGCACGGCATACACTTACTATGACACTATATACTACTATACATTTTGAATTAGAGAATATTTTTATATTTTATGTTTATTTTTTTATTAAAGGTTTAGTAATTTTGTGTGTTTTGTCTTTTTTTAAATATGCATTGTTTTATGGTTTTCTTTTAAGCTTTAGTTAATGGTAATAGCCTTGATGGAAATCATATTAGATAACTGGAATCGTTTTCCGGAGAAACATATGGGAAAGATGTTCTTGAGCGCTGGTCAGCTAGGAGAAACAGCTGAGATAAGCGAGACATCTCAGGTGAGATTTTTCGGTCACACTTTATTTTAAGGTCCAATTTTCACTATTAACTAAATCTTTAGCCTCAATAAACTCCTAGTTTGCTGCTTAGTAATAGTTAGTAAGGTAGTTGTTACGTTTAGGTATTGGATAGGATTAGAGCTCATGGTCATGCAGAATATGTGGTTTATAAGTACTAATAAAAAGCCAATATGTTAATATGCATGCTAATAAGCAACTAGTTAGTGATAATTGGTCCATATACTAAAGTGCTACCGATTTTTCTTTCCTATACATTCTATCTTGCAGTTTTGTGTTTTTGGGAGGATAAAAGTGCTCCTTTTAAGGAGCTATTTATAGTAACAGCCTTCACAGTCAGCTGCTGCATTTCTTTACTAAGAAGCGCACATCAAAGAGAGATATTGTCATAGTCAGTGCAACAAACAGAGTCCAGACCTTTTAAGTACATGCCTTTTTCATCTGCAATAGCTGTCACTCAGCTCTTCCAGTAACTTTAATGGCAGCAAGAATTCAATTAATCCCAGGAAAAGTGGAGCACGGGTTCATTTTCAGCTCAGGCTGAAGTTGCTTACAGCAGCTCTATTTACCCTGCCTCTCTTCTTGTGTACTGCCCAGGGCACTATACACTGCCTAAATACCGAATGTACCGGCCATACATATATATATTTTTTTTTAAAGGGGCAATTGCGAAGAAACCAGTGGAAAATGATGGTTAAGAAAATACATTTACACAGTTATGGAACACAAATATACCTTGCCTGTGTTGTGTTCACTTATCTATCTATCACTAATAAAGTACTTCATACTTTATGCAAACTTCTTTAGAATCCTGGATTTGCATGTACAACCAAACTCAGTGCAGAAAAATAGATAAGGGCAGTTATTCCTCCCACCCATGAACACCTACACTTACCTCTCTCCTACTGAACATGCTCTAGATATTCCACAAATGGAATGCAAGTTGTCTCTTGTGTACTAACTTGACACTCTATAATGTTGCATGGCTGAATTTTGTCTAGTAAATTAAATGTGGGGGTTGTCTATTGGAGCAGGAGTCTTCAGCATTATTCAGGGCAGGCCAAGGACCCTCTGGTGTCCAGAAAGATGGAGCAGTTTACACCATATTCCCTATAGTGTAAAACTAAGGTTGCATAAGCATATAAAAACCTTTAATAACATTATACTGCACCAAATTAATGAATTTAAGTTTGAAATTATCATAAATGTATACCATTTTATATGGATCTATTCAAATTCTTACACCAATATTTTATGCATACTTTTGTATAAAATGATTTTTATGATCTTTGCATAAAACAACTATATACAGTATCTCACAGAAATAAGTACACCCCTCACATTTTGTACATATTTTATTATATATTTCCATGTGACAACACTGAAGAAATGACACTTTGCTACAATGTAAAGTATTGAGTGTACAGCTTGTATAACAGTGAAAATTTGCTGTCCCCTCAAAATAACTCAACACACAGCCATTAATGTCTAAACCGCTGGCCACAAAAGTGAGTACACCCCTAAGTGAATCAGAGTACCTTTTTAGTTAATGTAAAGAAATGATCTGAAGATAGTACGATGATCGCTGAATAACACAATTATTCCATATACAGTTATGTATTAAATCCATATTCTAGTAATGCATAATACTGAAAATGTGACCACTTCAGGTAACATGACATGACCTTATGCATATACATAGTATGCATTGTGATTATAAGGTTATGTCCTGCAAATAAGGAGTACTACTGAAGCAGTCAAGCAAACAATGAGAAATTTCATTAGCATGCTCCAGCAATTGAATTGAATGAGGATGGAGATTGCGTGTGGCTCCCTGAGCGACCTGACTCGATGGTTAAAGAGGTGGTGTTCATTCTGCAGGGAGGGAAAATCACTTTGCCTGCCACTGTCTGCATGTCAGTGTAATTACAACCACATGGGGATGAGGGGGGAATGTGATACCCAGTTGATTATGGCCTTAATAATATGCTGGAAATGAGAAGCGTTTCACTGGGTCTCTTGTGTCCGAACCAGAGCAGTAATGTATGTATGTTTTTGTATTTGTCTTGCAAGATGGAATACAAGCTCCACATACTGATTTCCAAAAGCCCATCCAGAAAAACCAAGCAACAAATCGTTCGTTTGGTTAATTCACAACACTAATTTTGGCTTAATATGCACCCAAAGGCTCTGAATTTTATCCAGCTCCAAAATCGCACCTGTGGAAATTCAGTTTCTTTCCAACCCCACTCATTCCTTCTTGCTCTCTCAAAATTTCAATGCATTTTTTTTAAGCTGCCTATCTTCCAAAAGAGGCATCTGGGGGCCAATCACATTCAGCCACAGTCCTGCTCTGCGCTGCCAAGCTTTTCTCTGAAATTACCGCCGAGGGTTTTGTCGCTCCATAGCCATTGGATGAGTGGCAGCTCTCTACAACTTATGCAAAGCCCACATGATCAGACACCAACAAGTTTGCGTGTGCGAGAGAGATAAAGAGAGAGTGAAAGAGAGTGAGAGAGGAGGAGGCACGTCTCGTCTCATGTTTAACACTAAATGAGATTGCCTGCATCTGCTCCCTCAAGAACCCTAGGAAATAAGACGGTCCCTGTCACTTTGTTCTTTTCTTCTCGCCTCTGTGATGTTCCACTTCTGCAGTCAGCGGAGAGGAGTTTCTGACAGCCGAGAAGGTTTCAGTTTTGTGCCATTGGGCACTTGCTCAATTGTATACGTTTGAAACGAGCACCATACATTGTGTGAGTCGCTGCTTTGTGTATTATACTCTCCCATCCTAAGAAAGTATGGCTCTGATCTTTACAAGAGACACCCATCTGTCAGGGCACTTCATGTTCTGAAGATTAAAATGAAAGCAATTTTCTTTCCTGAGAGATATTACCGAGTTCTTCAGATTTAGCATTTCATTTATGTTAACTAGGTTGTATTACTCTGCTAAAGACGATCGTTCTCTCTCTTTATATGATCATGCATGCATTCACATTGTTCCAGATGTTTATTTTACAGATGTACTCTCAACCACTGACTGACTTTCTTTATTCAGATTTTGCTTCAGGTCTTCTCCATGCTGTTTGACTGTGAAAGTGACATTACATGTGGCCAAGTATGCTAACCCATACTCGGAATTTGTGCTCTGCATTTAACCCATCCAAAGTGCACACACACAGCAGTGAACACACACACACACACACACACACACACGGCGGTGCCTGGGTAGCAGTTGGGGGTTCGATGCCTTGCTCAAGGTCACATCAGTCGTGGTGTTGAAGGTGGAAGAGAGCGCTGTATATTCACTCCCCCCACTTACAATTCCTGCCAGACCTGTGACTCGATTTTGCAACCTTTGGGTTATGAGTCCGACTCTCAAAAACATTGGGCCACGACTTCCCCAAAGTGAAGTCTTTTATTGACTGTGTGGAAATGTTAAGATTAGCTTGTGGGATAGCAAAGATTTTTACAACAAAAAACAGGGCATAATTTTTACACAACCTAAAAGAAGTACAAAGATACGAACGAAGCAATTTAGACCAGGAGGCCAAGGTTTGCTATAAGAGCTATAAGCTATCTGTTAGCATACCATTCTTTCTAGTAAAAGACTACCAGGACCGACTATTTCCGGCGAGATTCTGAAGTGCGCCTCCCATGAATATTTTATTATCCCATAGGTTTGCGAATGATTTGTGAATGGCAGAGAAGTGACACAACATCACATGTAGGGGCGCATTAACTTCAAGGGGCTGAAGCCCAGGGGCCTACACTAGAAAGGGGGCCCACTGGCTGCAAGGAAATTATATTTTTCGAATCATTATTTATATGGGAGTTTGCAGCAGTGACAACAGTATTCTGTAAACAAACTCACACACTCATTTTTAGCGACGCCCTGGTTGTAGTTGCCTATATAGTGAATGGTTCAGTTTAGGTTCCCCCCACACAGTTTGTGTAGTTGGTATGTTCCACCCATATACTGTAAGTGGAATGCAGCACAATCAATTTATTCACAACTAATAAAGTAGCCCAGCACAAGAGTGTATTTAGGTTAACATGCAGATGAACAAGAGAAACAACACTGCTGTGTGAAAGGAACCGGATCGGACAACTTCCTGTAACATCATACAATGCGAGTTCAGTCATTTGAGTGGATGTAATACAGTGTCTGTTAGCTGAAGGTTAGATTAAGGTGCTGCTTCAAAGTCTCAATTTTAAATAGGAATCGTACTATTGCTTAAATGTGATCATTCAACTTTATACGGCCCTGATTTAATTAATTAAACGTGAGCACGGGATGTTTCAAAATAAAAACGCAGCTAGCAAATTCACCAAACAGTCCACATTTATGCCAACATGTCGTGTTGTTTCGTTCTACTGATGATGAATAATAATAAATATATCATGTGATTTACAGTGAGTGCGTTTAAATACACCCTCTTAATGCGTTTATAATGAGATTTTGACAATATTTAAATTAATCTTTACCTCATGTAAATGCAATACTTCGATTTAAATAATGCGATTAAGCTCATAATCGCAGCAAGCATAATAGTATAAACATCGTACGCCAATTTTAATCGAAATATACAGGCATGTAAACACCTTAATCGCAGTATTGCCGCTCTGACCAAAGTGCGCATGCGCCCGCGATGTACATGAATGACGAGACGCGCACCTGTAGTAATACGCAGATTAGAAATGACGGAGGCGTAGAAAGCATCGCATTTCTGGGGAAAACACAACTTTCTGCCACCAGTCTCTGTTCCTTACCCTCATCCAGAAACGGCGAGAACCCAATGACAGCATATAGGCAAACAAATAGCATCACATTTCTAGGCCAAAAAGCGTGCAAACAAAGCCATACAAAATCATTATGCATTAGACGTAAATAAATTAAAACAGCGGCCAGTAAACACATTTGTGCTGTGCAAAAATATTTATATAAAAAAAAAAAACATTTTTAAACAGGAGTAAGAATTTTGCTCTTGACATCATCATGTGATTACGTCCTTACTCTGATTATTGGAAATAATCGCATTATTCGTGCACATGTAAACTAGTCAGTGTTATGAACGTTAACTGGCATATCATCAAGAAAAAAAATCTACATTTGACAAATAATTGTCAGGAGGCTAAAAAAATTAATAAAAAATTGGTTTTCTGGGGTAGGGTGCCTATCGTAATGCGGTAGCCCAGGGGCCTCTGGATACTATAAGATACTATACTATATTAGGTAGCAAAATAATTGGCTATAATTGTTAGACATTTTATTTCAGATGCAGGATAAAATTTGAGATGTATTTATTTGAACAGAAAATCATTTTAGCTAAAGGGTAATTTGGAAAGCTTTTGCATTTATCTCCTGCTGGTAGAGCACGTTGATAAAAAGTCATTTTCTTGATTATAGAGACATTAAAAGCTCCAAACAGACAGTGAAACAACAAATGGTGAACTTGTAGTTGTCTCTGCATGCTGGGATAGAAGAGGTGTTTTATCATTGCTAACATTCACCGAACACATAGACTGACCCAACATGTACCCAGCTTGAAAGTCTAGTTATTATATTATAAAATCAAATGCATTTTATAATAAGAAAATTATATTTCTTAAAATAATAATTATTAGTAGTAATTATTATTATTATTATTCATAATAATAATAATATCTTAATAGTTGATATTTCACCCCTTTGGAGCATAAAGCATATTATTTATAAATGTATTTTTATGCTTACTTTTCAAATGTCTGATTTTAAATATTTTGTGTGATTTACTACATACAATTTTGTAATAATAAAATCAAAAGTTGTAATGTAAATTATTATTATTATTATTAATAATAATGTAAGAATTTCTTAGTAGTTTTTGTTTTTAACAATTTTTTTTGATGACAGCATTTTCCAATCTTACTTTGTGTCATTTATTGCATACGTTTTATAATAATAAAATAAATTTTACAATGATAATAAAAAAAACATTACAAATTATATTGTCAAGATGTTTTTCATTAATTTAGTAGTCGGTATTTTGCCTTTAAAAATATATATATATATATATATTATCTATTTTAAATCTTATTTTATATGTAAACATTTATTTTTCTAAAACATTGTTTTCTTAAATGTTATTTAATGTCATTACTTTTTTTGTTCCCTTAAACCACTAAACAAAAAAATTACTACCAAAATTACTAGTTTTCTACCAAACTGAAATATTTTATGTAAATATTTGACTTATATTTTATGTAATATAACAATTTATTTACATTTAAAAAACAAATCTATGTCAAAGTTGGATGGCAATAGTTGATCTCATCCTACAGCACAAAACAGAAATACATATGCAAGTATGGAACGTCAGCTGACATTTTTCTGCAGAGACTTGTTAGATAGGAGAGAACATCGTGGAGATGAAGTATCTCAGCTGGGAGGCAGCGTCTTAGATTTGATCTGCATTGACATGGATTCATGGGTGTGTGTGGGGGTGGCGGTAAGGGCCTGACAGATTTTCACAGAATGTGAATTCATGTTTACTTTTTCACAAGTGAATGAAACAGGCCTTCACACTGTGCACGCCTCAAAGATCCTGTAATCCTACAGCAGTCTTGCTGGCTTTGCTGAATTCAGGCTACAATTAACACAGCGTGATTAAAAAAACACACCAGGGAGCCTCCGCAAACAAAGCAGAACTTGCCACGGAGGCAATAATTTTGCACAGATTATTTATTCCTTTCAGCACCCTGAGCGCTTAGGAGAAAAATCAATAACATATGCAAACACCCGACCAAACACCAATCGCAAATCACTGGCTGTAAAATATACACAGCGCAAAGACAAACAGATAAATGAGTTTTGGTCACAGATGGAGCCGTAACAGCAGCCTGTAGGTGCGTTTCACACAGACCTGCCCTATAGCTCACAAAAATCAAGCAGCCATGTGAATAACTCAAATTAATCAGAATATTGACTGTTCAAGGTGCCTCGGCTTGCTTAAAGATATCTTCTGGTTTGTTTGCTTTTGCTTTCATATTGAAGTTTTTGAATTGCTTACAGCAGCATACGAAAATCATTTTTATTTATAGGCAATTTTTTAAAGCTAGAAATTGTGTAGTGCCCTTGCAATGATGACTGTCTCTAAATTATTTTATTACAAGGCTACTTACCAAATATTTAATTAGCTGAGTGAATGTTCAGTCAAAATGATTTTATTAGCTTAAATTAGCTTAAACTTCTGCTAAGTCTAGAACAGTTAGGACATCTGAACAACTGTCAGTATTGATAATGTGCAGTCCATTGGTAATCATCAAAATACACAGTACAATGGATCAGTATTTTACAATAAGGTACATTATAACTTTTAATAATTTGAGGTTGAAAATATTTATTTATTTATTTTGTTTCTGTTTAAAGACCAATGCTGCATTTACTTAATACAAAAAACACATCAAATCCATAGTATTGTGAAATATTATAAAAATTTCAGAGGGAGTGTAAATGTGATTGACACATCGTGATGTCGTATTTATTTTTCAGCATGCAACAACTTTGGATGAAAATGTCAGACTCAGTGTGCAATGACCTTTACTTTTGATAAATGAAATGCTTCCTTGCTAAATAAAAGCAGTAACTTATCAAAAAACAAACTTATTGCCAATTTCAAAACAAATTATTTTTATCAAAAAAGTATTAATTATGAATTAATGTAAGTATGAATATTTAATATTTATTTTAAAGAATTTGATGTTTTATAATGCTATACCAAATCATATATACTATACTATAAAAACTATACTATATATAAAATTGTAATAATACAATTTCTAATATCTTTTTTTCTTAAATCTTAATGTCTTTTTGTTTTTGATTTGTTTTTGTGGATTGTGTCTGGTCTCATTACTCCAGTCTTCGGTGTCACATGATCCTTCAGAAATCATTCTAATATACTGATAAAAAAAAAATATACTGTTAATATTGAAAACAGCTGCTTAATATTTTGTGGAAACATTTTTAACAGAAAGTTCAAGGGAACAGTATTTATTTTGAATAAAATATTTTGAAACAATGAAGAAAAAAAAAGTATTTATTCTTTTTTATTAACATACATCATTAGCCTGAAACAGAAGGGGTTCTTACATCACTATATCCCGTGAAGTAATATTCATTGGATTTGTTTATGATTGTATGATGGATGAGCAGATTATTTCTAATAGCGAATGCTCATTTAATCTCCTAAAGAGACAAGGCGCTTACAGAGGGACGGTCAGCATCCAGATCTTCGTGCCAATTGACTTAGCATTAAGAAATACTGCTGCTGTGAGATTATAAACTAACCCAACAAAGCTTACTTGAGCTGCTCTCTCATTGGTATTGAGCATCTTAACCTTTGTGATGATGGACAGTATCTTAAAACATAAACCTGCATGGAGATCTTTCTGTTATTAATTAACTGCCGTTAATGGCTGGACGCTTGTTTTGTCTCCTGAGTTAAGAACTTGAGAAATGGAGACAGTCGAGGATATTTTCAGATATATTTTTCTAACCGCTGGCATCTACTGACAGTGAGATAGACAGCGAGCCCCGATTTAATAAAGGCATCTACTGAAAACTCTATTTTATTCACAGCTGTCCATAAAATTAGCTCCATCGCTACGTTTACCGGCTTGAAATGTGAGACCCAAATTGCTTCGACAAAAGGCTGCACAGTCTGTTTCAGCCGCATCTGCCATACTCTCAGCAAAATTGTGTAAGTGGCAATTTGGGCCTTATTGAACTGAGCTAAAAGCAGGGTAAGCTATTTGTCATGCCGTACGCAGCCCCAGACAGCATTTCAGGGCTTAGGGTGGCTGTTTTATGAACTAGTATGGAGGGCATAAATGGATCAGGCTCTGTGGTTGCACATAGTGCGGTTGAAGATTCTCATTCGGTGTCACCCTACGACCGGTCACTTTAAAGCTTTAATCTGATAGGTTCTCTGTACATTAACCAAGAAATCAAAACGAAAGGTTAAACTGCAGCTTTCTGGAGGTTAATTACATTACATAAGTACATTAGAGAATATAAGCACAATGTAAAAAATAAGTGTAATTTTAACAGTAAAATTTTGTGAAAACACTACTGAAAAACCTCTTAATAGGTTAACAGTATGTTCCCGTACTATATACAGGGAAAAACTGTAAAAGATCTAATCAGACATTCCATGTAATTTTACAGTAAAATATTGTTAATTTTACAGTTTTTAGAAGTATAAAAAACAAATCGATGTATAATTTACAGTCAACAAACTGCTATTCCCAGAATTCCTGCTATAAACTGCTATTCCCAGAATTCCTGCTATAAACTGCTATTCCCAGAATTCCCTGCATGACACTCCACATTTGAAAGTACTTTTTTGTAATGTTTTTTTTTAAGTTTTTGTTATCAGTCATGTGTATTTGGGCTTTATGTTACATCTTCTGTTGTTTAATGAAACTTTATTGCATTATTTAAGTATCATGTGTGTTACCATGATTGTGTTTTGTGTTTTGTGTTTGCGTCAATGACTCTGTTCACCTTCTATATATTAGTATTAGGGGTGGGCATAGATTATTTTTTTTAATCTAGATTAATTTTGGAATTAATCTAGATTAATCTAGATTAAAATGGCTCATTTGAATTCTGCCGAAGTAACATCTGAATATGTGTGCTACCCAAATAATGGCTAAAAGTAAGTCTTTGAGAACGGGTTTCTCAAGCCAGGTGGCGCATTAGACCAGGGGCTCATCTCCTGTTTCCAAAATGCATCACAAACTGCTTGAGAAAGCTGTTCTACTATGATAATTGGTGATGAAAATAAACTATGTTCAATAAGATGTACTTGTGTTTACTAACTGTTTATTCAGTTAAACATGAATTTTGAACTGTAGGCCTACATAAGAGGTCGTGATGAACTGTTTACAGTTTCCATTGGGAAGCTTCTTAAAAATAAATTTTCCCTGAAGCAAACCCGGCGGCTTCATAGCTGCATCCATGTTAGCACGTCACGTCTGATGTGGTAATTTCACAGTAACGTTAGGCATACACACAGGTTCGAAGCAGAGGGTGACACGGGAGTGAATTCTCAAGTTCACATGAGACCTAAAGCGCATCCTGTTTGCTTAAAAGCGCAACGTTTCGTTGTTATTCTGAGTGCACACAACAAACGAGAGTCTTTACAGATTCGAAAGATGTATTAGGCTACTTTTATCTGTATGACCAAGAATGACGGAGATTTTAAGAGCAAGTGAGCGCACCGGAGCCTGTCCTGCAGCAAACGCGCTTCCACACAAACACTTCAATAGCGCACATTTCTCTAGGTTAACATCATATTGAGCGGCCATGTAAAGTTGCTACTACATACATCTTTCAGAGGAAAAGCCATATTTGAGGTTGATGAATGATAGGTGAGCGTTTGGATGTCCTGCCCGATTGTATTACCACATAGACCAGCCGTTAACAATCTGTCCATCACGGACTGCGAGCCTCTAGTTCGAAGACTCGCTCGCCCCTACAGTGCAATTCGCCAGGTATACATCCGCTAAAATATCAGGGTGAAAGTCATCATAGCTTGCGTAGTATAGACCCAGCTCCCAACCCAACTTTGAGAATAGATTAACGGCGATATTTTTTTTATCGCCGATAAGAGTCTCACGTTAACGCAGCACGTTAACGCCGATAACGGCCCACCACTAATTAGTATACACTTCTGCTTGTAGTGAAGCTACTTGATTCTTCCTCACTGCAACTGATTTTTCATGTGACTTTCTCTTTTACCACCTGCATTATTATGGTGGTTGTCAGAAAGTTATACAACTGATTTGAATAGAAGTGTGTGTTGTTGAATTTAGTGGTTTACATTCAGATTTCCTTGTTTGTAAATTACAGGTTTATACTGTAAATTTTACAGTTTTGTTCTGTAAATGTGTTTACAGTTTTTCTGTAAACCACAGCAGCTAGAATTATTTTGTAAAAACTATAGAATTTATTTTACAGTGCAGTCGTGGGGACATACTTTTTATTATTTATTATAATACTAGATGATCCTGTTAAAAAAAACAACAACAAATAAATAAATAACAGAGTTTTGCTCAAATTTATAAAATTAGTATTACTACCACAATTTCATATTGTTATTATTATTATTGTTGTTTTGTAATCCTGGTTGTAATCCTACAAGAGAATAACCTTTTGGAGAACACTATATATATATATACTACTTTTTGTTTTTGAAAAAAAAGTATCTTGTGCTCATATATATATATTTAAATATAATTCTGAAATTTATATTTTATAATTTGAGATATAATTAAATGTTATTTAATGTAGCTACAAATGTAATAAAATAGACATGAAAACTTTTGAATAATAGTATTTATATACTGTACTGGCATGTTGGCAGCAGCAGTACATGCACAAATCCCTTAGAAGAAAACCCAATCATTTATTGCTTTGAAACATTACCACTGTTTTCTATTCCGAATTAGATTTTATTTAAAATCTACACATTGTTAAAAGTAATCAGATTATATTAGATTCATATGGTATTTGATATGGTATTAGATTAAATATTATATTTTTTTTACATCATATATTATAAATTATATATTATTTTTTAGTAATGATCAATGGTTACACTAGAAAATTATTTAAAGTTACTCTCCATATAATTATGAGAGATATATAGTGTAAAAGGACCAAACTGAAGAGCCACCATCTGCAAATAATCTTTATGTGGGTCTTTAATAATCCAGAAAATCTACAATACAGATAAAACTTTACTGAAGAAAAAACTGTTGTGAAATTACAGATTAAATTATAGTGAGAATAGATTTTGTTTTCTCTAGTACGTTATTCCATTTCCGACGAAAAGCAAATCTTTAAGAGTCAGAATCATGAGCTATATCTCAAATGTTGTTTTTCTCTTCAATATTTGGTTTAAGAGAAAGAATAAATGAGAATAATATTAGATGACCTAAGCATTACTGAAAATAACACATCTCTGTCCTTTGCAGAAATGACACTATGCTGTCATCTGTGTCTATATCCACAGGCTTGACATTGTAATCTAACAAACCAGTATCCAATGATCCCTCCTCCACAGAAAGAAGACACAGGCGGAGGTGCTCTATATAGACTCTTCATCTACATTACTGGGCTCCATTCGAGACAAAAAACAACACATCAAAAAAAAGCAATGTCTCCCTTTGCTTTCCAATTCTCTGCAGCACCCTCCCTTTTTTATTGTCTTAGCCTATAACCCGAGCATCAATCCTGATGCCTTTTACTTCAAGGTCATTTCCATTTTCTCAATCTGTTTCTCAATGAATCCTCTTTCTGCGAGGTGAAAAGAAAAGGACCCGTAAAAACACGAAAGAAAACCGATCTTTGTTGCACTCCACTGGTAATGGAGTTTTTCAAGTGGCAAAACTGGATGAAAGGAAAGAATGGTCAGATTTACTGTATGTGATGTCAATATTAAACGCATACAAGGACATCTGCCCATTCACATATGAGAAATTATTATTTTTGTTGAGAGAAAAAGAATCCAGTCTGTCATATGTGTCATGATTCACCCAATCTGAAGTCCAGATGGATGAGCTGATGCATTTTCCAATGCAAACACCCACACTTACAGTCTATTTGCTCAGAGTTTGAAGACTCATTTTAACTGAAGAGCGTTTTTTTTTCTTGAGAGACATCCTGTCTTGTTTTTACTTTCATTAAATTATATTCAAATATTTATTAGAAAACCTGGAAGTACATCTGGAAATGTGTGATGGGTTTTTATGATGATATCTCAGCTCAGTTCAATATGTCTCAATTTTGTCATGCAATATTGAGAAGCATAATATCTCATTAAATTAATTTAGTTAAAATCTAATTAAAATCATCAGGCATTATCACTTGGTTTATAAAATATGACACTTGTTATGATTCTAAATATGATTCATAGAAATAAAATGGCCTTAAAGTTTCTTCTAATAAAATGTCTGCAATGCCTAAAATGTTAAACGATTAGTTCACTTCAAGAATAAAAAAATGTACTCACCCCATGTCATCCACGATGTTCATGTCTTTTTTTCTTAAGTCGAATAGAAATTAAAAATGTTTAAGAAAACATTCCAAGATTGTTCTCCATATAGTGGACTGCAATGGGAAGGTCCAAATTGCAGTTTCAATGCAGTTTCAAAGAGCTCCACACAATCCGAGCTGAGGAATAACGATCTTATTTAGCAAAACAATCTGTCATTTAAAAAAGAAAAAAAAAGATGTACTTTTTAACCACAAATTCTCGTCTTGCACTAACTATGCAATGCACATTCGTGACTACACGTATTACGTAATCACGTTGGAAAGGTCACGAACAGTTAAATCTTCATCTGTGTTCAAAAATGTAGGGTAGGATGAAAAACTCATTTAATTTTGTCCTCCAACTTCAAAATCATCCGACATCGCTGTTTTACTCTTTTGTTTTTGGTAAAGAACGTACCACACGTGACCTTTCCAATGTGATTACTAAGTGAAGTCGAGCTAGTGCAAGACAAGCATTTGTGGTTAAAAAATATATAATTTATTTTATTTTTCAGAAAATGACAGATTGTTTCGCTAGATAAGACTCTTATTCCTCGGCTTGGATCGTGTAGAGCCCTTTGAAGCTGCATTGAAACCTTCATTCCATTGGCTGCGACTGAAATTCACTATATGGAGAAAAATCCTGGAATATTTTCCCCAAAAAAATCTTCATTTCTTTTCGACTGAAGAAAGAAAGACATGAAGATTTTGGATGACACACGGGTGAGTAAATTAATAGGACATTTTTATTCTGGAAGTGAACTAATCCTTTAAAAAACTAATCAAAAGGTTAAAAAAAATGAATTAAAGGTTCGTGTCTACAAATTGTCACAAAGTTAAGCACTCACACTTTTTCTCAGGAACAGACAGGATTTTACTAAGCATATGGTTAATGCGTCATCTTCAGTCGTTGTGACATTAGTCATTGTGTCAACATGTTTGTCATTGAAGATATTTAACGTGTTACAATCGCTGCCAGTCTCCTCTACAAGAACACGGTGCATCTGCAGGGGCAAATTAATATAGCACGAGTACAGCCCTTTGTCTGATAGATGCTAATGGCAAAAAAAAATTACTCATGTCTGTGCTAATGACACCCAAACAGGAAGTCTTATCAGATTTGTCATTTTCCTTTTGCTCTTGTTCGGATCATCTCTATTTATTCATTTCAGCAGCTTTTAGGCCTCTTAACGCTCAGCTCAGCCTCCTGCTATCTGGATAACACACACTGCTAACCTCTTTCTGAGCTCCTCCTGCCCTAGGACACCCAAACATAGACAGAAAACCCCGTAAAATTCTCTCCAGCAGTTATATTTAGCAGGTCTCACTGGCTGTACATCCACAGCTAGTCTGTTGTAATGCCTGAATCTGCTTACATGGTAAATGAGGATAAAGCCTGCATGCCAGAACAGTCAGGATGGTTTGGCCAAGTACAGACAGAAGGTGGTAAATGGACCTTCACAGGCTTATCCTCACAAGAAATATCCCACTAATGGTGGTGTTTTTCAGAAGTTAGGCTTCTGTCGGTTTAGATGACTAGATTAAATCCTATTGGATTTATATTGGCTTTTACTATATTCCCAAAATCCCAAATGTTCCATTCCACAAATATGTTACATCAGCAGAGATAAAGCTGGAAAATAAATAGCCAGTAGACATCAGTACTGGGATATCTCAGAAAAATAAGAACAAAAGCTGTCACTGGGGCAGTACCTTTTCAAAAGGTACACTTTTGTACTTTTTATTTTACCCCAAAGGGTGCATATACTTTTTTGAAAGTGTATTGCCCCATTGACAACTTATACCTTTTTTCTGAGTGCAATAGAAATAAATGGTTTTGGAGAATGTCAATTCCTGAACTTTCTGAAGCAGCGTGGTTAATTTCTGCAGAGGTAGGACTGCTTAATCTAAAATCTGATTTAAATGGTTGTTTAATTCTGTTGTTCAGCTTCTTGGTGTGATTTCACTTGTGATTGAGCAATAAGGAAGAGGAAGGTGTTATTGATTGTGTTTTACACCATAAGAGAGAGAGAGAGAGAGAGAGAGAGAGAGACAGCAATAAGACAGGAGTAACAATTAGCCATGCATTCATTCGGAACTACTGCATGGGGATTTTATTGGTTGATTACCTCTTCAACTTCTCACTGCATAACTAGATGTTGCATTTTGTAAGGAAAGTATAATTGGCTTTTTGTGGACGTCCATGAAATGCATAAGGTTCAATCAAGTCCCACAAGGTTCAATTATTGCACTGCTCTTGTTTAGCCTGTATATGCTCCCACTAAGTTAAATTATGAAAATATCTGAGCACATCACACAAATCCTCAAGTCCTTACACTGTCTTCCAGTTACATTTAGGATTGATTTTAAAGTACATTTACTCGTTTATAAATCACTCAATTGAGGGACTCAAACACAACTATTAAAAAAGGTTTAAACATTCACTGATGCTCCTGAAGGAAACACAATGCATTAAGAGCCGGGGGTGAAAACTTTTGAACAGGATGAAGATCACGTTTTTCTTATTTTGTTGTAATATAATTTTTCCCGTTTATTACTGCCCTTTGGAAGCAACAGAAGATACTTTCATGTTTCCCAGAAGACAAATTAAGTACAATTTACCTTGATCTTCAAATTCAAATGGTTTTCACCCCCCGTGTCTTAATGCACCGTGTTTCTTTCTGGAGCATCAGTGAATGTTTGAACCTTTTTAATAGTTGTGTTTGAGTCCCTCAATTGTCTTTAGTGTGAAAAGATGGATCTCAAAATCATACAGTCACTGCTGGAAAGGGTTCAATTATGCAAAAGATGCTGGAAAACTGAAAAATTTGCAGGACATGGAGGATTTTTCTAAAGAACAGCGTTAAGTTTAACTGTTCAGAAAACAACAAGGGACAAATGAACAACCATCACAAAAAAAGTTGATCATCCAGGTAACCACACACTTTATTAAGACCCAAGGGTTCACAAAGTTTTGAACTTTGGGGGTTATTTTAATAATTTCAGCTATTTCTTTTGTTGTCTTGTTGACTATATGTAAACATCTTTTATGTAAAATATCTTACTCAGGACAGTACTAAATACAAAATAACATGCATTTTGTATGATCACTCTTATTTTGTTAAAATTATTCAAATAATTCCGCAAGGGGTTCCCAAACTTTTGCATGCCACTGTATACAGCACTGTGCAAAAGCTCAAGACCATTAGTTAAATTGCTTCTATTGTGCATGGTTTTCTAATATCATGCAACTTTTTACAAATAAATAGAAATGCATAGTTTAAGACCATTAGTTACATTTCTGCTTCTATTCTGCATTGTTTTATAATTTAACGTAATTTGAACAAATAAATACACATTTAGTACGCAAACTTTATATTTCATTAATGACCAAGAAATAGTAAGTAGAACATTTATTTGATTAGTTTTTTATTTATTAAAATGTATGAAATCTGTTTATTATGTGAAACGAAATAAAATGAATGAATAAATAACACATTTTGATTATGCTATTAGATATCTAACCAAAACTTTTATATTTTTTTATATACAGGCCAGATTCAAACCTGTATCAACCACATGTTCACAATGATGACAAATATAATTATTAAATATAATTTATTAAAATTGAATAAAATTCATCTGGGTAACACTTTATTTTAAGGTGCCCTTGTTACATGTACTTAATATTATATTAATAATCAGTTATGCATAATTACATACAAGTAACCCTAATATAGTTAATTAATATTGCTCAGTACTTAAATGTATAATTACACCATAACAAGAACACCTTCAAATAAAGTGTAATCTTAATCTTAAAGCTGCAGTCTGTAAGTTTTGCTCTTTGTCGCATTTATGTTTGAAAACCTGGAATTGCAGTAACTTGCGGAATTATCTTCCTGGCGTAGGTTGTTAATCGGCACGGCTCCAGCGCGGATGAATCTAATGTTTTGAGGTGAATGTGTAGCTGTCTGTCACCGCAACGGTGTGGATACTGTGCTAAGAAATCACAGATTTTTATTGTTATACTTTATTCTCATATTATTAATGTTAACAACATCAGCATTGCATGACAATAAGTATAGTGTGTATTGGGTTCCCAAACTCATTCCTGGAGCCTCCCCAACACTGCACATTTTGCATGTCTCCTTTATCAATCACACCTGATTCAACTAATCAGCTCATTAGAAGCAACTCCAAGACCTTAAATGGGTGTGTCAGACAAGGGAGACATGCAAAATGTGCAGTATTGGGGAGGCTCCAGGGACGTGTTTGGGAACCCCTATGTGTCATGCCATTCGAATGTCATATTAATAAACAATTTTAACACAAAAAGCAAACTTTGCTCCCTTCAAACTGACTTCCTTTAAAATACAAATATTGTGTAATCCCAGGCTATCTGTAATCAGAAGCACATTTAAAACCTGAAGATAATTTTACTTCATTCACGTGTTTCATAAACACAATCCTTTCTGGATCACAATCCGCAATTAAAATTATACATTTAATTATTCTAGCTGCTGTGAGAAAAGGCTATAAACGAGCCGCCCCCTGCAGGATCCTCACATGCAATAGCGTACTAGCCGGGACAGATTATTTATGTTTACAGACATGACGTAATGACACAGTGCTATTCCCGCGAAAACTTACCCATACCACTCAAATTAGAAAACATTATTATAAGCTAATCGTTGTGAATTGGGCTAAAGTAAGGTGATAGTTTTGAACACTGGCTGGTTCTGTACTTTCTAAATTATAGATTTTGGTTCATTTTTAACCAAAAAAAGTTACGAACTGCAGTTTTAAATGTCTCCATAAATGTATGTCATGTACTCCTCAATTTGCTGGTTAATTTATGTTAATTGTATTTCATTTATATTAGAATAAAAATTTTCTTGGCTAGCCTGACATTTTTATTTTCAGTTTGTATTATTCAAGGGCTCTTGCTCCTCGCTCTTGCCTCATTATAACAGCTGACTTTGAGACTTTTCATGGCGGAGACTGCAATAAATGCATATCTAGATAGTGTCTAATGAAAATCAGTGGGACATGTTGATGAAGAGGAAGATTTGTTTCTTCAGCTCTCACTGACATGCAGGTTTTTGATTAAAAGCTCTGCTGCAGACTCACAGTCTCAGGAGACTCAGCGATACTCTGCAAAGCATCTGGCTTGGCTGGCTCAGTTCGCACCAGAACCCACACAGCAGGAGACTCGAAGAGCAATTTAGACACATTTTACATTGAAAATAAAGAGATCCTGACAAAGTAATGAGCAAATAATTCCCATGAGCTGAAGGAAAAATGACAGCTATAAAAAAGAAGTGGTTTTCTTTGTTTTACCGAAGCGCAACAGCACTAATTTCGTGACTGGTTTCCATTTGATCGCAATAAGGACATCGTTATGTTTAGCTCATGTCCTGTAGCTGCTCAAAATGGATGGTGAACTGGTACAAATACAGTGTGGTGTATGTTTCCTCCCATCCTGCGTGTGTTCAGCACGACAAACCACGCATGGCCGTTGCTGTGGAAACAGTAGGAACAAATCAGTATTGCCAGTCAGCAGCGCTGTGCCAAGGTCTCGACTCGGCTCAGTGTGTCCTGCTCGCCCTTGCCTGGGATCTCGTCAGAGCCAGCATTGGCAGGCAGAGAACTCCCGGATCAAAATCTCATAGGACCCCGGGCCCCAGAAGGACTGCTGCGAATTGGCTTGAGTTGAGATTTTATTGCGCTGGCTTCATGCTGTCATCAGTCTGATTGACCTTCTCAATAAGATTTCAGATGTCTTTGTTCAGATTGCATGTTTAAACTCAGTAGGCCGGAAGAGCAAGTGAGCTAATTAACTAGAAACAAAGAACTGACCCTTCCCTAAACTCCAGCCCCATTGCTTACTGTTCCTCTGATGTACAACGTCCCATAGAAATGAAACCAAGAACTTAAAGTGGATTAAAATGGGCTTATGAAGTGGGCTGGAATATAATATAAGTGTGATATTGTGAAACATTTTTGGCAGTAACTTGATTAAAAACTGCAGAAACGGCTTACTTCGTTTGAAACTATCCAAATACGATTGTTTTGGTAAGCATTTCTGACTGTATTGGATAAGCACCACTTGAGGATAAACTTTAATCTCGCCACCTCTCTGTGGAAAACAAGTTCTTGTTCATGTTAAGCATCTACAGGGCTTGCAGGATGCAAAAAACTTTCAAAACAACAAGAAAAACAACATCACCATGAACTTGGCATCTATTCGCAGTCAATCTCATCAATCAATCAAATAAATAACTGCATAAACAAATAAATAAATACATATATTTACTGGCTTACAAAAAGTAATTTATTTGTATTAATTTCAGAATGAAAAAAAAACTTGGGGTCTTTTCTGAAATTTTGATGTTGTTAATCAAAAACAAAACACAACAAAAATTGAAAGGTAAATGCAAAGCTCACTATGTACACATTTAAACAGCATTTTTTTCCTCTTAAATTTTGCCTTGGATGCAAAATTGTTTTAAGAATCAATGACATGAAATAAAGGGATAAAAAAGTATACATTTATGAATGACTTTTTAATGAATTAATCTTAATTAATACATTTTTGCAGACTTGCCAGACACTAATGCTTTGAAAACTAAATGATAAATAAGTGACTAAGCAAGTCGTTTTTGCTGTTTTTAAATATTTATTATAAGATGTATTTAGTTTTTATTGTTCTTTCGTTCGTTCTTTCTTTTTTCTTTTTTAGAAATTAATTAATAATTGTAATATTTTGACCATAAAGTTAAGGCATGTTTGCCATCATATTTTGAGAACGATCCAGCTGTGGTTTGTAAATCATCTTTCACATATTTCTTCACTGTGAAACATGAGAATAAATGTGTTTTCTTACAATCTGCAATCGATTTCGTACCAACTGGTTCAACCATGTGCTAAATTACAAAAAGCCAGGGGAAATCATAAGCAGACATTTTTATCTCACAAGCGTGATATCGATCCTAATCTGCAGGATACAAATTTAGTCTGTTCATCTGCACTAAAGCTGCACACGCACCGAAAGCGACACTCTGCATTAAGATTACATATGGCCTCCTGGAAGCCATGTTACACTTTCTCAAACGAATTGCCTGTATAGTACAGATGGAGCCCTTTAATTGGCCATTGGTTTGACAGTCTCTCTCACTGAGTTAGGCTGATGAGGACAACTCTGTGTGTGCAAACACCTCCTCTGGAGGGCTGTGGTCCGCAGGAACACGAGTCACAGACTGAAGCAATCTGAAAAATGTGCCCTCTCATTGCATGATGCTGGATAACTATTAGCAGCATTGACCTTCTCACATGTGTTTAAAATCACCAAAAATGTTTTCTTTAGCTCAGTAGTATTGAGTGGTGTAAATGATTGTAAATGAGAATGTATCCCTTGCACCATTAGTCTTTTCTCTCACATCTCTGTCTAGCGTTCAGCGGTGATGATTCACCTCTGGTGCACAGAGAGAAACGGCCATACACCGATCAATTACACACTGCCTAATGGCTGCCTGTTCCACACAATCCACGGCAGTAATGTCCATTGCACCGATGGTTATCTAAAAGATAAAACGTCTCTGTCTGATAAGGTGAAGGTCAGTTATAAAATAGCCATGGCTTTTGAGATTTAATGCAACTCCGAAATATCACAAGGCCGCCTTTTAGGGCTAGAATCAAGGTTGAAACATAAAATTACTTTTATTTCACACTGTTTTTGTCTCTGAACCAGACAAATAACCCTATGTTTGTCAAAATTGCATTAAATTTGACCTAATAAAGACAGATGAATTGGAACATATTTAGACATGCAAATGGAACATATAGCTGTTTATTTTATTACAGGCACTTTGAAGTCACTAAAAAGTTATATATGAATTCTGTCAAAAAATTCTACCGCTGTCATTTCCATCACATCAAAATTATATTTGGGTGGATTTGTTTTCATATTTTTATTTTTACTTTAAAAGTCTGGATTTGGGACAAGAGTAAAACTGCAGTCCGTAAGTTTTGCCTCTTTGTCGCCATCTCTGTTTGAAAACCTAGAATTGCAGTTACTTGCGGAATTATCTTGATTGCGTGGGTTGTGCGCCGGCACGGCTCCATTGAGGATAAATCTAATGTTTTGAGGAGTATGTGTGGGACTCAGTCATAGATTCTAGTCTGCGTCTTGGAATATATGACCCAAATAAGATTTTTCACTGTATATTGCCATCTGAACAAGTAAGTAACAAGTCTGCCAAGTTTGTTCTGACCAACTGAGGAAAAAAGTTACAATTACAATAAATCACGCTACCAATGGTGATTAAATATAACGATCGGTTGCATCAAACCATGCAAATTATTATTATTGTTATACTTTATTCTCAAATGATCAAAGTTAACAACATCAGCATTGCGTGACTATGGGTATAGTGTATATTAGCGTGTAGTTTTCCATTTCTGTACAGTCTAATCCAGGGATGTCAAACATACGGCCCGTGGGATGATTTGAACAATAATATAAAATAATAAATAAAACATTATTTTGAAAATTAATTAAAGTTTGTTCACTGCAATATTTCATTTTTGAGTTAAAATGGAACAAATTGCTTATTTATTTGCCTTGAATGTTACGCATTCTATAATCTATAAGAATGTCTATCTATAATCAGGACTCGGGACTCCTACACATGCATGTTTTAAGGTGGCGCTAGAATCTCGAGCAGCATGAAGATAATATGATGATAGCTGCATTGTAATTGATGCTTGTTTGGCAAGTTACTTGTGATTTTAAACATGTCCAAAAGAAAGAAAATGACCTGGAATTGCGGAGGAGAAATGGAAAGAAAGGTTCTGTGATCTCCACGCAGACAAGTAACGTTATGTTTAATCACAACCCGTTGCTGTGGTAAAAGTGTGCAATAATAAATGACACTGGACAGCTTAGCAGGGAAAAATTAAATGAGCTAGGGCTGTGCGAAATTTATCATAATACTGAACTGTTGGTTTAATGGTGTGCGAGCTGACATTTTGCAACTTTGCAAGTGCACTGGACTTTTGCTAGTTTTTCGGTGTAATCAGGCAATCATAATACATTTATGATATAATTCAAGATATGGAGGCAAAATTCCCTGTAAGAGTTTATGTTTTTAATATGTATGTCATGATGGTTAAGTAACGTTAGCTTTAACAAGAATGTTGCTTTCCCGAATGTCAGTGTGATCGCAAATAAATTGATTTTATACAACAGCTCAACAAAAAAGATGCTAGTATTAAACGTGTTAGTTACAATGCTGTCTGTTTATCTCTGTCTCGGCAATGAAAAGTTATTAACAAAGCCGGAGTAAGACCAATTTTTCATCTGTGTGCAGGTGCCAAGTTCTGTTGGAAAATGAAATCTGCATCTCCATAAAGTTGGTCAGCAGCAGGAAGCATGAAGTGCTCTAAAACTTCCTGGTATACGGCTGTGTTGACCTTGGACCTCAGAAAACACAGTGGACCAACCCCAGCAGATGACATGGCACCCCAAACCATCACTGACTGTGGAAACTTTACACTGGACCTCAAGCAACGTGGATTCTGTGCCTCTCCTCTCTTCCTCCAGACTCTGGGACCCTGATTTCCAAAGGAAATGCAAAATTTACTTTCATCAGAGAACATAACTTTGGACCATTCAGCAGCAGTCCAGTCCTTTTTGTCTTTAGCCCAGGCGAGACGCTTCTGACGCTGTCTGTTGTTCAAGAGTGGCTTGACACAAGGAATGCGACAGCTGAAACCCATGTCTGGCATACGTCTGTGCGTAGTGGTTCTTGAATCACTGACTCCAGCTGCAGTCCACTCTTTGTGAATCTCCCCCACATTTTTGAATGGGTTTTGTTTCACAATCCTCTTCAGGGTGCGGTTATCCCTATTGCTTGTACACTTTTTTCTACCACACCTTTTCCTTCCCTTCGCTTCTCTATTAATGTGCTTGGACACAGAGCTCTGTGAACAGCCAGCCTCTTTTGCAATGACCTTTTGTGACTTGCCCTCCTTGTGAAAGGTGTCAATGGTCGTCTTTTGGACAACTGTCAAGTCAGCAGTCTTCCCCATGATTGTGTACCCTACAGAACTAGACTGAGAGACCATTTAAAGGCCTTTGCAGGTGTTTTGAGTTAATTAGCTGATTAGAGTGTGGCACCAGGTGTCTTCAATATTGAAACTTTTCACAATATTCTAATTTTCTGAGATACTGAATTTGGGGTTTTCATTAGTTGTCACTTATAATCATCAAAATGAAAAGAAATAAACACTTGAAATATACCAGTCTGTGTGGAGTGAATGTATACGTTATACAAGTTTCACTTTTTGAATGGAATTAATGAAATAAATAAACTTTTTGATGATATTCTAATTATATGACCAGCACCTATATATATATATATATATATATATATATAATCCCCTGGGTCATTAAAGTGCAGAAGAAACACCCTTATATATCATCAGAACATACAACTGAAAAAATAAATCAGTTCATGAATATTCATCTACAGCAGCGCAGGTTAAGAGCAGCAAAGGAGATATGGAAATATCAGTAAAAATCAATGTTGTAAAAGCTTAGTTAACAGGTCGATACGTGTACCATATATATGGCACATCACTCTCAGGACTAAGAGCCCTCCAGAGTGAAATAGCTCTTATATAATTTGCTGATACGGCTATGGGTCAAATGACCAACATCACTCTTAATGACTGTAATAACCTGAATAATCTAACCTGATATGAAGCCATTTGTACATTTATTGATTCTACATTGAATGAGGTCCGCAATTTCATGCTACATACTGTCTGGCGTGTTGAATAAGAACTAATTTTGGTCACCGTATTTGGATCCTTCAGACTCATTTTGATTAATCTGATTATTTGCAATTGTTTAGATGATTCTGACACTGATTCATATGATTATGAACGCTAATTTTTTTTTGCATCCACTGCATTATTGAAAAAAAGAAAAAATTAACTAAATTCAACCCCCACCCCTCTCTGGTAACAGCAAAAAAACACAGCTAACGTCTTGATCCAAAATCCAAGCAACTGTTTGACTCTTAGTCACCCAACAGTCTAAAATGAGCCATGCTTCCTGACTCAGCCAACCATGCAGCCCTGATTATCCTCTTAAAGTGCCCCTATTGAAGGCAGGGAGGTTTAATTGGCTATGCAAATAGTTGGCACACCAGACTCATTACCTACGAGTATCGCAGTAGGCTCACGACGGGAGGATGACTAAGAAACAAATTTGCGTTTTCAAGCCTCACAAGCTTTTTCTCCCTAAATACAAAGACTTTAGATAGAACATGGTAGGAGAAAAAGAAAACCAGCCATTCTCTTTGTTGCTAGAAGAAGTGCTGGGTCCTTTTTTTGTAATTACCTTTAGTCACAGTTAGGTTTTGTAGCTCATTTAGAATGGCTGCAGTGGTGTAAAAAACATCGGACCAGCGCGGGGTGCGCAGGGAATCCCCATGCTAACTCAAAGGCTAGCTGTCTTTAACACCGAACATTAGCATGTCAATAACAGCACAGTATGTTGCCGAAGACATAGGAGGATTAGTTTATAACAGCAAGAGGTTGTCGATAAACCAGGCGCTTTTACCTCAGAATTCCCACTGACATGTTTTCACTGCGGACAAATCGATTGTTTTTCTGTTTATCTCATTTAGCATTTATGGAACAATGGAACAGCGTCAGCCCACACACCCTTCATCATTAAACCACATGAAGCCTATCAGTCAACAAATTCTTTCAAATCATTTTGTAAGATCATCCAGTGGCCTTGGCAAAATTTGTACAAACTATACATCCAACAGAGTGCCATGTTTTTAGGTGATCAAAAGATTATTGTGATATTTGACGCATAAAAACATGTTCGTTCAATCGCTGCACGTGGTTTTCAAATCCCTTCATTCTTACAGCAAAGGTGGCTCACTTCTCGGGAGAAAAATTACCACCAGCTGCTCAATCCTCCTTTGTAAACATAATTTGTGCAACTGATGGACCTTAATGGGATTTCTCCAACATTCATTAAGCTGCAATAACCATTTCTAAAGCACATGTGCCCTGCATTTGAGCACTGAGAGACTAGGCGTTAGACACCGACAAAAGTCAGATGAAAGATTCCAAGTGGAATTGAACTAATTAAAGATGAAAAGTAGCATCTCACTTTGTTGGTATAAAATCGATAGCCAGCTGTGGAGATTAAGTTGTTCTGAAGCTGTAGTTTTTGTTTAACCTGTGCAATAATGGAAAACAGAAAAGCCATACCAGCATATTCTGTTGTAGCATAGTTTGGTCTGTGTTGTATAAAGATTTTATGAACCTCCTGCCATAGTATTCTATTAGTAGTAGTAATAGTATCCATAGTACCTAGTATTCTCATCATCTTTGCTGACATTACAAAGCACAGACACATGGTAACTTTTTATATGCTTTCCAGGTCATTGAAGATTTTGGTGGTGGCATCCTTTTACAAAGTTTGGTGTTAGAAAGATAGATAGTTCCCCTTCATGGCAACTTCGAACTGCGTCCTCTTGGGGTCGCTATGGGGAACGCCATCAGCGTGACCCGTGTCTGAAGCATACATACAAAAACACAACTTGTTGGCGATAGCCTATGATAGCCTATCACTACCGGCGCGACCACAGTATAAAGGGCGCTGGGAGAATATATCATCCACTTTTTTCGTCTTCACTGACTGCTCTGTTTGAAGCGTGCATTCTGGTAAGAAACAGTTTTCTAAGAACTATCATGGCGAGCACTAGCAAGGCGTTTATGAGGTGTGTGGTTCCGTGTCCTTGCCATTTGACACCCGATGACACACACAATCTTTGCGTCTTTTGTTTGGTCGAGGAGCAAGCACGTGATGTCCTCGAGGGGGCAATCTGCATTTACTGTAAGCTTTTTTCCATGAGAAAACTCTGCTCTCGTCTGTCCCTCTTTTCGAGGAAGGAGGGGCAGCCATCTGCTTCCCGCGATTCAGGACCCTCCGTTGCCAAGGCATGGATGAAAATTAAATCGTGGGGTTTGCAGGTGGATCTGGCCGATGAGTTAGAAAGGGAGAATGCGATCTCTCTGACATCATCTGATCCAGGACCTAGTTACTACCACCAGGCGCTTGGCCATATCCCCTTAAAGGAATCTTTTTCTTCTGATTTCAAACCTTTGAGCTCTACCCTGGGTCCGGAAGTCCTGGCCCCCAACAGGTAAGTTTTTAGGGTATGCAGCTCAGGTCTTTGGCCGAAGGGGATAATGTCACTGACAGCCATCAAACCGTCCCAGGGACAACCCCTTAGCCTGGTAGAGTTGGTACTTAGTGCTCGCCTTTGTGTTTGGCTTGCACTCCCCTCAGCATGGTGGCGTGGGTAGTTTTTTCCCCATAGCGACCCCAAGAGAACACAGTTCAAAGTTCCCACGAATGGGAACGTCTCAGGTTACGTGTGTAACCATGGTTCCCCGAGTGGGGAACGAGACACTGCGTCCTCTAGGCTTTATGCCATGCTTCGGACACAAGCTTCAGATGAAGAAGTGGATGATGTATTCTTCCGGTGCCCTTTATACTGTGGTAGGGCTGTAGTCAAGTCCACCTTTGTCGAGTCCAAGACAAGTCCAAGTCCAAAGAGGTTCGAGTCCGAGTCAAGTCTAAGTCCAAAGAGGTTCGAGTCCGAGTCAAGTCCGAGTCCAAAGAGGTTCGAGTCCAAGTCCAAGTCCAAGTCCAAATGAGACGGTCAAAACAGAGAAAGAAAAAAATCTTCTTCAAAACCACATACTTAATTATTGATAATTGACCGGACCGGACTCGAGTACTACAGCCCTATACTGTGGTTGCACCGGTAGTGACGTCATAGGCTGTCGCCGGCCAACAAGTTGTGTTTTTGTATGTATACTTCAGACACGGGTCACGCTGACGGCGTTTCCCCATTGCGACCCCTAGAGGACACATTGTCTTGTTCCCCACTCTGGGAATCATGGTTACATACGTAACCTGAGATGATAGATAGATAGATAGATAGATAGATAGATAGATAGATAGATAGATAGATAGATAGATAGATAGATAACGGAGGCCAGCGAGTAGATGCTGTGCAAGTAAAACCTCACTCCCTGATCTCAAGGCCATTTAGCCTCCTCGTTAGTGCGTCTGCCTCCCATACAGGAGATCAGGGGTACGAGACCCACCTCAGAAATCACGAGCTCAGAGCAGCCTAAAGAGCCGTTACAATGGTGCCAGTGATGGGAGTGGAAGGGGTGATGGCAGTGAGGTTTAGGGGGCTGAGTGTAACCAGGACAGCGAGTAGATGCTGTGCAAGTAAAACCTCACTCCCCTGATCTCAAGGATGCACTAGCAACAGACACCAGTGGCTGCGTCCATCTAGCCTCCTCGTTAGAGCATCCGCCTCCCGTGCAGGAGTTCAGGGGTTCGAGACCCGCCTCAGAAGCAGCCAAAAGAGACCTGTTATAGATAGATAGATAGATAGATATGCCTGCATTGTAATTGCTGATGATTAATAGGCTGATTCTATTTATGCTGTTTGGAGGCAGACAAATATAACAGATTTTAATTACTAAGATATCTACCAAGATATAGATATATCAGCCTGTTTTAGCTGGAAATACGGGAGTCTGAAAATTTCAACCTTATCTTATGGCAATTTGGAACTTTTTTTACTTTTCTGCAAATTGTTGGCTAATCTGCATTAATTTATATCTTATTTTTATGTTTTTGTACGATCTGCTCATGTGATGGTTATTTTTAGGGGTGGAACTTCATTCTTATTTATTTTGTTTATTTTTTTTTAAAACATCGTACATTTCCATAAAATTCACATTGTATAGCCTAAATTCATACAAAATTGTTAAAGGCAAAAAAAAATTATAACAAAAGTAAATTACAAGAGGTTCATTGTCCATGGTCAATTTATTATGAGGCAGTTTATTATATATGAAAATAGACTCACGGACTTATCCTACTTTGACAAATTACCTTTTTCTCAGTGATATTTGGCAATATTTAGCGATATTTACCGGGAAGTGACGATTTTGTTCTCTTCATCTCTCTGGATGGAAATGGTGCTTTATTTGCAAAACTTTCACGCAATATTCCAATTTTGCACACAAGTTACATTTGCAACATTTGAAAGTGGAAACATAAATAATGTAGTTAATTCGAGCGACCAACTTGAATTAAGTATGGGAAATTTTTCACCCTTGTGTGTGAATTCCTATAAAATAACTGGATTTTATCTGCAAAATTTCGCCGTAATGTAAATGTAAATGTGATCGCACTTTAAATTTTTAAAAAAAAGTTTATTATTTTTTTTTTTTTATTGCAATTACGAGATTCTTAACATGCTTATTTCAGTAAGGAAGGAGGTTCGCCGATACATCAGCCAAGCAGATCTATTTATTAGCTTCAGAATCTGTGTTTGTTCAAAGAATGTCATATGACTGCTGTCAACTGGCCCCATCTTTCCTGCATCGCAGAATCCATTATCTAAATTAGCCACATTTTTACAGCTTAGCATCATTATACCAAAATATCTGACTGCAGAATGCCACTGCTGACCAATCAGGATGAAGTATTCCTGAGAGCCATGTAATAAGCACACATACTATCTCAGGTCAGTGTGTGAAACACCAAGCCAAGGCAGAATATAGTCATCAGTGAATAAATCATAGTAGCATATTAAATTGCAGTTTGAAAGGTAAATGAAAGTAGCCAGTGGCATGTCTCCCAGTTTCAGAGATTCACTGCGCTTTCAGAGTCAAATGATGGTGAGTTTGGCTCAGATCAGCTCAAAGTGAATGTGTAAGCTGCTGCGAGCCCTCTGGCTCATAAGGATGTCTGTACACATTACTGATGTTGCCAATTTCACCATGATCACTGTGATGCATAACTACTTTAAGTCTGCACAATATATATTGTTCTATATTTGAACTGGCTCACTCAAACTGTGCCATTGATCATATTTAATTAAATTCCATTTTACTTTAATGCTGATATTGCAATATTTCATAATTTACGTCTTTATCACGAGTTTATTTAAAACAGTTAAGTGCTGAATTCCATATGAGTGTACAGTTGTAAAATACCAACCCAGATTCATTGGTCTGTGGCAAAGTTTTTGCAAAATTATATTACGTTGCTTCATGTGTGTTTCATAACACTTTCAAATATAAATGTTTAGTGAGTGGCGCTAAAACACAGTTGGTTTTATCCAAATCAAGTGAAAATTAATCTGGAAATGTTTAGTTAGTTTGGGAATTATATGTATCCTCAAAGTTCGGAATTAAATCCAGTCCAGTAAGGGGCGCTAAAAGGTTAATTGTTTTGCATTTGAAAATAACCACCTACCCTAAGCTGACAAAAGCAAGCATGAGACAAAAACACATTTGCAGAAACAAACATGGCATTTTTGCTTGCTAAAAAATGTACTAGTGTTGGACCTCTTTTATCGCGACTTGAATTTCAAGGGTAGTACCAGGTGAGTTACAGAGCATGTTTACTACATCAGAAAAGTCATTCATTTAGATATTCTTATGTGATGTAAACTTTCAAATGTATTAATTGCAAACGAAAATAAGTCTTTTTTTATCAATAACCTGCCTCTACAATCATGATTTGTGTGAAAATTAATAAAAGTTATAGTAATAATGTTAACATTTCAGCTGGAAACTGTGCTGACATAGTAATAATGTTAACATTTCAGCTAAAAATTGTGTATTATATATATATATATATATATATATATATATACAGGTACATCTCAAAAAGAATAGAATATCATGAAAAAGTTACTTTTCTCTTGTAACTTATTTCAAAAAGTGAAACTTTCATATATTTTATGTGATTCATTGCATGTAAAGTAAAATATTTCAAAAGTTTTTTCGTTTTAATTTTGATGATAAGAGCTTACAGCTCATGAGAGTCAAAAATCCAGTATCTCAAAATATTAGAATATTTACATTTGAGTTTCAATAAATGATAGGGGCGTGACAAGACACTTATCCCACGAGACGAGACACGAGACTGGGTTCACGAGAACAACTTTTTTTTAAAGATTGTTAATGATGAAATATATAGGGAAAAATAGTCTTTCGTTCAACTGAAAAACACAAAATGCTAAAAATGTAGGTGCATTTTGAAATAAACTTATACTTTATGAAATTAAACTTATTTTTTAATTAATTATATGCAGTAGGCTAATAAATAACATGTAAACTAGAGCTGCACGATTCTGGACAAATCGAGAATCCTTTTTTTTTTAAATTGGAGATCATGATTCTCTCACAAAATAACATAATTTACTAGTGGTTCTGACAAAATATTAATTGCTTTAGTCTTTTAAAAATATATATATTCATTTGAACAAAATTAAAAATGAAAAGAAGGACTCCTGAATGAATGATTCAATGTCAAATACATGTTTTAAACGGTTGTCGCCAACTCCTGGCGGAAGATGATAAACATTACAATACAAGTGTTAAGATACTTTTACTTCTGATCCCAGTACTTCTGTTATTTAAATGCTGTAAGGCTGCAGCTAACGATTATTTTTATTGTCGACTAATCGATGGATTATTTTTCCGATTAGTCAACTAATCTATTGATTATTTTTCAATTGATCTATTTACTATTTTCTCATCAGTTGATGAATTCTTTAGTTAAACTATGAGTACATAATAACAGTAAATGCTGCTATTAATCTTTTATTTTATTCAAACGTTTTCTCATAATTAATACTTTACAAAAAATAAATAATAACAACAACAAGAAAGAAGGAAGGAAAGAAAGAAAAGAACAATAATGAAAGATAATAACAAGAAAAGAGTGAAAATAAATAACAATAAATAATGAATAAAAATGAAAGAAAATAACAATCAAAAAATAAGAAAAGAGAGAAAAATAAAAAATAATTATTATTAATTCATAAAAAAAAGAAAGAAAGAAAATTACAGGGCCGTGATACAGTCAATAGAAATGCACATTGTGATGCATTCACAGTTCTGTTTGGGACTGACAGCAGTTGCTTACAGGTGAAAGACTTGAAAGGTTTTATTTATTCAGGAGATTAAAACATCTGCTTGAATAAATATCTGAATATGAATGAACAGCTGAAGTCACATCCGCATTCAGGACATGAGAGTGACAGAATCAAAAATGGCGTCATAACACTGGGAAGTTTTATCACAGCTGACAGCCCGTTTTTAAAAGAATTATCCCAGTCGAAGCTTGTCCTATCATCACACAGTTAAACAACTAACAATGACTTTAAAAGTTTGTTAGCGAGTGCAGAGAGCACTGGAATAACTGAGAGCAAGAGAGCAAGTAGGAATAACTGCAGGCTGTTTTTAACGATTAATTGTGCAGCTCTAATGTAAACATTGCACAATACTTTGCGAGGATATCGTCACGTTCTCGAGACACATCGGATCTTGCAAGATCTCATGCCACGGATCTCGTCACATCCCTAATAAATGACCATCCATACAGTATAAATTCGGATATCTCTTGTTCTTTGAAACCACAATAATGGGGAAGATTGCAATGGTCCAGAAGACGATCATTGACACCCTCCACAAAGAGGGTAAGTCACAGAGGGTCATTACTGAAAGGTGTGGCTGTTCAAGGAGTGCTGTATCAAAGAATATTAAATGCAAAGTTGACTGGAAGTAAGAAATTGGGTTGGAAAATGTGCACAAGCAACAGGGATGGCTGCAAGCTTGAGAATACTGTCAAGCAAAGCCGATTCAAACACTTGGGAGAGCTTCACAAGGAGTGAACTGAAGCTGGAGTGAGTGCATCAAGAGTCACCACACTCAGACATCTTCAGGAAAAGGGCTACCAAGCCACTTCTGAAACAGAAATAACGTCAGAAGCATCTTACCCGGGCTAAAGAGAAAAATAACTGGACTGTTGCTCAGTCGTCCAAAGTCCCCTTTTCAGATTTTAATTTGCGGCCAGCCTAAGGCACAACTGTGCAATAATCATGCTGTCTAATCAGCATCTTGACATGCCACACCTGTGAGGTGGAAGGATTGTCTCGGCAAAGGAGAAGTTCTCACTAACACAGATTTAGACAGATGTGTGAACAATATTTGAGAGAAATAGCCCTTTTGTGTACATAGAACAATACTTAGATCTTTGAGTTCAGCTCATGAAAAATGGGAGCAAAAACAAAAGTGTTGCGTTTATAATCTTGGTCAGTGTATATATAAAGTGCTCAGCGTAAATGAGTACACCCCCTTTGAAAAGTAACATTTTAAACAATATCTCAATGAACACAAAAAACAAGTTTAATATAACATCTGTTTAACTTATAACACGAAAGTAAGGTTAATAATATAACTTAGATTACACATTTTTCAGTTTTACTCAAATTAGGGTGATGCAAAAATGAGTACACCCCACAACAAAAACTACTAAATCTAGTACTTTGTATGGCCTCCATGATTTTTAATGACAGCACCAAGTCTTCTAGGCATGGAATGAACAAGTTGGCGACATTTTGCCAGATCTATCTTTTTCCATTCTTTAAGAATGACCTCTTTTAGAGATTGGATGCTGGATGGAGTGATGCTCAACTTGTCTCTTCAGAATTCCCCATAGATGTTCGATTGGGTTCAGATCAGGAGACATACTTGGCCACTGAATCACTTTCACCCTGTTCTTCTTCAGAAATCCAACAGTGGCCTTAGATGTGTGTTTAGGATCATTGTCATGTTGGAAAAGTGCACGACGACCAAGGGCACGGAGTGATGGTAGCATCTTCTCTTTCAGTATAGAGCAGTACATTTGTGAATTCATGATGCCATCAATGAAATGCAGCTCCCCGACACCAGCAGCACTCATGCAGCCCCACATAAGGACACTGCCACCACCATATTTCACTGTAGGCACCATGCATTTTTCTTTGTATTCCTCACCTTTGTGACGCCATACAGTTTTGAAGCCATCAGTTCCAAAAACATTTATCTTGGTCTCATCACTCCAGAGTATAGAGTCCCAGTAGTCTTCATCTTTGTCAGCATGGGCCCTGGCAAACTCTAGGCGGGCTTTTTTGTGCCTGGGCTTTAGGAGAGTCTTCTTTCGTGGACGGCACCCATGCATGCCATTCCTCTACATTGTACGCCGTATTGTGTCACGGGAAATAGTCACCCCAGTTTGGCTTTCTACTTCTTTAGATAACTGCAGTGAACTTGCATGTCGATTTTCTTCAACCCTTCTCATCAGAAGACGCTCCTGACGAGGTGTTAACTTTCGTGGATGACCTGGACGTCTCTGTGAGATGGTTACAGTTCCATCTTTTTTAAATGTCTGTACCACTTTTGCTACAGTATTCTGACTGATAAGTAAAGCTTTGCTGATCTTCTTGTAGCCTTCACCTTTCTTGTGTAAAGAAATAATTTTCTTTCTCAGGTCTTGTGACATTTATCTTCCATGTGGTGCCATTGCTGACAGCATGAAATGGGAAGGGGTTTTCTTTAAGTAACACCCCTTTATAGTCAACTGTCACCTGTGTCATGAATAATTAGACTCACCTGTGGTTGAATTCTTGTTAAATTAGACATTTGTAGTCTAAAATGTAGCTTTGCTCCAGAGACTTTCAGTGGGGTGTACTAATTTTTGCATCCCCCTAATTTGAGTAAAACTTAAAATGTTGTTCTCTAAGTTATATTATTAACCTTACTTTCATGTTATAAGTTAAACAGATGTTATATAAAACTTAGTCTTGTCAACATTTTGGAAAATGTTTTGTGTTCATTGAGATATTGTTTAAAATGTTACTTTTCAAAGGGTGTACTCATTTATGCTGAGCACTGTATGTATATATATATATATAAAACACAGTAGCCACAACTGTATCATGTTTGGCAAGCAGCTATATTATACAGTTTAAAGAGCAGTAAAAAGCTTTTTGAGTTATTCATAATGAATGGAGTATCTTGTTTTTTGTTTTTTTGCATATTCACATTTGAGGACCTCAAATGGTAATTAAGTCCCTACCACAACGTGAAAGAGCAAGCTTTAATTCAAAGCTAAGGAGGCTGAGGTTGACTAAATCCATTTTTAACGGGTAATTAAAGCCCAAGGCAAGAGTATAGTGTCATCTTATTGATGAAGCAGTGTTTAAACTCTGGTTTAATATCTTGTTAAATCGTTAACATACTAAATACTATCTAGTTTCATCATTTTATCTGTCAGATACAGGCAAGGTCCTTTACAAGTCCGTTCCTGCTCAGCAAAAACAAAACCCAGAGGCAGCTGAAAGCAGCATAGTGTCACATCAGACACTACCCAGCCTGCCAGTTGACGCTGATGTGATCTGCAATGTTCTGGCCAGATTATAACACAAAAGAGGAGCAGTATTTCCTAACAGCAAGCTCGACAGCACACAAGAGCTTTAAAGAGGCTATCTGTAACTACTTTAACTAGCAGGTCATTTGAGAAACTACTACAACAAGTAACCCGATGACAAACACAAACCTCTTTCTGCAGTTCAAGTGGTTCTGCTGCACAATTATGAATACAGTTTGAAAGGGAGGTTTGTTGCATTGTTATATATTCAATTTCACAGAGATGAGATGTTATGACAAATGTTGATTAGCAAGCATGGTCTTACTGTGGCACTAGTAAGACCATGGTTAATCAAATCAAGGCAGATTTTTTGAATAATAATAATAGCACTAAGTCAATTACATCTCACAATGATAACGAGAAACTATTTCATTTAAAATCATTTTAATCAGTTGATATATCTATTAACTATAATATCATTATTATTAATAATTAAACATGATTACACATAGTAGAAGGTATTTAATGCAAGAGGTCAAACAACAATGTGACTAATTATTTAACTCTAATTCTGCGCTTTGCTGTGTCAATCCTGTTTCATACTGTAAGAAGGACATGACTGAAGACTTACATTAAATATGAATGCACTTGGTGTCCAGATATGAAATGGTCATGGTCACTATGTAGTGAATCTGCAGGATTAGAAAATATGATTGGTCTCAAATATTTCACAGTGCTTGTATCGTGCACAGCAGCAGCTGCTGTTGAAGGACTGGGGGCTGTTGCCAGACGGAATAGCACAGGTGGGGAGGGGGCTCTATGTATTACTGCTGTTCCAGAGGACGCAAACGGAGGACAGATACTTAGCAGAATTAGATTTACTAAAAGGAGACTTTATTGTTTTTAAAGGTCATTTGCTTATAATCCCCTCATGGCTCTTGGTGCTCCTTTTGCATTCTCATCAAGAACGCTGTAAAGTACACAATTTCTTTATAGACATTTATATGGTGTGGTTCAGACTTTTCAGCATTAACAGAGTAAGAATAGATAGGATTTGTGTTCTGAACATTCTCACCACTTAGTGAAATCACTCATTTTAGAGACAGTTCATGCAGGGAACATTACCGGATTATCCCAGTCTCTCTTTCTCTCTCTCTTTGGTTGTTGCATTACCTGTTTCTTCAGGATTCTAATTGAATTACTTTTAGAATTGAAACTTGAAATGTTTTTATTTGTTTATTTTTTATTTTTTGAATGCAAGAACATGACCTGTATGACTTATTTGATCCATTCTGGTAAACATGGTTTATAGAAATGTTTTACTGCCAAAGATGTGCAGAATTAGCTGACTGCAGCCTTTGCAGAAGTCGTGTACTGGTCAGGGGGTATGAGCCGGTAATAACATTTCATTAAAGCATTATTTTTATTGCATATTTAATGTTAATTAAATATTACCAAGGTAACACTTCAAAACTTCATATAGTGAGAATATAATATTCATTGAAAAAAAAAAAATTTAAAGGAAGGTTTTTCAAATCCATGTGACTTTCTTTTTTCTACAGATCATAGAACAAGAAAATTTTGAAAAATCAACAATTGCATATAAAATAGGGTGACCTTACGTGCCATTTTTGCCAGACACTTCCTTGCCAATATTTGTTTTGGCTTTGTTTTCCTGTTTTCATACTTTCTGAAGGTAATGATCTAAAGGTAGGTTGACCAAAAACAGGCATTGTACATAATGGGCCAATCATGGTGTGTGAATACACATACATATTAGGTGTGTTCTACTTAAAGCGGTGCAGCTCAGACCGATCAGTGTTTGACATCAAAGTGCCTCGATAGCATTTTGAAAGCATAAGGAACGTCTGTATGGTACTTTGATGTCATACACCAATCGGTCTGCACATGCAAATAAAGCCAAAACCAAGATATTTTAGACAATATAGAAATCCTGGCCAGGACGCGTCCGGTAAAAATGGCATGTATGGTCACCCTATATAAAAGGGATGGTCATTCCAAACCTCAATGACATTTTTCTGTGGAACACAAAAGAAGATATTTTGAAAAATGCCTTTATGCTTTTTTTCATATAAAGAAAGCCTGTTGGCCCACTCTGACATCCATTGTATGGACTTTTGTATTCCACAGAAAAAAGTCAAACAGCTTTTGTGCAGAATGAAAGAGAGTAAATGATGTCAGAATGTTCATTTTTTTTGAGTGGCTGACCCCTTTAAGACTTTAGCAAGCGATGGTAGGCTATTCAATTAAAAATCCTTTTGCTTTTGTTATGTCTCTTGCTTCCAAAATGGAATAGGCCATTTACTTTTGTCAAACATGTGAGGTCTGTATGAACAGAATGGTCCTGGACCCCTGCCCCCATGTGCTTCAGAAAGGAGTCGAGAATGCATGTCAGTCGTCTTATGATGGTGGTTAGCGAAGCGTACACATTCACACATACACGCAATCATTACCTTCCATAATAGGATTATGCCGTTACTGTACAGCTGCCAGACATCATTAAGAAAAAGGTGAGCCATATGCAGCATGAATGGATGAAGTTGTTTGGCACATGGAGGGTGGGCGGCCACGTGAGACCCCGTTGAGGAAATATGGCCTGGCATTCTCACTTTAGCTTCTTAGCTCTTCTGCTACTATGAGTCGAGCTCTTCCGGGGATAACAGCTGCTGTCCCTGGGGGTGTTATGGTTCAGTAATGGGAGTGTGTTTGTGTGTGTGTGTCTATGACTGCACGACTAAAGTGGGCCAGAGATGGCAGCCAAATACAGGCTCAAAGCCCTGCAGTGCTAAATTCAAGAAGGCAGAATAACAGCCCAGCCTGAGGCCTGGCAACCTGTTTTCCTGCCTTTTTCCTCTCTTCCTTCTTCCTTCTTCTGTTTTTCAGCTGTTCATTAGCCATCCATTGAGAGAGAGCTATGGGTGTTTGCGCTTCACTTCAGGCACCGCGAGCTGGTATAGATCGGATCTGGCCATAGCGGTGTGTAACTCTTTGTGGCAGCGACGGGATGAATGAATAATGCAGCCATGGTAGCGTCATTCAGGGAACAATTGTGCTGGTTAATATTCATGGCATGGAGATTCAGATGGAGTTGTGAATCGCTTTACAATCTTTCAAGAGTCCCTCAGCAAACTAACCTTGCCTGTGTGACACATGTGAAAACAGGTTTTATGTGGGATTTCCTGAGCGAAACAGGACATAACACTTGCGGTGTGAATCAGAGTGTTTGTATACTACATGTCATGAGCAAATCGTACACATGTGAGTAAGAGAGGCTGAGTGTGAACTTGTGTGAAAGTGCACAAGAGTGTGTGTGAGGCAGGGCAAGAGCGCCTGCAGCAAGCAGCTCCAGCCTAGTGTGCTTTCAAATGCCTACGTCAGAGCTGTTTTCAACAGAAACACTGTGAATTTCACCCACAGGACTTTTTATTTCATTTTTTTAAATCTGCTTTTGAATTCCTTGCAGCCACACTGATTTTGTCAGAGGAGTAAGAATGATATTGTTGGCTTGTATTCTTTGTCTCTGTCCCTTTGCTACTCGAATGCTCTGTGATCCATGATTTGTGGTTGGTCATTCAGTGGTTTTACAGACTGCTGTGCTGAATATTTAGTCAGAATGTTTGTGAATCTTTATAATTGCTGAAGGTGAAATATAAGCCATCAGTGCTATGTACTGACACCACAAAGCAAAGTGCAGGCTAAAAATGTTTGAGTGGTTTGAGAGCTCCCACGAGAGAGATAGCTTAACAGCAAAGTTCATCTGGTATAGTGTATTACATATAATTTAATATACTATAATTATATAATAATATTTTTAACGTCTGTTTTCTCTTGCAAATGAGCTTAGCTGTGTGATTTTGCTTTTATTATATTATATTATATTATATTAACATTTTGCATAGACACTATTTTAGGCTACTGTTTTAGGTAATGTAGACGGACTACAATGACGTAGAAATTATTGGCAATAGTAATTCAATGCTGGTTAGTGTTAATATAATACACATTGTGAAAATAATCTATACTCACTATAGATTAAAAAAATCTTGAAAAATTATTATGATGCAACAAGATCCAAGATTCATTCAAATGTAGGTACCAGTGGATGGAAGAAGTCCTCAATAATAACTGCAATTTCACATCCAGGTCTGTACCCAATCTGGTGCAGAACAGAGCGCCTGCTTTTTATGATCCTATCAATTCTCAGTTCAATAAAATCAAGTTGTGCCCCATTTCTCCCACTGAAAATCCTGTTTCACTAGGGAATACATCTTATTAGGCAAATGAAATGGGTTGTGAATGCTGTTTCATGTTAACTGTGATGTCCATAATGATAAAGGACATTACTTTCTGTGAGAATTTTGCTAAAAAATGTTGCAACTAAAATATGTGACAAATAAGATTAATTATGACCCTTGTATGTGCTCATCCCAAAGTTGCTAATTGTTTGTTTCTTTGATGGCACAACAGGCTCATTTGAGCTAAACTTTCCAATAAGATTTGCTAGTCCGTTCCTTAACTCCATCCCAGACGCATCCTCATAAAGATGTACTTTCCGTTGATATTGCTATTAATGGCTTCATATTCCTGCCCTGGAGCGGCACCGTTCCTGCTCTTATGTAATGATTTACATATTTAGCTATGGTTGTTATTGCTTCAGCAGCTGGCAGAGTTGGGTTTTACACAATAAAAGAGAGCGTTGATGGCACCAATATTTGTTAAAGCTTTCTCCATCTAATTAGCATATCGCTTTTGCTAAGCATCGGCTGTGCATTGTTCCCGGGGTTCCCGGTAGTTTTGACACTGGGTCAGGAGGGGGAGGGGCCCTAAACTAAGCCATTAATGACTGAACACTAATACCCAGGTGTAGATTAGAAGTGGCAGTGCTGCACGGCCGTAGCCGTGAACTAGAATTATTGTTGACACTTTTGTTGTTATGATACGTGTGTGGTTGTCATTGAAGCGCAGATAAGACGTGCATATTAAAATGCCACTTATTTTGCGTAGATGCAACTAAATATAAAATGAACCGCAGACAACTTGGACTAAATATCCTAAAAGTGGTGAGTTGCAATGTTAAAATTCCTACATTTGAAGTCTAAGCTACGTACATTATTGTCAAGAGATCCAACAGAAGCAAAACGCATCCATACTGTGCATTGACTCACAATATATACACAAACACGACTGTTTCCCAAGATTCCCAGCTGGTGACTGAGTCTTTCTAGCTGACACCAGTGCTCTTTGAGCTCTGTAGGATTACGAGTGATTCTTTTCTTCAGGCTTGCCTCAGGTTTCTGTCACAAGCTCATCTCCATGTACAGCTTAACATATGCATGGCTTATTCTCCAGGGCTCATCCATACAACCGTATCTCTCAATCATGAGGGAGAAACAGCAGTCTCAGGCTCTGTTGTTGCTCGTCACCACAGAATTTGTGTGCCTTTTTGTTTTGTGCTCTATCACAGATTAGACAAAGAAGGTTTGTCTTACCTTACGTAGTTGCAGTTATTTCCACCACATGCTGCTGCATGCTTCATTGATTAAAAAATCCCTCCATCTCTCACTCTTTGTCTTTGTGTTTCTCTCTTGATTTCTTATTCTCCTCTTCTTTGTTTTTGGTCAGAGCATCCGTGTATTTTTTTGTGCTGTGGCTTCTGCATCAAATTGGAAACATGGGCTGTAATTGGGGACGAATCTGCCAGTAGTCTCCCCCGTCTCTCCTCTCTGTCAGACGTGCTCTCACTCAAGCTCACAATCCGAGAGAGAGAGGGATGTGGGCAAGACCCTGCAGTAACGGTGTGATAATTTGCTTGGTGGTTGTTCTCTGTCTCTCCCCCTGATTTCTCTGTCTTCATTCAGCGTGGCGGTCGTGGCTCAGTCGGGCTGTCAGAATGCATGGAGACACATCTGTGAATGTGTTTATGTGGCTCTAACGTAGCCTCTTCGGCAAGGCAGAGACCCCCTCCTTGCTCAAGATGTGCTCACTAATGGCATGTACCATTGTGGCTCAGAGCAGGGTGGGCTGTGAGGGAAGGAGGGGATAGGGAGAGAGAGAGAGAGAGAGAGAGAGAGAGGGGCAAGAGGGGGGAAATAGGCTTGGTGAACAAATTGAGTGGGTCTGTGCATGAGTGCATGTATTTGTTGTTTGACGTGTCTTACTGTCATTGTACATAAAACAAAACAGGGGACATTTTGCTGGGTTGTAATTCATGTATGAAGATTTTGTATGTCACTGCTGACCTTTGAATTAATAGGGAAGTATGAATATTTTGAAATATGCACCACTATTTAAAGACATGATGTCTATATGAAAAAATATCCAAATATCCAATGTCTACATGTCTATATCCCAAAATGTCTATATTTATTCACCCTCATGTAACTCCAAACGTGTTTGGCTTTCTTTTCTGTGTGGAACACAAAAGAAGATACTAGTAAAAGTATAATAAGTATACAATAGCACATTGCTCATAAATAATTCGCAAACTATTTGTTTATTTTTAATTCATAGTTTAAAAATTAATATAGTCTGGCTATATAAGCGGCCGCTTCACCATAGGATCTTCAGATTTCTTCTCCTTCAGCGACGACGACTTCTCTTTGCTAATCTATGTGACTCGAATCCCTTCTCACCGTTGACCAGCCTTTGCAGTGGATAAAGATTTCTAGCTCAGCTGATCTCCCCGCTGATTCGCGCTCTCAAGCCGCTCAGCGCCTGCAGCAGCCGCGGTCTTACGTACCCCTGCTGCCATCCGGCGAACACTTGAAAGAGCAGTTAAATAGCAAATTTCTTCTCGGCGCTGTTGCAAATGCCACGCAGTAACTGTCGATTGTGCACGGCTTCCCTGCACGCCGTTTGCAGAGAGCTTTCTTTTAAAGGCCAATTCACACCGCACAGACAAACGCCAGCAAACTCCAATAAACAATTTGTCTCAAGTTGGCCGTTGGATTTAGAATCTTATGAAAAATAACTGCCATGTTCACACTGCACCAAGAGACACCGACCAACTCTCACTGACTGGGGAGAAAATGGATGATCCTATATCTATAAGAATATTCAGTTGGGTGAAAACAAACTCCAACCAAAGCCAACAGGGGCAACACACTGATCCAACAAACTCCAACAGACTACTTTGTTGGAGTTTGTTGGCGTTTTTCTGTGCGGTGTGAATTGGCCTTTAGAGAGCGACTCCGCACCTCGCGCCCTCCCGTTTTTTTTCCTCTCAGGGACCTGTGGAAAAGCGAGGCAGTGGATCACAGCACGCTGAGATGAGTGAGCTTAAGTCGGCTCAGACCCCGTGTTCCTCACTCTCTTCCCCCGAGAGAGGCTGATCCCATCTTCTTCTCCTGTGCAGACCAGCGTCCCTCTGTGGCTGCGAGCGACATGGTCTCATTCGGGGGAAGCAAAGATGAGATCCCCGATGACAGCTTGTCACTGGCTGCATCAGATGTAGAGGAGCTGTCAGGCTCGATCTATGCTCTGCAGCTGGCTCGAGTCGCCCCAGATCTGCGCCGACTCCCCAGCCTACCAAGACTGCACCACCGGCTACCCAGCTAGAACACAAGCCTTGCGCCTCAAGACAGATATTGTTCAGCTAGATGCCGCCTGCCTCCTAAGCACCACGGATCCCAGCCCAAGATTGTGCTGGACCCAGTGCCAAAGGCGTCGTCCTGATCTATGGAACAGGAAGAGCGAGTGGACAAGTCCAGCTGGTGATGGTTGAGGAGAGACCCCCCCACATGATTGTAAAGCGCTTTGGGTGTACAGCAATACACAATAAAAGCGCTATACAAATGCATCATTCATTCATTCATCCGTTCAGTTCCGGGTGCCGAGGGCAATGTGTTTTTCGCACTTACTGGGCCCGTACAAGCATTCAAACAGCTTACCGCTGCTATAGCGGATATAATAAAACACAAACATTCTCAAAAAGAGAGTAGATTTCCTCTTCCACACAACATGAGTGGCCCGTCCCCACATGGCCACAAACTGCTCAAAGCAATCCAACCTCTTGTCACGCAGGCCGAGGCCTGGCAGGCCATCCCCGTGGTGTCCGATTGGGTTATGGGGATAATAAAATGAGTTTGCTCACTGCAGTTCGCTTGAAGACCCCCGCACTTCAGCGACGTGGTCCCCACCCTTGTTCAGAGCAAGGATGCACACATCCTGCACTCTGAGGTGATGGCTTACCTGGAAAAAGGCGCCATAGAACAGTCCTTCCAGCCCAGAGTGAGTCAGGCTTCTACAGCCGTTACTTCCTCATCCCCAAAAAAGATGGCGGCCTACAGCCAATCCTCGATCTCAGAACCCTGAACAGCGCCCTCATGAGGTGGCCGTTCAGGATGATTTTGTTGAAACAGATCCTCTTGCAAATATGCCCATATACTGTATATAAAATATATAATAAACCCATATTATATACTGTTTATTTTCCCCAGATCTGAAAGACGCTTACTTTCATATCCAGATAGCCCCCCACAACAGGCCATTCTTGAGATTCGCCTTCGAGGGTGTGTCTTATTAGTACACGGTCCTGCCTTTTGGACTGTCCCTTGCTCCCCGCACTTTTACGAAGTGCATGGACGCTGCTCTTTCCCCTCTAAGACAGATGGGAATCCGCATTCTCAACTACCTTGACGACTGGCTCGTTCTCACCCTGTCAGAGGTGGAATTGTTGTACCACAGATCCCTCCTTCTCAGCCACTTAGAGTGCCTGGGACTCAGGGTCAACCTTGCCAAGAGCGCACTGTCTCCCAGCCAACGGATATCGCTCCTGGGAACAGTTTTCAAATCGGTCCAAATGAGGGATGCGGTCACGCCAGAGAGTGCTCCGTCCATACAGCGGCTGGCAGCCTCCTTAGCAACAGGAGCCTCTCGCCCTCTCAAATTGTTTCAGAGAATGCTGGACCTCATGGGCTCCACGTCCCCAGTGCTACAATTGGGCCTGCTTCCTATGCGGCCCCTTCAGCGCTGGCTGAAACCGAGGGTTCCATCCAATGCCTGGTGTTACAGACACCTGCGAATCAGGGTGAACCAGGCCTCTGAGCCCTTGGAAATATCATCAGTGGATGGAACAGGGCGTACCCTTGGTAATGGTCTGCAGAAGGAAGGTAGTCTCGACAGATGCTTCCAACATGGGTTGAAGGAGGAAGGAAATCTCCACATCAACTGCCAAGTAATGCTAGCAGTGTGTCGAGCCCTTCATGCCTTTTTACCAGACCTCCTCTTCACTCTAGTAGAACGCCTCTTGGAATGGGCACAGCACAACCTGCGTTCGCTCAGAGCAACGCATGTGCCAGGCCTCCCTCCACACTCAAGGTCTATGTAGCAGCTATAGCAGCCTCACACGCTCCTAAAGCGGGCCAGTCAGTGGGCAGGAACAACCTAGTTGTTCGTTTTCCTGCAAGAGGTGTTGCCTCGTCGTGGGCGTGGTCTAGCGGAGTGTCCATCGCAGAAATATGTGTGACGGCCGGCTAGTTCCCGTATCTCAGGGAACCGAGGTTGCGATAGTAACCGAGTACGTTATGTACTTTGTCAACAAATTATTATTGTTTAATTAGCTAATTTTTAAGAGTTACTGTTTGTTATCTTTTGTTACAAGGAGTTTCTATGGTTATTAGGAGTAAAAGTCCTTATTGTTTCATAGAAAATAGTAAATTGCTATTAATTGTGTTTTAAACCTACATTTATTAGACATTAATTATATAATAGTATAATAGCAAGTGTTCATAATGTGTATCAATACATTAAGTGGGGATAAATGTGTATAAATTTTTACATATACATATTTATTTATTATTAATTAATTACATTTTAATGCTCATTGTTTTTATATTTAGATATCTGTGTGTAACATTTATCGGTACAGAAAATAATCGGTTCCACTTTATGTTAGGTGGCCTTTCTTTTAAGGCCACCTAATATAAAGTGGGACCAAATAATCTAATTGATAATCTCATTGATCACAAATTCAATATAATCAGCTGATTGATTCCATGAAGTAACTATAAACTAATACTTTGCAAATGACTTGTAAGTACTATGTTGTGTACTTATTATCAAGTGGTTCACACTTCATATTAGGTGGCCTTATCTACTATGTACTTACATAAAAAAAGTAAGTACAATGTTCGTATTGTGTTTATATTGTTTTGCAAAACACTTTTGCTGTTATTAAGGTGGGATATGGGTAAGTTTAGGAACAGGTTGGTGGTATGGTAGGTTTAAGGGTGGGTTAAGGAGTAAGATATGGGCCAACAGTGTAATTATAAATGTAATTACATAAATTAATTATGGATGTAACTGCATATAGGCATTTTAAGTACAATGTAAAAACATGTATGTACACAATAAGTGCATTGTATTAAATTATTCATTTAAATGTAAGTGCATAGTAGTTAAGGCCACCTAATATAAAGTGGGACCATAAAGTGTAACCAATAGTTTTTTTCTCCATACAATGAAAGTCAGTGGGGTCCAGTATTGTTTTGAATGATTAACTTACATTATATGGACAACATTTTTTTTCAAAATATCTTTTTGTGTTTTGCAGAAGAAAGAGAGTCAGAGAGGTTTTGAAACAACATGAGGGGGAGTAAATGAAAACAGAATTTGGTTCACGTCCCTTTAAATCATGATGTAGTCTCTATATATTTTATCTTCCAGGCAAAATTTCTGCATGTTACCAGTAATATGAACAGGGATCCAAAAAAAAGGATACAGATATGTATAATATTTCAAAGGCATGTAGAGCATGATGCTAGCATTGGCAAGGCCAAGTGTTTGATTGCCAGGCAATTCATGAACTGATAATGTGCAAATCTTGAATGCAATGTAATTCATCACTTTGGGGGAAAAAGTGTCTGCTAAATGCATGAAGGTAAAAGTGTGCGGCTTGAATTTTCTAGATTATCAGACTTTTACAAAGTGATAGTCTTCCTGGCAGATAAAAAAAAAAAAGCTAAAAAAACCCACAAATTTGCCTTAATACGGAGCAAGGAGCATCATATCTCGAGATGAATGTATTAGAGAGGCATGGGGTCTTTTGGTTCTTTTGACCCTAGCCATCAAAAATCCATTAACACAATAACAACTGCCTAGAAACACCTCAGCAACCATACAGAACACCCTAGCAACCATGTAACATATCTCAGTACCAGAATATCATAGAGACACGAGGCTATGCAATATTTAATTTGAGACAAAATAGCACCCGTCACATTTTCTTCAGAAAATGTTCCTAGTTTCTATATTTGTTCACAGTTCTTACTGTATGTGACTCTTTTAAATGTCATTTTATTATAGCCTCTCTTTCCATCCTCCCTTGAGAACCAATTCTCCGTAGCACTTTTCCATCTGGGTTCATTTCCAAAAAGCCTAGCAACATTTTGGAATCGTGTGGGAATATTAAACATTCGGACATGCGGCCAATGGCATCAGCACATGTACATTGAACAGATGGATCTCTGTGCAATCTGGAGTGCATGATAAAATATGCATCCATGTCACCACTAACTCTGGCCTGACAAAGTCCTTTCTATTGTGTTGGGAAAAAAACTGATTTATATACTGATGAATAATGTATGGGCAAAGTCATTCAAGCTCAAAGTAATTAATCATTTAGAGGGGAGATCAACCATTCTGTTTTACAGCTGATGTATGAAAACACAAGGGAAATTATGTCAGAAATACATTTGATTTTATTGTCAATACATTCATGCCAGTTAATTGCAATAAATGGATGATTTAACAAACCCACTTTTCGATCAGACATTAACATTAATTATATACTTCCTGATACATTTTATATGCCGAAAGGATCTGTCGGCTGTGCCGTGGGATACAAAAGCCAGGGTCTTGCAGGGTCGATGCCGTCTGGATAAATATGTACAAGCAGAGTGTACAAACCCCTCTTAAAGTGATGGGTCAGCCCAGTGGCGAGAGAACATTCAGAGCTCTTGGAGTAATACGATGGCGAGACATTTTAAATAAACATTAGTTTGTGGTGTACCACCCGCTGACAGCATGAGAGCATAAGACAAGTCAGTGTTTGTGCAGCCTCACCCAGAAGACGAGAAATTATTCAAGTGTGACACAGAGGATGATTGTCAACAGGCACCGGGGTCAGTCAGCTGTAGAGAGGGAACCAGTGAGCACTTAGAATACAAACAAAATGTACAAATAAGATGAATTTGAATTCAATTGGCCTTGTCCCAAAGTATGATGAATATTAATTGGAATGACAGAAAAATAGATTTAGTGCAGTCTGTGTTGGATAGTTAAAGAAACAGTTACTTATAATATGCATTTTGTGTGAATTATTATTATTTTTCATTCATTTTTTTGAATATATCAGTATATTATTAATGTTTTATTAATAAACTGATGCATATTAATAAAACATTAATAGTAAAATTAAATTATTAAATTAACCTTCATTTAAAAATTTCAAATGAAATTTAAATCATGTGTTTTAATAGACACTACAAATACAGTGCTTGTGTCAATTTCCTTAAATTTCCTTTACATTACATAATTGTAAACTCTTAAAATTTACATAATGTAAATTGGAATTTCATTTTTTTAATTTATGAATTAAATTCATTAAGGCATTTTAGCTTTAAATCCTCACTTCCAGTGATTTATAAATAATATATATTATAATATATAATATATATTTATAAATAATATATTTATAATATATTATAATTATAATATATTATAAAAAAATATATAAATAATATTAAGCAATATTAAGCAATAAAGTTCACCAATATACTTGTTTAGGACTGTTTTTGCTTGTTAAAAGTGCTTGAGCATATTTCTCTCCTGATTCAGACGAGACAACTTTTTAACAGGAAAAAGCAATATTATATTTACTTCTGAATGGTGCACAACCTGGATATGCATGCTCAGATTTATTTCCCAATTTTTTTTAAATATATTATTCTGTGATATTTACTAAGTTTACTGGATGACCTTTAATTTAATAATTTGCCTTTTATTATTAAATGCTAAATTAAGCTTAGCCCTTTCTTCTTTTTACTGGAGCTTAAAAATAACTGGGGCTTTTTCTCAGTACACTTTCTTTATGCTATTTAGAAGTTTCTGATGAAGAACTGACAGACGCACTAACAATCACAGAGGGAGGAGATGATGTTAGTGGAAAAGATGAAAAGCCACTGAAGCATGCGCTTGATTTCAGCAGTTGCATGTTAAATTCAGTTGAAGGGCGTTATGCAGTATTTTGAGGGTGACACTATTGTGCCTTTCAGACCTTCCCAGTGTGAGTCAGAATCTGTGGGCATTAAGCTGGGCTACAGCCATAAATGTCACAGTAAATCACTTGTGAAAAGTAAAAGTGAAGCTTATAAAATAAAACAGAAGCTTTGTTAGAGGCTACATTATGCTGAGTAATTAAGTATAATAAGTGCTGTATCCCGATTTATATGTAAATACAAGAGACTCATTTGACAACTTTTTAAATAAACATTAATCAAAACTGCATTTGTTTGTCTGCAGACTGTGTTGTATAGGGGTTTATTCTATTTTGTGATTTAATTGTAATGGAAAGCATTTAAATGAGAGATCCAACCATGGGAAATGGAGCGTGCCTCTGTGATAGCTGTGCCCGGGGCAGTACTCTGTGCCAAACATTGGTGCCCTGGGTCAACTATGACCGAATTTGCCACTGACTAGAGGGAAGGATAATCCTCAATGTAATGTTTTTATAACAAAGTGTAAAGGCACATAAGACAGAATGATTGAAATTTAAAGGAGTATGTCACCCAAAGATTTTAAGCTAAAAATATATATATCAGGCCAGGCCATCCCAGATGTAAATGAGTTTGTTTCCTCATCTGAACAGATTTTGAGAAATTTAGCATTACATCACTTGCTCACCAAAGGATCATATGCAGTGAATGGGTGCCGTCAGAATGAGAGTCAAAACAGGTGGTAAAAACTTCACAATAATACACAAGTAAGAATCCAGTCCATCAATTATCCTTGTGAAGTGAAAAGCTGCTTGTTTGTAAGAAACATATCCATCATTAAGGCATTTAACTTTACATCATAACTTCTGGCCAAAAATATTATTATTTAATCCATAATAATGCTTCCTCCAGTGAAAATACATATTTTTCCTTCAGACAAGACAACTTTTTTAATGAAGAAATAAATATTGTGGATAGAGGAATAATTTTAGTAAAAAAAAAAAGATTTTGATGGATTTGTTTCTTACAAACAAGCAGCTTTTCACTTTAAAAGGATAACTGATATACTGGAGTCTTACTTTTGGATTATTGATCAGCTGTTTGCACCCTCATTCTGACGGCACCCATTCACTGCAGAGGATACATTGTTGAGCAAGTGATTTAATGTTAAATTTCTCAAAATCTGTTCAAATGAAGACACAAATGTATCGACATCTTGGATGGAAATGGATAGATCACATTTTAGGATTACAGAAAACACAGTAAAAGGGATTTTAATGATTTTTTTTTTGTCTATTGCAGTAACATTAATTGCGGTAACAGTCCTAAAAGGTTGGGAAGGTTTTGTTAGAAGGGAACAGGTGTTGCAAAAGTAAGACCACTGATCTGTTGATAATTCTTGTATTTTGTTCCTCTTTTTATAGCAGCAGTACATTGATTACAGCAGGAGATTGTGACTGAGTTACATCCACAGCACAGAATGTCAATACACAAACCTTTTCTAACCCTGCTCATGTTTGATCACACAGTCACTACTAGAACACGCAGATCCTTGTAGGATGTTAGTCAAAACAAATTACTTTATTCTGTAGCAGTAAAATGGCATTCAAACCTGCTGGATAGTTAAAGACTAGGCAGAACATTCAAAAATCCTTGAAGATTGATTTAGGCTGTATGTAATTTGGAAGCAACCTAGCTAAGCAGTTGTAAGATTGCTATGTTGTTCCTACTGTTCGCTGCGCAGTTCCTAGATGGTGTCAAGTTGTTGCATTGCTAAGGTGTTGCTGGGTAGGCTAGTTGCTAAGGTGTTCTTAGATAAGTGAAAGCAAACAACACATATGTACATAAGAGCAATCAAAGGTAAAAAGTAATCAGTTATTGGCAGGCTTCAGAGTCTATCAGAATTGCTCTTGTGTCAAGAGTGAGAGATGAAGGACTCCGTTTATGATGAATATGAGGCATTGGGATGATGAATGGTCACTATCTTCTCTAATACGTTAGAAACGGTTGCCCCCATCAAATTAAAAGAGGTTAGAAAAAAGCATCCTGCGTCATGGTACAACATTTATACCCATTCTCTCAAGAAAGAAACTCGTAATATTGAGTGCAAATGGAGAAAAACTAACTTGGAAGTCTTAAGAATTGCGTGGAAAAACAGTATGTCCAGCTATAGACAGGCTCTAAAAGCTGCCAGGACCGAGCATATCTGCAAACCAAAACAATTTATAGATAATAACCAAAACAATCCAAGGTTTTTATTTAGCACAGTGGCTAGGTTAACAAATAACCAGACGTCACCCGATGTAAATATTCCCTCACAGTTTAATTATAAATTTATGAATTTCTTCACAGATAAAATAGATAACATAAGAAATACACCAACAAATGTAGATTCTATAGCGTCTAGTACTTCAGCTTCATTCATCGCACCCAAAGAAAAACTGCTATGTTTTACAACTATAGGACAGGTTGAGCTAAATAAACACATCACTGCATCTAAAACAACAACATGTTTATTAGATCCTGTACCCACTAAATTACTGAAAGAGTTGTTACCTGTAGCAGAAGTACCGCTTCTCAATATTATTAACTCCTCGTTATCTTTAGGTCACATGCCAAAACCATTCAAGCTGGCGGTTATTAAGCCTCTTATTAAGAAACCACAACTAGATCCTAGTGAATTGATAAATTACAGACCCATTTCAAATCTTCCGTTTATGTCTAACATTTTACAAAAAGTTGTGTCTGCTCAATTGCGCTCCTTCTGGCAAAATAAAAAAGATATATCTATGAAGAATTTCAGTCAGGTTTCAGGCCCCGCCATAGCACAGACACTGCTCTTGTTAAAATTAAAAATGACTTGCTTCTTGCGTCAGACCAAGGCTGCATCTCATAGCTAGTTTTACTTGATCTTAGTTCTGCGTTCAACACTATAGATCATGACATACTCATAGATCGATTACAAAGCTATAAGGGTATTCAAGGGCAGGCTTTAATGTGGTTTAAATCTTACCTGTCCGATCGCTACCACTTTGTTTATTTAAATGGAGAGGCGTCTCAATTATCACCAATAAAGTATGGAGTACCACAATGATCTGTTCTAGGTACTCTGCTATTTTCAATATACATGTTGCCCCTTGGTAATATTATTAGAAAATACGTGATTAGTTTCCATTGTTATGCTGATGATACTCAACTATATATCTCAGACCAGATTAAACTTCTAAATTATCTAAGCTAACAGAGTGTGTTAAAAATATAAAAGATTGGATGACCAATAATTGTATCCCATTAAATTCATATAAGACAGGGATATTACTTATTGGAGCAAAAAACAGTACACAGAATCTCTTGGATCACAATTTGCAACTATACGGATGTCCTGTTACTTCCCCTACAGTCAAAAATATGAGTGTTACATTAGACAGCAACTTGTCTTCTGAAAATCATATTTCCCATGTTACAAAAACGTACTCGGTTACTATCGTAACCTCGGTTCCCTGAGATACGGAACGAGTACTGCGTCTTGTAAAGACGCATATGGGAAAATGCCTTTTTTCTCCTGAACTGAAGTCTTATTTAATCACGCAGTGAAACTGCACGACTATTGGTTCGTGCAGGTGTAGAAAACGAACCAATGGGTCGGCAGCGGAGCTGCACGAACCTATGGCGACGATCTGGCGCCAATATTCCCGCCAAACGGGCGGGGCATCTGGCTATAAGCGGTCGTTTCGCCGCCATAGGATCCTCAGGTTTACTTCGACTGAAGCGGCGACTGAGTCGTGCAGCTACCTGGCACGGCAAAGTACGCAGTACTCGTTCCGTATCTCAGGGAACCGAGGTTACGATAGTAACCGAGTCGTTCTATCGATACTCCACTCGCACTGCGTCTTGTAAAGACGCATATGAAACTGAATTTAATCACGCCGTGCTAGGGTAGATGAATGACTGTATATACTTCCATAAACATAAATGCCCATAGGGAAGTAAGTAGTATACTTCAGGCTAAAGCGAGCTAAACTCATAGAGGTCGTGCTCGGCCTGGATAATCGTTCCACTTCTGTATACTCAGTTAACCGGAGTATGCAGGGTGCCAATTAGAGAGCCTGAGCGCATTGCGGTCAAGAAATCTCTGACAGGATTGTTCCCACAGCGTATGTGTACAAGCTCATCTAAGCAGAGAGGACTCTGGCCTGTAAGGCCGGTATGTCCAGGTTATAAAACCTAGCAAATGTGGACGGAGTGGCCCAGCCAGCCGCCGTACAAATCTCTGTAATGGATACACCGCTAGACCACGCCCATGCGAGGCGATGCCTCTAGTCGAATGGGCTCGTACTCCAATGGGGCATTGCAGGCCCAAAGAAGAGTATGCCAGCATGACAGCATCCACTATCCACTTAGAGAGTCTCTGCTTCGTGACCGGATGTCCTTTGGTGCGGTTACCGAAGCTAACAAAGAGCTGTTCCAGTATGCCTAAAAGGGGCGGAACGCTCAAAGTAGATTCTCAGAGCTCTGACAGGGCATAACAAAGATAACTCCTCCTCAGGACGGAGGAAGCGCGAGAGGCGTGATGACCTGAGCTCTGAACGGGGTTGAAAGTACCTTAGGTACATAACCATGCCTTGGTTTCAGGGACGACCTTGGAGTCGTTAGGCCCAATTCCAGGCAGGCAGGGCTAGTAGAGAGCGCCTGCAGGTCTCCAACTCGCTTAACCGACGCTAGTGCTAGTAGCAGAGCAGTTTTCAGCGAAAGTGACCGGAGGTCCGTAGACTGTAGCGGCTCAAAAGGAGGGCCTTTCAAGGCCCTCAGTACAGTGGGCAGATCCCATGACAGTAAGGGGCCGAGGTGGATTCAACCTCCTGGCTCCCTTCAGAAAACGGACAACTGAGTTGTCTCTGCCTACCGACTGGCCCGCTATAGGGGCATGAAAGGCCGCTATAGCTGCTACGAACACCTTGAGTGTAGAGTGAGAACGTCCTTTATCTAGCAGTTCCTGCAGAAAGGACAGAACCACCGCTAACTCAGAGGTAGAGGGGTTTTCACCACGGTTGAGGCACCAAGTGGAGAAAACAGACCACTTAAGGGCATAGAGGCGTCTCGTGAGACGGGCTCTAGCCTCAGAAATGGTGTTTAACACTCGCTCTGGGAAGCCAGTAGGCTCCCATTGAGCTGCCAAATGTGAGAGCCCACAGCTCGGGTCGAGGTGCCATATTGTTCCGTTCGCCTGAGAGAGGAGATCCCGTCTCAGGGCACGGGCCAGGGGCTGCTGTCAGTAGCTGAGTCAGCTCTGACAACCAAGGTTGGTTCCTCCACAAGGGGCCACCAATAGCACCTTGTGACCCTGTTCCCTGATACGCCTGACGACCTGTGGAAGCAGGTTGGGCCAATCGTGGGCCAACGCATCCCTGTCCTTCGAATAATAAGTTGGGCAGTGAGAGTTGTCTTTGGAGGCGAAAAGGTCTACTTCTGCCTTGCCAAAGGTCTTCCAGATCTTCTGAACCACCTGCGGATGGAGCATCCACTCCTCTGAGGGGACATTGCTCCGAGATAACATATCTGCTCCTTGGTTCAGTCTGCCCGGCAGGTGTGCTGCCCTCAGCGAGCGCAGGTTGAGCTGAGCCCATTCCAGAAGGCGCTCTGCCAGAATAAAGAGGCGCTTCGAGGAGACACCTCCCTGGTGATTTATATAGGACACCACGGACATGTTGTCTGAGCGAATCAGCACATGGCGTCCTATTAGGTCCGGCAGGAAAAACTGGCAGGCTCGACAAACTGCTAGCATTTCCAAGCAGTTGATGTGGAAGCCGCTCTCCGTCTTCGACCAATGGCAAGGTCGGTTTGCTCACAGCGCCCCCAACCTGTGTTGAGGCGTCTGTCGTGACAACTTTCCTGGTGTGGACCAACCCCATGCCACGCCCTTCTCCATCCACCGTGGGTTCTTCCAGGGGTCAGGGCTGTTACACAGGCCTGATTCACCCTGATATGCAAGCGTCCGTGACGCCATGCGTTGTGTGGAACCCGTGGTTTCAACCAGCGTTGAAGGGGCGCATGCGAGCAGGCCCAGCTGTAACACTGGCGATGCTGCGCCATAAGGCCCAGCATTCTCTGAAACACTTTGAGTGGGCGGCGGTGTCGCTCTTGAAGGTGGCCGAGTTTCTGAATGGCCAGAGCGCGTTCTGGCGCTATCACCGCTCTCATGTGAGCTGAGTCCAGAACTGTACCCAGGAGCGATATTCGTTGGCTGGGAGACAGTGCGCTTTTGGAGTGACCCTGAGCCCCAGGCGCTCTAAGTGGCTGAGGATGAGGGTTCTGTGTGAAAGTTCCACCTCTGACTGGGCCAGAATGAGCCAGTCGTCGAGGTAGTTGAGAATGCGGATTCCCATCTGTCTCAGAGGGGAAAGAGCCGCGTCCATGCACTTCGTAAAAGTACGGGGGGCCAGAGACAGCCCAAAGGGTAGGACCGTGTACTGGTAAGCCACTCCCTCGAAGGCGAATCTCAAGAATCGTCTGTGATGGGGGCTATCTGGATGAAAGTATGCATCTTTCAGGTCCAGAGAACAGAACCAGTCCTCTGTGCAAATCTGCGAGAGGATCTGCTTCAGTGTGATCATCCTGAGCGGCCGTCTCATGAGGGCGTGATTCAGGCGTCTGAGATCGAGGATGGGCGGAGGCCGCCATCCTTTGGGGACGAGTAACGGCTGTAAAAGCCTGACTCGCTCAAAGCTGGAGAAACCATTTCTATGGCTCCTTTTTCCAGCAGCGTCATCACCTCTGAGCGCAGAACGCGGCGTTCTCGCCCTGCACCGAGGTGGAGACCACGCCGCTGAAGCGCGGGGTCTTGAGCGGGTGGAGTGAATAACCTCGTTTTATTATCCCCATAACCCACTCTGACACTCCGGGGATGGCCTGCCAGGCCTCGGCCCGCGTGGCAAGGGTTGGATAAACTCAGTGGCCGGCTGCACGGAGGCAGGGCACTCGTGAGGACGGAAGAAGAAAATTGCTCTCTTTTGAGAATGTTTGTGTTTTATTTTTCCGCTATCACAGCGGACAGTTGCATGGTCGCTTTGTACGGACCCTGTAGCAACAGACACAATTCCCTCTGCACCCGGAAAAGAACAGGGTGCCAAGAGGTTTCTCATGAGAGGCCTTTTGGTGGGCGGTCCGGCCGTGGCGGGACTCGACCCTCTCCTCTTCCTGTCCTGCAGATCAGGAGGACGCCGGGTGCACAGGGTCCAACGCTATCTTGAGTCGGGGGCCCTGGCGCGTCGGAGGGGGTGGCGTCTGGCTGAGCGTGAACGCCCTCGCGGCTGCTGAGTTCTAGCAGGCTGAGGGGCGTAAACGGCAGGTGCAGGTTTCGCAGACTGCAGAGTCGGCGCAGTCTTGGGGCGACTGAGCAGCTGCTGGGCTGGAGCGCTTGGGCAGGAAGTGTCGCATAGCCTGTGACGCCTTCTGTGCTTCTGTGAAGCGCTCAGCGAATCCTTTCACCGCAGGTCCAAAGAGGCCGCTGGGGGAAATTGGAGCATCAAGGAAGGAGACCCTGTCCGCATCCTTGATCTCCGTCAGCGTGAGCCACAGGTGGCGCTCGAGCACTACCAGGCTGGCCATAGACCTTCCTATGGCTTGGGCGGTAGTCTTGGTGGCTCGCAAAGCTAGGTCTGTTGCGCTTCTCAGCTCCCTGAGAGTCGCAGGATCAGGCTCAGACTCGTCTATGGCAGAGAGGAGCTTGGCCTGATAGACCTGTAAAACCGCCATAGAGTGGAGCGCCGAAGCCGCCTGTCCAGCTGAAGCGTAGGAGCGTCCAGCGAGCGCTGAAGTGGTCCTGCATGGCTTGGACGGGTGACTGGCTTTCGCCTTCCAGCCGATGGCAGTGGGTGGGCAGAGATGTGCAGCCACTGACTCATCCAGTTGAGGCATCCTCTCATATCCCTTTCTTCAGCGCCATCAACCGTAGTGAGGGCAGATGAAGCGGAAGTCGGAGGCGGGCAGAGTAAGGAGAGCGCCAAGATCTCGTGAGCTCGTCATGTACTTCAGGGAAGAACGGCGATGGTCGTTGTTGAGGGGCCTGACGGCGCCCCGGCAGAAACCACTCATCCAGACGGCTGCGAGAGGGCTCCTCTGGTGGAGACCACTCCAAACCCAGCTCTTCAACCGCTTTGAGAGGACACGGAAAAGTTCGGCATCCATCCCGGCTTTGGCGGCGCGCTGGGCGGGCAAACCTGAGGGGGCGGGGTCAGTCACTGAGCCACACAGCTCCTCAGCATCTGAAGCTACCAGTGACATGCTGTCATCGGCCAGCTCATCGTCACTTCCCCCAAACGAGACCAGATCGCTCACGCTTGCGGAGGGACGCTGGTCAGGTTGGATAAAAAGGACGGGAGAAAGCTCTCTGTGTGGTGAAAACGAGGCACGCGGGATCTGAGCCGGCGTGAGCTCGCTTTCAACCAGGCGCTGAAAACCTCTGCCCCGCTGTTTTTTCCTCACAGGTCCCTGAGAGGAAGAAAACGGGAGGGCGCGAGGGGCGGATCGCTCTCTGAAAAGAAAGCGTCTTGGCGTGCGCAGAGAGGCGAGACTGATGCTCTCGCAGGAGAGCAATCAGAACCAGCGAGCGGCATCCGCATGGGCTTTCCCCAGGCAGGAAACACACTCGCTGTGACCGTCATCGGCGCAGGTCTCCCCTGCACGAGCCGCAGTAACGGCGCGCATTAGAACGCCGATTTGCTCTTTTAGAAAACGCGTGATCGCCGGATAGCGGCAGCGAACGGGACCGAACTGCTGCGATGCTGGGGCGCGTTGAAGGCGGATCAGCCGAGCAGATCGAGGTCGCTGGGTCCTACTGCGCAGGCGGTCAACGGCGGTAGGCTTCTCTGGATCAGCGTGACGAAGTCGTCGTCGCTGAAGGAGAAAAATCTGAGGATCCTATGCGGCGAAACGACCGCTTATATAGCCAGATGCCCCGCCCGTTTCGGGCGGGAATATTGGCGAGATCGTCGCCATAGGTTCGTGCAGCTCCGCTGCCGACCCATTGGTTCGTTTTCTACACCTGCACGAACCAATAGTCGTGCAGTTTCACTGCGTGATTAAATAAGACTTCAGTTCAGGAGAAAAAAGGCATTTTCCCATATGCGTCTTTACAAGACGCAGTACGAGTGGAGTATCGATAGGGAACAGCATTCTTCCATCTTAGAAACATTGCCAAGCTATGGAACATGTTACCTATTTCTGATGCAGAAAAGCTAGTTCATGCATTCATGACCTCTAGACTGGACTATTGCAATGCACTGCAAAGTGGTTGTCCTACATCTTCAATAAACAAGCTACATACAGTACAAAATGGTTACATACGTAAGCTGGGACGTTACCTACGTCCTACGCCGCCAGACTTGCAAATCCCTGCTTAGTGTGGAAGAGCAAAGCTATGGCAAGAGAAAAGAAGAGCCAGGAGTGGCTCGCTAATCTTTGTCAAGAACCTGACGAATGAGAGGGGGGGGAGACCACCCTGCAGCGTTCCTTGGAGGCCGCCATACCCTGAGATGAGTGAGCCTTGACTCCCAAAGGCGAGGGGAGATCAAAGGACTTGAGGTTATAGGATAGCATCCTGATCCACCACTTAGAATAAGCTTTTCTGGCCTCAGCACCGAGGAAACCTGTAACTAGAGGGTTTTTCCTACTGAAAGGTCACCAAGAGGGGTGTGGTAGGCCCCTATAGCTGCCACGTACACTTCAGGGTGAAGTGGGCTAACCCTGCAGAGAAAGGGCCTGCAAGAATCCCAGCACTGTACCAAACGTGCAGTTAACTGGATCAAGCTGGCAGTCTCCGCACCCTGAGTCTCAACTTCAGGGCGTACAGTTTCCTCATTGAGGGAGTGATCGGGGAAAGGTGTACAGACGAAGCCTCGGCCAAGTCTGTACCATAGCATCCAGCCCCAGCAGAGCTGGATGAGACAGAGATAACCAGAGGGGACAGTGCGATATCTGACGAGTCGCAACGAATCCACCTCCTGGCCCGAACCCTTGAGACAAAAAACAAGAGTTTCCTCCACATGTCTAAGACACGTAGGCATTGCCGCGTGACCTTGATCATGCGAAGTGGGTTTTCCCCTTTGAGCCACCACTGTAGGGGTCTCATGTACAGCAGGCCAAAAAGTATCACATTGGATGCAGCTGACATCAGACCCAGCAGTTTTTGAAACTGCTTGACAGTGAGTGACCGACCTTCTCTTACTATCTTGACTGACGTGAGGATTGACTCGATCCGAGCAGGGGACATACGTGCCTGCATCGTGGTCGGATACCACACCACGCCCAGATAAGAGGTTCTCTGTACTGGAGAAACAGACTTTCCTGACGTTAAGTCTTAACCCCAACTCTTCCAAGTGAGCGAGAACGACATCTCGATGCCGAACCACCATCCGCTCTGATGAGCTAGTCGGGGTGAGAGTGCAAGGCCGAAGGGAAGAACCCGATATTAATCCGTTTTGCCCCCAAAGCACATCTCAGGAACTTCCTGTGATGGGGAATGAGTATGCATCTTCTAGATCGCTCGTGACCACCAGTCCTCGGATCTGGTGTGAGACACGTGCTTGAATAGAGTTTTCTGAACTTCAGTCGTGTGACTGAGCGGTTCCGTTAGCTTGGATCTAAAAGGACGCAACCTCTTTCCCAGGAACAATGAAGTACGGCTGTAGAACCCGGACTCTTTGTCTAGAGGAGGAACCACCTCGATAGCCTCCTTCCTCAGGAGAGTGCTCACTTCTTGTTCCATTACCAGAGGCTGCTTGGGACCCACCAGCGTGGGAGTGACCCCGTTGAAAGGCGGCGACAGAGCGCCGTGATAGCCTTGTTCTACAGTGTGCATGACCCATCGAGACACATTTACCAGTAGTTTCCAAGCTGCGGAATAGTCTACTAATGGAACCAATCTTTCAAGACTGGCCTCTGGTGTACTTGGAGCTGCTAGCTCGGTGCCCTAAAGTGGAGGACCGGCAGGGGACGGCCACTCTAGCTGCTCTAGAGACCCCCAAAAAGGCGGCAAGCCTCTCAGCTCTGCTACGTTTCTGAGCGGAAGAGACTGAGAGAAGTGCTTGCTAGAGACTGCTGCGCCCTGGAACACTGGCAGGGTTAGCAGGCTGATCTCCTGAGGGCACTGAGGAGAGACGGTCACCGTGTAATGCGGTGTACCCCGCTCTTCCCCAATGGGGCCTGCCCTCATAAGTCCTGGGCCATGGCATCAGGACTGCCTCAGAAGCCTCCTATTGGAAACGTCGGTCCTCAGACCTGCGTCATCTTTTAGGAAGACTAAAGAACCAGAGTCTGCTCAGACAGAACCCAATGAGACACACTTGGCAGGGGCTCCCACACTGCCAGGTGACCTACTAAGGGAGCCAGTCTCTCGAGACTGGCCTCTGGTGTACTTGGAGCTGCTAGCTCGGTGCCCTAAAGTGGAGGACCGGCAGGGGATGGCCACTCTAGCTGCTCTAGAGACCCAAAAAGGGGTGGCGAGCCTCCCAGCTCCACTACATTTCTGGGTGGAAGAGACTGAGAGACGTGCTCGCTGGAGACCGCTGCGCCCTGGAACACTGGCAGGGTTAGCAGATTGATCTCCTGAGGGCACTGAGGAGAAACGGGCACCGTGTAATGCGGTGTATACCGCTCTTCCCCAGAAGGGGCCAGCCCTCAAAAGCCCTGGGCCATTGGCATCAGGACGTTCTAGCCGAGGACTATCCAGTAAAAATGACGGTCCGCAGATCCGTCTTCGGTCCGGGAGCGCCACTCTGACTCCGACTCTGATTCTGGTGAGTACGAGCAGTGACATTCCTTGAATGAGGAGCTAGAACATGATTGGAGCTGCTCCGCCAGCAGCCCCTGCTGACCACCTCAACCTCCTCGGAGAAAGAGAGGTAAACATTGTGCTCTCACTCGAAGAATATATCCCAAGAGGCTCCTGTATACTATATATAATACAGTGCTCAGCGTAAATGAGTACACCCCCTTTGAAAAGTAACATTTTAAACAATATCTCAATGAACACAAAAACATTTTCCAAAATGTTGACAAGACTAAGTTTTATATAACATCTGTTTAACTTATAACATGAAAGTAAGGTTAATAATATAACTTAGAGAACAAAATGTTCAGTTTTACTCAAATTGGGGTGATGCAAAAATGAGTACACCCCACTGAAAGTCTCTGGAGCAAAGCTAAATTTTAGACTACAAATGTCTAATTTAACAAGAATTCAACCACAGGTGAGTCTAATTATTCATTACACAGGTGACAGTTGACTATAAAAGGGTGTTGCTTAAAGAAAAACCCTTCCCATTTCATGCTGTCAGCAATGGCACCACATGGAAGAGAAATGTCACAAGACCTGAGAAATAATTTCTTTACACAAGAAAGGTGAAGGCTACCAGAAGATTAGCAAAGCTTTACTTATCAGTCAGAATACTGTAGCAAAAGTGGTACAAACATTTAAAAAAGATGGAACTTCAACCATCTCACAGAGACCTCCAGGTCATCCACGGAAGTTAACACCTCGTCAGCAGCGTCTTCTGATGAGAAGGGTTGAAGAAAATCGACATGCAAGTTCACTGCAGTTATCTAAAGAAGTAGAAAGCCAAACTGGGGTGACTATTTCTCGTGACACAATACGGCGTACACTGCAGAGGAATGGCATGCATGGGTGCCGTCCATGAAAGAAGCCTCTCCTAAAGCCCAGGCACAAATAAGCCCGCCTAAAGTTTGCCAGGGCCCATGCTGACAAAGATGAAGACTACTGGGACTCTATACTCTGGAGTGATGAGACCAAGATAAATGTTTTTGGAACTGATGGCTTCAAAACTGTATGGCATCGCAAAGGTGAGGAATACAAAGAAAAATGCATGGTGCCTACAGTGAAACATGGTGGTGGCAGTGTCCTTATGTGGGGCTGCATGAGTGCTGCTGGTGTCGGGGAGCTGCATTTCATTGATGGCATCATGAATTCACAAATGTACTGCTCTATACTGAAAGAGAAGATGCTACCATCACTCCGTGCCCTTGGTCATCGTGCACTTTTCCAACATGACAATGATCCTAAACACACATCTAAGGCCATTGCTGGATTTCTGAAGAAGAACATAGTGAAAGTGATTCAGTGGCCAATTATGTCTCCTGATCTGAACCCAATCGAACATCTATGGGGAATTCTGAAGAGACAAGTTGAGCATCACTCTCCATCAGCATCCAATCTCTAAAAGAGATCATTCTTGAAGAATGGAAAAAGATAGATCTGGCAAAATGTCGCCAACTTGTTCATTCCATGCCAAGAAAACTTGGTGCTGTCATTAAAAATCATGGAGGTATACAAAGTACTAGATTTAGTAGTTTTTGTTGTGGGGTGTACTCATTTTTGCATCACCCTAATTTGAGTAAAACTGAAAAATGTGTAATCTAAGTTATATTATTTGCAGGGGCGCGGGAAGGTGTTTTATGTAGGGGTGCTGTGGGGGGAATGAATTCATAACAATGTTTTACATTCAAGCTACATTCAAGCTTAAAAACCCTTAAAATGTATAGTGAAAAGTTCTTTTAAAAGCATCTGGAATGCAATAAAGTCATTTTAAAGCTGTTTTTAAAGCATTTGCTGCATGGATTCACATAGGCCTATCAGTCAGACAAAATTGCATTGCAAAAAATCCTTTAAATTTCAAGGACAAAGATTTACATACTTTTTTTGTATTATTGAATCCAATTATAAAATAAAACGCAAATTATAATCGGGCCTGTTTTAGGCTTTCCCTTATTTTTATATTTTAGATGGTGAGGTGAAAGGGAAAAATGACTCGCCATCACCTCATTGGACGCGCAGAGAGAAATATATGCATCTTAACGGATTACATAGGCTAATGAAGAGTTTTTGCTTTGCTTTGAATTATTTCGTTTTAAAGTAGTATATTAAAGCTTTCTATAGATATATTTATCATATCTCTGAGCCAGTTTCGAGTTGCCGAGTTTCGGTTCATCATTGAAGCGCTCTTGTTCAAAACCGGCAGAAAGTGCATTCTCTGTTTTCTTATTTTATAAAAGCACAATGTTGATATTGTGAATGCACACAAATAAAAGTAGACCCTTTACAGTTCCAAATGATATATTACTCTTACCTTTATGAGAAAAAAATCACACAGCGTATTTTAAGTTGTTTTTACTGTAAGAAAAAAATCCAAGTGACCACGCTGGAGCCTCCATGTCCTGTAAAGCTTCAGCTTCCACTCTCCACACAAACTGTTGGATATTGCACATTTATATAGGTTAAACATTTAAACTAACACTGTGATATGCTTGAACTGTTTATAGACCTATCTATCGATTTTATTTTAGTCAAGTCGTGATGATTTGATAAGGCTAAATTAATCAAACATAGGCGATCAACTCTGATGCTGGCCGCTTGGTTGTTGCTTAAAAGAAAAAAAAAACATTTAACGAACAAAAAATGCTCCCAAGGTTTTTCTAAATCAACTTCATGAAGAAAAAAAAAACGAAACATAGTCTAATCACTTTTTCATTACATACAGAACTGAACTATTTTAATAGGTAGCTATAAGATGTTTTGGGAGAAGGGAAAGACTCATATCGCTGAGAACAACAAAAAAAAAAGTTTTTTCTTCCAGTACATCCATAATATTTCCATGTTCCGCTTTTAAGCCACAACCTACAGATCCCACAACACAAACATAACATTCACTAACATAAAAGCAAGCATTGGCAGTGCTGCGTGCGTGATTTGGCAGGATGTGCGCAACGCACGCATCAAATAGCCCTGCATCAGTTTAATAACTTTGATAACTTTAATTCTTACAACTGTTAAATTAATGGGCAAATGGTAAATATGTCGAAGATCACATAGAAATAGATAGCAAAATAGCCAATGTAAACTAAATGTTATAAACATCGGAGCAACCATAGAAATGTTTAAATGAATCTTTATTATAACAAATTTAGCCTATTTTTTTTTTTTATTCACAACAGTTTACAATTGCCCACAGAAAATAACAGGGGGTGCTGCAGCACCCTCAGCACCCCCTGTTCCCGCGCCCCTGTACTTTCGTGTTATAAGTTAAACAGATGTTATATTAAACTTAGTCTTGTCAATATTTTGGAAATGTTTTTTTGTGTTCATTGAGATATTGTTTAAAATTTTACTTTTCAAAGGGGGTGTACTCATTTACGCTGAGCACTGTATATCATTGTATATCTTTCTCTACATAATATACATATATACCAGCCGCGATTTCTTTAAGACTGCAAGGGAAGCTCAGCTTCCCCTATAATTGTCAAAAAATGAATGGTCAAATATATGTACTATTATGTTAACATTTTATTGACAAAAAATGCGTTAAACACGTTCATCTCGAACGAAAACAATTTCATTCAGAATCAGCTACTTAGGTCGGCTGACTCGATTTCCTTCTCATTCATTCCCGTAGCGTACAGTGCATTACTCTGTTGAAGCCCAGCGTCCATTGACTTCAATGGGGCTGCTTTAAACAGTTTTTCAGTGCTTAGAAACAAGACGGTCATTGGATAATGCTGCGATTATGTCCCGCCCACGGACGCTCAGCGCCTCTGGGATGAATGGAGGAGTGGGCTGGCCCGGACTCCGGCGCTGCGTGATGATTGGAGGGTCTGTCATCTCTTTTAATCCACTTTTATGTCCTAAAACGCTCGTTTTTGGGGTCGACAGCTTATAAAAACGTATTTATTGTTTTTTTAGCTTGTTTGCTATACACATTGTCACATATCAGCTTTTAGACATTTTTTATTTATTTTGTTATAAATAAATGACAAGGAGGCGGCAGCTTCTCACAATGCAAAGAGACGGTTGGTGTGGGCGGGCGTGGTCTTCAGATTATGACGCGTATCACTCTGTGTCTCCATTTCCAACTCAGTCCCATCATGGATTTTGCATGTGTAGTCGAAAGACAAACTGCTGCAACCTTCATCGTATATTTCACACAATTTCACACCACATTCATTGTTTCAGTTTAACATAATTCCCACATTTCCTCCCATTGAGTTAAATATATATATATATATTAGATTGTTTGTTCATTAATTCATATAGTCTGAACTAGCCAGCTAGCAAACTGCACAGCAGGTGTAGAAAGGAGCTTCTCCTGTTTAAAGCGGCTCAAGTCCTACACCCGTAACACAATGGGCCAAGGCCGTTTAAGCAGCCTAGCTCTGCTGGCCATTGAGAGGACACTGGTCAAGTCACTGGAAAAGACGCCTAGTTGGTACGACAGGGTTACAGAGCATTTTCTTGAAAAGGAACGTAGGGCAGAATTTACATATAAATAAATGGACAATTTTTATGATTTAGGCCGAAAATGAGCTTCCCCTCTTTAAAAGATCAGCAGCCGCCACTGATATATACATATATAAATATACAGTATATATATGTAACTTTCATAGTCAGATAAAATGCATAATTTAATTTCTTCAAAATTAAATGCAGTCAAACACCCAGACAGGTAAACACGGTCTGAGGAGAAAGAATCATATAATGAACTGAGAATGACCGTAATGCACGCGTTGCCTCGGCAACATGCGAGCCATTCGGAATGAAAACAATATACATGTCCTTGGAGAGAAAACTGCTGCAGATTAGCGCGCTCTCACTCAAGGGGGAAGAACTGCAGTGCAAGCTTGAATGCAGGTGGAAATCGGGTGAGCCCGTCTCCAACCCGTCCACCAGATCAATACGCGATCCCCGTGATCTCAATCGCCGCAGTGCCTCAGCAGTAGCGGGACCGGACCGCAAGATCATAGGCACGGACACACTCCTCTGAGCATGCCCGGCAGGAGTTTAGACATTCGAGTTTAGCTTTCTATGTTGCTGGACTTGTAACATGACAAGCAACAGTAAATAAGACTGACAGAACATAGATCGTGACTGACACACACACAGAGCTTTGCTGAATGACAAAAAGCTAACGCCGGTTGCACCCCACATGCTTTTAAGCCTCCTGGTCATTACGTCACCCGCCCATGACGTCTTGCCCATCATTTGTACTGAATACACATATGATTCAGAGCTGGATATCGCTGATGGCGTTCACCAAAGCGTTTTATCGACGCAGCTCGAGTTCCCGAAGGGGAAGCCTAAATTCAGCTGTAATATTTAATATGTTTTATTTTAGTTTTAAATTCCATTTATCACTTGCTGGCCATAACATGAAAATAACCATCATCTTATCTGTATCAACCAGAATTTTTATATTAGTGCATTCATGAAAAGAATCATTCAATTAACCATTAGCTGGAATTAGTATCATAACCAGAATAATTCAATTCCTTATAATGTTCATCCTCAAAGTTGCAATGTAATGGAAGTAGCAACAGATAATTTCTTCCCTATTGTGATATATAGCTGAGTGAAATTTGGTTCTATCGATTTTATATTTGAGAGGCATATCTGAGCGTGAGCTTGCAGTTGATTCCAAGGAGCAGAGCTTAAGCTGACTAAATGATTGGAGATGTCTGGTATATCGTACGTCACTAGAGAGTCTGTCATTTAACTCGAAAAATCAAGTTATGAAATTTTGATTAAAAACTTCAAGGGCATAAACAAACAAACATATGAATGAATGAAATAAACAAACACATACAATGCATGTATGAATTGTTCATAAGAAGATCAATAACATGCACGATTTTAACACGCACATGCATCAATGATCTGCAGAAAATAGATTTTCCATTTTTTGCCAACTTTTGGGCAAACAGCATCAGTTATTATTCTAAACACATACTGTAACAAAATAAACAACTAAACAAATCCTCAACAATCAACATTAGATATCCGGCTATAGGTTTAAAGCTTCAAAACATTTGTGTCCTCTGAAGGAAGAATGTCAGCAGTCTGGTATAAAGGACCAAAGATGAAGGACAACTCTTACTACTAAAGAAAAATCAATGGGGTGCACAAAACTGAAGCACTGAGGCTGCTGAACAAAGGCTAAAAGTGATAGAATACAAAAAAGAAGCAGAAGAGCTTGAAAAAAATAAGTAGAAATATAGGGAAAATATATTTGAGAGGCATTCTGGGAAAAAAAGAAAAAGAAGGATTTGTATGTAAGCAAGCATACACAGCTTTTTTGTACTTGTTTTTACTCTCAAAATAATGAGGATTGGAAATTGTACAGCATTTGTTTGTTTCTTGATTGATTGATTGATTGATTGATTGATTGATTGATTGATTGATTGATTGATTGATTGATTGATTGATTGATTGATTGATTGATTGATTGATTGATTGAAATAAGAATATTTACAGAGTAAGAAAATGACATCATGTGAGGTTTTTAATAAAGCAAGATTATATATATATATATATATATATATTTATATGGTCCTTCATATTCTACAAGCAGAAGACAATGATGGTGACACTCAAAATCTCATCCCACATGATTATGGGAAGACATGCACTCTACATCAAAGAGAACAACAAACATGACAAAACTAGTGCAAATGATGCAGCAAACAAAGACTGAATGAAGACTGTAAACAATGATTTATTTCTGTTCTGCATTCAGCACTGCAGAAATAAATGTACTGTGTGTGCGTGTGCGTGTATCATGATATATATGTACAACATGTGACACTGAAGACTGGAGTAATGGCTGCTGGAAATTCATATTTTCTCCATGACACAATTTTTTTAATTATATTGTAAAATACTCAGATTAGTTTATGACCACCTATCTATGTAGAACCTCGTTTAGCCCACAAAACAGCAGCCACATGGCGAGGTAATAATTCTGGGGTATCGGTTACCATATTGTCAAACTATTGTTAAATTGTAATAGGTCTCAGTATTAACATTTTTACAGTGTATTTTTATCAAATAAATGCCGTCGTTAGTAAGCATAAGCGACTTTTTTCACAAACATACAAAAATCATACAAACCCTATTTTGAACAGCAGTATATTGAAACAGTTATACATATTACACGTCATGCAGACCCTCTGTTTAAAACAATGATTTTGAACTGAAAACTCCAAATAGGAGGCTTCACATCTGGTGAAAAATGATCCTGTGAGACCTTAATATCTACACAAGAGACAATGGCAGACAAACCTGACATTGTAATCATAGAGAAGGAGCTGAAAATGTCAGTGATGACAGCTGTTACTGCTTTAAGGTTCTTGGGTATCGTTTAATCAAAACAAACCCCCTAGAACAGGAATTCAGAAAACAGAAGCATGTCTGAAAGTTTCATATCATATTTGTCAGACATTGACATTTGAATTCAGACAATGTTTGAAGAAAACATAAAACACAAAAGTCTGACACCTTTTGTGATTTAGAATAATCAGAAATCTGAAGAGAACTGTTTCTCTCTGCCTTAATAAGTTTGATGATATCAGGTTACAACAGAAACAACTGAGCAATTGTAAATATATATTTTGCACAAACCTTTTCTTAGGCTCACAAACAACAATTTCAGTCAGAAACATTATGTGAGTAAAGCAACTAAAAAAGTCAGAGTAAGACTGAGCAAAACGTACTACTGTGCAAAACATTCTGAGGTCATCATCTACTTCACTGAGTGTAGTCTCAGCATACATTACAAGATTCAATAAATAGACTATTGTAAGAAGAATAAAGAAGCATTCTGAATTATGTTTTTTAATCATTAAAATATGTAGAATTACATAATGATCAGACATGCAGACATAACAAAAACTCTCCAGAGATAATGTTTACAGTTGTCCAAAATGTGATCCTTGTGTGTGTGTGTGCGTGCGTGCGTGCGTGCGTGTGCGTGCGTGCGTGCGTGTGTGTGTGCGTGTGCGTGTGTGTGCGTGCGTGCGTGTGTGTGTGTCTTAATCTTATTTAACTGTAAACAAATAGAGGCACATCTTCTCTGCTGTCTGTTATCTAAACATGTTTCTCTCATTTAAGTAATTTGAAAAAGGCAAAGGAAGAGATAAAGTGAGAAAAATGAAAAGTAAATTGGAGAGAGATGATTAAATCTAACCAAAAATCCTTTGAATTGCCTATTACACTAATGATGATCACCCACGACACTCTCAAGCAGGGGCGGACTGGGGCCAAAAAGTGGCCCTGGACTTTTTGGCACAGAGTGACCCACCAAACCCGTCCATAACACACCGCACCACACACCATAAATGAGTGGCATACTTGACATTATAATTTGTCTTTTCTGGTTTATATGGCAAATGGTAAATCATTTTAAATAATTTCTATGAGGGACAATTCAATATCACTATAGTTAAATACCAATATTATCAGTCCATATGAAATAATGCTCTGAATCGTCTAGATTCTAGAAGACTTGAATAGTGCAGAATGTGAACTGTTATGGTGCCTTTCTGTTGGTCATATACAGTATTTGTCATTTTGCCGGAGCTTGACATCTATCGTTTTAAGGACTAGAGCTCCAATTGTGGAAAAGAGAATACAAATTATTTTGATGATGAAAAATACAGTAAACAGCACTGTGGGATGCATAATGCTACAATTTACAATAGCTGTCTTCCATGCAAATATATAGAAAAATATAATTGATTCCTGTGATCAAAGCTGAATTTTTTGCATAATTTCTTCAGTATCACACGATCCTTCAGAAATTATTCTAATACGCTGATTTGCTGCTCAAGAAACATTTCTGATTATTATCAATGTTGAAAACTGTTTTGCTGCTTACCATACAATACCATTCAGTCTTGGGTAAGATTAAAAAATATAAATCAATATTTTTCTTCAACACTTTTGCATTAAATCAAAGATTATAGAATACAAAAAAGGGACTTTGATTAAATTGATTTAAGTGACAGTTATGATATTTACAGTCATTAAGAAGTACTTATATTTCAAATAAATGTTCTTCTTTAACTGAGAACCATTATACCAATAATACAACTATTATTAATAATTGATTACAAATAATAATTAAGCAGCAAATTAGGCAGCATTAGAATGATTTCTGAAAGGACACTAAAGACTGGAGTAATGATGCTGAAAATTCTGCTTTGATCACAGAAATAAATTACAATTCAAAGCATCCTAAATAGAAAACCACTATTTTAAGTGTATTATTTCATTACAGGCTGTTGTTTTACTGTATTTTTTATCAAATAAATAAAATCTTATTTCAAATACATAAATAAATAAAAGCCTTAATTATTTCAAATTTTAAGCACCACACACTAGTGTGTATATAAAATAGGCTATTGCTTGTGAATTAATATTATATTTTTACTGCATATAGCCTAATATAGCCTAACTTTTCACAGCACTGGAAAGCAAAATACTTCCGATTTCAAATGTTTTATAGTAAGATTAAGAATGATTTTATAGAGTTTAAAAAAATTTTTTAGACACGTGAAATCACGGAAGAAAGCATTAACTCATATCTCAGGTCTGCTGAAAACTGCATTACGTAGCCTACATTGTGACGACTCGAATAACGGCATTAAAATCTGAGACATTTGAAAAGGCCAGTTGTAGTTTGCATTCCTGAAAATTAATTTCTACTGTTTATTTAAGCGGTTGGCAAATATTGCTGAATTGTCTATTCACGTTTGGCTGCTTACATCTTACCTCAACTCACATTGAAGTCGTGCAGCTCAGCGTCTGTGAACAGTAAACCCCGCCTTCTGCACTTTGATTGGCTATTTCAAACATTTTGACACTGACGAGTGCTTTGGAGCCGCTGCACAGAGCTAAATTAATTCAATTTTTTTAACAAAGTGGGCCACGCGGCCAGGGCCATTCGTCTGAGCCAATCGACGGATATATACATACATTTACTACAATCCATTTTTTTTATATTTTACGCAAAGGGCCGGCCCACATTGTACAGCGGCCCACCCGGAAAACGGTGCTCCTGATGGCCAGTCCGCCACTGCTCTCAAGTGCTGATTATCATTAGATTGTCAGAATAGAGACACTAAAATGACAACCCTGAAGTATGAAATGGATGGCAAGGACAAAATTAGTGACAGTTTGGTGGAACCAACAACAACATCTTAATCCAGAGGAGGAAAGCAAAAGACCAGCAACTGGGATCTTATGTTCAGCTCAGCACAACAAAGGTGAGAAAAAGTTTATAAGAGAACTAGGGGTGACCCAGAATAGTCAACGATTCTTCGATAGGAGGAGCCTGATTTGACTCCCAATCTCACAGTCGATTATTCTCGGAGTGTTATGATCATGCCATTTTGGCTATATGGGGTGCTCAAATGTCTGATTTCACAGAGAACTACCGGTTTTCTCCCAATAAGTTAATACAGCCTAGCCTATTATGATAATGCTGTGAATAAGAATCTGAACATTCTATAAATAAATATTTTAAAATGCATGAATAAATCCAACCACCCATATATTTTTACATTTCACTTTTCATAATCCGTGACCGATAGAAGATTTCAATCTTTAAAAAGACTCAAATTGACACAGGCACAGTGAAAGACTGGATTTTTTCTTGATCGGGTATAGTTCAAGTTATTTCAAAACATTTTGGCCGCTTTATATATAGTGTATATAGGCCTGCTATTATTTATCTTGTATGAGATGCTTTCGGTTGAGTTGCGCTTCAGTAAAAGTACTTCATTGTAGAAGGCTACTATACCGTGATTATCTCTTCAGCACGCATCGTGAGCAGAACAAACAACAATATTATTAATGACTATGACTCGGACTGTCATATACATAACATTATAATGAGAACACTATTATAATAAAACGCTGTTAATTTTTAGTTTAGCTGCCGTGTTTCTGCACGTTGTTGCATGAAGAAAGCATCCACAAAAGGAGTTCATTCAGAGCCGCGCAGACACGTTCACTTGTGCACTCAGGGGGGCATTTTGTGCAGATAGCCTGTAAAGTCGTAACATAAATGACGAAGCTTATTCTGTATGAGAGAATTGATTTAAATCCAATTCATTATAAAAAAAGGAGTTATCATTTTACTGGTCATCTTCAGCACGCAGCTCAAAACAGAAATGCAGAACATTAATATCTATGGCATTTATAATGTTATAATAAGAGCACTATTGAAAGAAATGTTGTGAATTCTTAGGGTTTCGCTGACGTTTAATGTTAACTATCTTTTAATCAAAGCATAAAACATTATTTACCCCGTTTGTATCTGCGAGGCGTCCGTTACACATTTTCTCTGTGTGTTAAAGTCAGCAATAATTACTTTCAAATGTCTGACTTGACTCTTGGTAATGTATTTTGCCCCGCCCCCAAACATATGATTCGACTAAGTCGAATATCGGCAAGATTCGAAAATTTTGATTCGACTATGAACATCCTTAGTCGAGGACACCCCTAAAGAGAACCCTTCAGAATGATCTGTAGAGTAGAAAATGACTTAAGATGTGTAAGAAAAAACGTAATAAAGACACATAAAAAAATAAATTCACTGTCTAAGAAAATATTTAATTTAATGTAGCTTGTGCTGCCATGTTTAGCTAACAAATAACTACATAACAATTATTAGAATTCATTATGATTCAAAAACTCAGTAATTACAAGCCATTCAGAGATTCTCACACCACCTACACATTGCAGCTGCAACAGAGTTTCACATTCTATTTTTACCTCTTAAAGGATTAGTTCTCCAAATGAAAATTTGTTGCAATGTATTCACCATCAGGCCATCTAAGATGTAGATGAGATTCTTTGCAGTGAATGGGTGCCGTCAGATTGAGAGCCCAAACAGCTGCTAAAAAAATAACAATAATCCACAAGTAATCCACACAAAACACCAAAATATCAGTAAAAGTCAATAAAAAAATTGCCTGTTCCCTGTTGTTAGTTTAGTTGAAAACATTTTTACTTGTAAACGGTGTTTCATCTGTGCATTTCTTTCCTGATTCAGACAAGACAACTCTTTCAAATAAGTATTATAGATAGAGGACTCATTTTAGCCAGAATTGCAACGATTTGAAGTTAAAAAATCTCTTCTGGATGGCCTAAACGTGAATAAACTTTAAGCTAATTTCATTTTTTGGGTGAATTACTCCTTTAAATGCATAATATGAATCGTCCAGAATTTCTCTGGATGATGTGTGTTGTTCCATTTTATCCAGCTACATTCATTCAGTTTATTAGTATATTATAACTGTTTTTGGCCTTTATAACTTTGATGTTGTATTTCAGTGTATATGCAGTAAATTGGAGTTTAAATTGAATACTGAAATTTCACAAGAACTAGAAGTATGTGATTAGAAACATGTTTGTGGAATAGGAACATACAGGAGAGATATATGATTTCACAGTCTGACATATTCATTTTTATTTGCATTTAGAGATCTGGAGAAACAGAGACTGGGGTGAAACTTGTCATTTGTTTTCAATGCCTTGTGTGTGCGTGCGTGTGTGTGTGTGCGTGCGTGCGTGCGTGCGTGCGTGCGTGTGTGTGTGTGTGTGTGTGTGTGTGACATATGAGGACACAAATGTGTATAATGACATAGGTATGTCATAGGTATTACAAGGAGAAGGTGACTTATAAGGACATTACCCCATGTCCCCATATTTAAAAAGGCTTATAAATCATACTGAATGAGATTTTTTGAGAAAGTAAACATGCACAAAGTTTCCTGTAAGGGGTACGTTTAGGTGTAGGGCGATAGGAAATAAGTTTTGTACAGTATAAAATCCATTACGCCTATGGAATGTCCCCACAATTCACATAAACAAACGTGTGTGTGTGTGTTTGTTGTTATTTTTGTGTGTAGTAGTTGTAGTAGTAGGTAAGCATTTGAAAATGTTATGATATTAAGAGATTAGCTGTGGTAAATTAACTTTATATTAGGTGGCCTTAACTACTATATACTTACATTAAAAAAGTATAATGTATTTATTATTTAAGTGACTATGTCTGTTTTTAAAACAATTGATAGCAAAATTTTGGAAGAAATAGTACAGCATCTTAAATCGTCAACCTGCTATCTTGATACACTTCCCACATCTTTTCTCAAAAGTGTGCTTAACTGTTTAGAAGCAGATCTCTTAGAAGTGGTGAACACCTCACTTCTTTCTGGGACTTTTCCAAACTCCCTGAAAACTGCAGTTGTTAAGCCCCTTCTGAAAAAGCGCAATCTTGATAACACCATGTTGAGCAACTATAGACCAATATCAAATCTTCCTTTCATAGGTAAGATTATTGAAAAGGTAGTTTTTAATCAGCTGAACAACTACTTAAACTCAAATGGATACCTGGATAATTTTCAATCTGGTTTCCGCGTGCATCACAGCACAGAGACAGCACTCATTAAGATAATAAATGATATTCGCTTTAATTCTGATTCTGGCAAAATATCAGTGCTGGTACTACTAGATCTTAGTGCTGCGTTTGACACTGTCGATCATAACATACTTCTAGAGAGACTGGAAAACTGGGTCGGGCTTTCTGGGATGGCACTCAAATGGTTTAGGCCATACTTAGAAGGGAGAGGTTATTATGTGAGTATAGGAGAGCATAAGTCTAAGTGGACGTCCATGACATGTGGAGTCCCACAAGGCTCAATACTTGCACCGCTCTTGTTTAGCCTGTATATGCTCCCATTAAGTCAGATAATGAGGAAGAACCAAATTGCCTACCACAGCTATGCTGATGATACCCAGATCTACCTAGCCTTATCTCCAAATGATTATAGCCCCATTGACTCCCTCTGCCAATGCATTGATGAAATTAACAGTTGGATGTGCCAAAACTTTCTGCAGTTAAACAAGGAGAAAACTGAAGTCATTGCATTTGGAAACAAAGATGAAGTTCTCAAGGTGAATGCATACCTTGACTCTAGGGGTCAAACAACTAAAAATCAAGTCAGAAATCTTGGGGTGATTCTGGAGACAGACCTTAGCTTTAGTAGTCATGTCAAAGCAGTAACTAAATCAGCATACTATCATCTTAAAAACATTGCAAGAATTAGATGTTTTGTTTCCAGTCAAGACTTGGAGAAACTTGTTCATGCCTTTATCACCAGCAGGGTGGATTATTGTAATGGTCTCCTCACCGGCCTTCCAAAGAAGACCATTAGACAGCTGCAGCTCATCCAGAACGCTGCTGCCAGGATTCTGACTAGAACCAGAAAATCTGAGCACATCACACCAGTCCTCAGGTCCTTATACTGGCTTCCAGTTACATTTAGTATTGATTTTAAAGTACTTTTACTCGTTTATAAGTCACTCAATGGTCTAGGACCTAAATATATGGCAGATATGCTCACTGAATATAAACCTAACAGACCACTCAGATCATTAGGATCGAGTCAGTTAGAAATACCAAGGGTTCACACAAAACGTCTCGGTTACTTGCGTAACCCCCGTTCCCTGAAGGAGGAGCGGAGGCGTAACGTCAGAGTGACTGACTAATGGGATCTCGCCGAGAGCCCAATCACCTTCGAGTGTTAACAAAACAAGCCAATGACAGTTGGCGTGCGTGTTCGCCACGCGCACTCCGCCCAGCTGCGGGTATAAAAGGAGGCGCGTGCAAACGCACAGTTTTTCGCTGAGGAGCCGAGACTGTGTGCCCGGCCGTACAGTGGTGGTACAGCAACTATGGCGGCGGGACGTTACGTCTCCGTTCCCTCCTTCAGGGAACGGGGTTACGCGCAGTAACCGAGACGTTCCCTATCAGTCAGTCACGTTCGACGTAACGTCAGAGTGACTGACTAATGGGATCCCTTGGAAAACGCCACTATTGCTGACCCCCTCCAGTGCTCTGCAGAAGCCGGCAAGTCCACCCACACCAGTTGGGATGGATGATAGGACAGGGTTTAGGCAGAGATAACCGCACTGCTGCTCAGCGGGTAGAATAACACTGGGAAAGCGTACCCCAAGTAGGGGAAAACGCTACGGAGCCACATCCCGCATAAGGAGGTATCATGTGGAGATTACACGTATGGACTGACCAAGGGCAGTACCACATACGGGAGTCTCTGAGGTAGACCCAGCCCGCCTGGGGTAAGATAGCTACACAGCAGAGAAGGCAGAGGGTTCTGCCAGGGAAGACACGGACTCACCATGGGGGGGGAGCCATACCGTGGAAGAATACACATGTGGGATCACCAAGGGGAATCACTACACATGGGCACCTAGCCCAGCACAAGGGTTGACCTTGGGCAACATACGAGTACTGGACCTGGCTTCTGGTGCTCCGCCACACCTGACTGCCGAGGGTGCGGGAGGAACTTCAACAGGGTTCGCCGTAGGGAACTGACTGAGAAGCAACAAGGCGCACTTATCCGGTCCGTAGAGGGGAATGGCGCAGCAAGCGTGATTGACACCGAGCGGGTTCCAGTGTTACTGGCCATCCGAGACAAGTACACGGGAGGACACTGGCTCTATACGGAGATTGTAAAACCTCGCAAACGTATTAGGTGTCGCCCAGCTGGCAGCTTTACAAATGTCTGCTATTGAGGCGCCTCGCGCCAAAGCCCAAGAGGAAGCAACGCCTCTCGTAGAGTGTGCTCTCACACCAAGGGGGCACGGTAAGCGCCGGGCCTGATAGGCCAAGACTATAGCCTCCACTATCCAGTGGGCGAGTCTTTGTTTGGAGACAGCTCTTCCCTTCTGCTGTCCTCCAAAGCAGACAAAGAGCTGGTCTGAGGTCCTGAAGCTCTGCGTGCGGTCCACATAGATGTGCAAGGCACGAACGGGACAGAGCAGAGCAATGGCTGGGTCTGCCTCCTCCCGGGGCAGCGCTTGCAAGTTCACCACCTGGTCCCTGAAGGGCATGGTGGGAACTTTGGGCACATATCCAGGCCGGGGTCTCAGGACAACGTGAGAGTCAGCCGGCCCGAATTCTAGGCACGAATCGTCGACCGAAAATGCTTGCAGGTCCCCTACCCTCTTGACTGTGGCCAATGCCGAGAGGAGCACTGTCTTCAGAGACAGAAACTTAAGGTCTACTGACTGCAGAGGCTCAAGGGGCCCCTCATGGCCGACAGGACCGAGGGAGATCCCAAGAGGGTACCAGGTGAGGCGCGGGGATTTAGCCTCCTTGCCCTCTGAGGAACCTGATGACCAGGTCGTGTTTCCCCAGAGACTTACCGTCACTGCATCGTGATGTGCGGCAATAGCGGCGACATACACTTTGAGGGTGGAGGGAGACAGCCTTCGCTCCAACCCATCCTGCAGGAAAGAAAGCACGACTGCGATCGGGCATCTACGGGCGTCCTCCCGGCGGGGAGAACAGCAATTGATGAACAGGTTCCACTTCAGCCTGTAAGCTTGTCTCGTAGACAGAGCCCTGGCAGAAGTGATAGTGTTTACTACCGCTGGAGGTAGCCCACTTAGAACCTCCGCTTCCCGTCCAAGGACCATACGTGGAGGTTCCACAAGTCTGGGCGCGGGTGCCAGAGGGTGCCCCCTCTCTGAGAAAGTAGATCCCTCCTCAGAGGAATTTGCCAAGGAGGAGCTGTCGCGAGGAGCATTAGTTCTGGGAACCAAGTCCGATTGGGCCAGTAAGGCGCCACCAAGAGGACTTGGTCCTCGTCCTCCCTGACCTTGCACAGGGTCTGTGCGAGAAGGCTCACTGGGGAAACGTGCATATTTGCGTAAGCCCGAGGCCAGCTGCATGCCAGCGCATCCGTACCGAGGGTCCCCTCGGACAGGGAGAAAAACAACTGGCAGTGAGACGTGTCCGGGGAGGCAAACAGGTCTACCTGAGCGTCCCCGAAGCGTCTCCAAATCAGCTGGAGTACCTCGGGGTGGAGTCGCCATTCTCCCGGAAGGGCGTGCTGACGTGAGAGCTCGTCGGCTGCACGATTGAGCTCGCCTGGGACATGAACGGCGCGAAGCGACCTCAGATGCTTCTGACTCCAAAGGAGGAGATGGCGGGCGAGTTGCGACATGCGACGGGAGCGTAGACCGCCCTGGAGGTTGATGTACGCAACGGTCGCAGTGTTGTCCGAGCGGACCAGTATATGCTTCTCGTGTAGCAGCGTTCTGAAGCGGCGCAGAGCAAGCCATACTGCCAGCAACTCGAGGCAATTGATATGCCACTGCAGCTGGGGCCCTGTCCAGAGCCCCGCGGCTGCGGGCCCGTTGCACATGGCCCCCCAGCCCGTGGCAGAGGCGTCTGTTGAAACAACAACATGCTTGGATACTTGCTCTAGGGGAACTCCTGCCCGAAGAAAGGCAAGGTCCGACCATGGGCTGAAGGTGCGACGGCAGGGGGGTGAGTGAGACCCGGTATGTGCCGTGGCGCCATGCCCACCTCGGGACTCGGTCGTGGAGCCAACGCTGAAGCGGTCTCATATGAAGCAATCCGAGCGGCGTGATAGCGGCTGAGGATGCCATATGCCCCATTAGCCTCTGAAAATGTTTCAGTGGAACCGCCCTCTTGCGCTGGAGAGACTCCAGGCATCTCAGCATTGACTGAGCACGCTCCTCTGAGAGACGTGCTGTGAGGTTGACCGAGTCCAACTCCATGCCGAGAAAAGAGATCCTCTGCGTAGGGGAGAGTTTGCTCTTTTCCCGGTTGACCTGAAGTCCCAACTGGCTGAGGTGACTGAGCACCATATCCCTGTGTTCGCACAACAGTGCTCGAGACTGGGCAAGAATGAGCCAGTCGTCGAGGTAGTTGAGGATACGAATGCCTGCTTCCCTTAACGGTACAAGGGCTGCTTCTACGACCTTGGTGAAGACACGAGGCGACAGGGATAGCCCGAAGGGAAGGGCCTTGTACTGGTATGCTCGCCCCTCGAACGCAAAGCGGAGAAACGGTCTGTGTTGAGGGAGGATCGAGACATGGAAGTAGGCGTCCTTCAGGTCGATTGCTGCAAACCAATCGAAGGGACGGACGCATTGAAAGATGCGTCTCTCGCCAACATCCTGAGCAGGAGCTTGTGAAGGGCCCGGTTCAGAACGCGCAGGTCCAGGATTGGTCGTAACCCACCGTCTTTCTTGGGTACGATGAAGTAGGAGCTGTAGAACCCTGACTTCATCTCGGTGGAGGGACCGGCTCTATCGCGTCCTTCGCCAGTAGGACCGCGACTTCTGCATCGCAAGACAGGGGCATCCTTGCTCAACACTGAGGTGAACCGAATGCCCTGAACTTGGGGACGCCGGGCGAACTGAATCGCGTAGCCGAGTCTGATAGTCCTCAGGAGCCAGCGAGACGGCCTGGGAGCTCTAGCCAGGCCCCAGGGACCGTACAAGCGGGACCAGGGAGTCACTGACGTACCCACGGTGGGGCAGCGAAATGGAGCACAGGGGCCCGACTCGAAAGGCAGTGCGTCTCAAAGTGGGGTCTGAGTGTGTGGTGTGACACTGACCTGGCTCCATAGTTGGGCAGGGGATGCGGGAGAAGGCGTCGCGTCCTCGGACCGGACCCTGCTGCCCACTGGCGAAGAGAGAGGGGGACGGGAGTGTGGAGACGAGGTCTCGTATACTGCCATCCTCGCCCTCTTGGGACCCGGAGGAAAAGGAAACTGCTCTTTTATTGAAGTTTTGGGTACCACTGGGGTCAGTGGCGGAACAGAACAAAAAGGAACAAAAGATTCTCCACCCGGCCCTCCTCCGGGGGAAGGAGTGGTGCGGTCACCATCTCCTGAAGAGCAGGATCCAGGCTCGGTCGTCTCAGGGACGCCGCCTGCCCTGGTGCTTCACGGGCTTGGCAGGCGGAGGCGGGCTGCGCCGGTCTCCTGCGGCCAGCTCCACGCTGCGGCCGTAGTGCAGGCTGCTGTTGTGGCCGAGCTGGAGGCGGAGGTGGAGGCAGCAGGAGGCGCCCTCGGCGGCGAGCAGGCGGAGGCTGCAGCCGGCGGTGGGGTGGAGACAGCAGCGGACCACCAGGGCAGGATGTGACGAAACGCCTCCGTCTGCTTCTGTGCGGCGGAGAACTGTTGGGCAAAGTCCTCCACATAGGACTCCCTCAGACTCCCTCATATCCGCCAAGGTCAGCCACAGGTGGCGCTCCTGGACCACTAATGTGGACATCGTCTGACCCAGGGCCCGCGCCGTGACTTTCGCCGCCTTAGTGCGAGGTCCGTCGCTGTCGCAGTTCCTGCAACACACCTGGGTCAGCATCACCCTCGTGCAGCTGTTTCAACGCCTTGGCCTGGTGGACCTGCAGGAGGGCCATGGCGTGCAGGGCGGAAGCGGCCTGTCCAGCAGCGCCGTAAGCCTTGGCCATTAGAGGCGGACGAGAACTTACAGGCCCTGGACGGAAGGCGTGGATTACCCTCCAGGCGGCAGCGCCTGCGGGCAAAGCTGCATGGCAATGGCGCGCTCGACTGGGGACCTCCACATACCCTTGGGCCGCTCCGCCATCGAGGGTGGTGAGGACGGAGGAGGCACTAGGCCTGTTTCGGGCAGAAAAAGGTGCCTTCAAGACCTAGTCACCTCCTCATGCACTTCCGAAGAACGGAACCGGGGCGGTTGCCGGCGTTCGCCTGCGCCCCAGGAACCAATCATCCAGCCTCGAGCGCCGGGAGAAGGCGGACGCCTATAGTGCAGCCCGATGCTCTCAGCGGCCCGGAAAGAGCATAGCGGCCGTTCTGGATCTGACTCGGGCAACGCTACTCTTCCTGACGGAGGCAGCGCAGCCGAATCGTCCTCTCCAGAACCTAGCTCATCCCCGATGCAGTGATCGAAATCCGTCATCTGCTGGGGCCCCAGATGAGATGCTGGGCCCCGCCCTGTCCGAGGACCCCATACTCATCCGGGAACCCCAGGACGGTGCGATGTGCTTGAGGAGTGAGAGGCCCGGAGACGTACTCGGACGGGAAGCTCTCACTGTGATCCTCAAATCACCTTGGCCCTGAGTCAGCAGTAGTCCTCCGTCCGGAGGAACTAGAACGGGGCAGAGCAAGGGGGATACCCCCACGTCTAGCGAGGAGGTATCTTGAGCGCAACATCGCCATGGTCATGTTCGCACAGTGAGAACATGACTCATCCACGAGCGCTGCCTCAGCGTGCCTAAAGCCCAAGCACGAGGGGCAGCGATCGTGACCATCAGATGAAGTCAGGAACCGACCACATCCAGAAACGCACGAGCGGGAAGCCATCTTTAAAAAGACGCCCGTCGCTCGTGGAGCTCTTTTAGATTTGCTCTTTTAGTTGAAAAACTCTCTTTTAGGAGCGCTGAAGCGCCGAGGGGAGGTAGCAGCGTGACCGCAAAGAAAAGCAGCACTGGACAGCGACCTCCGCTGACGCGCCGTAACACCAACGCTCTTCCGTGAGACTCGTCTTGCGAACACTCTGGAGACTTGCAATGGCTCGGCTCCGAAGCGAAAAGCTGATGTGCGTTTGCACGCGCTCTCCTTTTATACCCGCACCGCGGGGCGGAGTGCGCGTGGCGAAACACGCACGCCAACTGTCATTGGCTTGTTTTGTTAACACTCGAAGGTGATTGGGCTCTCCGGCGAGATCCCATTAGTCAGTCACTCTGACGTTACGTCGAACGTGACTGACTGATAGGGAACAAGGGGAGTCCGCTTTTAGCTATTATGCCGCCCGCAGCTGGAACCAGCTTCCAGAAGAGATCAGATGTGCTAAAACATTAGCCACATTTAAATCCAGACTCAAAACTCATCTATTTAGCTGTGCATTTGTTGAATGAGCACTGTGCTACGTCCGAACTGACTGCATTATTTTATGTATAATCCTATTCTATTTAACTGTTTTAAATTTCATTTTAAATCAATTTCTATATCATTTTAAAATTCCTTGTTTTATTATTTTTAACTCCTTGTTTTTATTGCTATGAATGATTATTTCACTTTTTATGTAAAGCACTTTGAATTACCACTGTGTATGAAATGTGCTATATAAATAAACTTGCCTTGCCTTGCCTTGCCTATTGTGTTCACATTGTTCTGCTATTAAGGTGGGATACGGATATAAGTTTAGGGACAGGTTTTATTGGTGTGGGTAGGTTTAAGGATGGGTTAAGGTGTAAGGGATTGTTCAACAGTGTAATTATAAATGTAATTACAGAAATTAATTCCATATGTAATTATATGCATGTATTTTTTATATAAGTACAATGTAAAAGCATATATGTACACAATAAGTGCATTGTATCAAATACTTAATTTAAATGTAAGTACATAGTAGTTAGACCACCTAATATAAAGTGAGATCTATTCATTTGCTCTTATCCAATCATAATGCAGCCTTTGTTTTAAAGATCATCTAACAAACTGCTATTTGTTGTTTCGATGTGCCAGTGTTTGCATACAATCTTCACCACCCCATTGCCACCAGTTTGCTGAGCGTGTGTAGGCTCCTCGTCCCTGCTGTCTTTCTCTGGCGAAATCTGACGTTTGAGCACAAATCTGTCAAACCCAAACATGATCACCAAATAACAAGCACATTTTTGGGACATGAATCTCCCTGGTGGACAAGTAGCCAGTAATGCAATATGATGATTTTTATGCTTTTGCTACTATTAGTATCAATATTCTAAGGCTGGTTAATCTATATTCTCAATCTTCATTAAAAGTGACTCTTTATTTTATGTATTTTTTATTTTTTGCATTAAAGTCCCGAGTTTATGTAGAGGAAAGATGCCTGGAGGATGAATAATAACTATTTTACCTTTGATGGCTGACTCATGATGGTTTTTGGTGATGACACTCTCAAGGATGAGATAATAGGTAATGCTATAATGCTATAAAAGTGGCGAGCACATTTAGTTTACTGACATAATGACAAATCAAACGTCTGATTCAAATGTTTTAAAAATGTTTCAAATATGGGTGGGCATACTGTACAGGTATATGGCTAATATATTTATATAGTATGTAAATTATGAATGTCCCTAAGGTTCTGGGCATTGCGGAAATAATGTCGACAGCATTCCTTTTTTTTTTTGACCTGTCACACTTTAATGGAGGCATTTAACCATAAAATGGATAGATATTGACAACATCTTTATATGAGAAAATGGACTTCTGAGTAGGAATATATACCTGACCAATCAGTGTACATTTCTGAATGATTGGAGTTATCATATTATTTCTGAAGTATTCTTTCTGCACTATATGTATTTTACTTATGATAATTATGAAATATTTGAACTTCATCTACACAAAACACCTAAGCCATACGATGATGAATGTACATGGTATTCACAAAATATTTTGTTTATTCAAAATTTTAAATTGCTCCAAAGCAGAAGGTAGTCAGTTTATTTGGTGATTTATGATTTGGAGGGAAATATGCATGCACTGTTTGTTGCCTAACTAACCCCTGAGTACAGAGAGACTGTGTAAGGCATATTAAATGATGCAACTTTATTTTAAAATTCTACATTTATTAACACATGTGAACACACTTTGACTGGCTTAAATTTTGTCAAAAAATTTATAAATAATAATTGTATATTCTTCTCATTTTTTTCCATTCCATTGTGATGTGCAACAATTCTCAGTCGATAAAATCAATAAGATATATTCAGTGCTCTACACTCATCATTGCACTAAATAACCACAGAGTTGTTGTTTAGGTTGTTTTTTTTACATATGAACAAAAGGCCACATTTTAGACAGGCAAGCAGAGACATCATCTATTTCGAAAATGAATGACAGGTTTTCTAAATTGGCAAGCTTTTTGAAAAGACTGTCCAGGAAGACAAAAACTGTACAGAGAAAATACTGGAAAGCACTCCAAATCTGAAGATTGCAGGAACATTTGGGAAAATTACTGCTTTCCTCATGTGTCCCACATTCTGGTCTCGATAATTAAGCAATTTAAAGCTGTTATGTATGAATCCAAAATTAGTTTTTAAGAAAAAAAGACAGAATATATGAGATGTACAGTAGCCTCAATTATCTTTTAATTTGTACAATTACAAGTGATGATCATAGGTGAGAATTTGGGTGAAAGGATGTCATCTACACCTTTTTTGTACATTTTCACTTACAGTAAGTACTCCATTTTATCTGCAAAATAATGCCTATGAGAAAAAGCGTATGACTCATTTTCTTTTCCTCTAATGGGTATTTCTGAAAAACTTACTTTAGGGGATATATCACGTGACATTCACTTTTGTTTCACCAGTGGGTTGACGAATCGGCCGTCTGAAGAAATGACGTGCTGTCAGATTTCACTACGGTGGCTCATGAATTTTGCTCCAGGACACTTGTTTCTCCTCATCCACTCGTAAAGCAGGGAAATTACCTCAATCAATCATGTTAGGGGCCCGAATGAGACCAGACTTCATTATATTAGCAGCTTGGACACCAATCATACTTATTTTTTATTTCCATTAGCTTCTTTTTTGGCTTTTCCCCTCATTCAGACCTGTAAACCGCACAGCTCCTGATGCATTGCAGTGATGGTCTCACTGGTCATTAAAGTGGATATGAACAAGAGGCCTGTGTCTGAAGTCTTGTGTGTCAGTCAATGTGGATTTATTCATGGAAGCTTTGGTTAGGCTGTGCTAAGAGGTGTTATTGAATGCCAGCAGGTAGCCACCCATTGGCTATTACACTCATGAAATTATGTCAATGATCAATTCACATTTAAGTATAGCGTACACCCCAAAAAATGTAATACACACCCTATGAGAAAATCTCCAATGAGCCAGCTATTTCCACAATGATGGTGTGTTTTCGTCCATCATCTCTCTCTTGCTCTGTGTCTCTGTGTTTCTCTCTCCATTCTGTTCTCTCTGCTGGTGCCAGCATGAGTTCTGGCCTGGGTGTGTTTTTGCTGCTCTCCTTCCCGACAGCTTGACAGCAGGAAACTGACTGTCATTTTCCCCCTCAGCAAACAATTTCCCAGCCCATACCAAGCCCTGCCAGCTAAACCCTATGTAGAGACACCATATAACCGCAGTTTTCTGTCTTGTGTTGGTATTTTACTGATTAAAACAGGATGATTGGGGAGGGACACAAAATATTATTATATTTTTTTAAATAGGCAGTACTGTTTAGTTTGTCACAAACAAGTACCATGACATTTCCATTCTAGAGAGCATTCTAGAATGCAACGTTAGTACTTTTTGGGCCTGTTTCTTAAAACAAATACTTTTAAATTAATTGTATACACGGTAAAAACAAATGAGCTGATTCAGCTTAAAATAATTTGTAACCTGGCTGCCTTCAAATGCTGTGTTAGGTAAGCTAAGGAACGTCTTGTATGCACATAGTCTGTTCAACTTTGTATTTCAACTTTAATAAACATTTTTTATTTAAAAAAAAGAGCCATATAAACTTGAATCCCAGTTGGAACAACATAACATTAGTGAGGCCTACAATCTTTTGAGTGGTACTTTTGAGTGCTATTTTACAAAAATGAGAGCAAAATCTGTTTGAAATACACATCTTGTTGAATTACCTTATCTTCATCTTATTTGAAATGTTTAGCTTTATGGGACCTCAATATATCGTCAGGAGCCATAGGTATTAATTTTGTGCTGTCTGTATATGTTTTTACTATGACTCTCAAAGTGACAAAATGTTAAGCTGAATTAACAAATTTGAACTTAAAATGTTCCTTTGAAAAAATTATTTGTTTAATTTGCAATTATTTTCAACACCAACCTTAAATGTCACTGTTTTTGGTCACAATTTTGGTTATTATGCAATAAACCAGTTTTTTTTTAACATTGGCGTTAGTATGTTTGAGGTTTAGGTCACTATATGTGATGTTAAATCTATGCATTGATCAGTGTTTTGATTTGAGTAAATAACGGAATACATTTTTAATTTCTTCATCATTATACAATCCATGAACTAATGTCACACAATATTTGCTTGCTGTTTGAAGCTTGCAAGTCCCATTGACTTTCAGAATATTAACATTTTTAATACAAATATATAAAACACCTGTCCACAGAGTTTGGTCTGATGTAGTTTCATACTGTTTTTAACATAAAATCATGTAAAATAACTGTTGCAGTTCTGCAAAACTATTAACTTTTTACTACAGCAAAAATAGCAATGTACAGCGAAAGAATTGCAAGGTTTACTTGAATTTTAAGATTTAGATTTAATAATCTACTTTAATAAATAATTGTAACCTCATTTATAAAATATTTTGATGGAAAAATTATATATTTTTCTATTAATCTATTAGTCTGCATTACTTGAACATCTGTTTAGAGAAATGATATTGTTCTCCCATTCGAAAAGGAATCCCACATTTATGTGGGATGGATATGTCACTCCCGAAACTATGTTGCTTGTATAGGGTACATGGTCATTAGCAGCACAAAAAAAATCAAAAGTTTTATTCAAATTCTGAAATAATTATATTTAACCTAGAAAATACACAGATAGCCCTTAGTATAAAAAGGTGTCACTTCAGTTCATCGCGATCTCATAAAGTTCCTTTATAATCAAGGGACCTCTTATTTACATCATGTTATAGTCAGAGGATTCACAAGCGTGCAGGAATAAAAATCCTGTGTTTAGAGGTGAGTGAACGCAATGGCCAATCACAGGTGTTTAAGAAATCAACAGATGTGTCTGTGATTGGCTACATTGCTCAACGCTACGAAAACACGTTGTAAATAGAATCTTTCGGCGATTTCCAGAGCACAAACACAAATGCACCCTGGAGCCTTTATATGGGATAATTTTCCCGCCAAAAGTATTGCGGTCACGGATAAAAAAATAATAAGCATGAATTTAAAAATAGAAAAAGGCAAGTAAAAATATATTGCACAAAATAAAAGAAAATGAAAGCAGATTTTTTCTGAATAGCAAACAATGGTAACGGATCGAAAGATAATAAGCGTAAATCAAAAATTGTATAATTTACTATCGCCAGGTAGACATACAGCAGTGATAGATGGCCACATATAACGGTGTCCTGTATGGTAAGATGTTGCCCAGCTGACAGTAATCCATTTTCACCTGTACAAGTGAACTCTGAGCATCGGCAGCTAATGAGGCACGTTGGAGTGACGTCACCGCCCCTCTTCAGCTGATTGGCTGCAGGAGGAGCTGTCAATCAAGAACTAGTGGACCAATGATGGCACTTGAGCCCGCGCTGATTTACATGAAACTCTAACCACCAACATTTGGGAAAGCAAGCGCAGAATGTGTAAAAAAGAGTGAAAGGAAAAACAGCATAAGCATAATTTTTTTTTAATATGAGCAGAAAATGTCAGAGCGCACAAAAAACTGAGAAATATAACCAAGGAAAACATGATTTTGTGTGCTTGAAGTTGGATAATTTTGCTTTCATATTTCAGTTTTGTGCAATATGATTTTAAATGTGTTTAAAGTTTTGATTTGTGCTCATTCTTTTTTAAGGCGTTATAACATTTTTGATATATGCTTATTATCTTTCGATCCGTGACCATTGTTTGCTAGTCTGTTTGCTAAATTGTTTGCTAATTTTGTGCACTATATTTTTACTTGCCTTTTTAAATTTAGTTTCATGCAAGTTTCATGCTTATAATTTTTTTATCCGTGACCACAATACTTTTGGTCAGAAAAGGATCCCATACCTTTACCAAATCTGTTTCGCCAATATCAAGTCAAGTCAAGTCACCTTTATTTATATAGCGCTTTTAACAATACAAATTGTAACAAAGCACTGCACAATATAAAAATAGGCAAATTGTGTCAATAATTTAAAATGACAGGATTTAACACTAAATTATCAGCTGAATGCATTTCATTATTGAATTTAGTAATGGCATTGTCCAGCTTAGTTCAGTTTAAATAATATCTGTGCAATCAAGTCGATGATTGTGCTGGAAATGAAGTGTCCCCAACTAAGCAAGCCAGAGGCAACAGCGGCAAGGAACGAAAACTCCATCGGTGACAGAATGGAGAAAAACCTTGGGAGAAACCAGGCTTAGTCGGGGCCAGTTCCCTCTGGCCAGACGAATCAGTAGTTTGTTCCAACTGCAGCAAAGTCAGAGTGTAAGTGGTCCACTGGTTCCAGGGTCTTTCCCGATGGATGTCTAGGTGACGAGGTCCTCACTGGAGATCTGTCTCTGGGGCTCATCTATGTGTCCTAGACTCCACTGACGTTCAGGGCTGTAGGGGCTGTAGAGGTTGTCTCCAGGTACTGATCCTCCATTTATGGCAGACTTTGGTTAAGTCGGTATAATCGCTGATGGTTGGCTTCCTCTGAGGTCCTCGGAGGGGTTGTCATCGTCTCTTCTCAGGAGTTTGGTCATCTCAATCGTTTAAGGGTTGGATCCAGACTGAAGCTTGTGTAATTTTAGCTACCACGGGATGTTAATCCCGTGCAGAAACATAGAAACAGTAAGACAATTAGCGTAGTAGTTGTTCCATCCAGGAATAACCCTGGATGAAATTATCAGTATAACCCAAGCTAAAGCATAATAATGTGCATTTGTTCAGATAGACTGGCAGTACAAGATTATGAGATGCATTATATGAATGCTTGGCTAAAGAGATGCGTCTTTAATCTAGATTTAAACGGAGAGAGTGTGTCTGAACCCCGAACGTTATCAGGAAGGCTATTCCAGAGTTTAGGAGCCACATATGAAAAAGTTCTACCTCCTTTAGTGGACTTTGCTATCTAGGTACTACCAAGAGTCCAGAGTTTTTGCGACCTTAGGGAGCGGGTTGGATTGTAGCGTGATAGAAGATTAGTTAGGTACGCAGGAGCTAAATCATTTAGGGCCTTATAGGCAAGTAATAATATTTTGTAACTGATACGAAACTTAATAGGTAGCCAGTGCAGAGACTGTAAAATTGGAGTAATATGGTCATATTTTCTTGACCTGGTAAGGACTCTAGCAGCATTTTGTACTATCTGTAGCTTGTTTATTGAAGATGCAGGACAACCACCTAGCAGTGCATTACAATAGTCCAGTCTAGAGGTCATGAATGCATGAACTAACTTTTCTGCATCAGAAACACTTAACATGTTCCGTAGCTTGGAAATGTTTCTAAGATGGAAGAATGATGTTTTTGTAACATTGGAAATATGATTTTCAAAAGATAGGTTGCTGTCTAATATAACACCCAGATTTGTAACTGTAGAGGAAGTAACATTACATCCGTCTAGTTGCAAATTGTAATCCAAGAGATTCTGTGTACTGTTTTTAGGTCCAATAAGTAATATCTCGGTCTTATCTGAATTTAATAGGAGAAAATTACTGGTCATCCAATCTTTTATATTTTTAACACACTCTGTTAGCTTAGATAGTTTAGAAGTTTCATCTGGTTTTGTTGAGATATATAGTTGAGTGTCATCAGCATAACAATGGAAACTAATCCCGTATTTTCTAATAATATTACCAAGGGCAACATATATAATGAAAATAATAGAGGACCTAGGACAGATCCTTGTGGTACTCCATACTTTACTGGTGATAATTGAGATGACTCCCGTTTAAATAAACAAAGTGGTAGCGATCGGACAAGTAGGATCTAAACCATCTTAAAGCCTGCCCTTGAATACCTGTATAGTTTTGTAATCGATCTATCAGTATGTCATGATCTATAGTGTCGAACGCAGCACTAAGATCAAGTAAAACTAGCAACGAGATGCAGCCTTTGTCTGACGCAAGAAGCAAGTCATTTGTAATTTTAACAAGTGCAGTTTCTGTGCTATGGCGGGGCCTGAAACCTGACTGAAATTCTTCATAGATATCATTTCAGCTACCACGGGATGTTAATCCCGTGGCAGAAACATAGAAACAGTAAGACAATTAGCGTAGCAGTTGTTCCATCCAGGAATAACCCTGGATGAAGGGTTCAATATCCTATTATTACAGTTTTAACTGAAAATGCTTTTGACTGCATGAGAAAATGGATGGATGGCGTGAAAGGGTGAGAAATGTGTCAATTGCGTGAGTCTCATGCTGAATGCGTGAGAGTTGGCAGCTCTGTCAAACCCATGATATGCCAGTTGCTAGCTCCATACTTTACTGTTAGCTACAGGAAGGCTTTTGATGCCATACGTTTTTTATGTGAACTATCCCTTTAAATGGTTTGTGTGATGTAAACAAAACTGTGATCAGCATTTCAAATTTCAATCCACACATGTCAAGATCACTGCATTGAGAACTATTTCAATTTGACATTGTCTTCTATGGGATTTCTTCAGAAACACATTCCCACACTCGCACTAATCAGCTGTGGATTTGATAGCTCATTACTGTGTGAAAATGTCATGGATCTGTCTAGTGACAGAGTGTTTTCATAGTGAATGTGACAGATTTGCTGACGAGCTAACCGGAGGCTCATACCTCAAGTGCTGAAACACAAAAATAGGTCGGTCTGCACCCTAGTCCTCTCTTTCAACTGTCTTCAATAGCCTAATGAGCTGCTGTCCTTTAGCTACACAATGTCACTCACATGGGTTTTCCAACTGTCATACTTTGGTGAGCCTTCAGCTCTTTGCTCCTAATACAAATGAAGACTCTGTGATAGCTGCAATGTACACTCAAACATGATGACAGGCTATATTTACAGTACTGCACTGCCATGAGTGTCTTACAAAAAGAAAAACAAAGGAGCGTTTGTTCATTACTTGTTTTAAAGCATTTTGAAGCTTATGGATTGGAAGGAAAAATTATTTATAATTTGTAGAAATGTGTGATTACCCCTTTTACAAAAAATGTGGCAATAAAGAAGAAACATCATTCAGACCCATACAACAGGATAACAGGAATAAAAAAAATACAAATAATAATAATATTTTTTTAATTAATTCGATCTTCACAAAACCTTAAAGTGCCCTTATTTCGAATATCTGCTTTCATGCAGTGTGTTCTGTATGTGAATGTAAACAATCTGCAAAGTTGTAAAGCCAAAATTGCACAATAAATAGTTACTGTCTTCCAAAAGAAAGAATGGACTCATCAGTCATTTGAATCTCACTTCAGTGATGGCAACACGTCGTGGGGTAATACATTTGCATAATGTCTGCCTATATTCTATGTTGACTGGCCACAAACAGCTTGACCGGCCCTCACTGTAGCTTGTTTGTGTGGTCAACATCATGTCGAGAAGTCGCTGTGCGCTATGCTGTAAAAGTACATTTGTTTTATTTTTCACTTCCAAAGGAGCCTGCAAAGAATAATGGTTCAAAATCAATTATTATATATAAATATATATATATATATATAAATATATATATATATATATATATATTACAATACCACAGCAATACAGCCCCAGTCTTTTCTATGTTCTCATAATTTTACTGACGACTGCTTCTCTAATCTCAGGCTCAGTTCCTTGTTTATTTGGACCAGCTGGCTCCCCTGAATCCCATCGTGTAAGTATGATAAATAATGTACGTTTAAATTTTCCTTCGAGCATTCAAAATAATGAACTGTGGCAATGGGCTTATCGTTTTGAGGTTGATGAACGAAACGAACGTTTGCGACTAAAATAATTTTGATCGACTTAGCCTCTTCTAGACAACTAATTGTTAGTCGACTATTAGGGGGCAGCCCCAGTTAAAACATTCTGCAAAAAAAATGTATTCTTCTAATATAATGCAGGATTTACAAAACACTTGATCTTTAAAAATGGCTCAGTACCCTGTTTATTTAGACAAACTGGCTCTACTGGTTCACAGCGTCTAAGTATTATAAATAATGTATGTTTATATTTTCTATCGAATGTTCAAAATACAGAACTATGGCAATGGACGTGTCATTTCTGACATACGCTGTATGCAGTAGACCAATCACAACAGAATGGTGCCATCTAACCAATCAGAGCAAAGTAGGCTCATGGAAAGGGGGGTGGAGAGAGACTGAGTCAAACTAATTGTTTGAGAATCATGTTGGAAAATAAAGAAGAAGTATTATTTATATAGTGCCTTTCCATTGCTCAAGGTCACTTTAGATAGTGCTAAACAAAACATTTGCACACCCAAATAGACAATACAAACACATAGCTGAGTCTTGAAGGTAGACAAAGAAGATAAATTACGAAGTGTAAGGGGTAGCGAATTCCATACTTTAGGAGCATTAACACTAAATGACCTACCACGTACAGTGGACAGCCGATAATGAGGAAATGGACAAAAGACCAAGCTCAGATGATCCGAGGGAGGAGAGTAGGAGTACAGTAGGTGAGGCAGATATGGAGGCACAAGACCATTTAATGCCTTAAATGTTAGAAATAATTTCTTAAAATGTATGCGATGCCACAGGTAGCCAGAATGTCTGTTGGAGGTGAGAACTCTTGCTGCTGAGTTTTGAACATACTTTAACCTTGCAATTATTTTTTTAGGCAGACCAAGAAATAGAACATTGCAATAATCCAGACGTGATGTGATTAATGCATGAGTTAAGATTTCAGCATCAGCTAGAGTTAAAGAAGATCGAAGACGTGCAATACTAAGAAGATGGAAAAAATAGGTTTTAACAACAGGACAGGTCCATCTTTTTGACAGAGGGAGCAGAGCCAATCATCAATATTTCAATTTTGTTATTATTTAGTTTAAGGAAATTCAAGGACAGCCAATGCTTGATATCCCTGATGCATGCAGTAAGTGAGTCGGGCAGTGATGACCTATCAGAGCTGGTGGTTAGGTACATTTGAATGTCATCAGCATAGCAATGATATTGTCCATGCATGCATATGATGTCACCAAGTGGATATATGTAAATTATAAACAGAAGAGGACCAAGAACTGAACCTTGAGGAACACCCTGTGAAACTGGAGCAGTGGCAGATTTATAACCTTGTATGGTGATATAATATTTTCTATCGCTAATGTAGGAAATGAGCCAGGAAAGAGCTGAGCCATTGATACCGATATAAGAAAGATGGAAGATCAGTATTTCATGGCAAACTGTGTCCAATGCAGAGCTTAGATCGAGAAGAATCAAGATGTTTATTAACCCAGAATCCATGGACAGAAGAATGACATTAACCACATGAAGAAGAGCAGTTTCAAGTACTATGTGATGAACGAAATCCTGACTGAAAAGGTTCAAGAAGGCAATTAGCATTTAAGTAAGATCTTAATTGTGAAGCCACAACTTGTTCAAGAATTTTACTTAAGAATGGTAAATTTGAGATTGGCCTATAATTGTTCATGTCTAGATGGACAAGAACCGTTTTTTTTAAGTATGGGGTCACCGCAGCCATTTTTAATTCTGCTGGAACAATGGCAGATGCTAAATGCAATTAATCATACATGTTATGAAAGGTTCAACCTCATGAACACACATCTTAAGCAAAATAGTGTATGATCAGTCTGGCAGAATGTAGAATTTGACTTCACAATTAGATCTCTTTTGACAGCAGAAGTAGTGAGAGTAAAAGCAGTGAGTCAAGTCAGCTGACATCAAGTGAACTTGATAAACATTTGAGTTGTATGAGGGATGTCTTTGGAAATGGATTCAGTGATTGACTTCAATTTGTCTGAAAAGTAATGAGAAAAGTTATTCACAAGCTCCTCAGAGCCAGAAATAACATGTTGTGAGGTCATATATGCATATTTCAAGAAAACTAAAAGCCTTTTTTGACTTGCACGCATGTAAAACTATTGTAGGAGACTCCCAAAACAATATTAGGAATTGGCACTTTAAAAAAAAACAATGAATAAATCGAATGCTAACACAATAATGAACACTAACTGTAATATCCTTGAATGTCTGACTGAGTATCATGGCTGACTGATGAACCCTATCTCTTTATAGAAAAAAATTAATATCTTAAACCAGTATGTTACTGTAAGAAAAATAGACTCATTGGTTGCCAAAAGTGGTTTCAAACTATAAAAAAAAAAATAGCTTTTGCAATTATTCACAATGAACATTTTCCAAATAACCTAATTTTACCCACCCTTAAGAGCTGAAACAGGGATAATGAAATGACTTTTGTCAGTGAAATGGCTAAATTACTTATTTTTTAGAGCTTCAAGTCTTAATTTTGCCATTTTTATGGAAAGTGCCTATTAGTGTTTCAGCTGCCCTGTCTCTCATAAGTCTGCAGACAATGCTGTATCTAGGTCATCTTATTCAACTAATCAAAAGCAAGCAGCCATTTAACCTTTTGCGTCAGGATTATGGTTGTTTCTAAGCAAACAGGGCTTTGGTTTTTAATTTTGAATCACCTATCTCTGCCTTTATCTCTAATGTAATTTCAGCCACAAATAAGGGATTCGCCTTATAAGGTCACTTTATTTGGTTTGATAATTGTAAGCCTTGTTGTAATATTTCACACATAATATTCAAATATTCCTCTCTGCTCATAGCAGAGGTGAAAAAGACCAGACTCCTTTCATTTTTAACATGAATTCTTAGGTTTCTGTTTCTACATCAAGTTTCATCCACTATTCTGAGTATGAAAGTACTGAACTTGGCATGCAACCAAGTTTGGATTGTCAAATGAGGGCTAATGGGACTAATATAGCACTATTTCATCCCCCCCACACAAGATAGCTTTTCCCACATGCCCCTGAGAAGATAAAGACTTGGCAGTGGATGCTAGCGGCCAAATGAATACAGGAGCTGGGGGAAATAGTGATGTTAATGAAAGCATTTTAAACAAAATGGCATAAAGCCTCCTTATCGCGACTGAGCGAATAATGTGTTGGTGTGCCTTTGCCCTCAGCGAGCAGGCTCTTTTGCTTTCTCTCCTTCAGATCAAAGAGTAGGATCCAGGAGACAAGCAGCTCTGCTGCATACAGAGTGCTTGCTGGAGAGGGCAACAGCAAAATAAAACAGAAGAAGAGATTACTCAGAGCACAGATAAATGAAGAGAATAGAGGACGAGTCCAATGCAACTGCAAACAAGAAATGGTTTGTAGTACAAATGCAATGGCTTTGTGTGTCTGTTTCATTTTGCTTGTTTTGAAATATGTGTGAAGTGATGAAGGGAGATACTTACTGAAAAAGCTTTCTGCGCCAGACTGAGTAAATGGGTTACAGTGACCTAAAACAACATGAATTTCTAACTTTTATTCAGGCTGAGATTCCTTGTTGACTCCCTGACACCACATATTGTGTAAACCCTGGCCTACACTTATATACTGTACTCAATATGCCTACATTGCATTGTCATTAAAATATTTATGCAAATACTTTTATACTTTTTATACATTTAATATAAATATCAATGTAATTTAACACAAAACTAATAGTATGTATTTTATATTTTATATTTAAAAATGATCTTATATTCATATCAATACAATTTACAATACAACCATTACAATGTATCTTTATATTTTATCTTTCAGTAATACCTTTTCACTAGTCAATCTACAATTTAGGCTACATTTCAAGTCCAATGGTTCTATTTAGATTTGTTTTTATTTAAACAAAATTTATATTTTATTCATTAAAGAAAAAAAATCAACATTATCCATATTAAATATTTTTCTATTATTTCTAACTCTTAATATTTCAGATTAATTATTTAAATTGCATTTTATATTTAATTTTATTCTGCTTACATCCAGAAAGTTTTGTCAACTACTGACCAAACAACCCTCTGCAACTAAAAAGTGGTTTATCACAACACCATGTGACCAGCATCATGTTGTTAGTTTCCTCTTGTCGTGGATATTTTTAACACATTATCATAATGTGTTGTAAATGTTTTTATAATGAAATTAAAGTGTATTTTATCTACAATAACCCAGTGTCAGCTGATACATTGTAATAGTTTAAAATATACCTATTATTTCAATTCAGATATATATGGAAATTTGAGATTAACCTAATATAGAAAAGTAATTTGACAAGGTCTGCCAGTCAAATTGGTGAACAATGAACTAAAAATGCATTAATTATTTTATATATAATTTTATAAAATGTATTAATATTTATTTCATTTGTTTTTTTGGGGGGAAGGACAACATTTAGCTGAACTGCAATTTCTTCTTTATCTTTTTGGCCACAAAAAAAATCTATTTGAGATCAAATTATAATTAGCAGACTCCTTGCAGTACCGCTGCACAAACATGAAAGTATAAACAGTATATAGTGTATAGTTTGTTTTAATTCGAATGACAAAAAGATGTATGCCCAAATTGAAATGTACTTGTTTCTATGCCATAAATGCTCCTTTGCGGCGTAATACTGGTGCTAAAGGCCATACTTGTAACACACAGAGGGACCTAAGAGCTAATTTAATGTGGGCCATAAATTATATGATAATTTACCATCCTTCACTGATCTTTGAGGATAATCAGCATTCTCAACAGCAGTACGATTGGACAGCATCCATCTAGCATTGCAGAAGCATGCTGGCTGAAACAGAAGTTATACTGCAGTCAACTGAACTGTGAAAGGCAGGTTTTTCCTGCACATATGGGGTGAAGCAACTCCAAAACACTCTGGTCAGTTGAGAAACATTCATACAGATGGGCTGAGGGTGAGGTAGAGGTCATAAAGACACTAGAAAGTTTGGCTTTGCTCCACTTCTAGAGGGCAAAAGAATCTGCTCATCTTTTAATGCAGAAATAAAAGCTAATGTTTAAAGTCTTGAGAACTTGTTTGCCCGGAGAGAAGCACAGGACACAGATTCATGTAAACGGATTGCAAAACCTCCTCTCACCATAAAGCAGAAATATTGGACATGATCAAATTCTGATTCACCAGTAGCAACAATATCAAGTAATATAATAAGTCATGCATATTGCAGACAGATATGAAGAATTGTTTGACATAGGTGGTATGAAAATATAATTATGATAAATCTCATACATTTTAATTTCTTTTTAGCTTTAAGGGGTTAGTGCATATTAAAATATATTTCACTGTAATGCGAGGGCAGGTACTGTATATGAGCCATTGACCTCCAGTCCTCTGGGCCAATAAACTCTGTCCTCACGTCCTTTCTGCTATCTCTTGCTGGGCGTAATAGATAGAGGGGAAAATATCTGTTTAAAACGGCATATCTTCTGCTTCAAATGCAGAGCTGGGTTGTAATGGTTTTCATGTAATCTGTATTACGCAATCAGATTCCAAAATTTAAGTACTTGTAATTAGATTAAATTACATTTTAAAATACTGGCAATCAGATCACAGTTACTTATGTATTGCATGATTACATATTCACACAATACCATTCAATTATTCATAATTATTGATTCTCTCTAATTACTCATTTTCATTTTTTTTGTTATGTTCTTTCTAAAACCGCTTATCAGAAAGTCTTCCAGTTTTGTGGACATTCACACAAATACTAGTCACTGATCAGATGGCTGCACAGCATTTAACTTATCATTCAGGAGGTTATTTAAACATGTACTTATATAACTTCGGAAGGCTTATGTCCTTCAAACTCATTAAAATGCACAAATTAATTTTATGTCTTATTTACTTGTCATGCAAGTGTAGCAGTGTGGCGTCGCACAACAGAAACTGTAACACTGGAGAGATGACTACGCCACCCTAAGACTTGCACCCAGGGAAATACTACGCACCCTCAGGTGCTACTCAAGGAAACACAGGTTTGATTCTACTAAATGAGCAAGAGATGTGACTTCCCAAAATGACACATTTATTTTGCACAAATATCATTAATTCTAAAACATTCTAAAGAATGGGTCTCGTCAACAGTTTACCAATTAAATACCCACAGATACAAAGAGACCATAAGAAATCTAGCTTTAACAGAAGGGACAAACCACACAGCAAATCAGCGCAAAAAGATTCTTAAAGCAAATGACAAACCAAAAAGAGAAGAAACTATACCCCAAAAAAAACAAATACACTCCCCTTCTGTTAAACCAGTATCACAGCTCGTCAGGCATTCGCCTGTGCATATAAACACACACTGACCAAGACACTTACAACAGCAACAAAAGGAAAGGAAAATACCTAAACAATCAAAACACAATCACACATAATTTTTTTTAATTAACTGTTCAATAAACAAAAATCCAAGCATGTTGGCTTAACAGACTTGAACAAAAGACAAAAAGGTCCATAGTTTCACCACATGTCATACAGATCGATTGAACAAAAGTCGGAGCAGCGGTTCAGTACTGTGACGTTCACACAGTCAGCTTCATGCACAGGACAATGAAATAATATGATCTGACAGTATACGGAAACAGCCATATGCACCGCCATAGATGAAACCAGTGTAAGAAACAGCCGTAGATACAGGGTTATGAAACAACAGCTAGCGCTCTCAGGCTGCACCTAAAATACAAATATAAAAACACAAATAGACATCCACTTTAAACAATTCATTTATAATGTATAACCTAATGTATTTACTTGAAGTACCCTGAGGTTTTAAAATACATATTTTTATAATTAAGTATCACATTTGCATTTTCACAGTTCTCTGTTGGTTAATGGTCACATGACATGCAGGTAAACAACTCAAACATTTAATTTTGTTAAGTGTTTTTTTTTTACTGATGTTATTTTAAAAGTATTTATTTTAATGATTTATTTAATGTATTAGCTTTTCTTTTTATTTTTATTTTTGTATCAATATGGTACATGATTATCCTAATTAAATCAATGTGATAGATGACTTAAGTCAAAAATAATCAAAATGTAATCAAAAAGTAGTCTGATTACATCACCTAAAATGTGTAATGTAATGGATTACGATACTATCTAACTTTGTCAAGTGATATAGAGTCAGTAATGGACTACAATTTACAGGTAACCGACCCAGCTCTGTTGAAATAGTGTGGAAACGTAGCACCTGATACTGTCAGTATGATAAACTAATGCAGGCTTTTTTAACTAATTTACAGAAATGTAAAGGGATTGTGTGCTTACTTTAGGATTTTTAATTTGAGCATCAATTGCCATTGCATTGAAACTGCTAGAAGTTAGGGTTTACTATTAATTGTTACTGTTAATTTTAAATAAATACATCGAAAAACCTTCAAACAATTGGTAATAGGGGAGGCCAGGGTTAGTTGTCACTTTTTTAATGCTGTGAATTTGCCAGGGTGGGTTCATTTTGGAAGATCAGTTTCTGCTCATAACTTAACATAGTTCATTAAACACAATAAATAATTTTGCCTGCTGTTGAGGCAGGGAACCTGGGATTAAACAGTCTAGTGTAGATTGATTTGAACAGTTAAACAATAATGAAACAAAACAAATCTTGAAACAGCAAAAATTTTGGGCCAACATAAATTATAATGAATTACACTACATTAAAATTACAATAAATAAAACATATTCGACCACTTGCTATAATAATAACTGATCAACTTTTAGTGAAAATGTCCTTTGTGTTGGGAACAATTTTCAGTCTTTTGGTTTAAATCTACCTTCATTATATTGAATACAGTAATGAAAAAATATCAGTCGTTTTTCTCACTGGTAGCAAATATTTTATGATATCAAAACTTAGCTTAGGATGGAACTAACACTTAAATAACAATAATGCTGAGACCAGCAGCAGCAAATACCTTCAATACAGCCTTTGGTTTTACAGTACATGCTGCACCCAAACAAAGATTGTAAACAAAGTTTGATAGATTTGCTTACACAACAGAAATGCATGAAGAATATGCAGTTCAATTTCCTGCTTTCTTTCATATTCATCAGGGGAACAATGGGAATACTCTGGGCCAATCTCTCCTGATTAAGCAGAGATGGCACAGTTTCAGGGGCTTAAAAGAGAGAAAAAAGACAATGAATTCCAAAGATCATATACGGACTTTCTTTATGCAGCTCGCAGAGGTTCATGCATCAGCCAGTCTTTCATAAAACATAAGAGCTGCTTTATGTCTCTGAGCTCTGTTTGCTTCAAGCCATCAGGTAAGCTCAATGGTTTCTCACAGCTGCACTGTACGACATTAATTATAATTAAGTTGGCATCCGGGAAGAATTCACCACAAAGTGTTGTTTGTTTTAAAGTTAATGATGCAGAAAAAAATTATTACTGACAAAACAATTTAGTCTTTTTAGCACTACAGTGTCATTGTACAGGTCAAGACAAGATATCTAGCTTTTATTTGTTAGAAAAAACTGGGGAAGTTAAGATGACAATACAACTCTATCGCCTTTTATGTTTTGCATCCAGGGAGTTTTCAATGCCTGTTTTATATCAACATGCTTTGTTTAATCTGGAGGGAAGGCAGACGGTGCCACTCAATTAATATTTAATCAACACATGAACATTCACTGGTATCTGTTTTCTTAAGGAATTAATATTAAGACTACATCCTTGTCTGCTGGAGTGAGACAAGAACATTGTGTTGTTTAACCTTCATGCCAGCTTTAACTTCTCGATTTTGTTACTAATAAGAGCAGATTGAATACAAACATCCATATTTGTGTACTGTCTCTGATCCTTATATTACGAATATGATTTTACATGTATTCATGTGTAGGAAGTAAGTCAGCAATGAAAGCTTCATCTGTTTATCTTCTTTCAAGATAAATACACAAATAAAAGTTAATGTCACATGCATCTACACACTTTGTAAACTGAATTAATCATTGTGAAGATCATACTGATACATCTTGGTTTAATTAAACATGATAACGATAGACAGGCAGACAGGCAGGCAGACAGACAGACAGACAGACAGACAGACAGACAGACAGACAGACAGACAGACAGAGAGAGAGAGAGAGGCAGGCAGGCAGCAGGCAGGCAGGCAGGCAGACAGACAGACAGACAGACAGACAGACAGACAGACAGAGAGAGAGAGAGAGAGAGAGAGAGGCAAGCAGGCAGGCAGGCAGACAGACAGACAGACAGACAGACAGACAGACAGACAGACAGAGAGAGAGAGAGAGAGAGAGAGAGAGAGAGAGAGGCAGGCAGGCAGGCAGGCAGGCAGGCAGGCAGACAGACAGACAGACAGACAGACAGACAGACAGACAGACAGACAGACAGACAGACAGACACACACAGACACACACACACACAGACAGACAGATAGATAGATTTTTCAGATCTTTGCAGACAGATGGTGGTCCATTAGCTGTAATCTCTTGCAGCGGAGTGGAAGAGCTGCAGATTGGGATGACACAGTATTAATACTATGAAATCCAAAGGTTTTAGTTGTACTTTAGTTTTACTTTAGCGATGTTGCACATATGGCTAAACATCTGGGGTGAGTGGTGAGCAAAACAAATGAGCACTGTGTTCAGTTTGAAGTCTCACTCTTCAGAAGCAAGCCAGACTACACATGCAAACAGAGAGGTATACTGTATCACCCCAGTTATGACATCACACATGTAAATCACTCTCTTTCCTTTTCTGCCAAATATGTAAATTGTTACATGAGAAACTGGCCTATAATACAGTGAATGTACAGTAGATTTGCTATACTGTAAATAAACGTTTTAAATTGACTGGCTATTTGAAAGGGACATTGTATCAAGTAGCAGAGCATTTTTTCACCATAAACATCCAGCATGCAGATGCATAATTATGCAAAATGATTATAAAAATAAATATGCTTGTGTTTTATTGTCTGTCATTTAAACAGCTTTTAAAACAAACCTGCCCTGTTTGAAATCTGACAAAAGAGTTATATTGCCATTCTACAAAACAAGCGAAAATTCCTAAGATGACTTCAAAATAACAAAGCTTATGCTTTGTGTTGGATTTCAATATACCATGATAAGTTTAGGACTAACTCATTGTAGTGTGTGAAAAGATCAGATTTATTGTCATGTTCAATAAATAATGTTTCTGTTGTTGTTGCTTTTCTTTACAGACTCTTGCGAATACAGTAGAAACATAGGCTGCAATTCAAGAGTATGAATCTTTAAATGTGTTTGAAAGAACTTTGTTATGCTTACCAAGGATGCTTTTATTTGATCAAAACAGTCAAAACAGTCATATACTGTATAATATTATGTTAAAATGCCATTTAGTCCTGTGATGACAAAGCTGAATTTTCAGCAGCCATTACTCCTGTCTTCAGGGTCATATGATCCTTCAGAAGTCATTTGTATTCTGCTTAGATTTAGTGCTCAAGAAACATTTCTTACCTTTTGAAAACAGTTAACATACACCATGGTGTAAGCATCATGCTGAAGTTGTATTCACACTACCCACAAGGCCATGCCACTGGTTTTTATCATAATCATCTGGTCACTCTAGTTCATGCATATACACAGCCCAACATCAAAGGCCAGACGCCTTCAGATTTGCCATTACCTTTGATATTATCTTGATGAAAGCTCACGAAAAGGTCATGTTATAATATGCCAAAGCCTAAAGGAAAAAACAGCACAGCTGGCATGTACATAGTGATAACAAATAGATCAAAGTTCCTGACCCAACAAAGCTGCCATCATCAAATTTATCAGTATTATCATGGCAATACATTAAGCATAACCTGCCTTTTCAGCACTGTTGTCTGAAAAGAGCGTATGAACCACTTATTAAGTGCCAGCTCCCTTTAAATAAGTAAATAAAAAGATAATGTGAATATTATAATATTACCCTGTTTCACTGTAGTACATCAGAAAGTAAAACGCAGAAAAAAAAGATTACCCTGAAAATCACAATTCATATATAGATTACACCGTTTTCACAGTGGCGAGGAAGCTGAAGAAGTTTAACCTGCCACAGGAGCTGTTGATACAGTTCTACTCTGCCATCATTGAATCCGTCCTCTGCACATCAATAACTGTCTGGTTCAGCTCAGCTACCAAATCTGACCTCAGAAGACTACGGAGGAGTCCAGACTGCTGAGCGAATCATTGGTACAACCCTCCCCACTCTCCAAGTTTCTGTTATCTCCACAATCTTTTCCCCACTTATCCAGAGTAAGCAAAAGGGCTGTCAAAATCCCAGACATCTCAACATCCAGCACGCTTCCTGTTACCGTCTGGTCGACGCTACAAAGCTCTGAACACCAGAACGACCAGACACAGGAAACTGTAAAATATTCACTATTCTCACTATATCATCCGTATTGCTGCTATGTATATATACCCGGTACAACCTGTTTGCACATTCCTCTTGCACATCCCTGTTTATATTATTATTTATTAAGTCCACAGTATACTTTATTTCACATTTTACTTTAATGCACATTTTACTCTTTATTTTTTCTTCTTACATTTTTTTTTTACCTATATTTATATATATTCTCTTGTGTTGTGTTACATATTTTGCACTGTTCATTGAGCGCACCTGACCTGACTTACATTTCACTACGGATTATATTCTCTATAATTGAGTATGTGACGAATAAAAAAAAACCTTGAACCTTGAAAACCTTGAAACCTTGAGTTTCTTTCCCCAAGCAATCCATCTCAAGAACACTTGACAATAAACGTGGAACACACAACACCATTAAACAATTATATATTCACCACACATACTTATTTTTCCTTTCAAATTTGCACAAATCAGACCTGTACACACATAATTGTCTATATTATATATTGCGTTTTTGCTCTTTGCCTATTGTTTATTATTGTTGTATATTATTCTTTTATAATCGGTGTCCTGTCCTGTTGCTATCATTCTGTTGCACTGTGGAGCTTCTGTCACTATAACAAATTCCTCGTATGTGTAAACATACCTGGCCAATAAAGCTCATTCTCATTCTCATTCTCATTCTTATTCATTTTTATTATCAACTGCAAAGTCTTCTGCTTTACTAGACGTGTGATTTCACAGACCTTTCATCATCTTGTCTCTGAATTGCCTGCATAGGGAACAAACTCACAAAACAGCCTTTTAGAGTATTTTTTTTAGAAATAGACAAATCTATTACATATTTATAGAAATAAAATGGATTATTGTAACCCATACTTTTTTTTTTATTCAATTCGAATTACTTTAAATTTGCTGCAATTCCTGTTTCCATGGCATTTTGTGTCAGTATTGTAGTGTATTGCTTCAACAGTGTAACAGTTAAGTTAAAATTGCACAAAAACTCCATATTAATGCCACTTAAATGTTTAAATGACATTTGTACATGTATAAATTTAAGGCACTAAGCAGACACTCTTATCAAACTCATAGGGGGGGCTTTTTCATTTTTCAATTTTGGATTCAGTAGAATATTGGCATTTGAAACCATGGAGAGAGATAACATAATCGTGTATTTTTTTATGAAGGCTGATATCTAGGGGAGCTGAAATGAAACACAAGAAGAATGAAGCTCCCCTAAATAGGACCTATAATCAGCTATGGCTGTGGCTCCTACCCAGAGCAACTTAAAAAAAGTGTTAAAGCTTCACATATGCGACTGACGTAATGAACAGATGGTACACACAACTTTAACATAATAAAAATTATATCTGCAAGGAAAAGTGCTTACTATAAAAACACAAACAAGTGCTACTAATAAACAAAGAGCAGATACAATAAAAACTAAACTTGTTTGCAAATAAACAAAAAGCACTTTTTTGATTAATCATTGTTGAAAGATGTGAGGCTTAGGTCTGAAGATTGACATGAATTCTGTACATATGATAACAATTATAAGTCCACATTCTCGCAGCCAATGTCTTGGCATGTAAATTGGCAATACATGTGTGGTACAAAACCTGTGTTATTGCCAATTTTCTGTTTAAGCAGCTGTTAAAGCTGAATATCGTTCCCAGAGGGCACAGCAAGAGGGCAAATTGGTGGCATAATGAAATTTTGAAATGTGGTTGGTGAGCTTAATAGTGAGGCTGGAGGTGCATTACAGCACAATAGATTAGATTTCTTGTTGTTTTCTTTTGCTAAGAAGCTCTTGCTTTGTCTGCTTGTATGTTACCCATGGGTACCACAAATAAACATCCCTCCATTTATTACAGAAAGACGGCATGACATAAGGTCACAACTCCCCCGCACATCTTCATCAGTGTGCTTCCATTTATTAGATCTGAGGAGAAGAACACATAAGGCTTATTCTAAATCTTTAATAACTCAAGTACAAACAACAGGTTTCAGAGTTCATTCTTTTTATATGGGCAAGAATATATCATTTTCAAAATACTTATTTAATTGGTAACACTTTACAATAAGGTTCATTGGTCAACATTACTTAACAGTATTATACATGAACTAAGAATGAATAATACTTCTACAGTATTTATTAATGTTAGTTAATGTTAATTTCAGCATTTACTAATGCATTATTAAAACCAGAAGTTGTATTTGTCAACAATATTTAATGCACTGTGAACTAACATGAATCAACAATGAACAACGGTATTTTTCATTAACTAACATTAACAAATATTAATAAATAGTGTAATAAATGCATTGTTCATTGTTTGTTCATGTTAGTTAACACATGAACTAATGTTAACAAATGACACCTTATTGTAAAGTGTTACCATTTAATTTGTATATAATTATCAGCTGCACATCAAAACTGAAACCTTGATGTTATAGCAGATGCTTGCTCGGGCCGTTGAATTGCCACATGATAAATACAAACTCAAGCTACACCTTCCCCTCATATGACCTGCTTTATCTTCCTTTTTGAATAACTAATTATTCTCTCATGCACATTATTCATTGTTGTTGTTTATATTGTTAGATATGCAAATTAGAGTCAGACATCAAAAACACATTTGGATCCATGAACTGAAACATTGTGGGAAGCTAGCAAATAAATCTTTATTAATAGGCAGGTATAACTTATACCTTATTCAAACGTATAGCCTACATTATTTCAGACTCATCCTGAAAATAATCTGTATACATGTAGTATGTATGTATGTATTTATTTTAAAGTAAACAGTGTATTAATATTATATTTAAAAACACACTTTTTTTTTAATTGCTGCCTATAGTTACACTGATCTTGTGATGCACATTTTTCTGCCTGGCCACAAGATTTATGGACATATTGATTCAGAGCCCAGACACAAGGTGCAATGTGTTTGGAAAGAAAACAATTATTTTACTTTTATTCAGAGGCCTTCATAACTGCTCGATATTTATTTGTGCATGCTGTCTGTACAGGAACAATACAAATAGCTCAAATGAAAGGGAGGATGGATAAGTGCTTTGATTAGTGGTGGGAGGAAGATTTATGGTGTGTAAAAGCCATATCAAAAGCAGTAATTTAGAAGGTGTTTATAGCCAAAACCTCTTTCAGCATTTTGATTTATGATATTGATCTGCACCATTTATTTAGCTAAACTACTGTATGTCTTTATTTATTCTCATCACGGGTTAATGGAACATTGTGGTATGAAGAATTTGATCAAAAATATTTTGCTTGCCGTGACAGAATCACAAGTGAATTTGTTTATTCATTAGCAGTATCTAGGACACATCTCAAACAGATCAACATATTTGGCATATTGTAGCAGATTTGTAGCATAAATGTGCCAACACAAGCCTAAAGATGAAATAGGCTTACTAATTAAAGAAATCAAACTCCAGATTAATGCAAGACAAAAGAAACAAGAAAAAAGAACAGAAATCGAATGATCATGACATTGAAATTAAAATAATTATTATGGTGGTAATATGAGGGTTTGATGCAGTTTGTGTCTATCAACAGCAATTCATAAACTAAAACTGTAAGCAAGATGCAAAAGGCTTGTCTGTGCCAAATGAATTATTGAGGAAGACAGATAAAAGCGGAACGAAGATGCCAGTTATGACCCCATTATCTATTATAGGAATTTCACTAATAAATGATTGAGGTCTCAATTGCAGAGAATTCTGATTGGTTCAGTTTTGCTGAATGCTAGAAAATAATGCTTAATAACTTAATTTGGCCTTATAATGAGCAACCCATTGATATCGTCCCTCCGAGCTGTTTGTAAACACTCACCAAAACTTTTATGGGCAAAATGGATACTTTAAAATTACAATTTGTTTGCCTATATTAAAATGTATGCGTATTTTCCAACCCATGTAACCCAGAAAATATAACTATTTTACGATGTGGTGATTTTGTATGAATTTGTACAATGTGAATTACATAGCATATGATTTTTGAAAAAAAGTATGAAAGTCCACCAATAAAAATTAATCATTAGCGTAAGAAGATTTAGCATTTAAACAGATTAGTCACTATATAGTGACAGTACAAACTGTAATGAAAATGTGTTGAAATTTTCTTGGGATATTAAAATATCTTCTCCCCATAGCTTAATAAACAAGCACATAGTGTTGTGCTCAGAAAATTTGTTTAAAAAAAAATTCAGTGCAGAAACTACCACTAAATCATTGCATGTTGTCAGTTTATAATAAGTATATCAAATGTATGACACAGAATGGTATATAATATTAATAACAAAATGGATTGTAATAATTTGCACAAATACACTGAAATTATTGAGTGAGCACATTAATGTCATCTGTGTTCTCTCTATCATGTCAGAGGTGAAGTATATCCCACTGTAAACTACTTTGTTCACATCATACATCTCAGCCAAGGTATACAAATTTGACTCTAAACAATCCCATCAATAAACTAAGAGAACCAGAGAAAAAATGGCTCCGTCCCTTCAGAGGAGAATGCCAGGCAGGCAGATGGATCTAGCTGTCTAACATGCCGTGAGGGAGATGGAGACCCTCACTCAAAAGAAACAGAAAAAAGCTCTTAGCTCTGCGGCTTAAACCATATTACTCTCAAAGGTAATAGTAGACTCCATTATTACACTATTGCACTGCTCTCAATCACAAACCCTTGCAGAGAAGACCACAAAGGAGTGTGAGCGGCCATGGTGTGATCACAATATCAGACTCTTTCAAGAACCTTTCAGCGCTCTTTCCAAAGATGGTCAGAAGCAGTATGGTTCAGTCTCGCTGAGGCTTTAGTGGAAAGCAAAGTCCTTAAATGAGCACTCAGACTGAGGATGAACTTAAAGCCTCCCCAAAGTGTGACATTTCAGTAGAGTAGAGCTGCCCAGAACCCAAGCAGCCTAATAACCAAATAGGATTTAATGTCAGGTAAGGGCTGTTTTCAGTGGGAGGTTTGCCAGTATTCCTGCTTGACCTGCTGCTACTATTGGACTGAATGCTTTTACATATCCAACCATCTCTCCAGTGTCCGATTATGCAGCTCAGAATTCGGTGTCAACTGTTGTTTTCTAAGCAGCAAATATTGATTTAGTGGCAACTTTGCAGATAGAGCATCTGTCTGCTATTGTATTCCCTTGATCGCAAGTCTGTCTCTACTTCTGCCTCTAGTCATTGCCTCTGTGATATGTGACTCCACAGTAAGTGACCTATGTGTCTAGAAATTCACTTTCTTAAATTCAAATTCATTTCTATGAAATATTGAAACAGTCCTCTCACGTCCTCTGAGATTACGATCCTCTGCAAAATATTTCTGGTGAGTAGTACAGAGAAATGCCATGAAAAGGACATTTCAGTCATAAGCAGCAATGTTCTCACTGTTTAATCCCATTAGAATTGGAATAGTTCAGCAATGAAAATCCCGTCATCATTTACTTCTTGCTGTTCCAAACCCGAAAGATTTTCTTTTACTTCATGGGTCACAAAAGAAGATATTTAGAATAATATACTGGCTGCTCTTGAGTGATTGAATGAGTCAAAGAGCTAATAAACTTGGAATATTTTGAATCCTGTAAACCACATTTATGATGCTGATACTTTCATATCAGTTAAACGTACCTGGGGGCACTTTTCAGTGAGAAGCGATATATGTATAAATAAGTACATATCACAGCAGTTTCCAAAAGAATGAGCACTAGAAGCAGTAAAACTCCTATATCATGAATATCATTTTATGACTTCAAAACAATATTAATATGCTGGGAGATTTGAAAACTGATACTTTTGAACGTTAGCATCACACATTTCCAGCTTCATATCTATGGGTTTTCATAGACGGTAGGCTTGTTCGGTAGCTCACAGCTATACTTGAGAGGTGAGGAGCTCTGGTTTGAATCCTGTGTAACTACGGTTCGATAAAACAGTTCAAATTAGCATATACGGAAGTTCAAATAGCATGGTTGCATCAACAAATGTGTTTTTATATTAGTTTTGCATTTGTCAACATTATCGTGTAGGTTTAGGGTTGAGTTTGGTGTAGGGCATATTTCCAACATGATAGAGCATTCATTTTTAGCAACGGTCCCCGGATATTTGAATTCTGAACCACTGCAATACGCACCTGAAGCAACATAATAAAAACACAGCAATACATAATGTAATAAAACATGTGAGGGTTTACGTATTGAACCCGTGTTTTAGCACCACTCAGTGGACATTTCTCTTTGAAACTGCGGCGAAACGTGCAGTAAGGTAGGCTACATAAAAATGGTTTCGTAACCCCAAGTACGTTTATTCTATGAGACCAGTGAAAGTGAAAGTGACAGTGACAGTGAAAGTGACATGACATGACATACTCGGAATTGGTTACCCATACTCCGAATTTGTGCTCTGCATTTAACCAATACAAAGTGCACACACACAGCAGTGAACACACACACACACACTGTGAACACACATCTGGAGCAGTGGGCAGCCATTTATGCTGCGGCGCCCTGGGAGCAGTTGGGGGTTTGGTGCCTTGCTCAAGGACACCTAAGTTGTGATGTTGAGGGTGGAGAGAGCGCTGCACATTCACTCCCCCCCATCTACAATTTCTTCCAGACCTGAGACTCGAACTCTCAACCTTTGGGTTACAAGTCCGACATTTTACCTTTTGTATTCCACAGAAGAAAGTCATAAGGATTTGGAAAATATGAAGATGAGAAAATTACATCCATTTAACCATCCATTCTCATCGAACCATTCTCACCTTGCCCTGTAGAAAGTATATAGACCCTTTGTCGCATTTTGTAATGTTGCAGACTTATGCTAAAATGCTTCAAATTATTATGATTTTTTTTCACATCCAACACTCCATACTCCATAAAGAGATTTCTGATAACATGCATATCATGGCAAAATCAAGTCGTGAGATCAAAAGAACTTGGGTTAAAGCAGACAGGATTGTGTTGAGACATATCCACTGAAGAAAGTCTCCATGAGCAGAAGGAAATAGTCATTGGAGGAAGTCAGGCACCGCTCATGACCCGCAGAATACCATCTCAACAGTGAAGCAATATGGTGGTAGCATGATACGGTTGGGGTGTTTTTGGCATGTACTGGGAAACCGGTCAGGGTAGCAGCACCTTCCAAAAGGACATTCACTAAGCACACAGCCAAGACAATGCAAGGTGGCTAACAGTAGGGACATCTCTGTGACTGTCTTTGAGTGGCTCAGCCAGAGCTCCAACTTGAACTCAATCAAACATATCTGGAAAGATCTGACAATGGCTGCCTGCCAACAGTCCCCATCCAATCTGACAGAGTTTGAGATGATCTGCAGAGAAGAATGACACAAAATCCCCTAATCCATGGGTACTTGTCTTACCCAAATAGATTTGAGGCTTCTGCCAAAGGTGCTTCAACTCAGTACTGAGTTAAGGGTTTGAATACTTATGCAATGTTATATTTCAGCCTTTTCTTTTTTTTATCATATAAATTATTATTTTTATGAAGTTATCATCTGTTTTTTGCTTTGTCGTGGATTATTTTGGAGTGGATTTTTTTTTAAACAATATAAATACCATTTAACAAAGCCTCATGGCAGAGTACATTGCCAATATATTGCCAATATTTTCTAATTTTGCATTAGATGTTATATAGCTGATGCCAGTTAATAACAAGTGATCTTTCATTTATTTGTTTATGTGTAATTATTATTTCATTTATGTGTAATAAGGATTTTCACCTAATTACTTTAAGAGAAACAGATAATCTTTTAATAGATAATGTAATTCTGCCATAGCAACGTCCAGGTTTATCACTTACATTATAATGTATGCATCGTATGCACTTTCCAGTCTTGATATTCAGTTATTAGTTGTGTTAGTTTCTCTTTTATATTTTTGTTGATAAAATTCAGATGTTATTAATTTATTTATTCAATTGAGACACAAACACACACACACACACACACACACACACACACACACACACACACACACACACACACACACACACACACACACACACACACACACACACACACACACACACACACACACACACACAAACACAAACACACAGAGAGATAATGATGTATACATACTCATTTTCTTTATTAATTTTTTCTCTTTTTTTCATTTTGGGAGAACTATACCTTTAGGAGTGAGACAACTTGAGTGACAGTGACTTGAGCAGATTAATAGACTGCATCTCAGTGAGATCAATTCTGGATTATTGCTTCACTGCTTTGACAGGCATGAAAATAGGTTCAGAGTAATGGCCACCAAAAATTATAGGAATACAGTGCTTGGAAGCCATTGTTTTTTCTGTAAAGTCCAGGTTCACATTTATTGAATGTGCATTTTAGAGTGGACATTGCCACTGAGATTTTTATTTGCTAAGCAACAATATTTGCTCATATAGATGGTATATTGGAATCCACAAATAGAACCGCATTAACCTACTTTGTGCGCCTTGCTTGCAGAGGCATTTTAATTGCTCTGTTGTGTTCAGTTAAAAATAACGACAAAAAAAAATCCACTCTAAAATGGACATGAATTGACTACAGCTACATTCTAACACATATTTGTTGCATACCGCTGAAAATGTCAGTCTCATGAATTGCTAAGCTGTAAAATGTATTGAATGCGCCATTAATACCGGGAGGGGGGCTTTGTGGTAGAACAACTGAATTGTAATATACAGATATGAATATGTTGGACACAGAGCCTTGGGAAGAATAGTAAATGTGAAGCATTGTTGCTGAAGCATCCCTTTTCTCTCAGTAACTCTAATAGAGTTTGAGATGCAGGCCTCACCAGCCAATGGAAGTACAGCCTCTCTGCTGTACGCCTGAATAACAACACAGTAAGTACTGCATTCCCCATAAGGCACACCAGAGAATTTAAGCTGTGTTACATTCTTATGCTGGTATACTACAGCAAAGCTAGTTTGACAGGTACAGTGAATAGGCTGTCATACTGAACCTGTCTTGCTCTTGTTCTGAATGTTGCGAATTCAAATTTCCTTGTCCGCCTTGGAATATTAATATAGACTGAATCTGTACCCAGATTCTACTTTACATCAGTGATTGACAAATAATTAATACTTTGGACTGAAAAAGCTTTCAGATTTGCTCTTTGTTAAAATGATTACTGCAGAGACAAGCCAAAAGGACATTGTTGAGTGTTGATTTCCATGAAATATGATATTTTAAGCATATCCCTCACTGATGAATGATTATCTTTGCAACTCTATGCTGTATCGTTCAAACTGGTAGCAGCACACAGGTAATCAGACCCTTAAAATTGCATTTGATTGTGTTATTTATTGCTGCCAGATTGATTTAGAAATATTAGATATTTGTATTATTTCTATTTAAATCAGTTCATTTAAATGTTACCACATTAAGCACATTATTAGGTTACCAGTCAAAATAGTGCACTCAAACCCTTTATTTGGGGTTTTTAGGGGTAGGGTTAGAGCTCGTCTGTAGTGCAATACGATTTAAAATATGCACTAAAGTATAAACGCAACACTTTTTTGTTTTTGCCCCCATTTTTCATGAGCTGAACTCAAAGATCTAAGACTTTTTCTATGTACACAAAAGGCCTATTTCTCTCAAATATTGTTCACAAATCTGTCTAAATCTGTGTTAGTGAGCACTTCTTTGCTGAGTTAATCCATCCACCTCACAGGTGTGGCATATCAAGATGTTAATTAGACAGCATGATTATTGCACAGGTGTGCCTTAGGCTGGCCACAATAAAGGCCACTCTAAATGTGCATCTTAATAGTGGAAACCCGTAGAAGCGAGGGCAGGGAGGAACACACAACCTGAGACGCTGCTTATCAGACTCATGCCAGATACCATCTTAAATTATAATGTGACAAACAACAGTAAATAGGACGTAACACACAGAGCACTTACTGAACAACAGAAGCTGCCAATGTCTTCACTGCAGGTGCTTTTATACTTCCTGGTCGCTACGTCATCTCCACTGGTGACGTCAGCTGGGATTCCCTCGGACGGATTACACACCTATGTCAGAGCATGGGAACATAGGGGCGTTCCCAAAGTGTCTTCCGACGTAGCTCGAGTTCCCGAAGGGGAACCAAAATTCCCTCTATCTTTTGACATATAAGATGTTATTGTAGTATAAAAACATCCTGTAAGTTTCAGAACTCAAAACTTTCTTTGTTAGTCTAAAAAACAGCTTATATTGAAGTCAGTCTGCCAAAATGACAGGTTGTGGAATGTGCCACTTCATGATGTAATAGTGCAGCTAAACACCACCTCCTCAGAAGAAGATCACCTGCTTCAACATCGCTGCCTGTTTAGCCATGCCCACTGACTCGCACACGTAATGTAAATAACGAGAGGCGAACATGGGTCAACTACACAGAAATCAAACTATAAATATGCTCCAAAGACAACAAGACTGTGCAGAGCCAAGTTGTGGAAAAACAGTGTTTGCATTGCATTCTTTCTGGACAGAGAGTATTAACTATTTTGAGTGATGTTTTAAGAACTCGTCATTAAAAACTCTGTCCTTTGTTCATTTTACCATGGATTCGTTTACAAACAAGGCAAAATTCGACACAGGTTTTTCAGAACGATTGAAACTGAAAGACAATGCTGTGCTGACTATAATGGATCCAACAGCATTGCTGCAGCATGCACGTGTGAGTAACTCTATTTATTGTGTGGTCAATATTGCTTTGTCTGTTAAACAGGTTGTTTGATATGAGTATTTATGAGTATTGTTTTTACCTAAATCACTGCAGCGTCCATCTATGAGAAATATGCTCTGTCAAATTTACACAAGCCAATCATAGCAGTCGGCATTTACTTCTGAGTCTACAATCCACCACGCCTATTCAAACAGAGCGTTCTCATGAGAGGGTCAAAAACAGGACAGAAAATAGCCTATTACTACTAAATTATAGTTTTTTATGTTAAAAATCTTGATAACATCATAAGAGGAGCTCAGAGAACAGTACAAATAAAAAAAAACAGAGGCAGTTCATGACCCCTTTATTGACAAATCACATTTACATAACACACGTGCCATTAGTGAGTTAATATGAGCACAATTAAAAAACAGTTGCATGGTGTAATAATTGTGCAATGCAATGCAATACAATTAGTAAAAGTGTACATTTGCTAATGTTTACAGATGTATTAATCTTCGTAAAAAGGCCATCGTTTTTCCAGCAACTTCCACTTTCCAGCTATTTAAATATTTGGGCTTCCTGAGAGCAATGTTCAGAAGCACACTATGTAGTGCATAAAAGTCACTTTTTTCCAAAGACATTCATCTAGACATATTCACTCAGTTTAATTGGCTACACTTCATGGGAGGCAATTTCAGATCCAAGATATCATTATCGTTCAAGACGTTTATCTGATAACAGTGGCCCAGTTAAACATGAGAAGATATGCAAGAAGACGCCTTTGCAACATATTTTATTTACTGCTGATTTAATAAAGAAAGTGATTTTCATGATGTTTCTGTATTAGCAATTTATTTCATGAGAATAATCTAAAGTTCACATGCTTTGCTGGCTTCAGTTTCTAATTTGGGCCACAGAGCTAAAGATTTAGCACATCGCTTTAGCTGCACAATGAGATTTTTGCCATCTCTGATTATTGTTTTGCCTATAGCATTCACAAAAACACATCTTTTCAGGTGTCAAAGTAATGCCACGTGCTTAAATCCACACAACTGTATGCCACACTATCACAATTGCAAAAATAAAAGCAAATTGTGACCGCCTTTACACAATAAAATTGGGGTTGGTTGCCATGGAGACCACCATCTATAGTACAACCTCTAGTGACTGGTAAGTGTGAATGTGCATATGGGAGAGAAAGGAAAAAAGCAAACCTGCCTTGTCCTCCTTATTATTTTTCTTTTTCCATTAATAGATATTTATTTACTTAAAATATCGTCGTTATTTTTGCACTGTTCTGTTTATTTAATTATTGTCTCCTATTTGAAATGCTTAAAAAGCACTCTGAAACAATGAAAGAGAGACTGTGTGTGCATCAGCCTCTATAATAAAAGCTGAAGTCAGGGACAATTTGCACATAAAAGCCTGCGTCTCTCTTATTGCCTCCCAACTGACCTCAAAATCAAATGTGCTGAACCTCCAGAGAGCCCAGCATGTGGGGGTGAGCTGCGGAAATGACCCCAGTTTGTTTCTCGAGAATGACATGAGGAGAGAACGAGTGTCCTCTGTAGCATGTTGAATAAAAGATGGAATTTTCCGCTGTGAAGATAGATACAGTAGGTTCAAGCTCCATGAGTCATCAAGACGCTCAGACAGTCTGTTGACGGTAGTCTCAAGCATTGGTTGCTTTATAGAGATATTCAAAATGAAAGGTGATTGAGAGGTGGTACATTTATAAAGACATCTAATTTATTAATATAATGTCACATTGTGTCCTTGATGAGATATTTATTTGGTGTTTAGTTGTGTTAGTATCCTCGAACCACGTCCATTTAGCACTGCTTAACCTGTTGAAGAGTGAAAAAGAAATCTTGACACTTTGTGAAGAGCTCCACTGTGGCCTACTTTCACAGTTATAATAATGCTGAATGTGAATGAAATGTATGTAAAATTGCTTGCATATTGAAGGAGTGTTTTGTCAGTCAGTGTGTGTGTGTGTGCTTACTTGGTAAGCACAGGAGGAAATCGATTGTGCTGATTCTATCTCTTGAAGTCACCTAATAGGTCTCTGTAATTTGTCTCAGCTGGCTTGGAAAAAAGAGAACAATCTTAAAAGAAACAGCAGGCACATGATTGCAGAGATGTATTGCTTTGTAATTAATGTACAGTGGCTGAAAAAAGCCTCTTTATCACAAGCAAAAGCCAGCATTACAGCTATTTTAATAGGGGGTCAACATCATTGAGAGATCTATCACCATTAAACAAAGCCTGAGTTCTAATTATAGGCTCGTTTATTATGGCAACCTGTATTTAATGAATGGGGTCAACCTTTGCCTGAATGTGGTGCTGAGAGGTTTTTTAACTCCGTGATTTGTGTTTAGGCCTATTACATCAGAAGTGAAATTCAATAGACATCCCATTTTCTATTGTGTGGTCTTGACTAAGTGGCAAAGTAAGTGCTATATAGAACTGAATCTTTTTAGCAATGCACTTCAATGCACAGAAGAAAAGATTAGCAAAACAAAACTGTAGCACTGCACTTTCATTTATGAAAGAAATATGTAAACATAACAATACAATAAAACAAAAACAACAACAAACATTTAATTCTAAACACACAGAAAATGTCATTTTAAATGTATTCTCACATATGCTTATATAACAGCACATGACTCCACTGAGAAAATGAGGGAATTTTGCTTTCACCAAGTGCAAAACAAACACCAAGGGTGTTCCATGCCAGAAGCAAACAGTAAGAAATACGTTCAGAAATGACAGTAATGTGTTTGCATCACTGAACTCTAGAGACAACAGTGGTGTGTACAGCCTTTGTCTCATGAATTGGACACTAATGAGGTAATGCGTTTGCCAGTAGATTCTAAAAAGTGTTTATCATAGCACATAGAATGGTCTTTCAGGTAGCAATACAAACATGTTGACTGAAAAGCTTTAGAATTCAGCTCAAATCCTGATGGGTTGGATCCTAGCCAAGCACTGTTTTTGTTGACATAGCTAAGCTGTCTGAGTACTCAATTTTTAGAGTCTGTCTGAGTGCACATATTTAGCTGTAGGCTGCGTGCTTGTTTTTAACACTGGTAGGGCTATTTTACATATATGTTTTATTCTATACATGTTTTTTGCCTGCGCTGTCAGTGTATCTATTACTTGAGACATTTTTCAAATCCTGATTATAACAATCTAACAGGCTATGATCTGTAAAAATGCAACAAGAGACAGAGCAACGTCCTGCTTTTGTTGTTTTGTCGACCTCTTGCATATGTCCAGATATCTACCAGGGGACAATTATGTAAAGTTAGTAAAACTACTGCTTCTCACTACATTTTCAAATGCTATTTTCTCAGCACTAAAGCACTCATTTTGGATGATTCACAGATTAAGACAGACTAAAAGCGGATTAATTACTGATTTCAACCTATCTGAAACAGGAAATTACTTTTATTAGTTAAGAATATGTAAACAAAACTGAGATCAATGCTAAGATGTAATGCTAATACTAAGATCACATTTGGAACAGAGTCAAATCGAGAGCTTGTGAATTGAAATTGAATTGGGAAATCTGTATCACTACCAAGCCCTGCTCACTGTAAGAAAAAAAAAACAAGAGACCAGCTAGATCAACTATAGTGAAAACCATCACGCTTTAGGCCTGATTTTTTTTACTTAGATTTTTAAAGACATTTAGAAATACATTTATACATTGATATTTAAAAATGTTAAGCCACGTGCCAAGACAAAATCCATTTGAGACATCGATGACAGTCATCAAACAGAGAGCCAAAAAAAACACAGAACAAACACTCTCTCGCAAATACATTTGCTATCACACTTTCCAGCATTTAATATTAGTGAGAGGACGCATTTCTTGGCCGCCCTCATTGAACTTGTGCCAGTCCAGCTCCAGAGAGAGGACACTGACAGAATTTAATCCCAAATAGCTTATTGATTGAGGCAGCTTTCTTGATTTATACTATGAAGCATTCCAAGCTCTGCAGCTATAACTCCACAAAGGGAGAGCGACTGAAACGGATTTGTAAAGCTTGAATAACTTTATTTGAGTCATCAACAAAGCCCTTGCCACCTGCCACTGCAATCTTTGCCCTTCAGTAGGTCACAATGGCTCATCAGCTTTCCCCTCACCTTCACAGGTCATTAAACAGACATGTATGCTAAAAACGTCTGATTTATGTACCATGCGATTGTTCACACAGGGCTGGATGCGTGGAATTATGACTAAAACACTCACTTTGACTTCAATAAGAGCAGTGAAGAGAGAGGTTTACACCTCATACTCAATAAAAATGTTGCTCAGGGATTTGAGGGGTTTGACCCTGACAAAATCTGGGCTGTTCTCTATAAAATAAAATAAAATGTTTTAAAAGGAGGCTTTTACGGCGATGCCATAGAACCACTTTGGGTTCCCTAAAGAACCTTTCATTCAAATTCTGAAAATAACAATTTTGTCTTAGTGTGAAGAACATTTTAATAATCTGAAGAACGTTGCTTTATTTTTACTACAAAGAACATTTTGTGCAATTGAAAGGCATCATGGCTTGTTAAAGGTTCTTTCACAGAGCCATCAATGCCAATAAAGAAACTTTCTTTTTTAGAGTGTATGCACTTTAGAAACCCTTGCTGTGCAGAGACTAACAACAGCACTGCAGCACATGAAAGCATTCATTAAAGTGAGCTGGGTCACAAGTAACACGTTTCCAAACTTCCGTTCTTTTCATGTTGTTTTACATGTTAGTTGTTGTTCTTGATAAATAGTAAATGTAGAGTATAGTTATATTCCACAATGATAGTCTTTATAACAGTAGTAGATATTATTCTTTTTTTGTTATACTATAATATGGCCATGCATAATTCGGCATTAATATGTGCCTAATAAGAGTTAAATAAACAGCCATGTTACGTTTTAAGGTTAATCTACTGCATATAAGCCAAAGTTGAGAGCCCAAGTGAAGTTTTATGGACAGATGATGAACAAAAATGTAAAGAAAACATGATTTGAATGACTTAACTCAAATGAGAACATACTGAGAAACCATGATAATCATGAAAAAAGGAAACACAGGAAACAATGCAAAATTAAAAGTCCATGAAAACGAAACTGAAACCAAAACTGCATGTGACAGCTAGCTATATGAAATTATAAACCACAGCAATTACCATGATTATTGGTGTAGTGATAAAGATTGCTTGCCTTCTGTATAACACAACGTGAGTCTCAGTGACAGTCATGCTAATGTGAGAGACTACACCCACAGTCAACATGATCAGAATGAATAAGTGTCCATTAATGATTTGCTTAATGACTCTAATACCATACATTAGATGTAATCTGCACTGCCATTTTTGAACCAAAGCCAATGGTGGATTATTACTGGTCATGATTTATCATTGTGGTATGCGTAATGAGACTGCTATTTGATGTTAACCCTCAGAATTATGGCAATCACTTAATTTTACAGCTGGAGCTTTATACTGCTTCCTTCACAAAACCACTGATTAAAATTAATCAAACTATAGGAACCAGGGCACGTCATGTATGTTCATCATTTGTCCATCATTTTACAAAATTATGTCAGTTTATTTCTCTAACAGCTGCTCTGTTGAGCCTAATCAGTAATCTCCCAACTTTCAGAAGAACCCTCTTGAATCCAATCTAAATCTGGTCCATGGAAACCGTAGCCAATTTGTTAAAGACTCCTGCTGTTTCTTGTTGCAAAAAAATTGGAATACAGACAAAAAACAGCCAAAATCAAGTATACAATATGACCTTTTGCTTTTGCATTATGTTTTGCATGTCAAATAGATTCAGTTACACAATTAAATCTGTGTATTAATAACAAACTATCAGAGTTATTCAATTTGCCTTACATGACCGTAAACACATCCTGTGAATATTCTTATACAGTAAGTAAACTGAGTTAGTTTATGTGGTGTTTATTTTCAAAATGAGTAATGGCTGCATGTGTAATTCAAGATGAATTTATGACTTTTTTGTAAATTGGACACTGGCTGTTTAGTACCAAAACTGCATGACTAAAAGAAAACTCAGTGTTTTGCCTTCAGATTAAAACTCTGCAGGTGCTGGTCTTATTATAGTTTTCAATGCCCTATTAGCTTATGTATAATGCATGCACCTGCGATGCATAATAGATGTGAACTTCATGGTAAAATGCTAGCAAAAGGCTAAACAAATGGCAAGCAAGGGAATTATTCAGCTTCATTAGTAAATTATTAGCTTTACACAGCAGAACCAGCAATGAATCAGCTCTGAAGGCATATGAGCAATGGTTGTTGAAACTGGATAGGCAGTGGATATAAGACAATATTAATTTGTTAAATTGAAAGGATTAAGACACACAGTTTCATGAAATATTTATTCGCTCTACTATACTGGGCTGAGTTTCCCAAAAGCATCGTAAGCTTAAATTGATCGTAAAACCGATCGCACAAATCATCTTAGACTTGTGGACCGTATCCCAAAAGCATTGTAACTTAAGTAGTACTTGAAAATCTTCGTAGATCTACGAGTGCTCTGGATTAATTATAAATCTCTACATGCATCGTAAGAAGACAGAATTACAAGATCGCCTGCAGGACAGTCGGCAGATTACACCTTTAACTTTATTCAAGTGCAATGTGATTATAATTAAAGCCTTTGATTGTACACTTTATTTTGTTTAAATTAATTTATAAATGAAATAATAAAAAATGGCATAAAACAAAAAATTGAAATAGCCTACTCATTTAAATTAAATGACTGAACAAAAAAAGTATAGCTAATAAAATAAATAATGTAGGAAAAATGCTTCAAAAATTTGAAAAAAAACAGGGATATACGAAAAAAATATATAATAATCTGTCAATGACAAAAAACAGCCATATATTGGACCCGGAAATAACGTCTCTACAGATATTATATAATATATAGTATAATTAATCTACAAGTATAATATCAATGTACTATATATAATATATTATATAATATTATTATATATAGTAGATTAATATTATACTTATCACTATTATTATATTATATTATCTGAGCTGTCTGGAATGCAGCATTAGGTTAATATTTCAATAAACGAGCGTGAACTACAAATACGAGCCATTCTATAAATGGACATTTCAGCACTTGACCAATGGATAGCGACTCTTAAGTAGCACGACTACGTGCGATTGTGTTAAGTGCATTTTTGGGAAACGCACGTGAAACAGTAGCGAATGTTTATAAGGACTCGTAGAAAACGCTCTTAAGTGCTAAGATCAATCGTTATCGGGAAACGCGACCCTGGTCTCTACCTTCTCTACTATAAGAATGGACAGACAATTAAAAGAAAAAACTTGATTGAAAAAAAAATATTTGTATTAGATATTACTAGACAAGGGCTACAACAACCACAACAAAACATCCCTTTTATAAACCATAGGAAATATATGCAAAGTCAAATGGTGCAGTTGAGGAAACAAGGTGTCAAATGGATGGTGTTACCTGTTGCATATCATGTTTGTAGGCAATCTTGATTTAAATTGCTCACTTGATCTATTTGCATGATTGCTAGAAAGTTTATCTTTTTTTTTTTTGCAGTGCAATTGCAATGTGTTTTGTTTTTTTGTATGTACAGGGAATGCCAAATCAAAACCACACAGCACTGATCATGTTTGTTTGAATGCCACTAATATACCTAATAATGAAATGATCTTTAGTGCAGAGTATTTATTGAATGCTATTTAATTGGCTTCAGTCTCTAGAAGAATATCTGTGAAGGGAGACAACAGATAACATGAGAATGTCTCCCTTATTGAAAAAGTAATATTAAAAAGCAAACATTGTAGTTGAAGTGAGCTCTTTTCAGTATTGGTGAAGAATGAATTTTCAAAAGTAATAAATAAAATGAATAGATGTTTCTTCAGCTACAGGCATTTTTATGTCATGGGGTTGATTTTTATTAAAACCAGAAGATTTCAATTTTGATTTTTTGTTATGAAGGTCACTTTCTTTTATCAATGCATATCTTTATCATTTACTTTGCTACCTTTTAAAATACTTTTTTTCCATGCACTGCTTTACACTAGTTCAGATTCATACTTATCCATTATACACTATAAATCATACTCTGTGATAATGAGTAATGAGTATATTTACATACTCATTTTAAATAAATGAAATATTTTGATCAGTTTTTCAAAAATATGACTATCCCTCAGTCGTGCCTTTTGTACTTATTTGTGTCAGTGAAAAGCTTGAGATGAAATATTAAGGTTAATGTGACTTTATTAGTATTTTATAATTTCCAATCAAGCTGTAATTTCGTCAAACTATGTGAAATTTATGAAATATTATTTAATTTTATAAACTTTGAATTGAAAATGCAAGCTATATTGAAATTAACATGAGCAAAACAAGAAAGTTTGACATTGTATTTAAAAATGGATTAAAATGTAATTTATGGCCCAGAATTCTATTAAAGAATGCTATTCATGATTTGATATGTTGTGAAAATTTGACAGTTGAGAAACATTATAAGTAAATAAATATTTAGACTTATATAATATATAAAAAAAAACAAGGCCACAATGAGCTACATCCAAATAGTAAACTGATTAGTTTACACTTAGCACAGCTTAACATTTCAAACTGAGTAAACTTAACATTTTAAATCAGATTTTTGTAGTAAGTATATTAACTAACAAGAACCTCTGAATGATTAGTAGTCAGGCATTACTACATCCTTCCAAAGTAATTACTAATTAATTAGAATCGACTGTGAAGAAGATAATGGTAATGACTAGTATAGTATTACAGTATTAAAGTATTACAAATCTATCAGAAGGAATTACTTTCAAAACCTTACAAAATGTCAAAGCTTTCAATGATTCATCATTACATCATTACCATGATCTTCATTTAGAATTAATTGTACATTGTGTTTTTGTTTTAATTATGAATTATTTTATAGAATGTATTAGTAGTGCCCAGTAAAGTATGAAAAATGGTAGTTAATAGTGAACTCCTGGCTATAACTTGTGTTATTACTAATTTGTTAATAAGAATTTCTGCTAGTTAATAATAGTTACTAGAATGTTAATATTCCGTAACTCATTTGTTAGTTATTAATTAATGATGGAACAGGATTATAAAGTGTTACCCATAATTCTTCTAAGCAACAGTACATATTATTTAGCTACAACCTTGTTTTATATTGGCAGTATGTAGGAAACTACAACTCTACTCTCTGTTGGCTAGCAAAAGCTAGCAAAACATACACCTCTCTGACCCACACTGATGCCAGAGAACAGTTGAATTTGTTTGATAGTGGATATCAGAGTGTTCCTTTGTGTTAGTTTAATCTCAGGTCTACAGTATACTGAGAAATATAGTTTAGCTGATTCAACTAGGCTCCCCAAAATGAGAAGAAGAAACAAAAAACTCTAATATAGCACATTTTCCCAATGGATGGTGAAGTGGCTATCTTAGACCTTATATCAATGCTCCAACAAACCAAACAAGCTTGGGAAGTCCAGCTAGATCATTTATAGCATTCATTAGACATTGATCATCTCTCAATAATGTTGTCTAATCTCTTCCCAAGACTGATGAGTAAATTTAGCCTGGTTTGCTATGCTAAGTGCTTGCTTGAGTAATTGACATCAATACATAGATTGAGGGTTTATCCCTGTGATTTTGAGCTTGTATTTCTAGTCCAGGCTATGTAGATTTAATCCATATAGATTGTGTGGGATTCTTGTGCCAGGAAATTAAAGCATATCATTAACAAATAGATTTTTCCACAAATGTTCACATTCACAGTTATATTCAGACAAATTCATTGAGTGTATTACCTGTGTTGTTGTTCTTTGTTTTCCTTTTGTGTTCTGTTCATTTTCAGACAAGCAAGCTGTAGTTATAGTTCACATGCACGAGAAATGAATAAATCTTCTAAACTAAGCTCACTCAACGCTTCAAGACACACAGGCACTATTGAATTACTGAATGAGTGAGAACTATCAATAAATCTCCCATGATAACCCTCAGGACTGTATGTGATGGCTGTTTATATGGCCTGCACACTGACAGTTCTCTCAAAATAATGAAGTCATTTAAAGCCCCATTTGACTCACTGTGTATTGATACATCTACTAAAAGGGTTTGCGCCCATCTAAATAATTCGATGTGAGCAGAGGAACATTCATTGAGTTCATTTATCCATGAATGCTGTAAGTTCAGTGAAATACTCTTTCACTGCTCTAGAGGAGTATTCTACAGCAATTTGTCAGTTTCAAGTGAAGAACTGACTCAAACCTCTGTTATCTTAGTCACTGAGGGTTGAAATCACATGTAGGCATTCTGGTCAACACACCAAAGCAAATCACTGGAGGTTTTTCCAATTGAGGTCTAAAAATTGTATTTTAAGCCCTATCATAGACATCGTTTGATGGTGATGTCGTTGTTGAGTACTGTGAGTGGCAGCTGTTCGTATTCATTGGGCTTCATTCTAGCACTTGTCTACGTCATCCATCCTATACAGTGCTTTGTCATTATAATTAAATCATTGTAATATTATTCATGTATTATTCATATTTATTATTCATATTATCAATTATTTCAATAGATGCATTCTGTTTTTAATGTGAACATTTAATGTGAATTAGCCTTTTATTATTGACAATCAATGGGCATTTGTTAAATTCACCCTTAAAAGAACAATTCACTAAAAATTGACATTTGCTTAGTTCCCTTTCAGTCGGTCACTCCGAGTCACGTCGGATGGCTGACAAAATTGGGATCTCGCTAGAGAGACCTATCCACTTCGAGTGTAACTAAACGAGCCAATGGACATTGCCATGCGATCATTGCATCCAGCTGCCGCTGATCACAGAGTGAGTAAAAGAGGCAGCAGGTGCACCGCATTAATCATTCTTTCGCTTCAGAGCCGAGCGGAAGTGGTTGAAGCTACCGCTCTTCTTCCACAGAATGTGGAGTGTTCTGGAAAACGAGTGCGGGCGTTATGGCGCGGCAGCAGTGGTCACGGTCGCACGGGAGAGAAAAAGATAATCTTCCTGCTGACAGCCACACCAGGAGTATGCGGTGGCCAGCTCCCCTGCATGCTTCAGCACTAAAATAGCATTTTTCTAAAAGAGCAACATGGGTGAATGCGTCTTTTTAAAGATGTCTTATCACCCGTGCTTTTCTGGATGTGATCGTTATCTGGCACTCAGGACGGTCACGATTGCTGCCTCATGTGCCTGGGCATTCAGCACGCTGAGGAAACTTTCGTGGATGTTCATGTTCTTCTTGTAAGGTAGCGTTGTCCGAGCCAGACCTAGAGATGGCTATGCTTTCCGGGCCGCCAAGAATGTCGGGTTGTGTGGAATCCCAAATAATAAATAAATATTCCACCGCATCCCGATTCTTCGAGGCTGGACGAGTGGTTTCTTGGTGGAGATCGCCCCCCTCCGGTGCCATTCTCCCAAAAGCGCATGAGGAGCTTACCAGATCGTGGAAGGCACCTTTCACTGCCCGAAACAAATCTTGGAGCTCCTCCCCCCTCACCACCCTTGATGGTGGAGCCGCTTTGGGGTACACGGGCATCCCCTCTGTGGAGCGTTATGTGGCCATGCAACTGTGTCCAAACAGCCGCTACCACTCTGCGGGGTGATCCGTGTCTCCCCTCACGGGCCTGTTTGTACTGTTTGTAAAAAAGAGTGGTTTCTTAGTCTCTGGGTCTCAAGAGGAGGACCGTGGTGAACCGTGCATCACGGGATCGCTTCCCTCCTCCTCTCTCGCCAACAGGCAGCAGTGGGTTGCCAAAGAGCACTCCTCCTGCCCATCCACGAGGAGCATTCAGGTGAGTGTTATGCTGCGCACCTAGACCCTGCCCCCTGCCGTCACAGGCCAGTCCGTCACAGGCCCTGGGTCGGGTCCCTGTGTCCCACTCGCTGCCCCACCACGGGTACGTCGGTGACCCTGTCTTGCGTGCGGAAATCGCAGTCCTACTGGTGAATGATGCGATAGAGCCGGTCCCTCCAGCCGATATGGGGTCAGTTTTTCAGCCCTTACTCCATTGTGCCCATGAAAAGTGGTGGGTTACGACCGATCTTGGATCTGCAAGTTTTGAACCGTGCACTTCACAAGGTGCCGTTCAAGATGTTGACGCAGAAACGCATTTTCGGCTGCGTCCATCCCCTAGATTGGTTTGCAGCGATCGACCTGAAGGACGCGTACTTTCATGTCTCGATCCTCCCGCGACACAGGCCATTCCTGCGATACGCGTTCGAGGGTCGGGCATATCAGTACAAGGTCCTGCCCTTCGGGCTGTCCCTGTCGCCTCGTGTCTTCACCAAAGTCGCGGAGGTGGCCCTTGTCCCCCTGAGAGAACGGGGTGTGCGCATTCTCAACTGCCTCGACGACTGGCTTATACTGTGCAGTCTCGCAGGCAGTTGTGAGCACCCTACTCCTGACCGCGTTGGCCTCGATCAAGAGGGTGGGGGATCTGCAGACATTTTCGGTCGATGATTCGTGCCTTAAGTTTGGGCCGGCTGACTCCAGTGTAACACTGAGGCTCCGGCCCGGCTATGTTCTAAGAGAAAGTTTAATGACGTTTTTAGTCCAAATTTACTTAATTACATCAGTCGAGATTGAAACAACTTCCTTTTGTCATCAGGGCCTCGTTTATAAAATGTTGCGCAGAAACCATCCTAAATGTGATCTTACAATCATTTCTGAGATATGTGTAGGTGTGATTCATAGAATGAGCGAAACAGAAATCGCATGGCGTCCGCCTCTCTTTCAGATGTGAAACCTATGAATCTCAAATGATCCTAAACCTAAATTGAATGGTTTCAGCTCTCTGCCTTGGAAACGACTCCTAATCAATATCATTAACATATAAAATATCAACAACCCTTAAAATTTAGGGGCACAAATTATGCTATTTTATAGTGCACTCCATTATAAATATAATTACAAGGAGTGTTAATTTTATAAATTGTATAAATACAATTAACACTCCATTATAAATATACTTTATTCTTATAAAAATACTAAAATACTTATAAACTACATATACCTATTTCACAAGGCTGTTAATTTCAGAAATATATATGTATGTATGTTTGTATTTGACTTATATTATGAATAAATATTGAACTGAAACTATCAGACAGCACAATAAAAATATTCCTCTCACATATTCTGATGTTTAATTTCCCACCCATTTCACAGCATCACAAAAAAATTACCTGTTTGCAGAAGAATCGCAGTTTAAATTTCAAGGCTTTAATCTCAATATTTAATCTTCTCCTTTTCTACAAAAACATGTTCTCTAGTGGAGAACAAAAGTGAAGTCCTTGGATGCAGTTATTTGTAATTGCAATGTTCATGTTCAATCAAAACACGCCCCTCTTCAATTTTCACATTCACAGGGCTGTTAGCCAGCTATTTACATTGATAGACAGAGGTTGATTTAAAAGGGGAACGTTGACTATTTGCCAAACATAAGAGGGAGCACCCATCAGTATTCACATGATAAAGTGCAAACACTGAGAGGATCGTACCTGGTGAAAAATGTTCAGCTAAATTTTGATAAAGCTGTCCAGCCATTCAAGCATGCAAACTGTAGCTGCCAAGTGACTTGCCTAAGTAGTTATGTATTTTTAATCATCTAGTCACTTAATGTTGATCTTTTTTTCACCGTTAGTGAAGATAGAGTGCACCTCTTCTCCTGCAAGTATGACTACTATTTTGTCACGCACATCATTTTTATACTCTATTCTTATGAACATAATAATGATAATAATGAATATTAAATCACTCCTTTGACAGTTCATTCCCACCCTTTGTCATTATTTTATTCATTGTCGAGTTACAAAAGACTTGTCTATTTTTGTCTCTTGCTGTCTAGACATTGATGCAGTTAATCAAAATGACCTTGTTTAATACACCAAACTGCCCCACAACTGAGAACAAAGAAAGGAAACTATTGTTGAATTTTCTATACAGAGGACAACGGGGTTTGTTGTCACACATTTTACAGTTTTTTAAATATTTCTTAGGGAGGTTTCTATTTGAAAAACAATGTCTATACATACACATAGTTTAAAATCTGACAAAAAAAATACATTTGTGACCCTGGACCACAAAACCAGTCTTAAGTTGCTGGGGTATGTTGCGATAGCCAAAAACACATTGTATGTGTCAAAATTTCAGATTTTTCTTTTATGCCAAAAAGTATTAGAACATTAAGTAAAGATCATGTTCCATGAAGATATTTTGTAATTTTCCAGCTGTACATATATCAAAACGTAATTTTTGATTAGTAATATGTATTGCTAAGAACTTTTTTTTTCTTCAGATTCCAGATTTTCAAATAGTTGTTTCTCGGCCAAATATTGTCCTATCGTAAAAAATCAATGGAGAGCTTATTAATGCGGCTTTCAGATGATCTATAAATCTCAATTTGGAAAACTGACCCTTATGACTGGTTTTGTGTTCCAGTGTTACATTTAATATTTCTGCAGTCAATGGGCAAGAAAAGACCACTTTTTCATATTACTGTCAAACTATATATTTGATTTATTCTCAACATAGATAGTAGCTTGTATAAACATAGAAAATCAGGAAACAGCTAAAAAAATAAACTGTAATTCATTTAGGAGGATTTTGATATACATCCCCATGTGACGACTAGCCTTAGCCTCTCCTGTGTTGCTGTGCTGAAATGATAATATATATACAAAAATGTGAATACCTCCGCAATCGTAAAACTAACATTACAAAGTCAGACACTGTGAAAGAAGTTTCTGGTGTATATGCTGGAAAGATTTCAGATTTCTTATGCATTTTAATTTGTACTGTGGTACAAATAAATGTACCTTTCATATTTTTGGTTTCCTATCTCTCTCTTCATTTCCAGGTTGCTCCAGAGATTGAGATTGAACATTTGATTTTGATGTTTCTGAATGCAAGTGAGAAATGAGAGACGATAGAAAGAACATAAATTACATACACACTGGTTGAATACAGCCTTAAAGGAAAAAACGGACATCTTAAACCTGAGGAATTTTTTTTTCACTGTCAGATTAAATAGAAAATAAGTGAAATGAAAATGTATACTTAACTTCTTGTTAAAATAACAGTTTAATACCTTTTGGGGACCAAAAATGGGAAAAATAAAAGTTTAACATAATGAGAGTACATTTTGGGGAAAGAAGAAAATTATAACATGATTGTCTTCTTTCCCACAAAAAAAATAGTACAATTACAATACAATTATCACTCAAATACATGAACAATAACTACTTGCACATGTCAAAATATGAATATAAAAATAAATAATAAGATCTTCCAGTGCTGATCTTCAGTTGCGCAATTCTATCCTGTGGCAAATGGTAAAAGCAAAAGCTGTCAATCTGAGTGATCAAAGGTTGATTTAAGAAACATTGTCTATTTGCCAAACACAAGAGGGAGCGCCCATCAGTATTCACGTGATTAAGTGCAAACGTTGAGAGGATCCTACCTGCTGATGCTCAGGATTCTTGAACACCAGCTAGCTTTGATAAAGCCATCCAGCCATTCATGCATGCAAACTGTCACAGCCACAAATTACTTGCCTAAGTAATTAAGTATTGTTAATCATCTAGTCACTTAATGTTGTTCATTTTTTGAATGTCACCTCTTCTCTTGCAAGCACCCAGTGACTATTCTGTCCACACATTCACAATTTTAGTGATCAATCCAATCCAATATGCTCCTGCTATAAAATAGCCCACGGCTGGTGTTTCCTCATTTTTCCGAGCCAATTTCCTCCAACATACCTAAAATCCAGTTTTTATAGGTTGAACTTCCTGATGTTTTCCAAAGGCATTGGAAAACACCACAGAATCATTGCAACACGATCGGATCCTGGATGCCCTATAGCTTTAGCAAAGCAGTATGCTATGCCAGTCTATGAGGATTATCTCAAGATCTATGCATGTTTATTTATCTTGTGTTTGGGCTCATTTGAATCAGCAACTGCTCTAAATAAATATATGTGATCCTCTATGGTTTACTCATTTTTGGTGAAGCGACAAACCACAATGGTTCAAAAGCCACATGTGTATGCTTTTACTTGGTTTACATGTACTTGAGGTATTATTTGGTCACTACCTGAAACAATTTTTTCAACGATATACTTTACAAGACTATCTGTTACGTAAGATGCTTAACAGATCACATTCTCGCATAAAATGAATTTTCATTTTCAGTTCACTAATATTTTTTACCCTTTTCTCTTTCAGCCAAAAAGTGACAATGACATGTTTAGCTGTTGAAATTTGTATCCCTATGTTTATCTCATGTATTGTACAATTATGTACTTTACTTTGAGAGCAGGCACTGAGGTCCACCATATTTCACCAAAATCCACTCATTTAAAAAGTCCTCACCACTGGTTCATGGACTGTAAGGCAGTTATTTAAATAAAACTAGAATCATTTGTGATATCATTCAATCTTCTCTACAGCATATCATTCTAACTGCAGAGATACAGAATCTTCAGGATCCTTGTACCAATAACCCAGAAGTCCTCCCCACTGGCCAGCTTGGGGTCGATGTTAATAACCTCCATGGTCCAGTCTGCTCTGTGTCTGATTGGAGCACTAACATCTATCCTGCTGCAGTCTGCTGCTCTACATCTGATTGCAGTACCGACATCCTCCCCACTCCAGCCACTTTGTCGACATCCTCCAACCTCAAGCCTGATCTGCTTTCGGACTGGTGTGTTGATGTACTCTAAACTCCAGTTAGTTCAACAGAGGAGCTTGCGTCTTTGGAAAATAATAGCAAACTGGCAACAAGAATTGAGGGTCAGTTTACCGCCAGAACAAACACACACACTTAATTTAATATCTGTAAAGCAGTAACACCATTTTAATGTCTTCTTCTATTTAGACATTCTCTTTTCTCTCCCGATGCAAAAAGAGCAAATATCAAAAGTGGAGCAAATAGTAACACAGAGTTTTAGTAAAAATTCATATGAGCTCCTTAATAAAATATGATTAATATGAGCTCCTTAATGTGAGTTACACAAGAATCTAAAATTTTGAAATTTAAGATATCATCCTGCAAGATACTGCTGACATTTAATGCCAGCTATACTTTATCTTTTAGAAGATATTGATTCTAGTCCCTACAAAATTCACTTGGTCATATGTTGATTCGCTTGGTCATATGTTGATTCGCTTGGTCATATGTTGATTCGCTTGGTCATATGTTGGATGAAGGAAGTTTTGGAGCAATATATGAAGGGACTGCCCATTTTGGAAGATAAAATCAAGGTTTAGTTATTTATTCATGATAACAGTATCTAGCTAGCAATGTTTAGTCTTAAACTCATCCGCATTTGAAAGAAATCCCTGTTTTTGTTTTGTTCATAGGGTATCAGTGAAATTTGTAAGAGGATGTGGTATAAATATATCAGTTTTTCTCCTCGGTCACTGTTTTCAGTTTAAAGCATTTCATAGTAACTACAGATTACAACTGATTTTTCAATACTAAGGGCCAGATTTACTAACAGCTTGCACCGTGCAGTACAAAACCGCCTTTTGGCGTTAAAACAGTACTGTCAGGATTTACTAAAGATGTGCAGTGAAGAATTAGCACTGAAAAGGCACGGACACAGTTATTTTTGTACCTGACTTCATTGAATATGCATTTGTAGGAGTTTCCCTTTCAGATGCAAAATGCATGGGATGGGAGTATTCAAATTATCACCCAAGTGATTTGATAATATTTGCGCTTGTCAAATTACTGGTAATTGTGCCATTATTTAATGCCCCCAAAAAAGCATGTCTTAAAGCAGGCAGTAATTTGCGCTGCTCTTGGTAGATTGCAGTGGTCATAATGGAAATTAGACTTTACGTGTTTTGTTTTTTTCATTTGCGCTTTGTCAGTAAATCACACACAGAAGTCACCTGTACTCCTACAACTCACTCTTTTCTCAGCACAGTCTTGACGATAACCACCAATAGTCATTGACTCAGAATTGGCAGACAGAATCATCTTTGGGTCCCTCTAGTGCAGGCTCCACCTCTCAACCACACCTTGCACCTCAGTCCTCTCCATCTGCTCAGGGTCAGCCTCTGGGAAAATGACTTTTTACTCATCATACTAATCTGTGCCTTTTTTTTTAGATGGCCACTAGGCATGTTGAACACATACTCATCCTTGGACTTACTGTTGGCCCTCTGGTTCCTCCTTCCCTTGAGATCTTGAGAGGGACAACAATCTTTACAAAAATGGACTTCTGCAGCATATACAACCTGATTTGCATCTGTGAGGGGATGACCCACCAAACCCCAATGTAATTTGTACCCAGGATGTGCAGGGATTATCCATCTTACAATGACATGGATGTCATCAATCCAAACCTCTGGTCTATTACTGGCTTATCAAAAGATGAATGTTAAATACAATTAAAAAAGAATATATGTTCTTGTGAGTGCAGATCATAATTTATTATACTAAGAAACTTAACAGATTGACGCACCAAAATAAAAAATCTATTAACGGAAGAGTGCGGTGCAAATAATGCTGTTGAACTGGCTTATCAAAAGATGAAATCTTTATCGCAGGAAAATAAGTCAATTTTGAATCGGTAGGGATGGGCAAAGACCTTGTGACCTACCAAGGAAAAAATTATTGCCAAGAAAATTATTGTACAGCATTTTGCTTATGGCTAAAGGTGGCCACAGAATTGCTAAAGGGTAGGGTAGAGTGGGGGAAAACGACCCCCTTAAGGACTGAGACATTTTTTCCTCCTGTGAAACAGAAAGTTAAATGTGTTCCGAAAAGTTATCATAGTTTTAGTGACACTGACATAAATTTTAAACAAAGTATGAAAAATATACAGTTTTCATGTTTTTAAATTAACAAAAATGTAATCTGTACCAAGTGTTTTTACGGTGGGTGGGGAGGGGTAAAGTGTGATTTTTTGAGCCAAGTGGATTTTGAATACAGCTTTTAAAAGACAAAAAATTGTCGAATAATATTTTCTATATTTGATACAGTCACATCAGCGTGATTAAATAGTTCTGTGCGTCATATCTTCAGCTGCTAAATTCAAATCTGTGTTCGCTGTCTGGGGCTGAGCCATTTCTATGGCATAACGCATTATAACCAATCACACACGATGCTGTTGAGTTTATGAATACAATGACCAATCACAGACATTCAGATGAGTGTTAAAATGCCGGTGGTTTTTTACTCGTTTGCAGCAGACTGAATATCTCTTTCTGGCGAATTCTCTCGTTAGAAACAACAAAGTGCAGATGAGTGTTTGAATCTGTAAGTAAGATATTCATTTCACTGTGTAAACAGTTTCAGTGATTTTAATGGGTGTTTTTTCAGAGTGCTTGAACTCTCTGGGACTATCAGTGAAAATGTTATTTCATAATCGTAAATGATCTTTGCTCTATTTCTGAACAATGAAAGTGTTATGATAAGTCGCCTGACTTACAATGTAAAATTGTAAAATTCACATTAAATATAAAGTCAGTCGTATTAAAAATATGTTATAGTATGACACCCATATCTGTTACTTAAGTAAACAGACAGGTTTTTATGCATAGTTAATAGACTACATTATTAGGCTACTTTGACCATCGCCCACTATAGATCAACTAACATAATATATAAACATGAGAATCGAGATTTTTCATGATATAGTTAATGTGTTTGGGAATGTTTCCAATAAAAAGGAAATAACTAAATTAAACATACGTGCTATTGTGGCTGCTGTGTGTCACATGACGACCAAGGGTTGGATCCAGACTGAAGCTTTTGTAATTCCTAGTTACACAAACAGAGAACAGAGAAACAAATAAAGACAATTAGCGTAACTGTTGTTCCATCCAGGAACAACCCTGGATTAAATTTTCCGTTCAACCTAAGCTAACACATTATAATGTGCGTTTGATCGAAGATTGTGAGATGCATTATATGAATGCTTGGCTAATGAGATGTGTCTTTAATCTAGATTTAATTAGAGAGAGTGTGTCTGAACCCCGAACGTTATCAGGAAGACTATTCCAGAGTTTGGGAGCCAAACTCTGGAAAAAGATTGAGATCCATACGAGATGTGTTCAGTTTTGGCATCACCTCCATCAGTCTGATCCTGATTCAATCCAATATAAAGCCCTACTCGCCAATGAAACCTCAGCAGAATCTCATCCTCTAAACACGCTCGCTATTCAGCTCATCCATAAAACCCAGCTCCTCACTGACTACAGCTTCAACCCCAAAACCATTATTAAAGAAATTGACAAAAATCTAAAAGACACTCATGATGAATCTCTAAAAAATACACTTTGACCTTCAAAATAAACTCCAATTCTACTCAACCCTAAACAGAACCACTAAATTTGCCAACTATTTATTGATTAAAACATATAAAGAAAGACAAATCCTCTCCAAATACTGATTAAGTGACCATGATTTAGAAATAGAGAGAAGAAGAAATAGACAAACATGGACAGAGCGAGAGCAGAGGATTTGTAGACACAGTGATCTACAGCAAATAGAGGATGAGAAACACTTTCTGATGATTTGTCCTAAATATCTCAATGTGAGGGAAACATTTCTCCCCAGATTTGAAGCCCTGATCCCATCATTTACTGAAGGCAGTGATACTGAGAAAATGCCTTCTTGGAGAAGATGATAACACAGCTGCACTAGCTGCTAAACATGGATTAACCATTCACAAAGTTAGATGTTAAACATTATTAACTTGAAACTGACTTACTTTATCTTGTAATTTATTTAGATGGAATTTATTTATTATTTATTTATGTTGTTGTATATATATGTTAATGCTTTGGCAACATTGTGTTACGCAATCGTGCTAATAAAGCTTATTTGAATTTGAATTTGAGAGAGAGTTGAGAGGGAGAGAGCTTTTGAACTGAAAAAAACTCTCTTACTCAAGTCAACCCAATCTCAAATAGTCCTAACTAGGCTTTCTAGTGCCAGAGCTTGGTCGTCAAGCTTGGTCCTTTCTTAACTTGGGTTATAGAGCTCCACCTCCACCCAGCCCTGGTGTCTATTTTTAGAAATGGTAAATAATATGCATGAAATAAATTACTTTTTTATCTTTAAACAGTATTACGATACTAATACTGAAATAAGTGCTATTTGTATTGCCTTTTAAAACCAGCATGCACATACCCAGTATCCAATATCAACTCAATCATTAATCTTCTTTGTAATCTCTGAAAACTTTGACAGAACGATTGGTTGAAGAATCAAGCATCACTATTAGTCAGTACACTTCCTACCACCGTACACTAAACATTTCAGTTTGACAATATCAAAGATTATTGCTTAAACTCAAGCAATTACCTGATTAAAAAATGCCATGCCTCTTAACTCTTCTGTATTGAATGGTACTTAAATGTACTTTTTCACACAGAAATAGTTAAGGTTGTTAACCAAGTGGGTAATAGATCATTTCAAAAGACTTTGTAGAATATCAAGGACCGAATAATTGGCAAATCAAGATTCGATCAAGCATGGTTGAAACATGAGAAGCCGAATTCCACAAGACAACAGCAGAAAGTCATAAATCAGACCCCAGCCCGCCTGAATACACCCCGACCAGGTTTCGAGGACAAAGGCTAAAATTCCTGGGTTCACAAAACCTGTAGAATCATCTTAAAATACTTTCATTCTCATGGTTAATGAAACTAATCATTTCTATGCATAGCTGCATATTATGTATGTGACCCACAAATTGAATATCCTTGTTTTAATCATTGTGTTTATCGTGCTTTTAATTAGTATTGACTAGCTAAGCCTTAAGGGTTAATGTCATGTTTGGTATGTATGAGTGTCATAAGTATAGCTTTAATCATTTCTTTTGATGGATTTCCTGTCAAATGCATCATATTCTGGTTATAGAAATCACATTCAAAAGGATATTTTGCAAGAGAATGTAAAATTCGGGCAATGTGACTGAACATGACATGTTGATCTATTGAGTGGGTGAAGAAACAAAGAGCCAGCATGGGATCTAATTGGTCAAGACAACCATTGGGAGGTCCCTAAAAGGCCGAGTTTAAATACCCAGGACACACCTCTTAACACGCTCTTGAATCCGCTCTTAACTTCTCCTCTTGGATCTCTCTCTCTCTCGAAAAATGAACTCTCTCTTCAGCCATGTGCTCTGAACACACCCAGCCAGTTGCTACCATGATGAGAAGAAAAGCCACCTAGTCTTTACATCCTTTTATTCTTTGACTTTAGTTTATTTTCTTTCCGTGAGTTCGTGTGCTAAGTTACGTTTGCCAAAACGACAAGCCCAAGACTCTGCAAAACCAGCCAACGCCCACTTCAACGACTCCTGAACTCTAAGCCAATCAGCGACTTCGGAGAAACCCTTTTCTGCAAAGGGAGACAAAGGGAATCCTTTAAACACAAAAGCAACGCAAGTACAAACCCCAGACTTTGCTGAAACTGGTGTAATATTGAAAATAGATTTTAGCCTCATTGAAAAGTCAATGCAGTGTTAAATCTGTGATTGATGATTGTTCAGGTTTATGCAATTGCACATATTGCTGTAAACGTGGGATATCAAATTCTCATTCTCTTAATCTAATCCTTTCCTCACTTTCTCTCTTTCTGCAACGTGAATGTGTGAATGCTTGTGTTCATGTGTAGATTAGTTTACATGTCTTAGCATTATATAAATAAAGTCTTGTTTATATTGAAAAGAGAAATATCTTGTGTTTTGTGCTCATAAGTTAATGCCTTAATCTGTCGATTTTGTTACTGTGCTATTTAATAGTGTTTTCACTATATTTTGGGATTTTAATATCCAGTGCAGAGTTTGTTATACGGTTTGTTCGGTGAATCGCCGTGAAACAGTGAGTCTGTTCAAATTCCATATAAAATCATTAATGATTCCCTTTGAGCGAAATTGACCTGTTTCCCTTATAACAATATATATATTATATGTTATCATTGCATATTGGTGGAGGATGAGCGGGCAGATTAATCTAAATTATGAGCATAAACCAAGTTATTTAATCTTTATATTCTTACGGATGAGATCTGAGATCGAGACTGGTGTGTGTGTGCGTTTGTGTGAGTGGCGTCAGCAGCGCGCCTCCTTGAATGAATGAGCACAGAGAAGGCTGTAACTCGAGTCAGCCTCTCCTTTGTTTAACTGCAGTAAGGGAACTCAAAGTTAACAGTTAAGATCGGAGAATAAGGTCGGATGAGCGTGTTCCTCTCTTCTTGTAATGCCTTGTTTTATAGCTGAATTAATTTCCTGCGTGTTCCAGGTCATCTAATAGCTATAACTTACTCCATAATCTCAGTAACTGTTAGCCGCACGAAGCTAAACTGCAGCAATTAAAAGGGAAATAAATCAGTGGATAAAGAATAGTTTTGAGCGTGTTCCTCAATTCTTTTTATCAAAGCCTTATTATTCATAGTTTGATCGTCAGTGCGTGTTCCATTGTCAGATCATATAACATGCTATGACTCCCTGGGTTAAACATTAGAGAATAATGCTTGCCTGTTTGTGTACACTGTTCACAAAGTGAATTAAATCGCGAAACACTGCGCGCGTGTCCGAGAGTGATTTGAATGGGAGCTTTAAAAGCTTTATCAAGTAAAGTTTACCTTTGAACCAACAGCGAAGAAACCCTGTTGTGTTTATGTCCATATAAACGGACACGGGCTTGTGATTCACTGTTTCCTCAACCGCAGCACGAAGCTATTATTTGAATAAGGTTTAAGTTTAACTCTGAACGAACTGAAAGTTTAAGCGCCACATCGCAGAACAAGCGGTGTTGTTATTTGTACAGTGTTGAGATGCGCCAACATTTAATGTAACATGCTTAACTGTATTTGTAATGCAACCATTAATGTGCTAGCCACTAGTTTGTTTCGGTTGCCACAGATACGATTGTGACACGAAAGTCTTAACATACTTCCGGATTAACTTTGAACTGCGCACGCGCAGTACATCGATGCTTTTGTAAACTCCATGCTGTTGCTAAGGGCACGGTTGTGTTTACATTGAAGTCTATGCTAAAGCCATTAGCCTCAAAGGTTAGAAGTTAGCATTAACCCCCAATGGTTGAATAAGGTGTGTGTTTTGAAAAGCTAAAGTGGTTTAACCCTTCAAACATTTAAACTAATATACTTGTTGGTCTTTCTCTTCCCTATTTCTCCCTTTTTACCACTTATTTGTAGTTCTACTAGAAAGGAAAATACTAGTTCAGAATTATTAATTGTGCCAAATTCAAATTTAATTAAAACATTAAATTTATTTGGAATCATTCTAATTTTCCCCCTCATATTATTTAATATGATCCTTCCTTCTAGTATTCCCTTTTGGGCATAATCATTTTAGGTACAAATAAGTATTGAACTTTAAAAGTTTAAGTAAACTTATTCTACCTAATTGATTTATTACCCATTTAAGTAGATTCTATTCAGACTTATACTCACTCATTACTTTATTGCGTTTTACCCCTAATTCTTCCTGTTTTGGTTATAAACATAACCACTATTTTATTTACTTATTTCCTCATTTACTTAATTTCATATTTGCTTATTTTGCCTGTTTATTACTTTACAATTTTACTTTGTCTTACCATTTCTTTTCCTCTGTGTATCCTAGCTTGGGAACGACCCACCTGAGCCTTAATAGGACGCATTGTTATCCCTCGCTACGAGTTCAAATAAATTAGAGAGACAAATCTCTTTTACCCAAAATTTATTTTTGTTGATAGTTGTGTAGCAACTGAAAACAACACTATACGCGTAGTCGGGCATAACTGCTTGCTGGTGGACCGATCCACTCAACTTACTGTCTCTTTCTCTTCCCTCCTGTTCTATCCTCCTTTCTTTCCTCTTCACTTTTCACATTTGTAGGGACCTGTAAGAACCATCAATCAATTCTAAGCGTATGAGATATACAATCCTGTCAAAAGGCGAATCATCCTTACGAATTTGATTGCAATCAAACCTACTTTTGTTCTTCCTAACCTCCCTATATTTAAAACGCAATCCAAATTTGAACACCTCATGCAACGCTGAGATCAATTTTAATAGAGATAAGTGTTGAGCAACTGGCGCCTTCGCAGCCTCCTGTGAGCGGTCCAACTGTAAGGTGTTGCGTTGTCAATTCTGTCAGACTAAGAAAAGAGATATCAGTATTATTATATTAGTTTGTCTAAGACAAAGATTTAATAATATTGTTTGCCTCCTTGATAACAACATTTAATAAAAAAAAGGAAAGAATTTTCTTCATTTGAAAAAAAAATAGAAAAGGAATTGTTTTTTTATTAAATTTGTTTTTCACCTTTTGTCTCTTTTCCTCTTCCTCATTAGAGTGACGAAGTCTTCACATCGCTAGTCTACCTAGATACTCTGAGACCAACACAGTGATCACCACACTTCACCAGTGGTTCAGAATCACTGACATAACACTTAGTTGTCACACCACACATAAGCTTCCACTACACAGATCTGTGTCAGTCTCTCTTCTCCCCAGCGTGCCAACATGCCGCAGACTGCAGACCCCTGGCAAAGGGGAAGATGTGAACACTTGGCTGAGAGGCACGACAGACAGCCTCACCCCAAGACGTTTGAACTGTTATTTTTTAATAATAATCCTAGTCCTGAGAAGATTCCTGACACAAGATTCAAGCCAGAATAACAACCATGAGGAGCTAGTCAAAATTGCCAGCTCCCTGTTATGCCTTCACGACCCAGTTGAAACTGAGCGACAAGCACATCACCCACCTTCAAGAGGAACTGACATGTGCTCAACGCCGCATAGACAAGCTGGAAGTGAAAGTTCAAGATCAACTCAAAGCACCCAACGAGAGCGAGCAGGAAACAACGGAACAAGTTAAGGAGCTCCAAGCAGCCCTGACAGCAGCTCAGCTCGACCAACAACATGCAAAGGCTGCCCAGGAAGGCCTGGTAAACAGACTTCAGTATGCCAACCAGCTACTAGAGAAAGCCAAGCATGACATCAGCAACAAGAATGCTGAAATAAGTGCCCTGAAGGACCACCTTGAAAGGTACAGAATTGAAATGGACAATCTGACCCCACAACTAGACGATACCAATGATCAGCTCTACATGGTCAGAAGAGGACTCAAACATGCTTATGCGCAGAAGCAAGAGCCAAAGCGAGAGAAACCACACTCAGCCTCACCACTGCTGAGCAGAGCAGAGTCCCATGTCCAAGAACTCGATATAGCGAAAGAAGCGAAGGGCCACAACCCAAAACCTCACCTGCCTTCGCCACAGAACTCTTTCCTGTCAACGAAAGAAAACCTCCCATCCAAGCAGACCTTGAGCTGCACCTGGGATGACCATCAAAGACCTCGACAAGCTGTCTAAAAACATCAGCAAGTTCAACCCGAACTCCACAGGGGCCACACCATCCAGGCCCACCTTCAAGATATCGACTTCTATCTAGAAATGAGACCTCATGTGACTGACAGAGACAGGTTATACCTCCTTAGAGCCACGCCAGTTCCGAGGTACGAAACTTCCTAGATCGACAGCCCAGTCGAACTAAGTCAGACTACCAGCTACTTCGCGAGGTCCTGATTAAAGAGTTTACCGACCCTGACCCGAACATGGACTGTTAACTGCCTTAGAAACCAAACAAGGTCGACAAGAGGCCCCACAAGCTTACTACAACCGACTCCGACAGGCCTACTTTGGTGCACACAACGAACCTGACCTTGAAGAGGATGTGAACTTCAAAAGCCTCTTTCTAAGAAATCTGCACCCTGGAGTCAGCCACCATCTAGGCGTCATGGCCTGTCCACTGAGTCATGCTCGCTGTGACCAGCGACAGAACGGAAGGCCGATGATCGCATGGTACACCACCATATCCGAGATGACAAGCACCTGTTCAACAACCACACAGGACGAGCAAGTCTCTCATGGCCAACCGTTGATGAAAACTGAGGTACCAGAGAACATCACCTCACTCACCCATCACTCACTAGCAAACTGCTATATTAACTCCAACTCCTAGAACCACATTCCTGTCTGTGCAACAGCAACCACCAAAGCACAGAAGGTCAGAAAGTCTGCCACATCCAGAAGGTAGCACAAGAGGAATGCAACAAAGGAGACAAAGTTTGCAGCCCAGCTTCACACAGCCATGCCAAACTACCTCCGACTGTCTGCTAAAGAACTTCCTGCCTTTCTGGACTGATCCCCATTAGATCATGGACATGCCCACATCAAGCCAAGGATGAAGAGAGCCAATCTTCATCAACATACCTGAAAAGGGGAGACGACACAGACTGGAACAGATCTGACCACACATACACTACACCATTAACACACACAACATTACCTACACCCAGAGGTAACCACATCTACTGATAACACATTCAACAAACATATTCTTCCCACAAGTAGAATATCCAAATTTAGCAAACACAGTTACATACACCACCATGAAGAAACATATAGCTATCCTCACAAGAGTTAGAACACCTGACACGAAGTTAAGGTGCATGGCCCCTAGCTGCACATGACATCCTAGCTCAACAGTAGTTGCAAATCATGCTAGGAAAACCCACAGCAGCTTTGTTTTGTTTTGTTCTTCTTTACCTATCACTTTTCCTTCCCTCTTTCTTTAGTAGGTGAAACACCTAGACACCCTGCAAGGGTCAAAGGTCTGATATTAGGATTGACTCGCTACACCTAATATCCGCATAAGCCACTCTAGACTGAAGGAAAGCCAGAGAGCTCCATGCACGATAGGTCGATTCATTTTACCACAAATTAGTTGCACTAGAAACTAAATGTGAACATTCTTAAGTTAAGACAACTTAGAAGAAACACACAAATCTAATCGCAAAATTGATCGAAGAATTAGAACAATAATTTCCAAAATTGAATAACCGAATAACCCAATGCCCGGCACCAGTACAGTAACTGTCATGGAGGTGTTGTCTTGTTGTTTGCTGTGTTTTGTCTGCTTCTTCTGCCCTTGTTTTTCCAGCTCGACGATGTCTTCTGCTAAAACACCTCACGAACGAAGGGGTGTGTAGAATATCAAGGACCGAATAATTGGCAAATCAAGATTCGATCGAAGCATGGTTGAAACATGAGAAGCCGAATTCCACAAGACAACAGCAGAAAGTCATAAATCAGACCCCCAGCCCGCCTGAATACACCCCGACCAGGTTTCGAGGACAAAGGCTAAAATTCCTGGGTTCACAAAACCTGTAGAATCATCTTAAAATACTTTCATTCTCATGGTTAATGAAACTAATCATTTCTATGCATAGCTGCATATTATGTATGTGACCCACAAATTGGAATATCCTTGTTTTAATCATTGTGTTTATCGTGCTTTTAATTAGTATTGACTAGCTAAGCCTTAAGGGTTAATGTCATGTTTGGTATGTATGAGTGTCATAAGTATAGCTTTAATCATTTCTTTTGATGGATTTCCTGTCAAATGCATCATATTCTGGTTATAGAAATCACATTCAAAAGGATATTTTGCAAGAGAATGTAAAATTCGGGCAATGTGACTGAACATGACATGTTGATCTATTGAGTGGGTGAAGAAACAAAGAGCCAGCATGGGATCTAATTGGTCAAGACAACCATTGGGAGGTCCCTAAAAGGCCGAGTTTAAATACCCAGGACACACCTCTTAACACGCTCTTGAATCCGCTCTCTTAACTTCTCCTCTTGGATCTCTCTCTCTCTCTCCGGAAAAATGAACTCTCTCTTCAGCCATGTGCTCTGAACACACCCAGCCAGTTGCTACCATGATGAGAAGAAAAGCCACCTAGTCTTTACATCCTTTTATTCTTTGACTTTAGTTTATTTTCTTTCCGTGAGTTCGTGTGCTAAGTTGCGTTTGCCAAAGACGACAAGCCCAAGACTCTGCAAAACCAGCCAACGCCCACTTCAACGACTCCTGAACTCTAAGCCAATCAGCGACTTGGAGAAACCCTTTTCTGCAAGACGGAGACAAAGGGAATCCTTTAAACACAAAAGCAACGCAAGTACAAACCCCAGACTTTGCTGAAACTGGTGTAATATTGAAAATAGATTTTAGCCTCATTGAAAAGTCAATGCGAGTGTTAAATCTGTGATTGATGATTGTTCAGGTTTATGCAATTGCACATATTGCTGTAAACGTGGGATATCAAATTCTCATTCTCTTAATCTAATCCTTTCCTCACTTTCTCTCTTTCTGCAACGCGTGAATGTGTGAATGCTTGTGTTCATGTGTAGATTAGTTTACATGTCTTAGCATTATATAAATAAAGTCTTGTTTATATTGAAAAGAGAAATATCTTGTGTTTTGTGCTCATAAGTTAATGCCTTAATCTGTCGATTTTGTTACTGTGCTATTTAATAGTGTTTTCACTATATTTTGGGATTTTAATATCCAGTGCAGAGTTTGTTATACGGCTTGTTCGGTGAATCGCCGTGAAACAGTGAGTCTGTTCAAATTCCATATAAAATCATTAATGATTCCCTTTGAGCGAAATTGACCTGTTTCCCTTATAACAATATATATATTATATGTTATCATTACAACTTGTTTCAGAGAAGTGGGCTGGCACCATGAAGACACATCTGTTTAAATGTCTTAAGGGATAGTATCTGGCCTAAACTAGGAATTAGAATTCAAAAAGTATGAATATTTACAGTCTCCAACAGTTTTTATATTCATGCAGAAACAGCTGCATCCCAGTACAAGGGTTAAGAGACCCTTTTTAATTGCGTTGGTAATTTGTCAAGCTCATTTTCAAAACTCTTAGTACAAAGCTGCAAAATGATCATACAGCTCATTTAAAGATTAGCTTGAAAACAAAAACCCTGAGTCAAAACAATAAATTGAGATGCTTTACTGTAAAATGTTCTATTCCGCACGACTCCAATTATTAAGACAGCTATTTCAGAAGCAGTGTTTCTCAGCCTGTTACTGGAAGCACATACATTTTCAAACTCTTCAAAATCAAACACAACCAATTAAATCCATCAGCTTGTTAGAAGAGATTCCAAGTCTTTAAATAGATGGGTCAGATAAGGGAGACAGCTGTGCTGTCGGTATGCCTCCAGGAACAGGCTTGCAAAAAGAACCTGAAAAAGGTGTCATAAGGCCATTTACTCATGATGTCTATGAAATACAGTATTGAAGAAAAGCTGATTTCCTGTCAGGTGCACCCCACTAACTAAAACATACTAATGTTGTGGCAAAATAAATACAAAACAAAAAAAAGTAGTTTTATCTTTCCTCAAGGTTATGCATTGGAATATAATTTGAATTATTTCACAGGAATCTAGAATATCTAAAATACACCCAGTGGAAATATTTATATCCTTTTAAAACATTTTATGATCTAAATACTTTGCATAGTGTTTTCTTATGCTTACAGTTATTACAAGACTCAGTATAATGAGAATTCACATGAGAGTGAGCATGAGTTATTGAGAGGAACATGATCACTGTCTTGAATTCCATGCAAAGCCTCGACTGATATGTAGTCGCCTTGCTGCCTGTGTGTGGAAAACATTTTCATTTGAGAAGAGCCTGAGGCGATAAGTCACTCTGCCGCACTGTTTCTCTATGTCAACATGAGAATTGTAGCCTACAAGTCATTCACACTCTCACACAATATCTCAGTATGGAGCACAAATATAACTTTTATAGATCAGTTCAGGTTTCTTGAGTCATCCTGGTGATCAGTTTGTATGCATGTAAATCATTCAGGAAATATTGTATCTGAATGGTGAAGGGGAAATTTCACAATATTCTTGTGTTTAAGAGAGAGGAAAAAGATGTTTTTTATTGCGACGTAAGAATGCTTTTATTTAGGCCTCTGTGTTTTTTGTGATTGACTAACTTTCTCCTTCAAACATTCATTACATACTATACTATACAGTGTGTCCTCCTTGCTATGTTTATCATCCATGTTATCTTTAATTTATTCTCGATGAGCATCCATTGTGAGCTTTCTTGTTTTTGTACAGTGCATATATGAGAAAATGCACACACAAATATGCATAATGAGCCAATTGTCCTAGAAATGGTTCACCAGTCATTTACAAATCATCATGCCGTGTTTATGCGTGGTTATTTATTCCAAGGAACACACAAAAAGAAGAAGAATATTCATGCAGTTCTTTTCTACAGCTGCTAAGATCTGAACAAAAGAAAATTACATAACAGAATCATAAAATTGGCCATATGACTCATGAACTATATTCTGAGCCTTCTGAAGCCAAATAGTTACTTTATTTTTTTTATTTTAAAGATTCAGTTAAATTGTTGTTTCTTGTTGAATACATTTTAACAGAATGTGTTTACTAACAAAAATACACAAGATCTAGGATAACACACAGATGGTGCCATTTGGTTGTAATACTATTTGGTATTCTGTTTAATAATTATGTAAAGCCTTTGATTTTGCATAGCATCTCATATATTGCCATAATGGAGTAATTAAGTATTCTGCCCTCCTCTCATCCTGGCCAGAGTCAGAGGCTTCCTGATCCACTGAAGAACTGCACTTGGCAAGTAATGAGTTTAGCTGGCTAGTCAGCACATTAGATTGTTCCAAATGAGCACGTAATTCATTGCTCCCTGTTCAGAGATTTGTAGCGAATTCAGATGGTAACTGTGGAAACAGGGAGGGCTGAAGAAAGATCGATTGGTCCAAGAACAAAGCCTGTGTGATCTGAGGACTGGCCACAGTGGAAATCAAGCATCGGTGTATGAGTGCATTATCAATCAATATTTCCAATTTCATTGATATGTTAATTTCTTTATAAGCTACATTTTGAAAATCAGCTTGCATGTTCTCAATACATATAAAAAAGTACATAATTAAATAAAATACAAATTCTGATTATAATTGAACTTAACAGTTATGAAAGAAAGCAACTTCTGGATAATTTCCCCTGAATTAACTTTAAAGGTGCCAAGTGGTGTAAATATAAACTGCAAAATGTATTTTAATAGGTCAGCACTAATAAAATGTGACACTTTAATCATTAGGCACAAATTCATTACATTTTCATCCTTGCACTCCATCTCACTTAGGAAAGCAGTGATTCATCACCCAAAATAAAGCCCATTAAAACTAACAATTACAAAATAGAACTACACATTTTTGTGGTCCCTAGATGAGTCTTTGATTAGATTCCGAGATACACAGAGGCACGCATTCATCCTCTTCACACCTTGTGTTAGTCAAGGCATTCAATGGGATTTTCTTTCAATTACATGCCTACGGTACTCATTATAACTTAATCTTGTTCCGTGAAAAATATGCCTTCTGGATATGACCTTAAAATATCACTCATTTAATCAGTGACATATTTATTCCTGTGTAATGTGCTTAGAAACTCATTTACATTTATTGCATAGCACCATACTGTGCACATCCATATTTAGAATTATACATTTAGAATTAATTTTGCATTCTATTTTTTTAAATATGAAAGACTGATTGAGATTAATTTAATGTTATATTAATTATTCAGTCTGCTATGTACACATTGTGCACAGACACTATGCAATGAAATCATGTGACCTGCAGATAAACTGTCAATCCCAGTTCATTACGACTGAGTGATAAATGCAAAGTCCAGTTACTGGTATACCATAACCTTCATTAATGTCATTCTCCAACTAGGCATTTGTCTAACTTATTTAGGGCCACATTTACTAAACAGTGCAAATTAGCGTGAGAATGCAATAAAAGTGCTGATGGGAGTGGAAAGCTCTACATGATACTGATAATGTGCAAATTAAAGAGCACAAGCCATGTCAAGCACAAAAGGTTAAGACATGCTTTTTGTGTGTTAAATAATGGTGCAAATGCCATTGCATGAGTTATTTAAATACTATCATCCCATAAATTTGACCTATGAAAGGAAAACCCATGCATATGCAATAACGTCATCCACAAAAATAACTGTCCACACATTTCCATTGTTAATTGTTCAGTCCATGTCTATACTAAATCCTGAGAGTAGTTAATGCCAAAATATGTTAGTGAATATGGCCCTAAATCTATTATTCATTCATGAAAGTCCTGATTGAAGTCAAACGTTTCCATCGCCTATAAGTTTACATTCTACACGGACAATGCTCTTACGTTGTCATACTTTGTTTGTCTTGCATTTGCAGATAGGAAATGTGAAGCAAGTTTAATCACATTTTCCTCTAGACAATTCCCATAATTAGTCTGAAAGGCCTTGATTAACCTGCAGCTGTGTCACAGCAGATAGTGGGGAGGGATCACTGCAGACTGCTCTCCAGTAATTAGTTTGGGAATATTTGGGAACCAAGAAGGAAAAGTCGCACCAGGAGGGAAAATGTCATTTTCACGGTTTCAGCTACCTTCTGATACCTAATACCCTTGACCTCTACCATGCAGCTGTGACAGTGAAAGAAACACATTTATTTCAAGAATCATATCTGGACAGTAGATACACAGCATAAAATGTGAGTGTAATGTCAGTCAAAGCATAAAATATACTACAAATTTACAGCAAAATGATTTAAACTTTTTAGAATGGTGAGAATTTGGACTAAAATCACTCTCTCATACAAATGAATTTACTCTCTAAACATATAGTGCTCTAAAAGCATATACAACATATGTAATATGCAATACAAATTTAGTAAAACATATAACCTGTCTTGAAACCTAACATCTTACCTGTATCTAAACCTTCAAATATTTATACTAATCACTTTGTAAATATCCCTTGCCTAGCAAATAAAAGCCTGCTAAACATAAGGATATTCAGACTTACCTTGGAGATCTGAGCTAAGTATTGAACTTCAATTTAGGTTGTGTTGTATTTTTATACCGATCAGAAACCCTAAAATTCACAAATCACATTTCAGCCATCCCCTAGCAATAAAACAGCAATAAAACCGCTATATTACCCTTTGTCCGGATGGCGATGATTTGATGGTTCAGGATCCCTGGTGTCCGTACCCACTCAGTCAGGTCCGTGCTTGAGGCTCGATCAGAATGATATTCAGGTTCAGATAACAGTTTGATGTAAAGTAATTACTCAGAGGCTTATTTTAATAAAAGGATTACGAATCACCATAGCAATGGTTTCGTTTTATAAAAATAATACTAACTCATAAGCAAAATACAAAACACAACAGCGAATGTCTTCACCACGAGGAACGGCCCCGTTTACATTTCTAGACAAAGCTTTTATAACTTTGCAACTCATTTGCATCATCGTAAAAACATGTCATGCCTGCTTCCTTCTCCGTCCTTTCTTGCCTCTGTTTTTACAGGCGGACATGTACCCGTTGTTTCTAGAAACCTAGACTTGACCTAATCACACGTTCACATCTTTAAAGGAAAAACATCACTTACTCAGCATCATAACACTTCTACTTCCCTTTTACTATATAGACAGGGTTACATATTTTTCCTAACAAGCTTGAGCTAATCACACATTTTAAACCGCATATATAACACTTCATATTCAGTGTAAGCACTACATAGGTTATTCAGTAAAAGATTCCATTCTGCACGGTGCTTGCAAAATGCAGTCCTTTATCTAACCCTTTCAGCTAAGCATATCCTGCCCTCTTAAGCAACAGCTAAAACTCATAAAAACAACTGACATCTCTTCTTATTCTAAAAGCAAAAGATAACAGTTTAAAACACACCATAATACATTATCATAAATCTTAACTAACATTTTCTATAGATGCATATCAGAAGAATGAAGTTGTAAATTATTCAATTCATTGTCTACACATTGCAAGCCCAAAGCATGATTATGTATGTTAATCATTCCCTTTAACAACTTCATCATCTTCGTATGATTAGATTCTTGTTTACGGATTAAAGAAACCATCTTTTTCATTTGATTGATTATCTTCTGATGGTCCATCTCCTTCTTAAATCCGTCTCATCGTTCCGCCTTCCGTCTCTTTTGGATTTCCCGGAATGACTTTCTTTGGATGCTTTCTACAAGAAGATCATCAAAATGAATTTCTAATTACATTTTCCGGATTGCCTAGTGGAAACTGATTAGGAAATGTCACACTTACAGGGCCACCAGACATGACAGTTGCCATATTTCATACTTAGATGAACCTGCCAAAACTGGTCATAGAGAAGAAATCAGTGTGTACCGAACATAATCAAGCTAATTGCCTTCTCTTGACAAAATGCTTGTGTACTTTTTATAACAAAATGATGGAAGTCCATTTCAGCCACTGAATAAAAATGAAAAGTTAATTGCGAATCTTTATCTCACAATTCTGACTTTTTTCTCATAATTGCATGATACAAACTCGCAATTGCAAGATATAAAGTCATAATCCTGACTTTTTTTCTCATAATTGTGTGATATAAACTCGCAATTGCAAGATATAAAGTCGCAATTCTGAGAAATAAAGTCAGACCTGAATTCTGACGTTTTATATCAAAAACGAAAAAAATCAGAATTGCACATTTTTTCATAATTCTGACTTTACAAATCACAATTCTGACTGTATAACTCGCAATTGCGAGTTTATATCTCAAAACTCTGTAAAAAGTCAGCAATAACCTTTTTTAATTATTTAATTTTTTTTTTAAATCAGTGGCGGAAACGGACTTCAATACTAAATAGATTTCCAAATACGTTTTAGCTTTTCTTATACTGTTTCAACAACTTAAAATTCTTAAACTTCAACAAAACTGTTGCATTTTTGTATTTGTCTGGACTCTCCAAGATGTTGATACTATTTATCTGTAATTGCCTGCCAGACACATCTGCCTATGACTAATTTGCTCATTCATCCATTTATCTGTTTTGCTGAAAGGCAGGGATTGGTAAATAATTGCTAAGATTCCCACTTATAGCATGTAGATTACAGACTACTTGTTTGTCTTTTGCTTGGTCTTTTTACGTCACCAGCTAAAAGTATTTTGCACTCTTAACATTAAACTCTTTGCATAATGAATATTTTGCAGGGGGTTGGGCTTATAAACCTAGAATAGTGGAGGAGGCATGTCCCCAAGTTACCCTGCTGCATGGTTGGCCATATGGCCAACAGTACACAGTGTTTCGCAGATGAAATTTTTTGATAAAATGCTATTTTTGAATCTCTGCTTTTTCTCCATGTTTAATCATAACATAAAATTTGAAACTAGTGCAATGCCTCACCTTTTTACCCACAGTAAATGTTAAAAGGACAAATCATGTACTCTTGAATAAATAAATATTCAGTGTCTGACAGTCGTAAGTGAATAAGCTTGCTGTCTTGCTACATCAAACATAATACTTTTAAAGCTTACAGCACTCAACAGAATGTCTGTTTTTGAAAAAAGTGCATTTCAAAGTCACTTTTTATATCACTCTTTATATTAAGGATGAGAGTCATCACAGTCCTTTAGCATGAAAGGATAATCTACTTTCTGAATCTTTTTCCTCCTGCAAGACATTCTGCCAGACCCTGTACTTTATTCTTGGTTTTTCAAACACAACCATGACACCCACTGAACTTGTCACTGACGTACGATGGCAAACAAGCTTCCTGGCATTTTCCTCCATTATTTATGACTACAGTGATGATGGGACATATTAAGTACTTCTCAGTGGCATACATCTCTGGCTTCAATGTACTATAAATGTACTGCTGCTGATGTTTCGAGAGTATTTTACTCATTTTAAAATAGTATCTGTATTGATCTTTCTCAGATTTGCATCCTGTGCAATTAAAATCACATTGTAAATCTGCAAACATTGGTGCTCATTCTCTTTACACACTTTGTAGGGTACACCTTTATCTAAAGCAACTGAAGCAGTATTATTTGTAATATTTACATAAAGTACACATTTCTTTCTGTATTTTAATGGACATTTCTGCTCTGCATAGAGATGGATGGATGGATGGATGGATGGATGGATGGATGGGTGGATGGATGGGTGGATGGATAGATAGATATTAGGGCTGTGAATCTTTGGGTAGACAGCGATTCGATTCATAGGTTTTCGATTCGATTCAATAACAATTTTTGCAAATTCAGAACGATTCAATTCGATTCAATTCACAATAAAATTATATTCAATTCGATTAACGATTCGATTCTGCATTATTTAAATGCATTCACTGGATTATTTAAATGCTTCCCCAAAATTCTTTAAATGACACAGCAGCATGTATGGTTACCATAGGTTAGAGAAAAAAAATGTTGTCCATTGTTAGATGCTAGTTTAATGATGCTATGACATGGCATATGTAGAAATGTATGTACATTTTGTCACACCAGATGCATAGCCATCATTTCAGAAGTGACAGAAATGTCAAATACAATAATCTTCAGACAGTTGATGTGCCATGAGAGATGATGGTCCTTCCACAGACCCTGACTCGAGCGTCCCTCTAAGATTGCTCCCTTTGCCCGTGAGAGAGCATCTGTCGTTAGCATCTTGCGACGACATGAAGCTCCCAACACAGGACCCTGGGACAGGAACCAAGATTTCTTCCACATTACCAAGGCACGAAAGCATCGCCGCATGACCTTGATCATGCGAAAGGGGTTGCCCCTTTGATTCCCATTCCACGCCAAGTAAAGTGATCCTCTGTAGTGGAGAAAGCACACTCTTTTGGCGGTTAGCCATAACCCCAACTCTTTCATGTGGGCAAGAACGACATCTCGATGCCGAACTGCCAACTGATGTGACTGAGCTAGAATCAACCAATCGTCGATGTAGTTCATAATGCAAATACCCTGAAGCCGAAGAGGCACCACGCATTTTGTGAAATTGCGGCGTGATAATGCTAGTCCGAACGGAAGAACCCGATATTGGTTTGCTTTGCCCCCAAAAGCGAACCTCAGGAACTTCCTGTGACACGGAGGGATGGATATGTGGAAGTATGTGTCCTTGAGATCTATCGTGACAAACCAGTCCTCGGATCTGATCTGTGGCACGATTTGTCTCAAAGTTAACATTTTGAACTTGAGCTGCATGACAGAGTCATTCAGAACTCGAAGATCTAAAATGGGACGCAACCCCCCATCCTTCTTTGGAACTATGAAATACCGGCTGTAAAACCCGGTTTCCCTGTTGGAGTGGGTACATATTCTATGGCCCTTTTCTCTAACAGAGCTTTCACTTCTTGTTCCATTACCAGAACCTGCTGGGAGGCCTCCTTGGTGGAAAACACCCCCATAAACCTGGGCGGGCGAGACCCGAACTGTATTGATACCCTTTTATCTATAATCTGCAGGACCCAACAAGATATATTTGGCAGAAGACCTCCACGTCGGAGTAGACAGAGAAGGAGTCCACCAGTGCGGAGCAGACAGGGCAGAAAACCTCCAAGGGGGAGCAGATAGAGCAGGAGCAGAGCACCAGTGCGGCTCTCCACGGCGGATCAGAAACGAGATTGGGACATAGGGAAAACTGAGGCAAAAGAAACCGAGAGAGCATGTACGGACTCAAGGACCAAGGCAGGGAATATAGGAAGTCCATCAATATTTTCCCTGGTGGCAACTGAGCGAGCAGACAGTCTATAAGCAAACTCCCTGATCAAAACTGGACAGGCAAACAATTCAAAATGTAACTCATTGACTAGAACTGGAAAGGAAGACAGTTCAAAATCTGACTCATTGACAGTGACTGGACAGGCAGCCAGTTTAAAATTTGACTCATTGACTGGAACTGGACAGCAAAACACACGATGTGGAGATATTTGCATAATGCAGCCAAAATGTTCACGCAAAGAAAAAAGGCGGGGTTTCAGTAACCGCAGTAGTGTTGATGCAGCTATGACAGGGAGAAGCTGTGTGTTTCTATGCGAAAGCAAAAGCACTTTATTTGGCCTTCTGAAAGTAGATGTATTTAGGAATCATTAAGATTACTTACAACAGCAGCTCATGGTAGACAGTTTCGTGAACCTAGGAGAGGAGGTAATTCTGACTTTGCTATGACAATCTGGCGCTTCTGAAGCAGCGACTGTATGTTTTGTTATTAGTTTAAGTATTTGCTATTGACTGTTCAAATGCGGAGTGTGTATGTGTGTGTTTGCGGCGTGTGTGTGTGTGTGTGTGTGAGATAGAAAGAGAGAGAGAGAAAGAGAGAGCTCTCTTGTGGAGCCCACCACCCACAACCGTGGCTTGTGTGCAAACACATACGAGCTTCATTACTGTGTCTGTCATGCGACTCTGTTCCCCTTTCAGGCTTGAACTGATGGTAAAACTAAGGACATTATTAACTGTCTTTACTTTAGTTTTGAAAGCTGAAGCTCGCAATTATGGAAAGGGAGTTACATTTCCGACACGGATTGTGATGTTCGGCCAATCACAATGCACTGGGTCAGCTGGCCAATCAGAGCAGACTGCGCTTGTTGGAAGGAGGGACTTTGTAGAAAACAAATGGTTTGAGAGGGGGGGGGTATTAGCACTCGTGCTGTATTCATTAGAGGCTGACATTTTTTCAGGAATCCCACGGGTCACGGGAATCCCGCGGGATGGGAAACAAAATCGCTACGAATCACGTGATTGGGACGGGAGAGGAAAATATTTAATCGGGAGTGGCCGGGACCGGGAATAGTAATGATACCCAACTTTACACACAAATATACCTTTTATATAAATAAACTATAAACTGTATATTTTAATTCTGAACTCAATTCTAGTTGCCCTGTTTCTTTATGCTCTCCTCCTGTTTGCTTTGGTGTGGCTGGTTAAGTGAATGACGCAGTCCGTGATGGACAGATTGTTAACGGCTGGTCTATGTGGTAATACACTCGGGCATGACATCCAAATGCTCAACTATCATTCATCAACCTCAAATATGGCTTTTCATCTGAAAGATGTATGTAGTAACAACTTTACATGGCTGCTCAATATGATGTTAACCTAGAGAAATGTGCGCTATTGAAGTGTTTGTGTGGAAGCACGTTTGCTGCAGGACAGGCTCCGGTGCACTCACTTGCTCTTAAAATCTCCGTCATTTTTGGTCATACAGATAAAAGTAGCCTAATACATCTTTCGAATCTGTAAAGACTCGTTTATTTGTGTGCACTCAGAATAACAACGAAGCGTTGCGCTTTTAAGCAAACAGGATGCACTTTAGGTCTCATGTGAACTTGAGCGAGAAACTTCGAAACTCCGTCTTTGAAAAATATATCTATATGTATCACCCCCTCCCAGGTCCACACCACCACAACTCGTTCTTGCTCCGAGCGGGTCTTGAACCCGGGATTCCGGCGCAGGAGGCGGGCGCTCTAACAAGGAACGCCAAAGGTTACAGCCGTTAGAGCGCTTCTTTTTGAGGTCAGGGGAGTGAGGTTTACACACAGCGCTTACTGGCATACATCCGTTACATATAGAGAGTGAAATTTATACACAAAAAAAAAAAAACAATAGAAGCCGTGTGTGTTAGCATGGATGATTTACATGAAATTTAATCTGTGCAACACTATGCATAAAATGGCTTTCAGTTCAATATAATAACAAAAACTACATTTTGGGTTTTATTCAACTAATAAGGTGGGCACGCTGTGATCTGTACTATATTTTTACTGTAACTGACAGATTTCGGCGCAAAAAAAAAACAACAACACGGGAGTGGGAGGGAATGGGAGTCATTCTTCCGGGAGTGGACGGGATGGATTTTCCCCCAGTTTTTTCGTGGGATTGGGACGGGAAGATAATTTTTTGTGGGAGTGGGACGGGAGAGGTTTGAGAATTCACTCCCGTGTCACCCTCTACTCTTGACCAGAGAGGTGATGAATGAATTCTGACCAGCGCTCACAGTCATCTGCTTATTGTAGGATCAATAATGAAATTCAGTCTCACTGTTGACCCTCAAGGGAACAACACTTGATGTTTAAAAAGCACACAGAAAACAGTCGTTCAGTGATAATGATGGGTAAAGAAAAGACAAATGGCGGAAACCAACCATCTTTGTCGGTCAATGTATCTAATTCCCCTACATTAGTATCTTTCCAGATTTTTGTGTTTACAACTAAAGCTACAATGCAAGGTGTGCACAGTTGTCGGTCTCGTTAAGGAATTTTGCATTGTATCAATCAGGCAGATCAGGGACAGGCTGTCAGTCGTTCTGAATGACAAGGATGATAATGTTCCGCTCTGTGTGACGGATTGTCATGTCAACGCTACAAAGTGGCATGGCAGATTGCTGTGGATGGGGAAATTAGGCTTCCATATCATTGCACTCGCACTGATGAACCCTCAAGCCCCACCTTCAGATAAACAGGTGGTGATACTGCATCTAGGGCAGAAACATATTTAAACAATGCTAGAAGAGGTGCTTGTCATTTTCCTTTTTCCTGAATAATCCATTATATCCATTGCCTATAGCATTTGAATACAATAAACTCGTCTGCATCATACAGATAAAGGAACGTCACCCGGCGGAGGAGAACCGCCTCGGTCCAGCCGTGGCTTTGTAAAGAAATAATCTGGCTTCTTGTTTATTTAATCTCTTGTCGGTGACAAAAAAGAGCAGGCCCTAAAAAGAGAATTCCATTCGTCTTTTGTCTCTCTTTATTTCAAAGAATGTCACTTTGTCTGTAATCTGCATTGAAAAGTAGGAAGATTGAGTATTGGAGCTCAGAATGTGCTTGCCAGAGCTCGGCTCATTTGTCAAAGGCAGCGTGCTGAGCTCTAACACCAGCCCTGTTTTGGCTCGTATTGATCAATTCTGTCGTGTGTATCTGCAGCAGGTGATACTGAATATCTTTCCCTGTGTTCTGCATGACATTTTAGAGATGGCAAACAGACAGTTGGGCTACACACAAAAGAACAAAAGAAGAAAGGAAGGTTCGCCTTTTCACAATAATATGTATACTACTACAGTACATGCCTAATTTCCTGATAAAAGGTTGGGTTAGCGAGATGTAACCACCATCCGGCCTCAAGTAAAAGGGATCATAACATCATATCCATGAGTGGTAACAAGCTGCTTGCCATCTCTTTACAACTTGTGGAGCCACTGTTGACAGAGTGCTGCCTGTGTAGTTTTTTCTCTCTTTTTCCCCCTATAAAGCATGTTTTCATTCCTGGGTCAAAAAAACAAAAATCAACCTGGTGTTGGTGGTGTAATGGTGTGGGGGATATTTTCTTGGCACACTTTGGGCCCCTTAGTACCAATTGAGCATCGTTTAAACGCCACAGCCTACCTGAATATTGTTGCTGACCATGTCCGTCCCTTTATGACTACAGTGTACCCATCTTCTGATGGATACTTCCAGCAGGATAATGCACCGTCACAAAGCTCAAATCATCTTAGACTGGTTTCTTGAACATGACAATGAGTTCACTTTAATCAAATGGCCTCCACAGTCACCAGATAACCTTTGGGATGTGGTGGAACGGGAAATTCGCATCATGGATGTGCAGCCGACAAATCTGCAGCAACTGCGTGATGCTATCATGTCAATATGGACCAAAATCTCTGAGGAATGTTTCCAACACTTTGTTGAATCTATACAAAGATTAATCAAGGCAGTTCTGAGGGCAAAAGTGGGTCTAAGCAAGGTGTACCTAATAAAGTGGCCAGTGGGTGTGTGTATATATATATGACAAATAGCCTCAGGTAGTGGTTTGAATGGGTTTTTTTTATGATTTTGTCTTTTATAAAAAATATATTTTTTAAAGCAACATTTTATTTCGATAGTCCACTTTAGACATTCTACTAAAAGTAAGTAACTTTGCAACTTCGTGTCAACTAGCAGTCATTAGAGTATTAGAAGACTGTCTGCTTAATAACTTCTAACACTTTATTTTGATGGGTCCACAACATACTGACTATGAGAAACTTTGCAAGTATATGTCAACGTATTCTACTAACCCTTAACTTACCCTAACAGTTTACTCTGAGAGTTAGCAGATATGTAGTTGTGAATTAATGAGAATTAGTTTACGTAGTTTATATGTAGTTACAAAGTTACTTACAGTCAGTAGAATGTCTAAAGTGGACTATCAAAATAAAGTGTAACCAAAAAAAGCCAGCCAGCTTGCATGGTCTATAAGAGGTATTTGGATATGTACATTTATTTTAAGATTAAGCTCAGATTAGCTTTATTTGTCACATACACAATTATACAGAGTATAACTAGCAGTGAAATGTGTTCTCTGCATTTAACCCATCCAAGTGCACACACTTGGAGCAGTGGGCAGCCGGCACTGCGGCGCCCGGGGAGCAGTCGGGTGTTCAGTGCCTTGCTCAAGGGACTCACCTCAAACGTGGACAATTCCTGCCGGAGCCGAGATTCGAACCCACAACCTCGGGTTACAAGTCCAACGCTCTATCCACTAGGCCACAACTGCCTATACACACACTTTCACATCTATACACACACTTTCAAATTACATTATTATCACTAAAATAGTAGAGCACGGTGCCAGCAACATGAATTTAATTCTTATTAATTCTTATAGCCCGGAAATACTTTAATATTAGCTCATTGGAAAAACATGCCTCTAACTACACTTTTGCAAAACTGTTAATATGTTTCAAAAAGTGAATTTTTTTTTAGTGCAACTCACTGAGCAATTTGGTTTGAAAGTTTTCACAAAAGAACACGCAGACATGTGGCCACAGGCATGTTTTCCCAATGAGCCTGGGTTGAAATGCAGGATCTGATAAAAAAAATATAGCTTGAAATTAATGCAACCAGTTCTGGATAAAAGTGTCTACGGGATTCATTATAATGCAAATGTATAATATTGAAAGAACGTGAAAATCTGCCTCCTAATACAGGGGTCACTTCCACTTGTGTAATTTCCTCTTGTTGACATCCGTGTCATTAACTCCCATTGTTGTCTTCTACGGATAAGCCTCATTACCCATCATTGCTATGCCACCTTGCTGAAACCTAAATAATTATGAAATGTGTCTCTCCCTGTTTGAAGCAGTGAACACCTGATTGGGCTCCACGTAACCAACTGTTCTGAAGCCTAATCCGCCCCAGTAAACAAAGAGCAGATGATTGGTAATGTTCAGGAGGCGGCAGGTGCTCTCATGTGATTGCATTCACCCCAGCGGCCATTAGAGGTTTATCGGCTCTCAGCCAGGCTAAGCTGGGAGGTGATGGTGGATAAATATAGCTTCACTATTTGAAATAGCTTGAATGGAAATACTTCTGTTGTAGTTTCTAGGTGATAGATTAGGCCTGGAAAAGGTGAAACATGTCTTGAAGGAAACAATGCTGGTAAAAGGAATTGATGGCCATATTTACCATGCAGGTGTGCAGATGTATTCATTCCCTGCGCTGGCCCTCAGCTACACTAAAAAGAGACCCTGAATTCCCTGAGCCAGACGGTCCAGCCAAAATGCTCATTAACAACATGACCACAGACATGGATCCTTGCATCTGATAACAGCAGTGTACTGGAATGACACATTTACAAGGCAGGTTACGGGTAAAGCAAGGACTGGAAAGTAACAGGATGGCTGCTGAAAGATAAAGAGGATAGTGATGAAAATTGTCTTTTTTAAGACATCACACAAACAGGTCACACATACAGTGTTACTTTGTAGATGCTGGCAAGGCTACAAGGATAAAGTCATTATCATGCATGAGTTAGATAATATTCTGTGGGAAGAAATTAAAAGTTCACATGTTCACAGGTTTCTAATTTGATTTGCGATCATTTCAATGATGTTAAATTACTGAATTAACCAGGGACGTTTCTAACCTTTCATCAGTGCCGGGGATGTTGATGCTGTTTATTGGGCGGTGGATACTCTTGTGGATATATTTATATAATTATTTTTTCTGTACAGAGACAAGCTGCTTCATCACTGACAAAAAGGACATTTGCAAGTTTTCCTCCCTACAGTGGATTGCAGGTAAAAATCTATGGCAGCACTCTTGTCTTTTTATAAAGTCTTATAAAGTATCATGTTACTATTTCAGTGTGAGAAATTGCTGCAAATGTACGTGTGCTTGAACTGTATGAATTAATCAAAATGAATGTGCAAATAAATGTAGACATTTTGCAAACATTCACTGCAAAAAATAAATTTTAGATAATCAGTTGAGTAAATTAAGCGGATATCTGTGTGATTAATTTTCAATTCTTTGTTTAGTGGATGCATTATAATAATAATAAACACATTAGTGATAAATTGGTCATTTAGATGATTTTTTGCTTATTGACATTAATCAAAAGTGCATTAGAGATTGCTGAATGAAACAATGGAAGGGTCCACTGATCCGTTCTTCCATCGTTTAATTCTGCAAGCTCAGATGAACTGTTGCACAGTCTCTAATATAATATAATGCTAATTACTACGAGATGGAATATTACACAATGGACCTTGACATCTTTAGTGGCAATTGAAGCCCATAAATTTATGTATTGCAAAGTCACAAGAAAATTGTGAAACAGGAAATTGCTAGATTTTTGACCCACATAGCACTGAATATCCTAACCAAGATCCAAAATGAACACTTGCAAGGAATTTGCTTTGATAATTGAGATTTGAGAGACAGCTTTAAAAAAACTGCAATATTATTACAATGTCAAGTGTACTGTAAGACAGATCCTGTAAACATACAAAAGAATACCATTCTTCTAAAGATTGGTAAAGAAAACAATGATGGTGTTGATAATATACTTATTTTGGTTAATTTAATTTATTGCAAACCACAGAATTCCTATCCTGACAGTCTTACAGCTGGAACTGTAGATGAGGAAAAAATATGTATAAATAATAAAAAAATATATAATTTCTCAAACTGAAAATGGTACAAATTAACCTAAGTTAACAACTGAAAATAGAAAAAAACATGATAGATTAGTCCTGCATATTTGCAAAGTCATAGTAATGATCATGCTTGATAAACAACCTCCCACTGAGAGAGAAATTCAGTGATGATATTAGAGTGATGTGTTTGCCCGTTATGATCACAAAAAAACATAATAATACAGAACAATGCAATTAGCAGCACACATCAATGGCATTTATTCCACGTTGTCATGTGGTGACAAAATGTGTCACAAGTCAACAGCTCAGCTGTGGCAGCTAAATGATTGACATTTACTTAATTAATTCTTGCTGGAACTTTTTTTAATTCACCATTCATCTCAGATAATTGCACCCGCTGTGCTAGAATATATTTGAAATCTGTGCTGATAGAGTTGAACAGCAGGAAGTTATTTGCATAAAAATTAAAATTATACAACAATGTCTGCAAAATTTCAAAAGTTTTCTTATCTTGCTTGCTCTGTCACACACACACACACACACATACACACACACACATGCAATCTCTAATTTGAATACTGTCTCAACCTAATAATGGCACTCTGAATAGTTCCAGAGATTGGCAATAAGCCATAATTCCCCAGCTACTGGGTGACTCAATGGTCCCCTAATTCCACAGATCACAGCACTGACTCAAGCTTCCTCTATTGGGAAATGATACATACGAGCAGTGATCATTTATGCTTAGTCTGGCTTTAATGGAATTGTCTCGTCTAGTGTCCCTAAGCTCGTAACCGGGCTATAGCAAGAAAATTCAAAAGCATTAGGATGAGAATATAACCGATGGCACAAAAATAAAAACAAATCAGTATTACAAAATATGAGATCACAAATTGTGTAAAGCACTTATCCAACAGCTGTTCAATAATTATTCCAGTGTCTCTTTTGGCTGGAGATCTGGTGTTGAAATATAGGCAGAAAGCCAGTAGTGCATCCAGGTCATTGTGATTGGCTGATTACAATGGAGAAATATAAAACTATTGATAACACTTTTTATTTTTTTATTTAAATAGTTTGAGAGCATAGTTTGAGAAACTGAGTCTGTACCCATCATTTCCTATTATACAATAGCCAAAAAACAGTGAATGTGGAAAAAGTAGTAAAAAGTTGTCCATTTAGTTAAATTAAATTTGCTGCACTATGTCGACAATCTGACCTTAACTACTATGTACTTATGTTAAAAAATACAGTGTGCTTATTGTATTCATAATATATTGCAGAACAGTTTTGCTGCTTAAGGTGGGATACAGGTATTATAAGGTTAGGTACAGCCAGGTTTGGTGGGTAGGTTTAAGGTGTAAGGGACGGGTCAACAGTGTAATAATAAATGTAATTGCATGCAAGTATTTTCAAGTACAATGTAAAAGCATGTATGTACACATTAAGTGCATTTTATCATATTATTAATTTAAAAGTAAGTATAGTAGTTATCGACACTTGATGCAAAGTGGGACCAATTCAATAAACAAGAAGTTAATATAGAGCACCTTATATTTTAGGTCAATACTGACAGTTTTTTTGCTCTAACAAAAACAGAAAAGCCAAAGCAAACTCACCCATCTCACATAAATTATTTGCAATTAATTGGTTAAGTGAATGATTCAATTACTCAAAGCGGTCACCTGTTTTGTTCCTTAAAGGGTTAGTTCACCCAAAATGAAAATTCTGTCATTAGTTACTCACCCTGTCATTCCAAACCCATAAGACCTCCATTCATCTTCAGAACACAAATTAAGATATTTTTGATACGGCTTGTTGGCTAAGCATTATGATGCATATGGCACACAAAATTGAAAGCACTTCAGGAGTTGAAATCATCGGATTGGTTGAATTATACAGGATTTCCAGAAGACATGTGTGTTGCGTTCTTTAATATCCCACCTGGAAACAAAGATGCCGTGGCGCCAAACTCCCTCACGAAAGAAGAAAGCCGTCATGTTTACAACTGTGGCGGCGCTTACCAGGATCAACTAAGCTGGATTTTTAAAAGTATGTGAAATATTTAAAGTTTGCGGCATAGAATCTTTAATATACATCTGAGAGTTTCACACTGTTATTGTGGCGACATTTACACGCCCTGAAAAGTGATGCTGAATGAAACGAACTGTGATTGGTTGTTTGACATGTCGAACAAAAGGCTACACAAGACTACTGCATAGATAGCAAGGTTACTATAACAAATCAAGGTCCAGAAACATAGCAAGGACATCAGTAAAAAAGTCCATGTGACAGGGGTTCAACGGTAATTTTATGAAGCTATACGAGAATACAATTTGTGTGCAAAGAAAACAAAAATAACTTTATTCAACAATTCTTCTCCTCCTTATCCATTATGCAGTGGCGCGCCACCATTATGGAGAGAGTATCGTGACGCATGCACTTACTTCTGTTTCATGTAAAAAATGCATGCGCTTGAAAATTGCATAAAACACAAATAAGAGTTTAAACATCAAATGGAACTTTGTTGTACACCAGACAAAAAATGCAAATAGAAGACTATGCCTCTTCGTTTTAGCTGTCCAGCACACAACACAGTAATGTAGCCACAGGCAGGGACACTCAAGGTTATGTTATGTGAGCAAACAAACACTTGACTAAAAGTGAATTGTGTTTTTTTTAATAGTTTGTTAATGTGTGATAATAGTAATAGTATCCTTGAGGACATCACAGGTGGAACTGGCTGAGATCATCTTGTGCTCAGGATATAATGGTTTGTACATTTGTACAAGCTTGGAGCAAAGTTATCGCTTCTATTTACATTCAGGAAATGAATTGTGTGTCTGTGTGAGTGTGTGTGTGTCCCATGCCCTCTGCGTGGGAGACAGACGAGGAGCTCATGGTAACAGCCCAGAATAGAAAGTGCAGCGTCATTGTGCTGAGCTGTGTGTGCTTGAGCACTGAGTGTGCAGGTTTGGGGTGACATTGGCCTGAGCTGAGGCAGACCCTGCAGTGGGATTGTGTTTCAGAGAAAGAGGAAAAGGAGAAGGTTGCGTGTGGAAAGGGCAGGTGGGGGAGGGGAGGGTGGAGGTATCTCCAAGCAGGTCAGTAAAACCTAGAGATAGCTATACGTTAGCATTCACATTCATCTCACCAGCAGTGGTTTGGAACCCATGTAAATTAAAACCTTACAAATCTTTGCTCTGTGTTTCAAAGTTCATTTTTATTCAAACATACAGATTTAGGTCACAGCATAACCATTTTAGAAACATGTTACCATAGCAAGTATATTTTTTTTTTATTTGCAATAACTTTTTGAAGATTTTTTGTCTTACCTTTGACCCAGATCCAGATTTTTAGTGTTAAAATATTTTTTAAAATCTGATTAAAAAAACTATGATAGTATAAAGTCACAAAGGAATAAATTACATTTTAAAATATATACAAATAATTACAATGTAATGTGTTCATATTTTACAATATTACTTTTAGTGTATTTTGATCAAGTAAATGCAGCCTTGGTGAGCATAAAATACTTATTTTAAGCATGTGTCAAGGTTTTAATTTCTACTTCCATCAGCCACCACACTGCCACTAAATTATTTAGCCCCTTTTCAAACGTTAGTGGTACAGTTAGTGCCAATGAAGAGCTTGAGACGAGATGTGTAAAATTATGGTAAATATCACTTTAATTATGTAGAATTTTGTGTAAAAAGTTAACTTTTGTGAGATTGAAATCATTTGAAATCATTGTAAGATTGTCATCTTCAAAAATTATATTTTCTGATTTCCACCACAGAATGCTGTATATAACACAATACATGATTAGCGGTTACCATATACCAGCCTATAACTCTGCCTTAATGCATTAACAGTCTAACATTGAAAGTAAATTAATTAATTAATGATTAATTTAATTAGCGAAAGTGAGAAACGAGTTTATTTATTAAAGTCCAATCATTTTTTTTAAGTCTACAGGGCTAAAAGTGCCTTTAGTTAAAGAAACACTTTTCTATTTTCTTTGCAAAAAAGTTTTATTTCATCACAATACACAACTATGGCCACCAGAAGATAAAGATGCTCTTTCGCAGCCAGATGGTGTGGTTAAAGCGTCTACTAGCCAAACCTTGACCCCTTACTAGAAACTCTTAATCTCAACAACAGTAACCAGGCCTCCTCCAACACTTTGAACTCACGCTTCAGACACCAAATACTCCGCTTCCATCTCACTGCACCATCACTGTCTCTGCTCTGAAGGTTTTCAATTAATATAAATAATGAATCTAAATGAACAGTGCCTGACGTCTCTGGTTCAACCTAATCTGTGTAATATATTTTTACTGTTGCCCTTGAGCCAACTTGTATCAAATTATTGTTGGAAGGAACATCGATAAGCTGGAACGGTGGTGAAATATGACGCTATATGGTCAATCAGTGACCTTAACAGGTGTAATTTAACAGATCTCAAAAGTGATATTAATATTTAAATAGGTTGTGAATGACCCTGTGAAACCCAAATGGCCTACACTTTAGCTTTAGATTGAATATACACAAACAGCTCAATCATGAGTAAAAAGGCCTAACAGAACTAACTATTATATTCATATGCCCTGCAGATTTCACGCAATGTACTCTCCACATTAAATAAACAGCTTTCATTCCTTTTGTTTCTTTGGTAAAGGCTGCTTAGCAGAATAGACTGTAGCAGCTCATGTGTTGTGTTTTTAATATGAGCGCTGAGGTTTCATCTTCTGTGATGAATAGGAAGTAGAGTAGCTTTAGATCGATCGTGGCCATCCATATGCTTGCATTATGTCATGACATAGATGAGATTGGTAACTATATTTAATCAAATCATTTGTGAACACAATGAGGAAATTCTTTCTTCAGCAATGCACTCTTGACTTTTTATAAAAATTATTAAAATCGTATTACCACCTATTAATTATGGAGAGAGATAAAAGGGTTTTGAGTTTAATTTCAAGCGCTTTGTCAACAACTACTTTATCTATCTATCTATCTATCTATCTATCTATCTATCTATCTATCTATCTATCTATCTATCAACATCATCATCTATTCAAAAAATATATGCAAATATGAAAAAATAGCTTTTTTCTTACTATTAAAACTAATGATGTCAATAAAACGAAATGTGTAAAAACTAAATATTTCATCATTATCATCAATGTAGACTTGAATTTTGACAGTAAAATCCTTTTTTTTTCACTCAATTTCTATTAAGAAATATTTGTCTTAAAATCCAGTTAAAAAGACTGTTCTAAAATATGATAGACTCTTTTTCGTTAAGAGAAAGATAAATTGTACTCAAATAATGTTTTCTCTCTTGTAAGAATACCAAACAATATATCATTATTTTATAAATGAGCTTGGCCTTATTTGCCTTTGCTTGGTTAAATTTGTTGCACATCACTGCCAAAATTTGATTTTAAGATGGCATGCATAGTTGAGCAAAGGATTCACTGTATGACATAAGTGTACATACTGTTTTATATGATTTATCCATATCCATGCTACACCCAAATAAACAAAACTACTTCTAACACAAAAATATTAATATTGAATAGGCCTTCTGGAGACTTGCCATTGGCTGGTGTTTTTGGAATAATTAATAGGTCTTTTCAAGGTTTTGGTCATATTTTTAGTATTCATTAAATATAACTATGTGACAAGTTTACCAAATAAATACATTTAGTGTACTATATGCATTAATCCATTAAATATGAATTTTCTGTTTAAAGAATAATGTGTTATATAGTGGGATATCCTGTGTGGGTCTAAGCAGGGGTCAAAGACAGATAAGTTTTGCATGATGCAATAATGTTGGCATCCGGTGAAGACATTGGGATAAAACCTTTCTAAACTTGAAATGAAGCTGACATTACTTATTTTGTATTCATGCACTTCACTATAATACAAAAAAATTAATCCTGTGTACAAACGCTGTGTGGCCTCTCAGTTTTCAGTGTAATTATAATCACCTGACTAGTGACTTGTTTTTGTGTGAACATCCACAAAACTGGAACACTTTCTGAATGACACATAAGCAGTATAGGCTAAATTTAGAAAGGAAAATGTAAAACATGAAAAAGATTGGGGAGAATTAATCATGTAATCAATAAAGTAACAGTAGTCTGATCAAGAGTATTTTAAAATGTCTAAATACTAATAATAAAGTTCTTAATTTTGTAATCTGATTATATTATCCAGATTACATGTAATCAGTTACTACCCAGAACTGTGCCTTGATTGTGCTTGAACTTTTGATAAACAGCATCACTCTTCTTGAAGGTATGATGTTTAGTCTGACTGGCTCATATCCCTGTGAAGATGTTGCTGAGGGGTTTAGTCATGCTGCTTGCATCTCCACTCTGCAACACCATGAGGTCCGGAACCTGTTTGATGTCTGCCCGAGGTATTTCAGCGAGAACCCTGATCAAAGTCATCAAACGTACACCATTTTTGATCTGTGCAGAGAGACATTTATGTCAACCGACTACCTTTGTGAATCTTCCATCTGAAACCTTTTGTGGGTTTGTAAAGCACATTATCACAATATGTTGCCATTATAACATATACTGTCAGTAAGTGATCTATCTAACAGATAATAAATGCGGTGTGTCAAACCAAAATGAGATTTCTTCAGTTCAAGGGATAGTTTACCCAAAAATTATGTTATAATTTGTTCACCCTTATGTCTTTCCAAAATTGTGTGACTTTCTTTATTTTGCGGAGCAGATATTTAAATCAAAAGCAAATGCTGTTGTACTATATTCAGTTTTATAATTACGCCTCTATGGTGATTATTCATATTCATAGATGTGATTAATATTGTGACACTGAATATTAAATAGGTAATGCAGCTGAATGTTCTGACTGAGCGATATTGACCAAGTGTATCGCCTATTGTTCTGTTTGTGGGATCGTAAAATTTGTTTTGACATTCACTGTTCCCTCTGCACTGCCACATGCAGATGCACCGTCTGCCATTGTGTATGCCTCACTGTCCCCTTCCTTTCATCTGCGTACATAATGGATGTCCATCTGTGAGACGCTCATAAACAGAAGAAGGAGATGCAGATGTTAGCAGGACAATGCAGATGGCACACATCACTCTCGCTGTCATCGCACATCTGCTCTGCTGGCCCACGGACCGACCGCATCAGAGCAAAAAGAGCTTCTCTTTAGATGAGTGTGCCGAGAGCTTTTGAAAGTTATTAAAGATTGATTGAACTTGAATTTAGTGCTTTTTGTTTTATAGTAATATTCAGGATGGGTGATTACTATTTATTTGCAAATAGATAAAAAATTAAACACCTTGCTTCATTGTGCTGCTTGCACTAATAACTGAATGTATTAACGACCATTGTTTGGCAAGCCAAGAATATAAAATATTTTCGAATGCTTTAATTATCGTAAATACGAGTTTCCTAGTATAGAAAATTGGACACGAGCAGCCTCATATTTACAGTCATATTTACAACTGGAAAGACGTCAGAGATCATTTTGATACCCAAGTTTCTGAGTTGGGCAGGCCATAAACATGAAACATGGTGAAGGAGAAAAACATAACTGTTGTACTGTAAAGTTTTTTGGTAACACTTTATTTTGATAGTCCTCTTTAGACATTCTACTAACAGTAAGTAACTTTGCGACTGCATATCAGCTAGCAGTCATTAAAGTATTAGTAGACTGTCTGTTTAATATCTTCTAAAACTTTATTTTGACTTTTATTTTGAACACAGCGAAAATAGTCAAGTCAAGTCAAGTTGAGCTTTATTGTCATTCAGCTACATGTGGGGACATACAGTGGAAAAAATGGCATGACTCATAGGACCATGGTGCAACATACAGTATCTCACAGAAGTGAGTACACCCCTCACGTTTTGTAAATATTTTATTATATCTGACAGAAATAACACTTTGCTACAATGTAAAGTAGTGAGTGTACAGCTTGTATAAGACAAATATTTGAATAAATAGCACTTATTTGACCAAAGTATTGTCAGCTAAATCAATATCGAAAACGTGCAGTGAATTTGGACGCTATTTTTTTATTCAAAACCTGTAGGATATTGACTAAATATTTTTACCTATTCCTTCAAAATGCGAATTGATTTATTTATTTATTCAATTTCACTTGATATCAGTGTAGAAGTTCGATTCTGAAGAAAACAAGAACCACTTAAATGATGCCTCTAATATATTAGTTTATGTATATTATTCACTTTAGTTTGTCTAGTTTAGGTTTTTTGGTTCTTATATTTTTGGTAAAAAATTTTGGAAAAAAAAAACCCTTTTCAGGCAAAAGACTGGAAGTTGTGTAATTTCAGCAAACCTGTTTTAGTGCTACATTTAGGACCATTTTGATAGTTTTGTGTAAGGACGCATTGAGTAGATTACCTCAGAGAACATTTTCATTTGATTCAAAAGAGAAATGCGATGTTTTGCTGTGTATGCAGTAAAAGGTCATATGAATTCAGGAACAAATGACAGCCACATCAGTTAAACTGTCAACGTGTCAGCAGTAACCTTTTGGAAGAAAAATATGAAATTACAAAATTGAGGAAATATTTCAGAGCAGCCGAGTGTGCAATCATTGGTCATTAATGAAGACCTTAAACCATCTAGAGCTTTAATTTGTAGAGGCCAGACAGCGGCAGAGGAGAGCGTCTGTGAGAAGCAAATTGTTATTCACATCCACATGTGCTTTGAGAAATTGTTTGCATGATTTTATGGACTTTGAAAAGGTCAGTGTAGATACTGCTCACAGCAAATATAAAGTGAGGATACTGAATTTACATTCACATACATTTACATTCAAATATATTTACAGTGATTTTATCAAACAGATGTATTTACCTTACAAATGACTTGACATCTGGTGGATATATGGATATAATTAACTCATTGCATTCACCAAAATTTCTACATAAATTGGTCACACCAACAGACAAACACACTCTGCTTAACAACTTATTTGTGATGGTTAATAACTTTTCCCCAGCAGCATAATGTCACACATTTGTGCTTTGAGAACAGTTTGACATCTCCATAAAACAGACAACTTCAATTGGCTTTCACGCCAACCCAGAGAGATGATGTTCCAGAGAGAATGCAAGGCCATCTGTTTGCCAACTGAAGCTCAGCAGAAGTTGGGTGATGCAACAGGACAACAACCCAAAGCACAGAAGTGAATCAGAATCGTTCGGAGAGGTCCAGTCGCAGTCTTGATGCTTTGGCATGAGCTCAAAAGAGCGTTTCACGCCAGATATCCCAAGAATATTGCAGAAATTAAACGGTTTTGTAAAAAGGGTGCAAAACTCTTCCTGACCACTGTGAAGGCCTGTTCTGCAATTACGTCAAATTTTGGTGGAGGTTATTGCTGCCAATGGGGGTTTGAGCAGTTATTAAATCCATTTCATGCTGCACTATGAATGTTTACAGTGTGTGCAATAAAGACACAAAAACATTACTGGTTGGGTTTTATTCAGCCGTCAGTGTTCCTGAAGCTGAAACAGTAAAGCACAGTGCTAGCAACACCAGGGTTATGGGTTTGATCCCTATAGGGAAATGTATGAACTGATCAATTTTAAATATACCTTAAAGCAGGGTTTCCTGTGGGGTTCGCAAACGCTTGGGGCTTCATGAGGGAACTGCAAGTTCATCATTTGGATTTGTGAGTTGAATTAAATAGTAAAAATTTGAAATTGAAATAAATCAATAAATATTTTATAATTAAAATAAACTTTAAAAAGATGACATATTGTATGCTTACCTGTATGTCGTGTGACCCTTAACCAACATCTGAGAACTGTAACATTGGTTATAGAACAATGCACAAAGAAATGGGATTCAAGAAAACTTAAATTCTTTAATTCAATAATCCAACTCAGAAAACACCAGGGGCCCTATTCATAAAGAAGGTTAAGTGAAAACTCTGAGTATGTAAACCCTGAAAAGAAGGAAACTCTTAAGTTTTGCTTTTCAAAATGGGAGGTTTGTCAAACCCGAGAAAGCAGGGTAAGTCAAGCCCGTTTCTGAAAGAGAGGTAACTTATACTGTCAACCTAACCTGGATCGGGAGCAGGTTTTCTTCAGTAAACCCAGAGTTTAATTCGGTCTCCTCTCCTCTCTTTATAGTGTTAGCGAAGTTTAAATACCTTATTTATTCATTCATACTGCAAAATTGATTTTCTTACTGAGTATTTTTTTGTCTTGTTTCAAGTACAAAATATAAAAATAAAAATAAATCTAATTATATATAAACATTTTTTCTATATTTAGTCTTGTTTCCTGTGGAATTTTCCTTATAAGTGCATTTTACATACAATAAGTAAAAATGTCCGCCATAGGGTAATAAAAATAATCTTAATGCAAACGAAAACATGTTTAATATCTTATCCCATTGGAAGATAATTTACAAAATAAGAAAAATGCACTTTAAAACATCGGAGATGAAGAGCACATTATAAGTCCGCTACATGCAGATTTTAAGGAAAGTGTGCATCCCTCTCACACTCATTCTGATAATTTTATCCTGGGCAGAAAACTCGTCAAAGAGGAGTATCACAGGAGAGGACTGTAGGTCAGTGGTGTAAAAATCGGTTTAAATGAGGCTAATCTGATAAATGACGTTCACTTGATAACATCTTTCTGTGACCTCTGGAAGTAACCCAATAATCAGAATTTCCTTCAGGATTTCCAGTGTGGTTGGATGCATTGATGACAAGCATATCCCCACCATCGCACCTTCTGAAAATAAAATAAAAACTAATTACTGTATGGAATGGAAGGATACCAGATGGAGGGGTAGTATGAGCCGAAACCACCACCACAACTGTTCAATAAACCAATTATTCAAAAATGTTGGGTCATCTTTATTTCCTAATACAAAAGCAAAAGTTATTACTTTTACTTCTGTATTTTAGAATTCTTCCAATACTTGACCATCGGCACCATCGGTGGTGCTGCTGCAGGTTCTACCTCTGCCTTCTTGCCGTCAACAAGTCAGTAGTTAATTGTATTACTCTAATTAAGAAATGTAACAGGTTGGATTACATTAGATAATATTTAATTATGTGAAAAGAATGTTAGACTATGTGGAAAAATCTGCAGCTCATTAAAATAGACATAGAATGATATTTAATATCAAATGTTTGTAAAGTCATTTAACCCACACCCATGAACCTTTCATGCTTAAAGCTTTACCTTGATTGAATTGTGTTTTTTATACTTCATTTTTAGCTGCTGCATTCTTGTTTCTTTTTTCTGTATTTTTCCATTTTTTGTGGCCATGGGATACCATTAAAATTAATATTAGTTCAATAATTTTCTGATTTCACCTCTGATATTATAACAGTTATTAGTGTATTGACAGTTATTAAGAATTAAAAATACGCATTGACGGAAGTACGCACACTGATGTCTTTTTGGCGGGAGCTGTTGCCATGGTGAATCGTAATTTCGCGCTCCGCTGATCATGATTTTTCATGGTCATGGTGCACGCGCTTAACTCAGAGTCAACCTACTTAGAATTGAGTAAACTAACTAATTTCAGCTGTTCTGTAACCGAAAACTCAGAGTTTCCCATCTCAGAGTAACTCAACTCTGAGTTCAAGTTTAAACTCAGAGTTAGTTGAACCTCCTTATTGAAACGGGCCCCAGGAAACAAAAGAAAAACCACAAACAACAAACCGAACAAAGAACTCGGAACAGAAAGAACAGAAAGAAAGGAAACACCAAGCTTAAATAACAAGGAGAACAAGGAGAAAGAAGAAAGAAGATGTTTATTGTTTTGATGTTTTTTGGTCCATATTATTCATTCACTGGAACCTACTGATTTTCAGTGTATAGTAGAAAATGTTTTTCAAAATATCATATTTTTACGCATGAGAAAGAAAGTCGTACAGGTTTGGAGCGACATGAAGGTGAATAAATGCGGAGAGTATTTGTTTTTGGATAAGCTCTTCAAATGCAGTATACCAGCATCTGCCGAATGTACAATAAATGCAAACATTAGGAACAATTTATGCATAAATCCAGGTAAATCTTCATAATATATCTCTCTCTAAGCCACATTTGCTTTACATATCTGCTTACCTACACATGAAAGCTGGCTCACTGATAGAAAACATTGCTTCAGTTCTAAAGGTCAAGTATTGCAATTTTTATTATGAAAAAAATGCTGTCGACTGACAATTGCTTCGGATAGCTTGTCAATTTTGTCTCAGTTAGGTTAGAGCTGTCAAAGCATAATAATGCTTTCCCACTAATGTTGTTTTCATGCAGGGCATACTGCAAAGTGCTTAGATATGAAGATTGCCCACCAGGGATTGTTCTGTGTTTTCATTACATATATTGACATCCTCAGATCTTCCCCATGAGTTAACAACAGAGGAGTGTTATCTACCAAGGTCTGAGACATTCTCTGGCCCTCAAACGATAAAAGTGATGAACTATAATGAGCACCGAAAGTGTTTGGACAACAAGCTTTTGCTGTGTACAACAGCTGATTATATTGAAATGACCTGGTAACACCACCACCACCACATGTATTCTGTGAGCATCAGTTATTTATTGAAGCGCTGGTATACTGTGCGTGACTTTCCATACATTAAATAAGAGAGACATCGTAAGAGCATCATGCATTAGTTTAAGACTCAGAGCAACTGCATTTCATGTGCTAATGGATTCACAGCTGTCCAGTCGTCGAGGTGCTGTGTGAAATTCTCTTGGATTTTGTGTGAAAGCCTCAAATCTGTTCATAAGGAGAACTTTAAAGCAGGGGTTTTCCACATTTGTTTGTCTATAAACCAGACACTTAAAAGGGCAACCAGTGTATGCTAATATCTACATGACTGCTAAAAAAGGTAAAACGTTACGATAGGGAACACTTTTCACTATTAACTAGGAGTTTCCCTTAACAAACTCCTAATTTGCTGCTTTTTAACAGTTAATAAGGTTGTTGTTAAGTTTAGGTATAGGGTAAGAGATCTCAAATATAATCATGCAGAATAAGGCGTTAATATGTGCTTTATTACAACTAATAAACCATATATAAATGCTGTTTCCAATATTCCAAATCCCAATGTTATCCAGCATACTAGTATGCATGCTAATAAGCAGCTAGTTAATTGTGAGAATTGGTCCTTCAAATAAAGTGTTAACAAAAACTAAAATAATGTAAATTTACACCCACAACGCATTTAATTAAATGTGACATTTGAAGTAGAAAGACTGAAATAAAATGTTATTTTCTTCAATAATCTTTGTTTTATTTGAAACTTTGAAAAATTGTTTGTGTACATGCATCTTTCCCATTGCCCTATAGTTCAACATTTTATAAAAACTGCACTCTTCTTAAAATGTTAACACATTTTGCCTCAACTTCCCACAACTTTCATAAACTGAAAGTTTATAGACTATTTGTCATCACATATTTAAATACATTTTGTTTTTCCTCATTTGTAAATACCTGTATAGGGCTATGCTCTCACCTTTGTGCTAGGGTCACATTGTAACCTATACAATTCAGCACATTTAATTTACAGGTCTAGTCTGTGGTTTTAAACTACTTGATTTGAATTAGTAATTCCAGAGATTCATATATATTTTTTATTCAATACTGTTTTTCTTCTTGATGTTCAAAGTAAGATTGTGTGCTGACGAAATACATTACATAACCTTTTCTGTCATCTTCCTTAGATGTATTTTAATTTAATTAAAGCCAAAAGCTTCATTTAAAAATCATAATTAACTAACAGGGAGGGCAAAACTAAATAACAGCCTCTCAGACCTTTTTCATGTCCTCTAGATTTTTACATTTTCTGAAGAAAACATGGTGCTTGTCAATGTAGAACTCATCTTCACAGTACAAAGGTGTTCTGAGTTGTTGTAACATGTTTCTATGCAGTTAGTTGAAAGGGTGTTTGGGGTGGTTGTCGAATGTGGTTGGCGTGGTTGTCATTTCAAAAATAGATATTCTATCATATTCTGGTCTAGATGTGGCTGGAGTCCGTCTAATAGTGTAAGCCTATAGGATTTTTGTTGTCCCCAATTCACAATGAAGTTTAATACTTAAAAGGTTTTGAAATAGTGATGCTTGTGATAAAAAAAAAATTATTTATAACACTAGGGTAGCATTCATTCAGTGTTACTCATGTAAGCGTCATTTAGGTATGGTGCTAATAGTGTTTTTAAAATCAAAATAAATATATATTCTCATTGTATATGGTTTTTTAGCAATTTTGTTCATTTTTGTGAAACTCCTAACATAGCTTATCATCTTAATTGTGCATTTAATTACATTTGTGGATTTTGGATTACAGTCTATTTATTCGAAAAGATGAAGCAATTCTAACCCAACACTTCTACAATCTTCCTGTCCGGAGACGTCAACTCAGGTTGAGTAAGGATGCAAATTTCACATGTTTATTCCTCATTCACGAATAGACTTGAATAGATAACAGGCCTTCTGGATTTGAGCCAGTGTATGTGACTGGAAAAGTAAACCCCAGATCTTCTACCGAGAGTTAGAGGAGCTTGTCAGAGTTTTATTTATTTATTTATTTTTTCTTTCTCTAGGCATAGTTCTCAGCAGAAACATGCTGAAAATATATGTGACTATTGTGAATGTCGGCTATGAAATTGGTTTAGATGCTGATAGGGCAGCTCAACAATGACCCAAAATAAATCTGCGAAGTGTCATATTACAACTGAGATGGCTTTTGTTTCTACGATTTATTTATACTTTCTTCCCTGCTAAATTAGAAACACTAAACAACCTATGAACTATGCACAGATATTCCCATTAAAAATATCATGCCTGTATTTTATTTATATTTTCTAATTAACGAGGGCCAGTGCAGTGTAATTAATTAAAAATAAATCTGTTTTGAAGTGCGCACTCTGCAAATAAACATATTGTGATTTTAAAGATGTTTGTACAAGATTAACACATCAATACATTTTTTTAATTTTTTTTAGTCTCGGTCTGACATATGCGAATTTCAGATACTGTCAGTTCTGAAATGCAAATGCAGATTGGATGTGAATGTACAATCAGTGTGTTTATTCTGAACAGGCGCAGTTGCTGAAAGATCCTAAACAGCCTTCTCAAAGCTGACACTCAGTGAATTTCAATATGAATTGTGATATAATGATATGCAACCACAGAGGACCGGTCCGTTTGTTTCACTGCATATCATGCTTGAGCAAACTCTTTATTGAAGGGTGGCAGAACTTTGAACTTTTGTGCTACTTCCAAGGACAGCCATATGCTCTCACATGAATATTAATCATTTCTCTGTGGGGTTTCATATTCTACTGCTCTGACATAGTTGTCACTGGCAATTCTCATCCCCAGCCCTCATATCCCCTGTTAACTAAAGAAGGAAAAGCTTTCAGGAGGCCAGCGGACAGTGCTGATAGCGAGCACAGATGGCTGGACCATGACGGGTCCATGGGCGAGGCCTGAGACAGCTCTGTTCCACTTCTTGCCCTCAGATAATTCCAAGACATCTGACTTTGGAAGGGATTTCACAGCTGAAGTGTAGATTGGCTTACGCTTTCAAAAGCATAGCAATCTCGAGCTTTTTTTACTGCAGCCATGGCTGTGATTTGCCTTAACAATGGTTTCCCTTCATAGGTTTGGGCACATGAATCACAATTTTACTAGAAATTGTACTCTTAAAGCAGAAATAGATAATGCATTTGACATATGTGCCATAAAACCTATACCCCCTACCTAATTTATTTCTCTTGAGCATAACATTCAATCTTATCTTATCACTTTTAATGAATGACTGTGCTACTTTTAATCTTGTCTTTCCATCTGAATACCAACATTTGTAAGATTTAGTCAGATGAAAAACATTTAAGGTTACTGGTCTAATTTATGCTTTTGTGTCTCTGGAAAATAGTGGTCTGTGATATTGAATTAAGTTGAATACCGATGCTTTTTTGTGTATACATATTAATTAGGGATTTGTGGACAGCGTGGCATTTTATTTGGGGAGCAATTTATATTGTTTGTTTGTTTTTCTTTATTATTTATTTATTTTTATTTATTTTTTAAGTTACATAAAAATTTAAATAAACATTTGGGCTAAGATTTTCCATTCATAATCAGCACAGAAAGCCTCAAGTTGCATGTTATTATTGTTATTACTTTTTAATTTCATATTTCTGTTTAATTGATGAAGTTATTATTTAGTAATTCTGTTAGATGAACATGTCAGACATCTTCTTTTTTCATGAACACCTACCTATATAGGCAAATTGAGTGAAATTATCCAATCTGAATTCATAGTGTCTCTATTATGACATACCTTCAATATCTTTTATTGAAATATGGGCAAATAAACATGTATATATATATGTTTGTATTTAAGTCACTGAATAAATGTACCTTTTAGATAAACCTCTTTTAATATGATACTGTTTTGTCTGTCATTGGTTATTTAATTATTCAACTAAACTGTCAAACATAATTTTAAATAGAATAGTTAATGTAGTATTTTACATTAACAACACTATAAAAACTATTAAATATTCATAAAAAATGATATCAAAAGTCATTCATGCATTATGTAAAAATTAACCTGAGGGAGCTTTTTGCTCCAGTTATGGGGGCCATCTTATAGTAAATAAATAGCATTTCCTTACTAACACATTGGCTGATTCATCATCATACATACACTGTTTCAAAAATCAGTACATTGCAACATTATGTCAATATGTTACAATTGAAACAATTTCTGTTAATATGTTACAATTGAAACAATTTCTGTTAATATGTTACAATTGTAAATGTATTACAATTTAAAAGTAAATGCACATTGTTCTTAAGGGAGGAGCATCTTCCCCTATATTCCCCTATACCGTTCACACGGCTATTATCACCATGCTGTCCCATGGAGCATGCAATCAATTTTACCACTCACAGTTTTGCATTTGCAATGCATCGTTAGACGCACTCAGACTGTTTACATGACACTCCACACTAAAACCTCTGCAATATGCGGACCTTTTAGTGTGGAGTGTCATATAGTGGTCATTAGACTGGGATCATACAGCTTGTTCCTGCTGGTGTGATTTATGATGGCCTTATTGCTGTTTGTGTCATTTCATTTGCGACATGATGGAGCTGTCAGACCAAGGCATGATGAAGAGCACGCAGCAAGTTGGACATTTCTGCTGGGATTTTCCACTGTCATGTTCAAAGAGCTTGTCTCTCTCAGAAACTGCTCGCTGGTTTATTGCCTGCCTGTGAGATTAAATCTAGGGCAAAGACACACTTTTTCTGAACATTAGGCCCACAGGAGTTTCCAAACACTGACACAGGCCCTTACTGCTACTGTTTGAGCTGCCAAAAACGTACAAATAAACAGTGGTGCTTCAGTATGTTGTCTAAAAAATTTATAAATCATAAATATTTACATAAAGATAAGGATAATTAACAAAAAAATGGAACCATCAATGCCAATAAAGAACCTTTATTTTTAAGAGTATAGGAAAACATTCAACATACAAAACAATCAGTTTAGCACACAAACATTGTAATAAAATTCCAGTAATATTAATACTAAAGTTATCTGAGGTAGTCTAAACTAAAATCGATTACTGAAATAGATGGTGCCAGATGTTTTGAAACAAGAGAAAGTGTTCAGTGAAAAAGCCTGTGTCTAAAATTCCCCCATACCCACTATTTTAAGAGGACAGCCATTTGTAGTGGCATCCAAAGCCATTGTCGATATTACTGAGCATTACAATCCCATAATGCACCTCAATTACGAGTGTACAACCGATATACACTTAATGGCTTTCCGCTAGAGAATAGAGTGCTAATCCCACAAAGCAGTCAGCATTTTAGCACTTCCAGTTCCATGGGTCTTCCAGGTCTATGGGTTTTGATTAATTGCCTGAAATAGGTTCTGTGTTTAACACTAACTATATTTTCACTTTTTATGCAACATAATACAGGTGCATCTCAATAAATTAGAATGTCGTGGAAAAGTTTTTCCATGAAAACATTTATTTCAGTAATTCAACTCAAATTGTGAAACTCGTGTATTAAATCAATTCAATGCATACCGACTGAAGTAGTTTAAGTCTTTGGTTCTTTTAATTGTGCTGATTTTGGCTCACATTTAACAAAACCCACCAATTCACTATCTCAACAAATTAGAATACTTCATAAGACAAATCAAAAAAAATTTAGTGAATTGTTGGCCTTCTGGAAAGTACAGGTGCTGGTCATATAATTAGAATATCATCAAAAAGTTGATTTATTTCACTAATTCCATTCAAAAAGTGAAACTTGTATAATGTATACATTCATTCCACATAGACTGATATATTTCAAGTGTTTATTTCTTTTAATTTTGATGATTATAACAGACAACTAATGAAAACCCAAAATTCTGTATCTCAGATAATTAGAATATTACTTAAGACCAATACAAAGAAAGGATTTTTAGAAATCTTGGCCAACTGAAAAGTATGAACATGAAAAGTATGAGCATGTACAGCACTCAATACTTAGTTGGGGCTCCTTTTGCCTGAATTACTGCAGAAATGCGGCGTGGCATGGAGTCGATCAGTCTGTGGCACTGCTCAGGTGTTATGAGAGCCCAGGTTGCTCTGATAGTGGCCTTCAGCTCTTCTGCATTGTTGGGTCTGGCATATCGCATCTTCCTCTTCACAATACCCCATAGATTTTCTATGGGGTTAAGGTCAGGCGAGTTTGCTGGCCAATTAAGAACAGGGATACCATGGTCCTTAAACCAGGTACTGGTAGCTTTGGCACTGTGTGCAGGTGCCAATCCTGTTGAAAAATGAAATCTACATTTCCATAAAGTTGGTCAGCAGCAGGAAGCATGAAGTGCTCTAAAACTTCCTGGTATACGGCTGTGTTGACCTTGGACCTCAGAAAACACAGTGGACCAACACCAGCAGATGACATGGCACCCCAAACCATCACTGACTAACATAACTTTGGACCACTCAGCAGCAGTCCATCCTTTTTGTCTTTAGCCCAGGCGAGGCGCTTCTGACGCTGTCTGTTGTTCAAGAGTGGCTTGACACAAGGAATGCGACAGCTGAAACCCATGTCTTGCATACGTCTGTGCGTAGTGGTTCTTGAAGCACTGACTCCATTCCACTCTTTGTGAATCTCCCCACATTTTGAATGGGTTTTGTTTCACAATCCTCTCCAGGGTGCGGTTATCCCTATTGCTTGTACGCACTTTTTCTACCACATCTTTTCCTTTCCTTCGCCTCTATTAATGTGCTTGGACACAGAGCTCTGTGAACAACCAGCCTCTTTTGCAATGACCTTTTGTGTCTTGCTCTCCTTGTTCAATGTGTCAATGGTTGTCTTTTGGACAACTGTCAAGTCAGCAGTCTTCCCCATGATTGTGTAGCCTACAGAACTAGACTGAGAGACCATTTAAAGGCCTTTGCAGGTGTTTTGAGTTAATTAGCTGATTAGAGTGTGGCACCAGGTGGCTTCAATATTGAACCTTTTCACAATATTCTAATTTTCTGAGATACTGAATTTGGGGTTTTCATTAGTTGTCACTTATAAATCATCAAAATTTAAATAAATAAACACTTGAAATATATCAGTCTGTGTGGAATGAATGTATACATTATACAAGTTTCACTTTTTAATGGAATTAGTGAAATAAATCAACTTTTTGATGATATTCTAATTATATGACCAGCACCTGTATGTTCATTTACTGTATATGTACTCAATACTTGGTAGGGGCTCCTTTTGCTTTAATTACTACCTCAATTCGGCGTGGCATGGAGGTGATCAGTTTGTGGCACTGCTGAGGTGGTATGAAAGCCCAGGTTTCTTTGACAGTGGCCTTCAGCTCATCTACATTTTTTGGTATCTTGTTTCTAATTTTCCTCTTGACAATACTCTATAGATTCTCTTCGGCGTTCAGGTCTGGTGAGTTTGCTGGCCAGTCAAGCACACCAACACCAAGGTCATTTAACCAACTTTTGATGCTTTTGGCAGTGTGGGCAGGTGCCAAATCCTGCTAGAAAATCAAATCAGCATCTTTAAAAAGCTTGTCAGCAGAAGGAAGCATGAAGTGCTCCAAACATTTCTTGGTAAACGGGTGCAGTGACGTTGGTTTTCAAAAAACACAATGGACCAACACCAGCAGATGACATTGCACCCCAAATCATCACAGACTGTGGAAACTTAACACTGGACTTCAAGCAACTTGGGCTATGAGCTTCTCCACCCTTCCTCAAGACTCTAGGACCTTGGTTTCCAAATTAAATACAAGACTTGCTCTCATGTGAAAAGATGACTTTGGACAACTGGGCAACAGTCCTGTTCTTCTTCTCCTTAGCCCAGGTAAGATGCCTCTGACAACAACTGTAGCCAAACTGCTTGACGCGTCTGTGTGTGGTGGCTCTTGATGCCTTGACCCCAGCCTCAGTCCATTCCTTGTGAAGTTCACCCAAATTCTTGAATCTATTTTGCTTGACAATCCTCATAAGGTTGCGGTTCTCTCGGTTGGTTGTGCATCTTTTTCTTCCACACTTTTTCTTACAATCAACTTTCTGTTAACGTGCTTGGATACAGCACTCTGTGAACAGCCAGCTTCTTTGGCAATGAATGTTTGTGGCTTACCCTCCTTGTGAAGGATGTCAATGATTATCTTCTGGACAACTGTCAGATCAGCAGTCTTCCCCATGATTGTGTAGCCTAGTGAACCAAACTAAGAGACCATTTTGAAGGCTCAGGAAACCTTTGCAGGTGTTTTGAGTTGATTAGCTGATTGGCATGTAACCATATTCAAATTTTTTGAGATAGTGAATTGGTGGGTTTTTGTTAAATGTGAGCCAAAATCATCACAATTAAAAGAACCAAAGTCTTAAACTACTTCAGTCTGTGTGCATCGAATCTATTTAATACACAAGTTTCACAATTTTAGTTGAATTACTGAAATAAATGAACTTTTCCTCAACATTCTAATTTATTGAGATGCACCTGTATAGGGCTACATCCCCTTGTGATTTTTTTAAAGCTTTTATCTTAAAAACTGTGGCTGCTAACGAGTTGCTAAATGGGTGTAAAATGTGAAACAAAGGAAGACAGGTGTAAACAGAGGATTTAAATGCAGGAGGATTTAATGAACAAAACAAACAGAAAACAAGAACCAGGGAACACACAGGGCAGGAACAGCAACAACTGATAAGGAAACACAAGGGTTTATATAGACTGGGTTAACAAGATAACAAGCAACACCTGGGGTAGACTGATGGCTGAAGGTCTGGAATCCATGGAAACTTTCATTGGCCATAATTTAACCAATTTGATGATGACTTCGAAACTCCTAAAGTGTCTCCTTTTTTGTGTGCCATACAAGTACATCTCAAAAAATTTGAATATCATAGAAAAAGGTCAATATTTTTTGTCACTCATTTCAGAAAGTGAAACCCATATATTATATAGATTAATTACACATAGAGTAAAATATTTCAAGACTTTATTTCTTGAAATCTTGATGATTATGGCTTACAAATTATGACTTCTCTCATCTTCCTCTTGACAATACCCCATAGATTCTATACAGGGTTCAGGTCAAGCGAGTTTGCTGGCCAATCAAGCACAGTAACACCATGGTCATTGAACCAGCTTTTGGTACCTTTGGCAGTGTGGGCAGGTGCCAAATCCTGCTGGAAAATTAAAACAGCATCTCCGTAAAGCTTTCAGCAGAAGGAAGCATGAAGTTCTCTAAAATGTCCTGGTAGATGGCTAGCGCTATCTGGTGGTTAATAAAAAATACAGCAGCCAAAAGCCTATTCAATATGAATATCAATAGGATGTATTGTAATAGAAGAATATACACATGAATTGCATGTACCAAATATTTTATTTTTTCTGAAATCATTTCTATTCTTCATAGTACTTGTGTGAATGGATATTTAAAAATGTAATTGAATAAGTCTGAATGAAAACTTGCTTGTAAAGTAAAGAGCTGGGGTTTCGAACATTCCGACACGCGCACGTGATTGGACAGAAAGTGGGGCTTCGTTTTTGGTTGATCACATGATTCTCCAAAAATAATACGCGCTACGGCACACAGGTTCGTGAGAAATTGTGCCGCTTACTCGATACGCGCTTTGAAGCTTCAGTGTCATATGTAACATCACTAGTTTGAAGTGTTTTCCATTACATGTAATGAATCTAAAAATATATGAAAGTTTCACTTTTTGAAATAAGTTACAGGAAAAAAAATTACTTTTTCACCATATTCTATTTTTTTTAGATGTACCTGTATGCATCAGACATTTAGCCAACGGTCTGAAGGCGTGACGTCTGAGGCTGAAACTACACCTGGGGAGATAATCAATCAATAGAAGAACTACAAAACTATACACAGGAAACAGGAAACCAGAATTGCAACTGAAAAGTCCAAACACTATAGGGAACATATAACAATGGAACTACAGAGATTATTTGGGACATTAGATGTCATCGCACTGAACATGTAAATCTACTCATTAATACACACCCTCATTGTGTTTATAATCGCTCTTTTGCAAACCACTCTAACTCAGACTTTCATGGAAAATGTGTTTTTTAATAAAGACTGAAAGAGTTATCGAAAGCTTAGTGATCTTGACATTGGAGTCATGCAGGGAACCAGGGTGGTGGTAACTTCCATGCCGGCCTACAACAATACGTCCTCAACACAGTGCTCTCAACCCACTGTGGCCCTGTCCCAAATTGCAACCTTCAACACTCACGGACCTCCTCACTTTTGTGACATAATGCCGCTTTGACTGTGTGATAGAAGTCTGCTGCAGAACTCGCCTCAGCGCGGGCTCAAGAGAAGTGCGCACTGAGGGCGCACAGTGCCCGTAAAGGGGGTGCTCATGAGTTTAACTGTCCTGCAGAGTTTAACCCCCAATCAAACACACCTGAACAAGCTAATCCGTGTCTTCAGGATTACTAAGACTAGGCAGGTGAGGTTTTTTCAGGGTTGGAGCTAAATTGCAGGATAGCAGCTCTCTAGGGCTGCATCCGAAAACTTAGGCAGCTGACTTGCTGCCTCACTGCCTTATGAGGCAATGACTTTGCAGGCAGCGTTTTTGCATGAAGGCACCTCAACGAAACTGATTTCGGACAGGCTTCTGAGGCAGTGCAGCGGTTTAATGATCTACAACAAAATAGAATGAGTTTTGGTGATAACTAAACTAATTTTTTATTAATATAATAATAATTTCTCGCTAGAAATAACATCAGAAATATACAATTACACTCAAACTAACCACCAAATGCAACTTTCAGACGCCATCTTTATTTTTTAGCTCAACCGTTATGGAATGGAACGCACAGGATTGTGGGATATCAAAGGCAGTGAAGGATACTTTTCTCTTTGGCTCTCAACGGAGGTGGTTGCTTTCTCTCCTCGTCCTCACCCTTATCTTCCCTGCTTTGCTCCCTTGTCTCGTGAGAGACTCTCTCTGCACTGCTCTCCAAACTAAAATATTATGGATTAACCGGTCTCTTAATGCAAATTGACACTATGGAAACTTGGGTTTCGGGGAACCTGACTGCCCTGACGGAACGCGGCCGGCTATCGATGGCGTGGGAGAGGTGGCGAATCGTGTGTCTTGGCGGCTCTTTCCGTGGAGGACATTGATATCTACCTTTTCGGAACCATGATAACAGGTATTTTGCTGATTGGATTAGGCTTTACCCTGGGTTATCGAAGAATTCAGAAAGCAGGAACAGCTGTCCAAAGCCCCACAAGGCTGCCCGTATGATTGAAGCTGTGGGAAGAGCGGTCAGCATTGAGACTGAGACTATAATCGCAATATGGATTCTACCAAGGAGAAGTTCACGGCTTTACAAAGGGAAATTGTTACAGACTCACACTCCTTTAAACCAAGAAGTGCTACTCCACAGGAAGTGTTAAAGGAGCGTTCCTTTACAAACACAAACACGGACTCATTTAAGCCAGCAGTCTCTCCTCTCCTCATTAAGGGTTGCACTCAATTAAGCCTGTAGGTGGGTGACGGCAAAATTGCATCAACAAAATCTAACCTACTCTCATCTGTCCAGACTGAAAGAGAAACAGCTGGAAGCAGATTATTTAATGTATCGCGAAGGCTACTACATCTCTATTTAATGACAATGCTGTGCAGCATCATGTGGCTCTCATACACACATTTTAATGTCATTCGAGCTCCCCCTGCTGATCAGGAGTATAACTGCAGCTAGCAAATCAACATGCATCTATCTTTGTACCACATCCAGCTTGATTTTCTCCGCTCTATAACTCACAACCATGTGCTCCTGCAGTTTTAATGCAGTCCATCTTTGCTATTTAGACAATGCTTTATTTTATTAATGCCGGCGCCATGTTTTATGTTTGAAAGCACTGAATCATTTAACATAAGCTTGGAACTTTGCCATCCATTGAGAAGGAGAATCTGACCATCTAAATTGTGACATTCTGTAAAAGATTAATACTTTATTATTAGAATGACCACAATAGGTCATATTGACCAGATTTAACATAAACATGCTGTGACTTTTCAGGACACATCTCTCGGTAATTGAACATAAAATGCATCACAGCAGATGCAAAGTGCAAAGGCTGCGTTCAAAAATAATTTAATTAGCAATGCTTGTCCTCGGAGAAGAAACATGCAGTGAATCTCAGGTCAACATCTGCAATGGAGATAACAGTGGCTAAGCGATGCATATAATTCAATTTCACCCAATTAATGAGATTTTTGCTGTGAAGGAACACAGTGTCATTGTCAGTCCAATTCAGTGCTGAAGTCTAAAGAGTTTATATTATTTTGAATTAACATATTTTTCATGTTTACGGATTCTATTTTTATAGAATCTATTTTAATCTGCACTTTTATGATTCTTCCTTTGCATTGAGTGTATGCAAAGGAAGATAAAAGGTAAGCAGATGTGGAATGAACTCGTCAGATTGTAGATACCATAGAGCTTTTTACTGCCTGAATCAAATTATTTCCACTTTCATCCGTGATCCACTTCCAGTTTTCTGAAAATAAAAATGTGCAGCAAGGAGTTCTAGTAAGGTATCACAGCAAAGAAATGACTTATTATCCAATATTTAAACGATTTGGTAAGCAGAAAATAATATTATATGAATCTATTTTATTTATTTTTATGCATCAGACTAAAACTGACAGGGGTTAAATAAAGCTGTGTTGAATTTATGCTGGATATGTGTGAAAACATATGGCTCCTTAGATGCTGGTCGGTTATAAGACAATTTGTCAAATGAATGTATGTCTTCAATCTCAAGACGAATTGCACTGACGTTCAAGAAACCGGCAGTTGTCCAAGTACACAGTTCTTGTGCATCTTAAAGCCATCAAATAGATCAGCATACTCGCGTTAAAATTCAGGCCTCATGCTCTTTCTCGGTCGTGTCTTGATTTATAATGCTTTAAGACTCAATTAAAACGCTAATGGCTATAATGATTGCTCGCTTTGCATTTCAATTTTCTTCTCAAGTCATTTTTTCTCTCACCTTCAGCCTGTCATCACTATCCATTATGAAGGAGCCCACAGTAAAATGCATCAGTCTCAAGTAGAATGTTACTCTTCATTTATCAAATATGGTATTAAGTGTACTAGTTAGTGTGTAAAAAACTAAAAAAAACAATTTTTTTGCTGATATTTTTTTTTTATGAAAATAACTGCTGAAATTTACATAATATTATTAAATAAAACCAAATACAATATTAGAATCAGGTTTTAAGTAAATGTAAATGATAAGCTAAAGTCTAAATCTAAAGCTTTAGATAGATAGATAGATAGATAGATAGATAGATAGATAGATAGATAGATAGATAGATAGATAGATAGATAGATAGATAGATAGATAGATAGATAGATAGATAGATAGGCTAATAAATAATTATACAACTATATATATAATTTAAATAGTTAGAATTCTGTACATGAATAATTTTCTTTACAATGCTTGGGAAACAGTAAAATAGAACTAAATACATGTTATAAAATGCAACACTCAAATTCCTGCTCTGTCCTTCTATTGACCAAGGGGTCCTTGTCCTGAAAAGTCTGAAAACCGCTTTTTGGCAGCACAATATAAAAGCACAATTTTAAAACAGTTTTTCTAAACTAAACATTTTGAAAGGATGAAACATAAGATGTAATTATATCAAAGCAAAAAGGAAATAATACATTGCTTTAAAATCATACTCTTAAAAGGAACAGAACAAAGAACAAACTCTTACAACATACAAAACCACTGGACCTTGAATAAATGTTTCTCTCCTAAGCTAAGCTAATGTGCAAAATATCTCCATTAACTGAAGTCCTGAGCACAGCATTTTCGTTTAATACAAAAGCAACTGCCTTTGCAGTGTGCTTCAACTTCCTCTAATGACCTAATTATCCAGTAATGACCCTGTTGACCATTTAAAACCCCTGTTTCTTCATCCCATCCCGCTGGGTTTTTTAACTAGCTGATTGATCAAAATATTTTTTCCGCTCTATCTCTCTGATTAGTCGTATGCAGAGCTTTTATCTTGAATACCATCCCATCAGCTGTAATGATGTTGCAAAGTTAGGCAGTCAATTAGCATCTGCCAGGATGCAATTAGACTGATGGGATGCCATGTTTACTGAAATGTATGCAAAGATGATGAAGTGGGCCACTGGTGTCTGCATCTATTGACACAGCCTGATTGGTGCTATTTTTAGTGATGGATCGGCGTGCACATTACAATCCTGAAAATGCCAATTAGACATGAGATTAATACATTTTTCATTCCAATAAGTCAGTGAGAATTTTTTTTTTTATTTTTTTTTTTTAAATAGGCCTCTTCTGCTCACCAAGCCTGCATTATTTATCCAAAACACAGCAAAAACAGTAATATTGTGAAATATTTTTACTATATAAAATAACTGCTTTCTATTTGAATATATTTTAAAATTTTATTTATTTGTGTTCAAAGCTGAATTTTCAACATCATTACTCCAGTCTTCGGTGTAACATTCTCCTACAGAAATCATTCTAATATGCTGATTTGCTGTTCAAGAAACATTTGTATCATTGTTATTATCCATATTCAAAACCGTTGAGTTTCAGGATCCAAAGATCAAAATTGTATTTATTTGTAACATTAATTTATGACAAAAACATTTATTTTAACAAAAACATATATTTGTAACATTTATGTTACAAAAGATTTCTATTTCAGATAAATGCTGTTCTTCTAAACTTTCTATTCATCAAAGAAACCTGAGAAAATTCTACTGTTTTCAACATAATAATAATAATAATAATAATAATAAACGTTTAACAGCAATTCAGAATATTAGAATGATTTCTGAAGGATCAGGTGACTGGGTTAATGATGCCGAAAATTCAGCTTTGAAATCACAGGAATAAATTACATTTTAAAATAAATTCAAATATAAAATTATTATTTTAAATAGTACAAATATTTCAAAAATTTATTGTTTTTAATGTACTTTGATTAAAATAAATGCAGGCTTGGTGAGCAGAAGAGACTTCTTTAAAAACATTACTGTCCAAAAACTTTTGACTGGTATACAGGTACATCTCAAAAAATGTGAATATGGTGATCAGTATCTCAAAATATTAGAATATTTACATTTGAGTTTCAATAAATGACCATCCATACAGTATAAATTCTGGGTATATCTTGTTCTTTGAAACCACAATAATGAGGAACACTGCTGGCTTGGCAATGGTCCAGAAGATGATCATTGACACCCTCCACAAAGAGGGTAAGTCACAGAGGGCATTACTGTTCAAAGAGTGCTGTATCAAAGCATATTAAATGCAAAGTTGACTGGAAGGAAGAAATTGGGTCGGAAAATGTGCACAAGCAACAGGGATGGCTGCAAGCTTGAGAATACTGTCAAGCAAAGCTGATTCAAACACTTGGGAGAGCTTCACAAGGAGTGAACTGAAGCTGGAGTCAGTGCATCAAGAGTCACCACACTCAGACATCTTCAGGAAAAGGGCTACTAAGCCACTTCTGAAACAGAAACAACATTAGAAGCATCTTACCTGGGCTAAGGAGAAAAAGAACTGGACTGTTGCTCAGTGGTTCAAAGTCCTCTTTTCAGATGAAAGTATGTTGTATTTAATTTGGTGAAATTCACCAAAGTGTTTCCTTGCACTTTTAAATCACATCCCATTTTCAAACACTCATAAAAATCTTGTATGGTTTTGGAGAAAATGAAAAGTAAATTCACCACAAGCATCTAAGTGCATATGACTTTTACACCATGTCCCATTTTGAAACACTCATAAAAATATTTCCTTTATAGGTTTACTCTTTATTTTGGGTGATTCCTATTCACAGTGACCCTGACTATTACTGTATTCATTTAAAAATATATATACCGTATAATTTTGAGAAAACATTAAAGGCAAAATTACCCCAAACATCTGGGTGACTGTGAACAGGAGTCAACTGAAAGAACGAGCAACATATAAAGGACAAATTTATATGAGTGTTTGTAAATGGGACATGGTGTAAAAATGCAAGGCAGATGCTTGTGGTGAATTTGCCTTTAATTTTCTCCAAAACTATACAGTAAAAAATATTAGAAAATTGTAACAATATTAGTCAGGGTCACTGTTAACAGGAATCAAATGGAAGAATGAGCAAACCTATTAAGGAACCTTTTTACAAGTGAGTTTTGGAGTGATTTACCATTAATTTGTAAACAAAAATTGTTCAGTAAATTTAACTTGAAAATAAATATACAGTAATAGTCACTGTAAACAAGTATCAGTTGAAAGGTGTACACACACACACACACACACACAGCCTATGTTTATTAAATTATAAAATAGCAATAAATACATAATCGGAAGATCACTTTATGGTCTTTTGGGGGTTAAATTTCGTTTAATGTAGACATATTTTGGGTCAACAGCAATCTATTGAAAATATCAGCAAAAGTACAACGGAAACGGCGTTATGACAGCTTCTTTACATCCATTTTGACGGCTCCCTGCACCCCGAGCGTGGGGGATCTTCATGATTTATATGAATGAAATAAATATATATATATTTTTTCCTACCATGGGCTTTCCAGCGAGGTTTTGATAAGCGCATGTTTGCAAACGCTGTGTGTATGTGTAACGGATGTGTATAAAACCTCACTCTCCTGACCTCAACAGAGGCGCTCTAGCGACTGACGCTAGAGGCTGTAGCCTTTGGCGTACCTTGTTAGAGCGCCCGCGCGCCGGAGTCCCGGGTTCGCGACCCGCTCGGTGAGCTGGTGCGGACCCGTGTTGGGGTTACATATGGTTTGATTGGGGTCGAAAGCAATAAGGAAATAGTTATAAGCACAAACGTGTAGTGCAAATTTACATTATATGAAAGTCAGACAGGCTGAAGTGCAAAGCGGCGAGGCAGCATCGATGTAGTATTTGTGGTGGTTGTTGTTGTTTTAAGCGAATGTAAGTGCGAGATTAGACGCGCAAACCTAAAAAAACGTGGCTGGCTTGACTGCTGGTAGCTTTGTATTATTTATATATAAGTACCTTTTGAAAGAATGCCGCACAAGTGACAGTTTTGAAGGCTACCTTATTTTCTAAGAGTGCAAACTTCTCAACTCAATTTCACTGTCAATAAATGGCCGGTTTGACAACTTTGTTGAACCATGAACTAAAGGCTGCTAGCATTGGCTGCTTTAAGTGAATGCACTTCCTTCTTTAATTTCAGTCACTTGCAGAGATGCCGACGACGACGGTTACTTTCTCGCTACTTTTGAGCGCATTTGCCAGTGTTTTATCGGCAGGTAAGTCCGTACTTTTTGATATACAGGGATTTACAATAATTAAATATATATATATATATATATATATTGCGTTTCCTACCATGGGCTTTCCAGCGAGGTTTTGATAAGCGTATGTGCATGTTTGCAGACGCTTTGTGTATGGCTTGATTGAGGAATAAGGAAATAGTTATAAGCACAAACGTGTAGTGCAAATTTACATTATGTGAAATTCAGACAGGCTGAAGTGTAATGCGGCGAGGCAGCATCGAAGTAGTTGTGGTGGTTGTAGTTGTTGTTGTTTTAAGCGAATGAATGAGCTGAGGACCGATCCATGAACTGATTATAAGCATTTGTAGTGATCCGATGATTTGACTTAGAGCAGAACATAGTTTACTTTAATTGCCAGATAGCCAAAAATTACACACAACGCGAAATATATGCTTACAGTGGACTTTACTGGAATGTGTTTACAGCATGTCACATGGGGTTGTTCTGGATCACGTGATGACGTATTACATGAACATTACTGGAGCAACACGTTTTGTTTTGTTCGTCAAAACTTTTTTGACTCAAAAGGCCTCGCGCCCCAATGGGACAGTGTCAAAACTATTAAACTCTGTATTGCAGTTATTTTGTACAATCTAAAGACGTTAGAAAAAATAGCTTAAATTGAATTCTTTTAAATAAGAAAATATTTAAATTACTCATGTCCACAAAAATTCTGTCAACTATCTATTTCACTAACCAAAGACCCCACTGAAAAAAATAAAGAAATAGTTTATCATAAAACTTTGTGACCATGTGATGTAATTTTCTTCTACTGCATTTTGAATACGTTATAAATGTCATCTTCGTTTCTCGGTATTTGATCTTAAGTGACCTGTTGTCATAAAGTATTATTATTTACCCATCAACTATGTAAATATGTTTTATAATTCAAAATGATGAAAATAATTTGTATGTTCTATTTCAATCAAACTATTTCAATAGCACAACTTTCAATAATACATTCAACATTTTATAAATTCAACAACTCGCTATGCTTCATAGTAGATTTTATTCCTGCTCATTGCTTACTATATATGGATATATTATATTCCCTATATTATAAATCAATGTTTCCAGTTCAACATGCCCCTTCCATCTCAACTCAGCAACTTATGCATAATCTAGTAAATACAATTTATGCATCTCACTTGTAAATACAATTTCACTCTGTCAGTCGTGTGCTTTTAACTCGTAATATGTCTGATTCCACCTGAAAGACATGAGTCTGCTTGGCTACATCCTAAAGGTTTCCGTCATAGCAGTAGAATACAATTCAAATAATGGGAAAACACTTCATAATTTTGGATTATATAACTGAAATATGTTGAAAGGAATGGGGAATGTGAATTATACGCTCAATTAAATCCTGAACATTTGCTGAATGTAGTACTCAAAACAAAGGCTGCCTTCCGAGGGTCCTTCAAATTGAGATGGCGCTTAATGACGCGGTTGCTAAGGTCTACAGCTGGATACATCCTTCAAAGACCTGGATTGTTTGAAACTAACTGTTTGCAGAATTAACTCACATGAATCAGTAGGATTTCCCCATCACTACAAAACAATCATATCATAAAGCTTAATTTCATTTCCTTGTATTCCCAGCAGAAGTGTTTCGGTTCTCTTCTTATTATGGGAATCACATGGTTCTGCAGAAGGCCCCAGCCAAAGCAGTCGTGTGGGGATTTGGACAGACAGGTGCCAAGGTTGTGGTGACATTGTCAGGACCTTACAAAGTCTCTGAACACTCTACTTCTGTTATCAATGGTAAGTATCAGTTACACAAATAATATTTTCCAGTAAAGTCTGCTTTAAAAGAAGAGTTCATCCAGCAATGCAAATTATGTTATTTACTCAGACTCTCGTCATTTCAAACCTTGTATGACTTCAGTTCTTCTGTGAAACTCAAAAAGTGATCATTTAATTAATATCCACGTAAAAGAATTCAGTACAATAACAGTGCATTCTTACTAGGGTTGGGTATCGTTTGAATTTGATCAATTCCGATTCTAATTCTACTTATTGATTCCGATTCTTCCCAGTTTCGATTCCAATGTGGTAAAAAAATAAATAAATTGGATATCAAACATATTTCTTCTATGCCTCTTTTTGCAAAACATTTAATTGCTGCTGAATACCATTAACAAAAATCTGTAACTGGCTACATAAAAACTGCACTTGATTAAGAGCTGTTTGTGTGTAAAATAGAGCTGAACGATTCTGGATAAATTGCGATTTTTTTTTTTTTTTATGGAAGTTGTGGTTCTCACAATTCTGAAGAAAAACATTAGACAACTAAACAAAATCTCATGTAATTTATGAATGGAAGGATTCAATGACTTACTCAAGATTTGCTTGTTTCGTTACTGGATGCATCGGTGATTTTTAATGATTCTCCTTTATGAATGATTCTAAGACAAATGCATTTTAACAGCCCCTTTTCGCAACCTAAAAAGAAAAGATGCACACAATGCAATTGATATGCAGAATTCAATTTTTAATTTGACAAGAAGTATCCAATTCTTGATCTTAAATATCTGATTCTGTAATTGGAATTTCAATTCCCAACCCTAATGCTGACTTTAAATACCTTCTCTCAGGCATTTGGCGCACAACTCTCAGACCTGTGGAGGCTGGTGGTCCCTACATCATGACTGCATCTCAGAGCATAAATAATAGCTCAATCACACTCAAAGATGTGCTCTTTGGAGACACCTGGTTGTGTAGCGGACAAAGTAACATGGCATTCACTCTTAGTCAAGTAAGTGAATATCTCTTAACTCTAAGTCTTTGATATGCATATTCCTCTATTTTCATATGTGATGTAATACACATGACTGTCACTTGTTCTTCGAAAGGTGATTAATGCAACAGAGGAGCTGGCCTTGGCCTCTAAATTCCCTGACGTGAGAATCTTCCAGGCTGCCTTGGAGCAGAGCGATGAGGAACTAATTGATCTTGCAAGAGTGGAAGTTCCTTGGTCCCAACCAACAGCAGGTATGGAATATGGTCTGAAACACAAGCTAATGAGATATTTGTTGCATTCTTGTTTTATCTTAAGGGTGATGTCCAACCTGTTTTTGACCCCAGAGGAAAGGGAAAACATGTTAGTAAAATGTATGCATAACACTATACTTTTTCCTGAAGAAATTTAACCAGCTGTTCTTGTTGTCTTTTTGTTATCATTGTTCAAGAGTTGCTTGGTGGAAAGGAATTCAGCCATTTCTCTGCAGTTTGCTGGCTCTTTGGTCGCTATCTCTACAAAACTCTGAAGTATCCCATAGGGCTAGTACACTCAAGTTGGGGAGGCACACCTGTGGAGGCCTGGTCATCCCCAAGGGCACTTCACAAGTGTGGATTGATGAAAAGGTACGATGCCAGACCATATTCTTTTTGATGTTCAGTATTAATATTTCTATTTAAAATAAATGCTGTTCTTTTAAACTTTCTATTCTTCAAAGAACCTTGAAAAAAATTGTTTTCACAAAAAAAGCACTGTTTTCAACATTTGATAATAATAAGAGATGTTTCTTGAGCACGAAATCAGTATATTAGAATGACTTCTGAAACATCTTATCACACTGAGAACTGGATTAATGGCTGCTGAAAATGTATGCCGTCATATAAAATATAAATATAAAAGATATTTTAAATTGTAATATTACACAATATTACTATTTTATTGTATGCAGCCAAATGAGCATACGAGACTTCCTTTCTATATATATGAAAAAGGACCCCTGCAGACCATTATGACTGTGTCAAGGTCAATAAGTATGTAAAAATATCAAATAATTTGAACATTTTATGGCAAGGCAAGATCACGTTTAAAAATAATTTGTGGTTTAAAAAAAACTTACCTTGATAAATATTTTTCATAAAGATTAAGATATGTGCACTCATGTATTCCAGATGTAAAGGTAAACTGCATGATGATTCAGTTTCTGGAAATGGTATCACAGTTTTTCAAAACTATATGAAACCAAAAAGTAGTAGTAACAAGTAGCTAGTATGTTCTCAAGAATTAAATTTTTAATTTTGTTTTTCTTATATATATATATATATATATATATATCATTGACCTATCCAAGTAAAAATAAGTAAATAAAAAGTTGGTGCTGTACAGTAGTTGAATTAGCCTACTTCTCGTTTTACATGTTTAATGTCTGTACCTGAATTTCCTGCACTATTCCCCATAGTGTTTTACCTGTACAAAGTAACTTCTTGGAGAGTGCCTTTGTTCATTGGAACAGTTCAGTACTCTGGAATGCCATGATGCATCCATTACTCAACATGACAGTAACAGGAGCCATATGGTACCAAGGTATTAATTATCAGGTGAAGAATTATAGCGCTGTGTGTCAATTATAACATGCAAAGACTATTTTCACTTTGCTTTTTATCTCAGGTGAGTCTAATTCAGCCTTTAACAGGGATAAATACAACTGCTCTTTCCCTGTGATGATTGACGACTGGAGGATGGCTTTCCATGAAGGCTCAGATGGCCAGACTCCACTAGACTTCCCATTTGGATTTGTACAGGTGTCACTGAATAGTCAGAAATGGAAGAAATGTATCTTAACAATACTTTTGACAAGACCCATGTGTCATCAATACTCAAACATCAAATTGTACTTCCATTTCATCTCTAGCTAAGCACAAATCGCAAAAACGATTCACAAGATGGCTTCAGAGAAATACGCTGGCATCAGACCGCAGACTATGGCTATGCCCCTAATGAGCGCATGAAGAACACCTTTATGGCTGTTGCTATTGATGTACCTGATGATAAGTCCCCCTGGGGCAGGTGAGGAAGACCACAAACTGTAGTCAAAGTGTTATTCAAATTGTTTAAACGAAGTCCTGAACTCTAACATGCTGATTTGCTTGTTTTGGTGGGGTTATATTAGTATCCACCCGGAGGATAAACAGGATGTGGCATACAGACTTGTGCTAGGGGCAAGAGCTGTTGCCTATGGGGAGAAGAATGTGTCTTTCCAAGGACCTTTCCCTACTCATGCCGTGCTCAAACAGGATTTCATTTGCATTGAGTTCAATCAGGGTATTAATGCCATTAATGGTGATGGTTTTTTTGAGGTAAGATCACATTCATTCAATTTGATAAAAGAAACAGTTTGAAGGGAGAATGCTTCTTTTGAACGTACCTTAACTAACTGATAATGTATGTTTTCAATTGTATCTTTTTTACCATAGATCTGTTGCTCTGAGGATAAGACGTGTGAATCAGATGACAAATGGCTGCCTGTTGTCATTGTAAAGCATGGCTTTAATTATGTCCATGTATCTACACCAAAATGTCCAGCTGCTGCTATTACTGCAGTGCGTTATCTCTGGACAGACTGGCCTTGTAAATTCAAAGCCTGCCCTATCTACAGCTCTGATGGACTCTTACCTGCACCCCCGTTCATCCTGGCTGTAACAAACCAGTGACCAACAATAGTATACCGAACCATCAAGTTTAGAAAATGTCTCTTAATATCATACAGGAGTGATTTCAATCCTGGTCCTATGGGCACATTTGGTATGCCTCTATTATCTGACATGCTCAGTTTGGTTGATAAAGCTCTCTGTTGATGAGTTGATGATCTGAATCAAGTGTGTAAGGAAGACGTACAAAATATGGGTCTTCAGGACCATAGGATGCAAAAAAATAATGATTGTGTAAAATTTACAAAATATTTATTGAGAGAGATTTTGAATATACTTCTGTGGATCTTTTTGAGTGACATCATCTCTAAATATGTTTGCAATTTGAACTCTTTGATTAGAGAGCTGTTTTCCACCCCAATTTAATCAGTTTGCACTTTAGATGTGACTTTTTGTGAAAGTTTACTATGTACAATTTGTGTGACATAACATTAAACGTTTTGTATTGTCAGGCATAGTTGTATTGTCTGAGGTTGAGTTTTGTCACCATACAATAAGCAGTTTTTCCTGTAAGATATGGTCAAACAAATATTTACAAGAGACAGTCGCTGGAAACCAGATACGCTTTTATTCTAGGAAACACTGCCATAAAACATTGTTTTCAGAAAAGCACTGCTGATTAGAACTAATTATAATAGTTAATACAAATATTATACAAATGCATAGGCACATTTTCTAAATATGAAATCTAAGTAAAGTACAGAAATATATTTTGTGAAGCAAAGAAGATGATGACCACACATGCCTACACAGACAAACATGGCTTTAAATGTGGCTGTTCCTGTGGTTCAGTGGTAGAGCATTGCGTTAGCAGCGCAAAGGTTGTGGGTTCAATTCCCAGGGAACACACATACACACAAAATATGTATAGCCTGAATGCACTGTGAGTCGCTTCGTATAAAAGCGTCTGCTAAATGCATGTAAATGTAAAAGGAAGGAGTCTGGTTGATTTGAGACTTGAGGGGTTAAAACAGCCATTTTCTCATTCACTGAGTGTAGAGTTTAAAGAAAATAACGTTTAGATATCATATAACTCACTCCACATTTTCCTGAATCTAATGATCATTTCTAAAATTTCTCATTTTATTTAATTAAATTATTCTATTAGTACTAATATTAGGCTTATTTTCTAAGTTATACTGAGAAGGTTTTACATTCACATAACATGCTTTACATAGCCTACTACAGTTTTATTCTCGTTGTACGGGTATGTCCAGAACACTGCTTAAGTAGCTAATAGCTAATTGTCTTTTTCTACCAATCGTCTCGTATTCGTAGGCCTACTTGAAGTCTGACAAGCAGACACAAACAGGATGGAGGACCATGCTCTCATTGAAATCGTACCTTTTGTGTAATTTTGGTCTTTGTGGTGAATTTTTTGAACAGACTACATCTGGTGTGTTTAAGATGTACTGTTCTGCATGCCAAGTTAAATTTCTGTTACATAACCGTGGGATTTATCCCTTTGCCTTTACCAATAAAAATCTAGCATATTTGTGAAATGTGCCAGTATCGCCACCTAACGGCCGGTTTATTAAACTACGTTTTTATTATGTCCATCATATTTCACAGGAACAAGGTGACACTGGCATTAAAGCGCTCAGAGATCACATATTTTGCTTTTCTTAAAAGTTATTCATTTTGCAGCACTGCAACAGTTCTTTTTATTTTTTTAAGAAAAAAAAATGCATTACCAGTCATCATGATGTTTTGTTCTGTAGTTGCATTGGCAAGCCGTGGTTATTTAAGTGAAACCTTTAGTTTTTTAGGTAGTCCAAGACAAATTTCATATTATGCAGCACAACAGCATATACATTTATGAGTACATCTTTAATACATGTTGCTCTCGTTTTTACCCCTGCCCATTTTGTCATTATACCATATTTTATGAGGTACAGTGGTAGGCCTTCATTTTATATAGACGAATAAAGTTCCATTTATTAACTTTAGTTAACTACATGAAATAAATAACGATGAAAAATACTTATTTCCAACATCTACTAATGCATCCTTTAGCCTTGTATCTATTAATGTTATTTAATGGACCTAAGTTAAGAATGAAATATTAACAATAATCAGACAATGAGACTAACAATGAACAGCTGTTTTTTTATTAAGTAATGTTAACAAGATTAAAAAAGTTACTGTAACAATGTATTGCTCATTATTGTTAGTCAATGCGTTAAAATATACATATGGAACCTTATTGTAAAGTAGCTACCTGTACAGCGCGAACATCTTATCTAATATGCTGCTCACAGTTTCACAAAGAGACACAATCACTTATTTTAATACCAAAACTATATATGATAACCACCAGATTGATCGCAGTTACTACACTGAATATAAGTGATATATAGAGTAGCTAACCAATGTATTATAGCCATATATTATTTTGCGCGTTTCTAATATCTCAAAACAGCCTAAAACGTGCATACATTTGCACTATAATGTTTATGAGCCAGAGTGCGCTCCCTGTAGGAGAATTTTAATTCCCAAACACAATGTAAAAGTGTACAGGAGCCTCTACTTGTTTCTTCAGCTCAATGATCTGAGTGCGCGTGCGCTGGGAGGCGTATGCGCGTGTATGTAAACTAACGTTAGCGGCCTTTTCCACTTGGGGACCGACGTTTGTGTTTTCTATCAAGAAAATCACACTATACATATTGTAAACATAAACAGGTAATTCGTTTAATTCTAGAAGTCGCAAAAGATATTTGGTGACGGTCATATCGCTTCATTGTCAGTTGTTCGTTTACGTTAAATGTAAAATACAGCCAGCTAGCACGCTAGCGTTAGCGCCTCCGCCAGCGTTTAATAATATTATATATAATCTGACGCGAGCTGTAAATCTTAATACTGCATTAAAGTTGCACGACCTGAATAGTTTATAGTCTTTGATGTGCGTTTAAAATAACATTATGAATTATTTTCAGAATTGACATGAATGTGAAGTTAGCCTGTGATGCTTCAGCCACTTGGCTATCAACGTTACTTTTTCTTTCTTAATTTTGTTACTGAGTAACGTTAGTTAAATATGTGTTATTATGCACTTACAGTGTAAAGGTCTCGCGTTTCAACCATTGTTATACAGTTTTAATTGTATTAATGTAGCAAACTCAATCCTTTTATCCGTTAACTTAGTTAATCTATAACCTATAAACTTTTCCTGTAACTGTAATAGGTTAGTTAATCTATAACCTATAAACTTTTCCTGGAAGTGTTTGAACACTTGGTGTTCAGTAAAGACAGTTAACTAGTTTCGATAACAATGTGACAGTTGTATTGTACAGTGATTGACACAAGTTCCATATTTTTATGTAACGTTATAATTACTGCAGTTCATTACGTGCTGAGAGGAAATCTATACAGTATTATTAGCATAATATATTTTGGCGTGTGTTTTCCCGGCTGAAATTTACTTTCTCTAAGTGTAAAGATGAATTCATATTCAGAATGGCACTATATGTGGCAGCTAGTGTGTTAGTTGGGTAGGTTGGTTGATTTGTACCCTCTGTGTCCCATAGCAGCAGCCCTGCCCCGACGCGCCCCAACCCCAAGCGGAGCTGTCATGTGGCAGGAGGCCCGCAAACATGAGCGCAAACTGCGCGGGATGATGGTGGACTACAAGCGGCGTGGGGAGAGACGCAGAGAGTACTATGAGAAAATCGTAAGTTGACAAACAAAAGTCTGTGACCTTGACTGCACTTTAGTTTTTGAGCCCAGCTCAATCTTGGTCCTCGACAGAAGGTTTAAATGAACAATCACACTTCTCTCATTCTGCGTAGAAAAAGGATCCAGCCCAGTTCCTGCAGGTTCATGGCCGGGCATACAAAATCCACCTGGATTCAGCTGTAGCCCTGGCGGCTGAGAGTCCCCTCAACATGTATGTAACTGGATCATATGGATCAGTGATTTGGGAAGAAATCTAATTGTGAAAAAAAGGTTTACTGTGCACAATGTTTTATATATAAATATGGTTTTATAATAATAATTATGATTATTACTACTAAATAAAACTATACAAATTAGTAAACTAATCAAAAAGAAATATCACTCTTGAAATATTTCACTGTAAAATAAAGCAAGTGTTTAGGAAAAGTAACATAACATAAAAAAGATTTAATGTTACAACTGGAAAATTACAGTACTGATACTTTTGGCAATGTTAATTTCTTAATTTTCAAATGTTGCATCATTAAATGTATATTTTTGGATGGAAAGTAAAAGCTTCACTCTGAAACATACAGCGCACATAATTATTTAATAAAATCACAGCCTTCTCAATCTAAGAAATGCACTAAGCCATTATCGCGATTTTGATTTTATTTCAGTTAATCATGCTGACTTAGTTCTCACACCAACATAGCAGCCATATAAAGGCTTTTATTTGGAAAACTGTCACAACTTCATCTTTTGTCCTCACAGGATGCCTTGGCAAGGAGATAGCAGCAACATGATTGATAGGTTTGATGTCAGGGCACACCTGGACTACATCCCCACCTATACACCACCTGTCGTCAACACTACGTGAGTAGTCTGATCTTAATGCATCTGTCATGTAGCAAAATATAAATAGATTACCGTGAATATGCAAAGAAACCGGTAGTAGGGTGCTGACTTTGCAAAACGGTGGGATAGTGTGGTTTAATTTTCTCTGGTTTTCAATTTAACCCTCTGGTATGCCTCACTTAGGTGACACATTTATATATATATACATATATACAAAATATATATGTACTATGTTTTGTCTTTTAATATTTTATGTTTTGAGGGGATTTTACCTGGGGCAATACAATATTAATTTCTAAAATAAGCACTATTTATTTCTATATAAAAATAACTATTTTATAAAGTTAACTTTAACTTTGTTCAAGTTAAAACTAGAGCAAATGCATTTAAAGTCCAATGCATGGAAGGTAGATTGGTGCCGTTTGGTAGGAGAAATAAAGACAATCACATTTAATAGCATAGATATAGGGATGCATGTTCTCTAAATGCTTATAAGAATATATGTTGACATACTTTTAGTAGGTTTAGCATTTGATTATATATGTAGACATGATCACGTCATTGAGCAAAATTTGCTGTGTTTTTGTATTTTGTTTTATATCCCATTCATATATTATGGTGGTGGTTATTTGTGAGGAATTATTATTTTGTGCAAGTGCCACTGAAGTCACCAACTTTTTTGCCATTCTGAAAAGAAAAAAGCAATTCAAAACAAAAAATGTGCAGTTCACCGGGTTCCCACGGGTCATGGAATTTCTGGAATATCATGGAATTTTAAAAGGTCTATTGCAGATATTGAAATTTAGGGAATTGTATATATTTTTTGCCCAAGTCATGGAATAGCAGCTATTTTTGTTTGTCAGCTCTATTCAGTACTCATACGTTGTGTTCTGTGTAAACAGCGTGCACAGACAGCCTCAAGCCCTGAATTGAGTTTCTCTCAGCATCTTTCTTGCCAAGTGGCAACCTCCACGCTTTCTCTCATGAAACCAACACGGAAGTGACTAAAACTGCAGTTCATCGACTGGCCGCTCGAGGCTGGCTCCAAAAGGAGTCAGTCCCATAGACCTCCCATGTTAAAATGCCTGACTTTACAGCAGAAAAAAATGTTTACAGCCTGGTTCAAAAAATTATTTTGGTCTATATAGGTAATTTTGCCCTTCATGACAACTGTGAGGGGGTGAATGTTTTTAGAACTCATCCGTTTAAATTATATTAAGTCTTGACGTTCTGCATAATTAAGAGCGTGGCCACTTGAGTGACCGGTGGATTGCCTCTCTGCTCCAGTGTGTGAAACTTAGATAACTGGCTTTAAAGATTTTTACTTGTACAGAAAAAATTATAGGTTGGACACTGGACATTTGGCAATCAGATTTTATAATGAAAATGATCTCAAACTTGATTTTCACTGCTATATTGATATTGTACTCTGCTTTTGCACTGTCTGCAAAAAGTGAGATGTCAATGCCAAGGCAAAAGGCAGTAACTTCCACATATAGGGCGCTGTTCCCCATTTACAGAATCATTATAGTAACATCTGTATAAAATAAGTTACACTTACATTTCACTGCTAATTATATTCTGTCTAATTGTGTATGTGACGAATAAAAATCTTGAAAATCTAGTGATCATTGGCTAGGCTACAACATCTAGTAATGTGATTCAATCAGACAACCAGACAAAAAGTAAAACATGATTGGATACCATTTTTCAACCAATTTATTTGCAATGTTCGATAACAAAGAATGCAAGACATACTTAGCCTATTGTTTTTACATCAAACTGAATTTAAAATAGCTTAACCTATGAGAATGACTTGTGGATTGACATAAACCACGCCAGCCAGTAGGGATAATGCCCGAATGATTGTGAATTAAACGTCTCCGATGATGGATTTTATCGACTTACAAGAAAAGGATTTAATTGCGAACAGTTGTTGATTTGTTGTCACAGTATTTGAGTCCTCATGTACAGAAGTGTGCAGCCCCAGACTGACAGCTGGCACTGAGTGAATAATCTGCATTATAAAAAGAAAAAACACTTTAAAGATTATTTACGATAAGTCCTTTTCACCCAAAAACGAAGTGTTTTTGTTTTGTCTTTGCACGGCAGCACTGCTGTCACTATAGATGGGCGTGGTTTCAGTTCAGCTTCATCCACGTCCCGCCTTTTTGCCCATTTTCGATTATCCGGGAGTGACTGCCAACATGTCGGTGGTCGGCTCCGCCTACTTTAGGCTTCAAAAATGCTCTTCAGAAACCTACGAGTGACGTCACGGACACTACGTCCATTTTTTTACAGTCTATGGCAAATACATACAAAAGTATAAAAATACCTTTCTTGGCAAGTAACTTTGTAGGTTTAACAATGATTAATCTATATTTAATTTTTACAGTGGAGTATATGCACCCGTTTGACCGGCCATTTTTATTTTAGAGCATCTTCTGTTCTGTGCTTGCGCACAAACTGCACTGCAATCATTTTCCCAAATGCCATTTGTGTGGAAATATGTTATCATAATTAGTCTATAAACAGCCATTTACAGAGTCCAGAGGTGCTGAAGATGGACGCAAAGAGGAGAAAATATCCTAGCAGGCAGAACAAGATTCATGATGCGCGAAATATAGGAATCCTAAATATTGAATTTTATATGAATGTGTTTCTGAGGGGAACTGGTTGTTTTCAGAAAAGTTTACTTGTTGTTCTTTTCATCTTGCCTCTGTATAATGCATTTAAATGAGTGTTAACACACACAGTGCTGCTGTGTTTACAGTGGTAACCAAGGAAAAGCTGTATCACTGTTCCATAAGCGCCACCTGCTGTCAGAGAGTGAAACTGCGTCTCATTCAGCCTGTCTGCTGCTTCTGTTTCACAGCATAATTTCACTCTAGGGCTGTAGCTATCGAATATTTTAGTAATTGATTATTCTACTGAAAATTCCATCGATTAATCGTATAAGAACTTTTTCTTTATTAAAGAGCAATCCTAAATATACATTTAGTATATATAGTATAGTACATTTAGTAATATACAAAAAAATATTTTTTGCTGAAATTGCATATATTAATAACTGTGAAAACTAAACCCATTTAGTGCATTTAATTGCCATATTACATTCAAAATACAAATATATTAATAAAAATTCATTAATACAAATATAAAAATCAATTTCAAATTACTTTAAAAAAGGTAAACATAGTACAACCTAAAGCTAAGACATAAATCAAAATAATAGTAATACAAATAAACATTGTGCAACTTAACTTTCAAGTTTCAGCCTAACTACAGCTCAGGCATGACATAAGTCTTTACTGTCTTCTAGAAGGCGTTGTGGCTTTTGTAAGGGTCAAAAATGAGTCGACAGGAAGCTATACACATAACATTTCTTAACACATTTTTCAACAACATGAATTTAAAGTTATTTGGGGAATAAACCCTCTTAAATGTCTCTCTGCACATGTGTGTGTGTGTGTGTGTGTGTGTGTGTGTGTGTGTCTAATAGTTTAAAGGAGCATGTGGTTGCAAACAGTGCTCTGTATGTAGTTACAGTAAATGGTAGGGATGCACTGAGATGAAAATTCTGGGCCGAAACCGAGAATTCTGGATGTGCTTGGTCGAAAACCGAAAATACTTTGTAATAATTATATTAAATAATATACAGTAATTTTGTAAGACTTTTTCATTTACCTACATTTTAATGACACAGAATAAAATAAATAAATAAACAAGCCAATAAAATAACCACTTTTATTGAAAAAATTGGACAGAAAATATATTAATATTAAATATCAATGTATTATTTTTATTCAGTTCTATGCAACAGAATCAGACATAACTGTTGTTGTTTTTGACTAATTATCCAAATGATGTGTAGTCCTGCAAACAGGGGTTTTTCTTTCTCAAAATGAGGTGGAGGTGGCACCATCCTGATCATGTGCACACAATGTACTGAAAGATTACAAATGTTATTTTAAATGTTTAATTTAGATACTTTTCTTACTAAGAAAAGTGTATCAGGAAATTCAGGTGTTTGAGAACGCTTCCTGACCATTTGAGCTCGACACCTGTGCCTTTGTCTCAATTATAATGGCAAGATCAATGACTACTGAGAGATTGAACCTTTGATCTGCAAATGACTTTGTCCTGGCCAGATGTGGATTCGTTAGGTTTATTGCCCTCAGATGTATGTTTATTTGATGTTTTGTCTCAACCTGTAAAAGCTCCTCCTCCAATTCTGTCTATAAGATACCCTGTAAAAATGACTTAAGATGAGATCTTCGATGACTGCAGATAACAACACATGTCATAGAATAAAGAAATTCTGCTGACGATCAAATCCGAAGTCTCCTGGTCTTCTCTTCTGAGTTTTCTACTTTAGAAGAACAGAGTTTTCAACAGATGGTGCCGTGACCCGGATAGAGTTCCAGCTTTCTCACCTGAAAGACTTCAAGCTCAAACAAAGATCTGCATCTTTTGGAATCCAGCGAAACTTCAAACTGAACAAGGATTCCCAGACTGAAATTTTCTCTCTGGTGAGTGCTGTCTCTAATCCGAAAGAACCTAAGACCAGTACAAATTTTTGCTATCCTCTGCCGTCAGAGAAGAGTTAACATACATCTGTAGGGTTTTGTTTAACTAAAGGTTATCCTCTGTTTTCAGACAGGGAAGAGTTTATCCTCTGTTCTTGTAGGCAGGGAAGGTTATCCTCTGTTTTCAGGCAGGGAAGGTTGGCATTACGTGCTAATTTTTGGTTTATCCTCTGTTCTTTCAGGCAGGGAAGGTTAGCATTACGTGCTAATTTTTGGTTTATCCTCTGTTCTGTTCAGGCAGGGAAGATTTAGCATTACTAATATTTGTTATCCTCTGTTTTGGCAGGGAAGAATTGGTTATCCTCTGTTCATGCAGGGAAGATTAGCGTAAAGTGCTAGTGAATTGTGTTATCCTCTGCTTTGCCAGGGAAGGTTAACAATAGTTGATCTGTGTTAACAAGTGTACCCTCTGTTGATCAGAGAAGTTTTAGTGTTTTGATTGTGTGATAACAAAGAAACTCACAAAATGTTTAGAAAGAATGCTAGACTGATCCCACAACTGAAAAAGGTGGTCTAGCGACTCCTTTGTGGTCAGATAGAATTCAAATCACTTTTAGGAGTGCAAATGAACATAATAGTCACTGAAAAAGTTAGACAAGAACTAACGCAGAAATATGAGATTCATCCAGACAAGACTTGGTCAGTAGATGAGTGTAAAAGGTACTAGGAGCAAGTATTCGTAAGAACAATGTGAAAGACATTATCTGTTGTCACAGGGAATTCAGTGTAACGCTAGCGACACAACAGTCTCAGCGTAACGCAGAGCTAGAGAAACAGAACAATGAACTCCGTGCTAGAATATACACTTTGACCAAGAAATTGAACCTCAAGAAAGAGGCAAAAACTGATGTGGAGGTTAGTCAGCCTGATAACATTTACCCTGATTTACAAGCGTTTTTTGAAACAGATGTAGCTCTCCAATCAGTAACTGATGTGCCTGTAAATTCCTTCAATGTGTGTGGTGCGAGGAGGAGATCTCAGGGGATTGAGGAAACTGATAGTGTTCCTCTCAATTCTTCTGTGGTGCAAATACAAACTGTTGCCAAAGCTTTAGGTCCTAAAGATATAGAGAGACTATCTCAAAGTTTACCAGCAGCACGCACATTTTTCTGAATTTAGAAGAACATTGATCAGTAAAATGCGTCTTTATGACATGTCGTTGACAGAAGTCACGCAGCTGATGTCACAAATACTAACTGAATCTGAATTCAACAGTTTTGAATCTGCTGTTACTTCTGAACTGCGAAATGCCAGTAAGGGTGATTTAAGAGAAGGTATTTTGAAAATCCTAAAGAATATCTTAGGACCCAAAATAGATTGGTCTAGAATTACTACCTGTGTGCAAAGGAAAGAAGAAACTGTGAGTGAATATACTGAGAGATTTTGTCAGTCAGCTGTAATCTACAGTGGAATTGTTGATGACCCTGAAAGTGTGCTAGATGACAAGGGACCCTTGGTTCGTATCTGGTCAGATGGCCTTGTAGCGAATACAGAAAAGCTTTACCATTCTTAGATCTAACTTGGTCTAACAGAACTCTCAGAAGTAACCTAGACAGGTTAACTACATGGGAAAGAGATGCTGATGTCAAAGCAAAAGTAAGAGTAGCAGCAGCTACGTTTTAACACAACGAAACAAGACAATAGATGGTCTAAAAGAGAAAGCAAATGCAAATACTGTGAAAAATTTGGACATTGGGAGAAAGAGTGTAGGAAGAAGTTGCAAGATAGTAAAAGAAATGCTATGCATAATTCTGCTCCTTCTCAGCCTGCACACAACCCTGAAGTAGTTCCGCCAGTGACCACTGAAACTATAGGACAGTTAGTTCAGGCTCTTCTAAGAGCACAACAAGACCAGGAAAAAACTAATTATTGGGGCTGTGAGTAGCTACCTTTCCCCTGTAATCCAACACAATGACCAAAGAATTTTTGTGAAAGGTAGCATAAAGAGAAAGAGATTGATTTTTGCTTGATACAGGTGCAGAAATTACAGTAATTCCTACAAAATTGCAAGGTTTAAACATCCCATACAAGAAAACCAAACTTTGTTTAACTGGTGTAATAGGTGAAGATTCTGTTTTGTATGAAACTCCGCCCATAGAGGTACAATTTGGCCCAAAAACTCTGACTACAAAATTACTATGCGCTCCATTAAATACAGGTGCAATTTTAGGCATGGATCTTCTGAGACAAATAAATCTAACTTTAGACATGTCCTCAGAATCTACTAGCATAAAAATTTCCTCAGCACAGATTTCTACCAATAATGCAACCCTCCCGAGTATGTTTTCTTACAGAATCATCCAATTTGGGCTAAAGACAAGGATGATTGTGGGTTGTTGACAGGTGTAGAACCAGTTAAATTGACAGGAACTCCACCTCCGGTCACCAAACAATATCCGATTAATAAGGAAGCTATACAGGGAATCAAACTTATTGTAGAAAATTTGCTGATGCAAGGAGTGCTAGTTAAAACCAACAGTCCATGTAATTCACCCATATGGCCCATCAAGAAATCTAATGGGACATGGAGACTTACAATAGACTACAGAGTAGCCAATAAACATATTGAAAAATCACCCCTAGTGGCAGATCCATCTACAATTTGTAATGGCTTACCATTAGATTGTAAGATTTTTCAGTAATTGATATGTCTAATGGATTCTTTTCTGTACCGTTGCACTCTGACAGCCAGCCATGGTTAGCTTTCACAGTTGACTATGAACAATACCAGTGGACACGATTGCCACAGGGATTTCAAAACTCCCCAACCATATATCATCAGGCTGTCAGGCGTGATTTGTGTGACCCAGAATGTCCGGTAAAACAGTCCACTATGATCCAATATGTTGATGATATTTTGATTGCCTCAACAGATCATGAGGTACATCAAACTGAATTGGCATCATTGTTGGACTATTTGCATAAAAGGACACAAATGCAGCTTTCACAAAGCTCAAGTTGCTAAAAAGCAAGTCACATTTCTGGGTCAAACTTTTGGTGCAGGAAATAGATCCATTACACAGGATCGGCGGCTTCAGTCAAAGCCATACCTCCGCCTAATACCATTAAAACACTCATTTTTAGGAACAACAGGTTATTGTAGACCTTGGATTGAAGACTATGCCTCGATGGCTCAGCCTCTCTATGATTTGTTGAAAGGCCATGGTAAAGATTCAGATACTGTTTGTATGGAAGAACTTCATCTCAAAGCTTTTAATGATTTGAAAAGAGCACTATGTCAAGCACCAGCATTAGGAATTGCCCAATCTGATAGACCCTTTGTGCTTTATGTCCATGAACACTTAGGCTTTATGACTGCATGTCTAATGCAAGATCATGGGGGCAGCTTACGCCCAATTCATTACTATTCGGTAAACTTGACATAGTCGCTCAAGGTATGGGCCCATGCCTCAGAGCAGTACAGGCAGTTCATCTAGCGCTTCAGGCTTCATCAGGAATGGTGTTAGGTCAGACTGTAAACGTAAAATGCCCACACGCAGTGTCCGCACTAATGAATCAAGCAAAAGTCACTTCTGTCACCTCCTCCCGTTGGGGAAATTGGTTAGCAACTCTCACAGCCCGAATATTGTTATACAGCGTGCACCAGTCACGAACCCATCCTCATGTATGATGTCTGCAATGACTGAATTTGTGTTAGAGGATGAAGGCGAAATGACTCATGATTGTGTTACGCTTACATATGCAGCGACAAGTGAAATAGCAGAAACTCCCATAGAGCAGAATTGGAGTTGTTTGTTGATGGTTCAGCTCAAGTTATTGAAGGTAACAGACGAGCAGGATATGCAGTAACTTCCACCACTGAAGTAGTTGCTTCAGGTCGTCTTCCAGATCATTTTTCAGCTCAAGCTGCAGAACTAGTAGCCTTAACTAGAGCATGCACGCTAGCTTCAGGATCGGTTGCAAATATCTACACAGATTCCAGGTATGCTTTTGGGGTAATTCATGATTTTGGTGTCATTTGGCAAACCAGAAAATTTCTAACTTCTGCTGGATCCCCATTAAGCATGCTGGATTAGTGAAAGATTTAATGTTTGCCATGAAACTCCCAAAGAAATTAGCGTGTGATCAAAGTGAAAGCACATCTCACAACTAATACTACGGAAGCTAAAGGTAATGCTCTTGCTGATGTAGCAGCTAAACAGGCTTGTTTCTATGCAACTGTACAAGTGTGTTCAGGTAGTACAGCACAGAAGATAATTCTACCTCCTGAATCAATCGTTGATCTGTATAAAGGCGTTCCTCTATATGAAGCATGGACATGGTTAGACAAAGGAGCCACTGTGGATTCATCCGGCTGCTGGACCAAAGGGGAAAGTATGTTGCTCCCGAATCACTGTTGCCATATTTGGCTCAACAAATACACAGTTTGGGTCATAGTGGTCCAGCAACGATGAATCACAGGTTCTCAAATCAATGGTGGAATCCAAAATTCAGAAACGCAGCCACTGAAACAGTCAAGAGATGTGTTACATGTCAGAAAAATAATGATGTACCAGCAGCCATTACACCAGCAGCACATACCCCAGCTCCACCAGGGCCATTTCGTCACCTGCAAGTTGATTATATATCGTTGCCCCTTGTAAAGGAAAACTGACGTTTTGGTAGTAATAGACAAGTTCTCAAGATGGGTAGAAGCTTATCCAACAGGGCGCTACAGCTGCACATACTGCTAAATGTCTTGTCACTGATTTCATTCCCAGATGGGGATTACCAGATTGCATTGACTCAGATCAAGGTACCCACTTCACAGGACAGGTAGTCAAGGAAGTGTCTAGAATGTTGAAGATTAAGTGGAACCTTCACTGCCCCTATAGGCCACAAGCATCAGGACAGGTTGAGCGATCAAACAGAACAATCAAAACCAGGCTAAGCAAAATGCATCAGGAAGGAGTACCATGGGTTGAAGCACTGCCCGCAGTACTGTGTAGTATGAGAGCATCACCTAACAGATCAGTAGGACTGAGCCCTCATGAGATTATTACTGGACGCCCAATGCAGATGCCAGGTGTGATTGATCTTAGAAATGCTGATGTGCACATTGCTTCAGATGCCCTGATCGCTTACTGTGAAAACCTCACAAAGGCAGTGCAGAGTGCCAAAGAGAGAGTTGAGTCGTGTTGGCAGACTCCACCAGAAGGTGGACACACAATCGTCCCAGGTCAATGGGTCATGATAAAGACATTCAAAAACAAGCCATTAGAGCCTAAGTGGTACGGACCACATCAAGTGATGTTGATTACAGCAGCTGCAGTATTGTGTCAGGGAAGGAAAACTTGGACTCATGTGTCACATATTAAGGTTGTTCCTCCCCCTGCAGGGATAGGATAGGGCAGACACAAGAACCAGTGAGGAGCCCAGGAAGAACCGAAAGCAACAGGCTTCGGGGCCAACCCTGAGGTGAAGATTTCCTCATAGGCCTTTCCCTCCATTAGTCCATCCTTTCCTCACTGTTCTTTAGGTGTCGAGGAATTGAGAAATAGGGAAAGAAGGAACAACCATAGCAGACTATATTTTGAACAGAGGATACAACCCTAATGTATGCAGACTCTACAAATACTGCTCTGTGCCGTTAGTTCTCTCTTGTTTGTGTTTCTTTCTTCCTCTGTGCAGATACCATTTGATGGCTGTCCTGAGATCCATATGCACCACCCTTCTCACCTGCGGATAAAGCCACAACCTCTAGAAAACAACTAGACCCATTACCGAGCCAACTATCACACAAGAAAGAGAAAAGAAAGAAGAAAAAGAATAAAATACACAACGCAGAGACTATTACCCGTAAAATCTTCACGGACCCTAATTGCATGTTTTGTTTCTGTGTCAGCATGCAATTACATATAAGCAACACAGAACATGTACTATGTGCCTGTAACAGATTACAAGTTACAAGAATTAACTTTAACGATTACAAGTTACAAGAATTAACTTTTAAGTGTCTAAATTTGTATTTTGTGAGAGTTATTAGAACTCTCAAAGGGGGAATTGAAAGATTACAAATGTTATTTTAAATGTTTAATTTAGATACTTTTCTTACTAAGAAAAGTGTATCAGGAAATTCAGGTGTTTGAGAACGCTTCCTGACCATTTGAGCTCGACACCTGTGCCTTTGTCTCAATTATAATGGCAAGATCAATGACTACTGAGAGATTGAACCTTTGATCTGCAAATGACTTTGTCCTGGCCAGATGTGGATTCGTTAGGTTTATTGCCCTCAGATGTATGTTTATTTGATGTTTTGTCTCAACCTGTAAAAGCTCCTCCTCCAATTCTGTCTATAAGATACCCTGTAAAAATGACTTAAGATGAGATCTTCGATGACTGCAGATAACAACACATGTCATAGAATAAAGAAATTCTGCTGACGATCAAATCCGAAGTCTCCTGGTCTTCTCTTCTGAGTTTTCTACTTTAGAAGAACAGAGTTTTCAACAGTACCTTTCAACACTGTTTACATGCAATGTATTTTAGGTGTTATAATAATTATATGATTGAATAAAACAATTATAAAGTTATTATTTATTTTCTCTCACCTAATGTTTTATTGTTATTTATTTTTAAAATAGCCATATGAAATGTTTTCATTTTCCTCATAAATCCTGTGTTGTGTATCTGGTTATCAAATGAAGGCAGAAAATATCAATTTCATTTATATTTAAATTTATTGAAAATATTTAAATTATTATTTTTGGGGGGCAAACAAAGGGAATTTACTATTAAAATTAAAACATGTTAGAAATGTTGTGTGATCATTCCTTAAAAGTTTTAGTTTTCATAATTTTAGGAGTAGTAGTATGTACATTCTGCTGAACAAATATTTCTGTCTTCAAAAACCCGGACGTTTATTTTGACGGGTTACCATGAATACGTTTCTAAGTGTATATGATATGAGGATTGTTTTACCTTAAATAAAATGGTAAAACGCTCATGAATGACATTCATCGTAGGAGATGTCACACTGCAGGATAGTGTGCCAAATCTTCTGACACTGCCAGAATTTCGTCGGTGGGGAAATTTGATCGCAACAGCCATTAATCGGCTGTCGGTGAACATGTCAACGCAGCGATCAAAGACTACAGATTTTAGCCTAGGATTATAGGAATCTTTATAGGATTTTCAAAATTTGTCTCAGACGACCAAATCGATGCCCAAATTGCACCGTGTGAGCCGGGCTTAAGGGAGAGTAACCAGAAGAACACTGGTGGTGCGGCGCAGAATATATTTTTGGTTGCCAAAATTTCAGTGCATCCCTAGTAAATGAACAAAACGATTCTTCGAGGCACATAATTTGCCTCAATGATTTTTTGTATTCGAGTTACTCGAGGAATCGTTTCAGCCCTATTTCACAATCACACCATTCTGTTTTTGCTTCAGATTTTATAATTATGCAGTCTAATATAATTCAAAAATTGCACGGTTTTTATTTTTTATTTAATTGTTTTTTTTTTTTTTTATTCATGATTAAAATGCAGTGGTTGCCTTGCTGCTAATTTCAAATAGCAATCAAAAATCAAGGTGCAACACAGAGTGAAGAATATACAAAAGTTATTTTATATCTAATTATTCAATTTCTGTACCTCAAACACCTACAAACATAAAAACTTAAGCAAAATGTAATTTCTATCTTTGTGCTATACATTTAATTTTGCTATTACTTGCAATTTGTGCATTTGTTCTTATTTACTGGCTGTCACTCATCTTTAATAATGTTTGAACTTTATATTAGTTAGGCTATTTTTGTGGTATTAACTTTGAAATCGAGAATTGTAAAATTGTATTGGTATCTAAAATATTGGTGTCATAAGATTATTTATTATAATACAAAATCTAAATTGATTACAGCAACAATTTTTTGTGGCAAGGCTAATGAAAATATTAACAGGGCAAGTAATAATTTTAACCTCTGAAAAAACCCTTAGCATTGAGCCCTGGGCTATTTTTCCAGTGCAATTTTATTCCCTTCCCACTCGTCAACTGGCAATCACGAAGTCAAATGCAGTCACCAGGCTGTACCAGTTAACTAAAGCTACAAAATGACCTCTTTAAAGACGGAGTTAAAAAAGAAAAGTATAGTAAATATCAGAGCATTTAACGGAAAAAGCACAAAAGAAGTGCTCAGCACACCAGCGGCCTGTTTTTACATTCATTATAGGTCATGGAAATTCAGCTTTTTAGTCAGTAAAAGTCAGGGAATTTGACTTAGAGTGGGAACCCTGAGTTCAAAATGACTGAAGACCCTCCAGGGGTTAAATAAGTTTTGATAAAATAATGCTGAAGTGGTTTCTGCTTTGTGTCATTTTTGATTAAGTTCATTGTTTCTGTCACAGCACCCCAGAGCAGGAATCAGAAGAGAGGAAGAGCAATTATGAGCGCTATAGAGGTCTGGTGCAGAATGACTTTGCGAACAGTGAGTTCATCTTGATTTCAATCTGCTTTTTTTTTACATTTCAATTGTGACACTTGTGAATGAATTTGGAGGAATCCTCAAAAACATTTTTCATGTTGTAGTCTCTGAAGAGCAGTGCTTGTACCAGATCTATGTGGATGAACTCTACGGTGGCCTACAGAAACCAAATGAGGATGAAAAGAAAAAGTATGAACTTGTGCATCGGTACTTAAAACATATGTGGCTAAAAGTACATTCTGTAAGAAGAATCACATTATCATTTTTTTCCACTGTTAGACTCTCTGAGAAGAAAGCTCAGATTGGTTATACATATGAAGATAGCACAGTGACCGAACCAGATGAACAGATGGAGAAGGAAAATGAGGATGACTCAGAAAACAGCGAGTCTGAGGAAGACGAAGTCATCCCTGACATCGGTGCGTTTCTTCAAAATATGAACACTTACTTTTAGGATAATTAGTTATTATCATGTAAAAACACGTTAGAAATGTGACTTACTTGAATATAGAAGGTAATCCCCTTACAATGTGTGTGTGAATGCGTTCCCAATTTGTAGATGTTGAGGTGGATGTAGATGAACTGAATCCAGAGCAGGTGACGGAGATTAACAAGATGGCCACCACTTACGGCATGGTAGAAGAGGACTTTGTATGGTTAGTTAGCTCATTTTTTACCAAAATTCACAGCTTGAGTGTATTTAGACAAGATCTAAATGAATGCACTGTAATGAGCTTGTACTTTTCTACAATCGTGATACTTAAAATGGTTAAAAGTAGTTAAAATTCAGTCTGTCTTTGTGGCAGGATGTTGAGGAAGGACAAGGAGGAAGTGGAGGCCATTAAACATGCAAAAGCACTGGAGGCAGAGAAGGCCATGTACTCTGTATGGGCAGAATCTTACCCCCACCCATTTATAATGTTTGTGCTTGATTATTAGTATTTGTAATAATAATGTTGTTCTGTTTCCATCAGGGCCGGCGGTCTCGCAGACAGCGACGAGAGTTTAGAGAGAAGTATATGAAAGGCAGACAGATCAGCCCACCCAGGTAACAGCCCATACAAAATCAGTTACAATATTTTCACAGATAAGCTATGTTTTGTTTCTATTTTTTTTGTGCACATTTAGATATGTTTGCTGATTATTTTGATTGATTAATTGAAATTTGAATTTAATATGTACATTTCAAAAACAGTTATGCCAGAAGAGACAGTCCTACATACGACCCCTACAAACGGTAAGTGTTCATGAATTGATACTTTGAAAGTTCATTTTGAATAATGTATAAATTATGTAGCACCAAATTAAGCACCAAAATACAGGTTACCCCAATATTGAAATCCTGACAAATAGCTTTAAACTGATTTTCATATTGCTGATAACCAATAAATGGCAAATATTGAAAAGTCAACATTATTTTGTCTAAATAAATTGACCCGACCGACATTGTGAAATTTAGAGCCTTAACCTGGAAGATTTTTTTTTTATGTTGTATTTTACGATTGCATGCAACGGTCAGTAAACAAATAGGCTACATGTAAAGAAACCGATTCATCAAGGCTCGGCCAGTTCACAAGGCAAAAGAAAAAACACTTACCAGTTATGAAAGTTTATGAACATCAGGTGCAGCGGTCACATAAATTCTGCTGAGTTTTTGACTGGTTGTATACAACAAGATGATAATTCTTCTAACGTGCAAATTATGGTATTTTTTTATCAGTTTAGGCTTGTTAGCTTTCGGTCTGCTTTAAATTAGACACAGAGATGTAGTGCGGAAAGATCGCATTTATTTGAATTAATTAATTATATCATTTATTTGAATTGCTGAGAGAGGGGGATGAAAGTCGCGTGTGTGAACCTGCATCTGCGTGTCTCTCTCTACAAGTAATGAGGCTTAGTTACTTCAAAAACAGTGATTTTACCCAGTCATTGAAGAGAAATATAACGATGCGAGTCAGCCTATCGAAGCTATTTAAGATTCTGTGCTGTGTTCGCTGCGCGATCTCTGATATCTGTGTGCAATAATGTGTACGCATGCATGCATCTCTGAAAGCAGCGTAGCCTCTTCATATAGTTTAGTTTAGCTACAAGCCCGACCCTCAATTCAATTCAAGATTGTTTGTATAGCGCTTTTTACGATACAATCGTTGCAAAGCTGATTTACAGAAAACTAAGTATCTACAATAGATTTATATATATATATGTGTGTATACTGTCTGAAGGTTGGCTTCCTCTAATGCAGCGGTTCTCAATTCCAGTCCTCAAGCCCCCCCCCGCTCTACATATTTCGTATGTTACTCTCATCGCTTCAGATGTTTGTTCTATTCGAACGTAAGTGCCCTGCGAAGTGGAATCACAGGATATTCCGCCATGATTCCAGTTCGCTTAACGATATATTCCATTCAAAGTGCATTGAAGTGTGCAAGACGTGAATTAAAATTGTATATGTTTACAGAGGTATATGATGTCACACTCGTCCGTGCGTGAAGACGTTGCGCAGCGCAAATCCATGAATGAATGTTCCGAAATAAAGTAAACTTCAGCGGATTTCCCCTGCTCAGGGAGTAGGGAGCATGTCAATCGGAACACAGTTCATGCATGGAGCGCACTTCTAACAAGCTGATTATCTGAATCAGGTGTGTTAACAAAGAGAGACATGCAAAATATGCAGAGCGAGGGGGCGCGAGGACTGGAATTGAGAACCTCTGCTCTGAGGGGTTGGCATCATCTCTTCTCAGTTGTTTGGTCATCTCAGATCATTTAAGGGTTTGATCCAGACTGAAGCTTGTGTAATTACATCCTGTGGCAGAAACAGAGAAACAAATAGAGACATAATTAGCGTAGCTGTTTTTCAGCCCAAGCTAAAGCATAATAATGTGCGTTTGATCAGATATAATTGCAGTACAAGATTGTGAGATGCATTATATGAATGCTTGGCTAAAGAGATGTCTTTAATCTAGATTTAAACGGAGAGAGTGTGTCTGAACCCCGAACGTTATCAGGAAGGCTATTCCAGAGTTTGGGAGCCAAATATGAAAAAGATTTTAATGAAGCAATTCATTAAACCTTAACCCAACCCGAAAGTATTTCGGGACCTATCGGGCTCGGGTGGGGTAGAAGACCTCTATACTGAAGGTTGAAGTTACGGCCCCAAATTTTTAACAGTAGTGTACATCATGTATAAATAATAATGTTTCTTGCTACTGTTTTCTCTATTTTTTTGTCCCAGGCCAGAGTCAGACTCAAGTTCGGAGTCACGCTCTCGTTCTCGAACCCCAGGCAATGATAAGATCACTTTCATCACCAGCTTTGGGGGCAGTGATGATGAGGCAGCATCAGCTGCACAAGCCCCACCTACAACGGTGTCAAGCCACCCCTCCTCCAACACCGCAGGTCATAGCAGGGGCTCCCGGTCGGTAACTTCCCCTTTCTAATTTATGGCTCCTTAGTGGCTTTTTTCTTCATTTATTCATAAGCGTGATAGCACATAGCATGAAATAGTTGAGAGACCAACCAAACCATTGTCTGAGTTGCCTATTTAGCCTGTTAATAATTTTTTTTGTGGCATATTCAGGGTTAAAACGGTATGGGATAATTACCTGGAAGCTCTTTGGCCTGTTTTGTGATTTAATAGTTTTTTTAATTTGCTCATATTAACATGGCAAATTGTTTTTCTTTTAGCCGAAGACGATCTTCCTCCAGCCACTCATCCTTTTCCTCCCACTCCTCTTCGCATCGGTCCTCACGCTCATCCTCACGTTCCCGCCGGAGTCGTCGCTCTCGTGGGGGCAGGGACCGGGACAGCCGTTACACCAGGTCTCGATCTCGCTCTCGCCGGCGGTCTGACTCCCGTTCACGACAGCGCAGTGGAGGAGTTGGTTCGAGGAGACGATACGACAGGACTAGGTCTCATTCCACAGATCGGGGTAGAGACAGAAACCGTGAAAGAGACCGAGACCGGGACAGGGGGAGACGGTACACAGGCCGCAGACGAACCAGGCAAGAGATCTTGCTAAAGATACCCAAACCCTTGCAGATACCTTGATTTTGAAAAGAAAATTAAGGGTTTCTTTAGTGAAATTTTTCGAAAGAATCACTCTCTCCCTCAGGTCTCGCTCGCGTTCTCATTCGGGTGATCGTTACCGGCGTCGGAGCCGCAGCTCAGCATACAGGATGGGCGGGAGCATCAGTCAAAGCCCCTCCCACTCACCTGCTGTTAGCTGCAGCCTTTCCCCCTCTTCCCATTCTGCTCCGCCTGCATCTGCAGACAAACTGAGAAAGTAAGTTGTAACACCCCTATAAGCACTAAAGATACACTTAACCACCTTCATATCAAAAAGCCAAAGATGCAATTTTCCGACCTGAGAAAAGTGACCCATGTAAATTCTGTGAATTTGGGAAAAATAAATTCATGCTTTTTCAATTACATTTTATTTTAATAAAATGTATTTTAAATTCAAATAAGTTTTATTTTTGTAAAATTGGCATTGGCAGGTTATGAAACGTTACTCACCATTTGGCAGTTTTTGCATTGGTTTTGAGAATGGGCCTAGGCTTAGTGCAATTACAATTTGCAAAGGCTAAAAATTAGTATATATATATATATATATATATATATATATATATATATATATATATATATATATATACACACACATACATACATGGTCACATACATACATACATACATACATACATAGTTGATTTACATACATACATACATACATACATACATACATACATACATAATGTATACATTCATTCATTCCACACAGACTGATATATTTCAAGTGTTTATTTATTTTAATTTTGATGATTATAACAGACAACTAATGAAAACCCCAAATTCAGTATCTCAGAAAATTAGAATATTACTTAAGACCAATACAAAGAAAGGTTGAAATCTTGGCCAAAGATCGAAGGTTTTTGCTTATAAGTATGAGCGATCGGCAACCGCCTTTTTGTCTTTTTTCGGCCGATTTTCGAAGTGCGAACATGTAATTTGTGTGGAAGACATTCGGCAGGAGCACAACAAACACAGAAAAACAGATACAATGAGCGAACTGCCGTTGGTGTAACATTACTGGCACACAAATCGCTTTCCTTTGCTGCTCTAGCTGAAGTTGCTAGTGATGGGTCGGTCTTGAACGATTCATTCATTTTGAACAGATCTTTAATGAGACTCGAGAAGAACGAGTCGTTTGGGAGTGATTCATTCAGTCGCGCATGCACACCATCCTAAAGGTTCTGTACTGGAATTAGTTCACCTGTTTCGAGCCTTCAGGTTTTTGAGTCGTTGTTCATAGCGTGACTGCAGTATGAGCGGAAAGATCAATTGATTAGTTCACTTTTTGAGTCTTGGGTTTTGAGTCGTTCGTTCATCTTGAACGAGACTCAAAGGACCCTTATTTCCAAAATGATCCGAACTTCCCATCACTAGAATTTGCGCGGTATCTGTCCACGCCCTGCAAGAATAGACCTGTTGTTCAGCGCAGCTTCTCACGTGTTGATGAGAAAAGAAACAGACCAACTTGTGACAAAGCTGAAATGCTACTTTGTAAAGAATAAACGTTCAAACGTATCGTCAGTTCTGTACAAGAGTATTATTTTATTTTACCTTAAAATTACATTGACTTAATTCGAACAATACGAGCTGTAGCATCTTTGTTTTTGCTCGTTGCACTAAACATTATTTGATTTAACATTTTGGAATAATTTATTTATATAGCCTACTTTGGTTTTATTTAGTTTCACTGGTAAATACCTTTTTCTTTTACACCAATTTTAAAATGACAACAAATGTTGATTAAGTAACATCTTGTTTGGACTGTTGAATGTGTTGGTTGCGTTGTTTAGATTGTAACTATGCAAATGTTGCCTTTAATTTCACATGGTTACACCAGAGACAGTAATAACAACAAATCAGCGTGAACTTTTTGGAAAATGGAGCTACCATCATGATGATTTCAAGATCAGGGACATTTTGGAAATATCAACAAGAAGTATGTATTTATATATTTTTTATCAAAATATGCCAGGATCTGCAAGTTATCAACATAACACCACATACACTAATGACAACACATGAAATTGTCAAAGAATTTAACTTCTTCAAAATTTATAAGAAAGAATGTACTCCCCATGCACCCTCAGATCAACCAGCACCTGCAGTGATACACAGGAAGCAGTCAAATAGAATTATCCCTTTTCTTAAATGACATCCATTGTTGAAACACCACAGACATGAATTTGGGGGCAACTTTTTTCTTAAATATATATATTTTTAAACAATTAAATATTATACATGTTAAATAAAATCTATATTCACTATATAACCACTTTATTTGTGTTAGAATCTTTCATTATTTCTTGTTGGTTGCTTAAAGGGAAAAAAATCGGTATCAATCGGAATCGCCTGTTTGCTCGAAAAATCGGTATCGAATCGACCACGAAAAATCATGATCGGTGCATCACTACTTAAGACCAATACAAAGAAAGGATTTTTAGAAATTTTGGCCAACTGAAAGTATGAACATGAAAAGTATGAGCATGCACATCAATATTAGTTGGGGCTCCTTTGCCTGAATTATACTGCAGCAATGCGGCGCATGGAGTCGATCAGTCTGTGGCACTGCTCAGGTGTTATGAGAGCCCAGGTTGCTCTGATAGCGGCCTTCAGCTCTTCTGCATTGTTGGGTCTGGCATATCGCATCTTCCTCTTCACAATACCCCATAGATTTTCTATGGAGTTAAGGTCATCTTGTTTGCTGGCCATTAAGAACAGAGATACCATGGTCCTTAAATCAGGTACTGGTAGCTTTGGCACTGTGTGCAGGTGCCAAGTCCTGTTGGAAAATGAAATCTGCATTATAAAAGTTGGTCAGCAGCAGGAAGCATGAAGTGCTCTAAAACTTCCTGGTATCTGCCTGTGTTGACCTTGGACCTCAGAAAACACAGTGGACCAACACCAGCAGATGACATGGCACCCCAAACCATCACTGACTGTGGAAACTTTACACTGGACCTCACAGCATGGATTCTGTGCCTCTCCTCTCTTCCTCCAGACTCTGGGACCCTGATTTCCAAAGGAAATGCAAAATTTACTGTCATCAGAGACATAACTTTGGACCACTCAGCAGCAGTCCAGTCCTTTTTGTCTTTAGCCCAGGCGAGCGCTGGCCTTCTGTTGTTCAAGAGTGGCTTGACACAAGGAATCGACAGCTGAAACCCATGTCTTGCATACGTCTGTGCGTGAGTGGTTCTTGAAGCACTGACTCAGCTGCAGTCCACTCTTTGTGAATCTCCCACATTTTTGAATGGGTTTTGTTTCAATCCTCTCCAGGGTGCGGTTATCCCTATTGCTTGTACACTTTACCACATCTTTTCCTTCCCTTCGCCTCTATTAATGTGCTTGGACACAGAGCTCTGTGAACAGCCAGCCTCTTTGCAATGACCTTTTGTGTCTTGCCCTCCTTGTGCAAGGTGTCAATGGTCGTCTTTTGGACAACTGTCAAGTCAGCAGTCTTCCCCATGATTGTGTAGCCTACAGAACTAGACTGAGAGACCATTTAAAGGCCTTTGCAGGTGTTTTGAGTTAATTAGCTGATTAGAGTGTGGCTTAGGTGTCTTCAATATTGAACCTTTTCACAATATTCTAATTTTCTGAGATACTGAATTTGGGGTTTTCATTAGTTGTCAGTTATAATCATCAAAATTAAAAGAAATAAACACTTGAAATATATCAGTCTGTGTGGAATGAATGTATACATTATACAAGTTTCACTTTTTGAATGGAATTAGTGAAATAAATCAACTTTTTGATGATATTATAATTATATGACCAGCACCTGTATATATTAATATTATAAAACCCAGGAAAAAAGTTCACAAAACCATGATTTCATGCAAAACCATGACCTGAAGGGAGATGCTTATAAATTTGTTAAAAGGCCTTTTACTTGCTAAAAACTATAAACTATCAGATGACATAAGGCATGTAGTAGAGTTTGTCCAACTGTTTTTGCAAAGTTTTGATCATGTTGATCATTTAGGGTACATCTGCCACAGAAGCCAACGAAATTATGCCCAGGCACTATAAAAAATAAAGACAAGAATGTGACCGAGAAGAGCAGAATTTTGAAACTCTTATGATACAAGCCTTCATGTTTTGTTGTCACTGTAATACTTATGAGTTCTAATATATCACTAGCTATGTTTCCATCCAAATATTCAAATTAAACTTATGCGCAAAACTGAAATATTGCATAAAACATGCGAATAAAGCACCATTTCCATCCAATGAGTCAAATAGAATAAAATCTTCACTTCCTGGTAAACTGTGGCACTAAATATCACTAAGAATAGGAGATATAATCATTTTCATATATGATATAATTTACTTGCAAAATAGGTAAGCACACAACACCACTTTCAGATGAGGATGCTGCTGTTTGGGAACATGTAAGACAATTATACAGAAATACTTTGACGACAGACTTTACGACAGACCATAATTATAGATGCTGTGAACGAGATCGGTCTGCAGGTTAGTCAAGTTATCCTGTCTCATAGCGCAAAGTCACATTACTTTTTCTATGCGCATGGAGGAATTTATTCGGTAAATGTGTTTCCATCATAGTTTATGCACATTTTTTCTTATCGGATAAAAAATGTATCCTACTCAAATATGCACATATAATTTTTTTTTAATGCGCATTTTCAGAATTTATGTGCATCTTGGCAATTCATCCAGCATTTTTTTTAATGCGATAATCCAAAATGCTTATAAAAATAGGTGGATGGAAACGCAGCTACAGACCAAAATGCTCACGTCTCTTGCAGCATCTCATGCATGAAACGGCATTCTAAAAACACGACGGCACTCAAACTAAAATAAGTTCAAGGTCCACTGCCCTCGTCCCACCTCTGTCGAAACAAAATCACATGCTGTATGAATGGCACTTTGCGATTTATTCTACTTGCAGTCCTTCACAGAGCGTGTCACCCGTGAGCGGTTAATCGCTGTGTGCCGACACACGGTTGGATAATTGTTTTTCTCTTTACAGTTATCATTGGCATATCGTCAGTGTCTAATTCTAACGTTTAGTAATATTTCTATTCAAAATCGACATTCCTCGAATTATAAAAAATAAATGAATGGCAAAACAGTAAATTCTAATCCATCAAATTTAATCTGAAAAATCACCTAGCCTTTGGGTATGTAAAATCTTTGAAAAAGTAGTGAAGTGTGGCCAGGTATGGTGACCCATACTGGGAATTTGTGCTCTACATTTAACCCATCCAAGTGTACACACACATTAGTGAACACACACCGGGAGCAGTGGGCAGCCAAATTTTGCTGAGATGCCGGGGAGCAGTTGGGGGGTTCGGTGCCTTGCTCAAGGGTCTCACCTCACTCGTGGTATTGAGGGTGTAAGAGAGTGACACTTATTCACACCCTTCCACCATCAATTCCTGCCGGACCTGAGACTCAAACCTTTTAACCTTCGCATTACAAGTCCGACTCTAACCACGACTCCCATGAGTGCAGAGTTGTGATGTAAAAGTGAATTCTGATATGATTGTTCAGTCTGTGGTTGCATTGCAAAGCACAAAAAAAATTGGGCCACATGTTCCGGCAGTTGTGAACGTAGCCTTAGAAATTTGTGGATCAAATATGATACAGTAGATTTTTTTTTTTTTTATTATTTGTATTATCATTAGTATTAACTGTCCTATGTGTCAAAAGTGACTACTGACCAAAATCTCTATCATTTTTCTTTTCTCCCCCAGGCCTGAAACTCCGGGTGGTAAAGAGACTGGAGCTGCCAAAGTCAGTAAGAATTTGAGATATCTCGAATTTGTTGCTAAAGACTCCGCCTCCCTCACCCCTGACAGGCTGATGCAGTTAACAATCAGGCTGGGGCTCCTGCCCATCTCTTGGCTCTTCAAAGAGCCCTTGTTCTCATTTGAAATGTTTTTGATTGGCTGTCCGCTTGGTGATCCGCTGCCCTCTATTTGCAAAATGCAGTGTTCTTTTGAAGAGCAGCCATATCTGAGCGACTCACCTTTTTATTTTTTATAAGAAACAGGCAGGAAGTGACCAACTCTCTAAAGGACCCAGATATTTCTGTGCGCTCTTTGGACACGTTATAGATTTGTCTTCTATTTAGGGAAATGATACATGTACTTCTCATTTATCTTGTGTATTATCTGAATGATGGGTTGTTGAGAGACACCTGTGAATGAACGTGAGCTGATGAAAGGAAAACTACAAAGGAATAAAGGTTCTTGGCAGGTTTGCTAAGCAGTTAAACAGCTCAGGTGTTGCTTCTGCACTGGGCTTGTCAAGACTGGCAGAGCAACTTCACTCACTCACTCGCGACACAAACACACCTGCATAAGTCAATACAAATTGTCCTCGTGTGTAAAGGTTGAACAGCTTCAAGGCAGCACCTTCTGAAATGGCTACAGTAGCTGCCATTTTGTAACTGTTCCATCGAGTTGACGTACTTGACCTGGTGAGAAGAAGAGTCAACATTGCGCTGGATGCATCCATTTGTCTGTTCACACTTTGCCATATCCCTACAAATACATCTATAACGTAAACATCACAGGCATTTCTTTGAAACAGGACTGTCTGCTGATGTTCAACATGCAGAATATAAACGATTAAAACACTCTCGCCCTTCTGCATGACATGACACAAGTTTAAGCAAGCTAAATAGATTCCTTGTCACCCGCTGTTCTTTGCATAATCGTTTCCATCGCTTCTAAAGTCATTGTGTCCTTTGCAGTCCAAGATGACACCACAAGAGAAGCTCAAACTCCGAATGCAGAAGGCTCTAAACAAGCAATGTGAGTTACTGTCTCAGGAACCATCTTATTCCATATTTATGCTAGGCGTGCACTGTAGATTGGTATCATATCATTTTAGCATTATTTGTATATTTATTGTGCATTCTCTTGAACCCCACAGGTCGGGACTACAGCTCATCCAGAAGGTATGCTGAAACCAGTCTGGACCAGCCACACTTGTCCATTTCATCTAAACGTACTGTCGTTCTGGCTCATTTCAAACATTTCTACTGTCTTCTTTCTCAACAGGAGATCACGCTCAAGATCACAATCGCGGAGTCCTCATTACCGGTAACTGAAGAATCGTCTGATAACAGCTGAATCAAGCCACAAGACGTCAAACAGATGTTTTAGGAGTGACCATAATGGCAAGAGTTTACACAAGTTTAGGAAAACATTTCAATAAAATGAATTTCACTCACTTCAGCTTCTCTTTTACATCTTCTATGGAAGCAAATCATTTGTAAAATGTGAAAATTAACACCATCATGCTCTGAAAACACCTTTTGCTTCCCATTCTTGATATCACACAGCAGGGTTATCAGGAATGCTTTGAGCTGCTAGGATTCTAATAAGCTTTGCAGATTATTTTGTGTCGATCTGTGTTGGATTTTGTGAAATAAGATTGGGATGAACGTTATGCTCTTCCTTGTCTCATACCCCCATTAAAGAGAGAGTTCACCTAAAAAATGCTAATTCTGTAATTTACTTACCCTCAAGTTGAGCCAAACGCACACAACAGACTTTCAGGAAAAATTAATTCTGCCTAATGTCTGCTTTTCTGTTCTATGGAAGAAAAACGAGATGAGTGAGGGTGATTAAAAGACTTATTTTGTAGTTATCCGACTCTTTAAACGATGAAGCCACCCATTTGACCTCATCATTGTATATAGTGCCTTCATATAATAGTGATGATCTTTCTTTGGCAGAAAATGCTGATTTTAAATGCCATGATCTTTTTTCACTCGACAATGTAAATGTCTGGAGGTTTTTTTTTTTATTAGGATCACATATTTTGACATTGAAATAAAAAGCTAATCGTGAATGGAAAAAGTTTGGCTTGAGTGTTTTACTTGTGTAAATAGAAAACTCGTTTCTTCAGTGTAACAACAGCTACCTATTGTAACCGCCAGATGGCGCGCTTCAGTATTAGAAATACATGTGATTCGACAACAATTGCTCTTATTTTGAACGGGATTTTGACCACTTTACATACACGAAGACACATTTCGGTAGTCTCCGCGTGTTTGTATTTACCTCCGCCATCCACAAAAGAGAAGCAAGTGTCTGAAAGTAAAGCGACAGTTACTTTGGGTTTCGAAATAAGCCGGACAGCAAAACAAACACCTGTCTCAGTCGACCTCGATAAAGCCACTTCCTCTTCACCCACATCCTTAACCAGCACATTTTATTGGTGTCAGAGCAGCAGATGCGCGCCATCAAAGCGACTATTTGCATAATCCATCCAATACGACAGATAGATAAGGAATATAAAGAGTTTTTAGATCATCTAAAGTGGCCCTGATGCTGTTGCCTAAGCAGAGTTGTTTAACGAGGTCAATTATGATTAGAGAGCCGGGATGAGGAGGAGGATGATGAAGGGCGGGCTGAAGGGCTGGAGGCGTTGCTCATGCTCCTCCTCCTCCTGTAGGGCCAGTAGACAGTGTGAACTTGAACACTGACGGGCACAGCACTGATCGACAGTCAAGTCACACATCAATACCGTTTTATGAGATTTATAGTGTGTTTATAGTTCTGGTGTAGTTTTAGAGGATTTTCTCTCACTATGTCCAGACGTAAACTCGGCAGCAGACCGCAACACCTGAGCGCCATGCAAGGTAAGCTTTTAAGACAGATTTATCCCCGTTTAAACGATAAAACGCATATATTTATGGAGAACCGAATATGAATAATGTGGGAGTTTGAGTATGAGTGTTCGGTAACGTTAACCAGTTAACGTTACGCGCGTAATCAATGTAATAACTGTTCACGTGGTTTGTGGCTCACTCCAGTGCGTGGACAGAACTTGACATTGGAGTTGAAATAATAACATACAACATGTTTTTATGTGTACATGTCGCCGACGAGCGTTCAGTGTCGTATCACTAGCCAATCTGTGTCAGTTTTATATTTACAGGCTATTTAAAGGATTTTAGGTTTAAGTTACTTAGACACTGACCGAGTTGGAGCAATAACATAGCACTTCCTTATTGCATCTTCACAATATCTTTGTTTTGTGTCGTCACTTTCATACATAAGCGTCGACTTTTAAAAATGTTCCGTTAGGTTTCATTTTATTTACAAAAATCCTCATTTTCTGCTGGTAGCGGAACACGTTATTTTACACCCTGACAAGTGCGCTTCGCTTGATTTATTGCTATTTTATTTATATAAATCATTGATTGATGAACATAGTCTCCGTAAAACATATGCGTGTACATATTGCTGTGAAATATTGTTTTGATCTTTTTTGTTGTTGTTTGTTTTATCTTCTAACTGTGCCTCACCTGACCACAAGACCCGAGTCTAGTTTGTGTGAGTCGGATTTATTCAAAGAATTGTTTGAACGAAGGATTTCACTGACCACTTTAAAAACCGAATAGCGGGAAAAAATTACAAATTAAACTTACTAAAATACGTTTACGGCGTGATTGTAACTGTGACCGTTATATCAGCTCGGATACGAGACGGTTTTTTTTATATGCTAAATTATTTATTTTTTTATATGCAAGTTAAATTTAGTATTGTTTATAATGCAAATTGCATGTAGGTTGTTACTGACTGAGCTAAATCAAGTCTACAAATGAACTGAGAGACACTAAATTATAAACATCTACATTAATTGATAACCGTAATAAACGTGTCTATAAATGGCTATACTGAACTATTTTGAGCATGTAATATATCTCCACAGCGAGATGTTTTCACGTTATCACGTGGTCCTTGACAACCGCTGAACGCTTGAAACGAATTGCTCAAAAGAACCGATTCACTTAAATGAGTCGGACTGCTAGTTACTAATGTGTGTGTGAGAGAGCAGCCGCGCCTTTTGCGTGTCGGCACAAACAACCAGAGCTGTTGAAACAGGAAAGGTGACATTTTTGAGTAACCACCGGTGAAATCCTCCCCTCCCCGGGTCTGTCTGTACCTGCATCGGCATGGACAGCCTAGCCCGGGCAGGTGGATCCAGTCCTGTGTGTGTGTGTGTGTGAGTGTGTGAGTGTGAGTGTGAGAGAGAGATATCTTAAGTCCATGACCACAGTAGAGGCACCCAGGCCAAAGGGCAAGTTCCTCTCTTAACTCGGTCTCCACACAGCCAAGTGAAAGGTGCTTGGCGTATTATCTGTGTATGCATAAACGCATTGTTTTAAATTACGCATAACATATGCAGATTTGATCCACCTCAGGTGGACCTGATGCTGCCGTGTAAATGAATTGCAGCAATATTGCAAGCTTAAACATTGTGTTTATTACTGCAGAGTAGTTAGTTTAATGTTTCTATGTTCATAAATTCATTTTAAAGGATTAATTCGATTTTTTTATATATAATTATTGTCATCTGAGCAGCATTATGAAGTTTAAATGCTGCTTCTGTGCTACATTTGCAGTGTAAAAACAGCATTGAATGCACTAAGGGTAAAAATATTAAAGTGACTTTCCGTTTAGGCATTTTTAAAGTTTGTATCAACCCATTTAAAGTAGATGTTTTTCATAGTCTTTGTAGCAAAATCCTGTTTGGCTCAGCTTTGGCCTGTCTAGATTTACATACTGCATCGCTCATTCGCTACAGCAGTTATGAGTGGTGTGAAAGACACCTTGTTTAGATCAGCAGACGTGAGCGTGGTAGGACGACTACAGTGCAAAGTGCCTGATACAGCAGCATGCTCTAATGGGCAAATTGCTCAAGCGGGTCGGAGCTGCATCGTGCTGCTTCCTGTGCAAAGCAGACCTCGGTGGCAGAGACACAGGAAGTGGTCAGTATCTGCTGACCAGACAGCCGTGCTGATGATGACAGTTTAGCAGTACGCCGACGATTGCAGAGAACTGAAAGTAGCACATTAGAAGAGAAACAAGCTTTTGCAAAGCCACCCAGTTGGGTCATTTCAAGAGTTCCAAGGGACTCTATGAACAAAGAGTGTTTTATACAGCTTTTTTTTTTTGTGGTGTTCCGCTCACAGATGCTCCGGATTCCACAGTCATCCCTGCCGACACTTTGCTGTCAGCTCAGCCAGATGATGGAGGCCGTGACTTGTTGACATGTGGCCAGTGTGGTCAAGCTTTTCCATTGGCCCACATCCTCACCTTCATCCAGCACAAACAGGGCGGGTGCGGCACAGCCAGTGCCCAGCCTCAGGTCCACACTCCTCCCTCTCCGGCCAATCGGATGCAGCGATTCGGCCAAGGAACGCAGGTGGAGGCGGGTTATGTGGAGCTCCGGCGTATGACGGACAGGAGATTGAAGGAAGAGCCAGGTGTGAGGGTGGAGGCCAACCGAGCCGGTGAGTTCTAGGTGCTAATTATTGTATTTTTTTGTAAAACTGTCCCTCATTTAACGACCTCGTCCCCAGTCCGGCTCATTAGGCTGCCGTTGCTGTGGCGCTGAGGCCTTGGTGAGCTGGAGAGTTAGAGACACCAGGTCTAATTGTGTGGAAGAGATAGGCAGTTCTGCTACACACGCGAGCAAACGTACACTTATACATGCACCCTGGGGGATGGCGGAAAGGCACCTGAGCACACCTGAGCATCTCCTTAGCTCTGTCTCTCAGGTGAAGTGGCCAGGTAAACACAGCACAGTCAGGCCACCAAACTGCACAACTCCCAGAGCTCTCGGTGAAGCAGCACACACACACACACACACACTTTCCTCAAACCCCTCATTATTCCAGCACTGTCAGACTTAGCAGGTGCTGACATGGTGTGTTATTCCCAGAGTCCTTTGTGAATTGCTTCGCTCCAATCCTCCCATCCGCGCTATTCAAAAATAAAGTCTCAAAATTGGATGTTTTTTCAACTGTTGACCTTGAGTTATGAATCTATTGCCTGTTGAAGCATCGCACAGTCTTAAAAATGAAGGTCCCAAGAAAGTGTTTGCGAAGACTTCATAGAAGAACCATTTTGGGCCAAAAGAACCTTTCAGTGAACATTATGTAACGGGACACTCTCATCGTAACGGGAAATTCTCTCATCATGTACTCATCCTCATGCTGTCCCAGGTGTTACTTTCTTTCCTCAGATGAACACAAACTACGATTTTAAGATAATTAATCCATGTATTCGTCTATATAATGCAAGTGTACAGGAAAGCTAAAGTTGATGCTTTGAAAACCACACAAACCGAACACGATGGCAATCCATACGAATCCAGTTGATGAATCTGTCTTCTGAAGCAAACCGATAGATGTGCGTAAAAATACTATAAACTATCACATTCAGCAAAACTGTCATGCAGGTTTTAATAATTGAACACATCAATAGTCAAAGAAACCTTTTTTAGAAAAGAAAGGATTCCTTGGATGTTGAAGGTCCTTCATTGAAGCAAAGATGTCAATAAATAACCTTTATTTTTAAGAGTGTAAGAGAAGAATTTTGGTGAAACACTGATCTCTTTTGACTGTTAAACAGGATGTTGTGTGTGTGTGTGTGTGTGTGTGTGTGTGTGTTGCAGTAGTGTGTGTCAAAGCTACTTCAGTGTTTTTCAGTGCAGTAGTTGGCCCTGAAGGGAGTCGTCGGCCTGTGCAGGTGTTGGTGTTTCTCAGCGTGATGCTATTGAACCGTGACCTGAACTGCTTCCTCATATGGGCAGGATTATTTCACCCTACAGCACGAGCAAAGCAAACATTTACTAGTTTGTAATTACTGACTGTTTATAGCAAATAATTATTGATCATTATCAACGAAACCTGTTTTCGCTTTCGGGTCACTCCCTCCTGTACGTACACATGTTTGCGCTTCCTTCCTTTTTGTGCTCTGCTTCCGTCCGTCCATGTTTCTTGCTACTCTGGGGTTCAGTCACTTGCCATTTTTTGTGTGTGAAGGTGTATGTTGCTGATAAAGGTGTCAGGGTGAGAGGTGCAAAATATACTAATGTGTTACTTCCTCGACGTCAACAGTTTTGGGTTATTGACACACAGATTTTCAGTGACAGAAGAATGAGTTTGGGGTCTGATAAGGAACTGTTTGAAGTGTAAATGTATTGCTTGGGAAAAAAAGTATATGATATATGAGAGTAAGTAAGTGATGATGAGTTGTAACGGACAGCTTATGGTTGCCAGATCTGTAATATTTCATATTTTATTATTAATGTTCAAAATGGTTGAAACCGCATTTATTTAAAACAGCAATATTGTGACAATGTAAATCAATTTGATGCATCCTTGCTTAAAGTATTAATTTCTTGAAAGAAAAAGATCTTACTGTTGACAATCTTTAAAACGGTTGCCAATTGCTCCCCAAAAGCAACTACACTAATTTAAGAGTCCCTAACTATTTTAAGTATTTCAGCATTAAAAAAGCAGTTTAAAAATATAACCATAGAAGGAAAAAAAAAGCCAGTGCCATTTTTACCACATGTATGTTGTGTTAGATCTATTGTAATAGTACCATATTGCTTATCTGTTGATTATTAGACTTTGCTTTTTAGAATATTACCCCATACTTGACATTTGATCAAACATATGTTCAATTTTTTTTTATTTAGATCGATTGCTCACATAGCGTTTTGAACGCTAATATATAGGCTACTTTAAAACACAGTTTAATAACCTGTGTTGGTTTAAAAAGTATTTGCATGGGTGGCAGAGAAAATGGGTGGCAGAGTTTAAAGTATCCCAATTCTTGGCAAATCTTGGGCCCCAAAAGGATACCCTTTTGTGCTGTTTGGGTGGATGAGTTGTATTTGCGCTTTCATTTTGACTCATCCAATGAAAATGCAGTTAGCCCACAACCCATCAGAGAGGAGTGTGTGGGTGTAAAATAGTGACATATAGAGACATTTTGGAGACAGCATTGCAGTGGAATGGATTATTGAATTAGTGTAGACAATGTATCAATAGTCTTATATTTATTTCCTCCAGCTTTCTCTTAGCTCTTCATTTCAACTGTCCCTTTATTCTCTCTCATTCTCCTCTCTCTCTCTCTGTTCCCTAGAGAGAGAAGATTCTGCCTGCTGCTCGTTAGCGCTCTCAGCCAATCTGCATTTTTAATTAGCGGTTATTGCTTCTGCTTAATATGCAATTGCTACCCTGGGCCAAATGGGAATCCTTACAAAAAGAGTGAGGGGAAAGAATGAAAGAAAGGGAGAGAGGAGAGCGAGACAGGCTGGGTATTGTGTTTCACTCCAAGACCCCGAGACAAAAGCCCCCCTCCACCCTCCTCGCACTCTCCACCCGAGGGAGAGATTTGGAAGCAGAAGGGGTGTTGTTTGGAGGGGGCGAAGGTGCAGTCACAGGGGCGACAATTTTCTGTTGTTTTTCATGTACTGCTATTTCTTTTTGTTTTTAAATTAAACACTTTTCTTCCATCTTTCCCTGTTTTAACCTCCGTCCCCGAGGCTCAGAGATCGGCTTCTTGATTTTGACTCAAAGCTCTTCTCCAGGCACAGAGTACGAGAGAAGAGAATAGGAGAGGCTCTTTATAATCTTCTTCTTTGCCCCTCCCAATAAAATGCAGAAGGATTTTGACTTGAGGAGATGTAAAAGAGGCTTATAGCACTCTGCTTTGAAGCCTTTGTAAGAGAATGGAAAAAATGAAATGAATTTTCTTCTCAGTTTTGGGATCCTCTTTGCAGACAGGCCCCATTTATCAAGGAGGCTGAGTCAGGACTCATTTGCATAAAACCTTCGTTTGGCCTGTTCCGCTAATTAGCAATTTACAGCTTAATTGGCGAGCGGCTCTCTGAAATAGAGACAAAGCTAACCATGTTTAAAAATACCACCAGAGCTGCTAAAGGAGCCCATCCGTGCTCATTTGCTTCTGTCTCAATCTTTCTCTCAGCAGTCATCCGGCTCTCCTGTGAGCACACCTTTAATCAGGCAAGGCTTTCTGCTCCGGTCTGACTCAACAGCGGCGCTATTATCAGCTCATTATTGCTCTGACACCTGCAGGGGTTTGTGACATGAAGCTAAAAAATGTGCCTGAAAAATTAAACAAATGAGGAAAACGTGTTCTCGTGAGGTGATGATCTGGGTCAGGAGGATGGGTTTTTGTCTCATGTAGACCGTAGCATACTACTTGAACCATTTTAGCAGGATGCAGATTGTAGGCGATTAGCAAGAAAACATGTCTGGGTCACATTTCATTCTTAGATGAGAACGAAAAATATTAGCTACATGAAAATGATGGTAAAGATTTTTTAGACTTCTCTTTTTTTCAACCATGATGTATAAATACTTTACAATTTAAGTAATACATGATCTAATATCTGATTCCACTTTACATTCCTTTTTTGAATTTTCATTGTTTTTATGAGAATGTCACAATATAAACTCTTTTAATGTTTTGGAAAATAAGCTTTTGGATCAATATGATATGGACAGTGTGCAGATACCCAGATAACTATATTACCTTTGCCAAAATGTACAGCAAGAATTCATATTCACCATAATTTCTCTTTCTTGAACATGTTATTGGACTGATGAAAACTGACTGATTTATAATACACAATTTTATTTAAAACTGCTATATAAATTAAACCATATAGTCTCTAAGATGATTTCACCTAATTGAGCATGCAGTGTATTTAGGTCATGTGACAACATTGCGCCTGTTTGAAGCATTTATTCTTGCATTCAGCATATTGTCATTTTATATAGTTTTTAGCTATGCAATATGCCACGAAGCATTATAGCATTTTTTTTCTTTCTAAATATAGCCTTGGACTGTACCTAGCATGTTTTCACATGTATTTGTGGTTTTACCTGTTTTGCTGTTTTCTGTAAATGAGCAAGTTTGCCTGTTGCCCTTTCTTTCTGATGTTTCATTTTCATGTCGTCATGATGATAGACATCTTTCCAGTTCACTCAACATGATTTGTGAGAAATGTATACAGGGTTATATAGCATAAGAAAGGCTTTGTTTGTTTGCATTTGACCTACATTGAATGTACTGCCATTTAAAAACTGCCATCTGTTAATGTGTTTTGAGTAATTTTAGCAAGCAAGTGTAACTTAATTTTTTTACTAATAAATACATTTTCTCTTTCTTCCTCTCTATAACAGAAGAGCCCTCCATTTTCACCTGCCAGGTGTGTCAGTGTGTGTTCTCCAGCGCATGGACTCTCCTCCAGCATGCACGGAATGCACATTCTCTCAACATCTACCAGGTGGAGGATGACAGCATCGCACAGATGTCAAAACCACCAGCCACCATGGATCCACGTCACCTGGGTGCTGCACTGGCCTCTGCATTCCAGCCATCCTCTCGGCGATCTACCCCCCTTCACAAGCCTCCACACGGCTTCAGCATTGCACCACGTGACCTGCAGGGCCTGAACTTCTCCATGTGTTTGCAGCGCCTGGCAGAGGTTAGCTGCAACAGTGGCGGAGTAGTACCATCCCCATCCCAATCTCCACCGGCCGCTTCACCTTTTCCCCACTCAACTCCACCAATTCACGCAGCCTTCTCCTGCGAGCTGTGCGGCCAGGGATTTCAGTCTATGCGCAGCTTGTCCGCCCACCGCCGCACTCATGCCTGCGATAGGCCCTACCACTGCGGCGTGTGCCAGCTCACGTTCTCCCAGAGTAGCGAACTGGCACGACACATTAGGAGTCACCGCCGCCCTGCCGCTGGACAGGAAACTGATCCCAACTCTGCCAGTGTAGATGAGAACAGAAAACTTGCTGGACAGGGAGATAACGATATTTACATTGGTCACGGAGCTAGTACAGAAGCTGGGAAGCCTCCAGGAGGTACTAGCCTGATCTTGACGTCTTCGCAGTCCAATCGTAATCTGCTGCGCTACTACCAGGCTCCAAGAGAAGCAGATGAGGAGGGTCAAGTTGAACCGCAACAGCCATCTCCCTACGGCAGCCCCTCACAGGGCTCTCTGGAGAGCGGAGATACAGGTGGAAGCGGCGAGAGTGGGATCGCCAGTGGCAACTGCACACCAAAGCGTCCAGAACGGGAAGATCATCCTCAAGGGGAATGGGAGCGTGAGGTGGAGGCCGTGGAGATGCTCCAGAACTGGCAGCAGGAGAACGAAAGGAAGCAGGTCACCAGCGGAGGGGGCAAGAAGAAAAAAGAAGAGGCTTGCGAGTATTGCGGAAAATATTTCCGCAACAGCAGCAACCTGACGGTCCACCGGCGCAGCCACACTGGTGAAAGACCGTACCGCTGCGGCCTCTGCAGCTACGCCTGTGCGCAAAGCAGTAAACTCACACGCCACATGAAAACGCACGGCGCCCGTGGGGCACGTGCTCCCTTTCAGTGCCAGCTATGCTCCGTTCCGTTCACAGTCTATGCCACGCTGGAGAAACACCTCAAGAAGGTCCATGGACTCACTCACGCCAGTGCTGGCACCTACAGCCATGGCCCGCTTTCTGATTACAACAGCCTCAACATCAAATTGGAGGACGACTCTGTCAGTGATCAATCAGGAGCTCCTATCACAATGCTCCCAGAATCCAATGTGGACCTATCAGAGCAGCTCAAAGAGGAGGAGGCTGAGATGAGGGTCAGCGCTGATGAGCCACCTACCTCTGAGGAAACAGGCAGTACTGTGGCGTTAGGTCAAACCACGGTATAAACAGCATATGACTGATCCTGACCAAAACCACCAAACTTGACGATCTTCTGCCCACAACCCAGTTTGCGCATCTTATCAAAAAACCGAGAAGACCTTTCTCAATTTCACCACAGTACTTCGAGATGCTCTAGGGTACAACGCTGATACTGTCTGAGACTTGATAGATTCTCATATCAGTACAAGTGCCTACTGTTAAATCCTGTTAAATCCTTCTGAAACCTTCATCACCATCAAGGCACTTTGAACCCAGAATTGCAACTAGCACAGTAAGAGAGATATATTGAGATTGTTGCAAGTCACCTTTTTTTGAGCCCAGAAGACAATCGCACACAAAGACTGAGCAGCCTGATCAGGTGATCTACCAATGTGATTTTGAATTCTACAATGCAGTTATGAAGTCGGATTATACTGTTGTGGAGCTCTGCAGAGCCTTAAAGGTTCATGGTTCATAAAAAATAAAAATGGGGGTGGTTTACATCAGGGGTGTACACTCCTGCTGCTGGAGGGACGCTTTCCTTAGAGTTTAGCTCCTACTCAAATCAATCAATTAATCAAAGTCTTCAGGTGTTGTTCGAAAATATTGAGCTAAACTCTGCAAGAGATTGACCCTCCAGGAGCAGGATTGTACACCTCTGGTCTAGTTAATAGACCGTATGACAGTAGACCGATTTGAGCTTGTGTTTTCCCAAATATCTTACAGGGTTGTTTCCTTTTTTGATACTGTATATTAAACAGGACTGATTGGGTCTGTGGCAATACATGTTCACTGTCACTTATCACTGTTAAAGAGCATTTGTTTGCCTTTTTGTTTGTCATTTAGAATGTCAATGTGTACATATATACATTTTAGTTTGTGCTGACATTTTGTAACACATTCCACAAAAATGTGTCACATAATTGTTTATATAGCCTCTATACTGCACAACAACAACAAAAATCCTTGTATTTTGTGAGCCCGTTTAGTCTGTTTACAGACTGTTTTACTGCTGAGCACATAGAAATACTATGAAAAGTTTTTTTTGTCAGTGTGAATGAACAGCCTCATTTCTGATGAAAGTCTGGGAAGAAAACCACAGCGCTGACCCTCTTGAAAGCGGGACCCATTGAGAGAGCACTTGTGTATGTGAGATATATGATAAATCTATACAGGGAATGTTTGCTTTGTTACAGTTTTTTATTATTATTATCAATGTCAGGGAACTGTTATGTTACAGTTTATGTTTGAGTGGTAACACATTTGGTAGAATAAATCAAATGTAATAAGTAATTTTTTTGTATTAACAAATGTGAAAATAGTTGGACATCCAGTTGTGTCCGTTTTTTTCAGGGAGCAGCGAAAACAAAGCTCTTTGTGTCCTCAGTATATTGTTATAATAATTTCTGTTGATTGAAATGTCATGTCTTGTGATTTCTCCCAGAATTCCCTGCATAGCCCACAACTTTGCGGTGTATTTTGTATTTCCATTCATATTTGTATGATAATTAAAAGACAGAGGCACAGTCAGAGTGGTGTGTGTGTGTGTGTGTGTGTGAGAACCAGAAAGTGTAACTGCACGAACGGTGAAGTCGAACCTGCTGCTACATGTCTCGGATCGCATCACAAATTCACCAGTATTTGCAGATGAACTGCTCTCCTCTAACGGCTATTGTTGAGTCATAGTCCGTTAGTAGTACAGTCATATCTGACTAAACCGCTGGGTCATTTAGGTTGGCCTTCAAAGAATGGGGTTAGATGGAATAAATGAGATTGGCAGGTAGATTACGTGTCTAAAAAAAGTGTGATTATACATCTGGAGAGATGAAGAAGACAAAGCCGGAAAGGATTGAAACAGGATGTTGAGAAGCCCGAGGGGCAGCGGAGTCATCTTAATAGTTATCTTCTTTTGTAATGGGACAAAACCTTCACGCCGGTATCTCTGGCCCCTCCAGTGTTGGAGAAAGTTACTTTTAAAAGTAATGCATTACAACATTACGTTACTCCCTAAAAAAGTAGCTAATTACATTACTTAGTTACTTTTTATGGAAAGTAGTGCGTTACATTACTTTTGTGTTACTTTCGCGTTACTTTTTAAATATGAGCAGGGCTTGATTGTTTGTTTTTAATACAAGAAGTTCTATTTATAGCAAATGTAAAAGCCTTTCACACCAAAAAGTGTGCTGAATAAACTTCAGGCTGAAGGAAAAGTAAATTCACGTCTGTACAGTAGAATGCAGAAAAAGAAGGTTCAACACTCTTCAGCAATAAAAAAAAAACAATTGTTAGTTTATCTAAAGTAATTTTTGCTTATTAGTATGGTTGAACTGGATCATCAAAGGTTAGCAGCAAACACATCGGTTAATAAAATGAGATTAGATATATTTGTGTTGTTTAACATATTTAATTATTGCAGGTTTGCGTCATATTCTGAATTTGCATTTCACAGTTTTAATTAATTTTGATGAATACTGAATCAGTTTTTTGCGAGTGGGATGAATTAATTCACATTTAGTCTAGATTAGAACTATAGTAAGATCAGTCAATAAATGGAAAAAAGTAACTCAGATATTTTCTTGTAAATTAAAAAGTAATGCGTTACTTTACTAGTTGCTTGAAAAAAGTAATATTATTACGTAACTCGCGTTACTTGTAATGCGTTACCCCAACACTGGGCCCCTCTAATGAGTGAGACGCTCTGTGATCCCTATAGCTCATTAACAAGCAACCTTTTTAATGAGCTTTCAGCTTGGGCTGGGGGAGGTTGAATTGAAGGGACCATATGTAGCTCTCACCCCATCTCCAATTATCGCCATTTCGGAGAACGGGAGAAAGATATCGAAGCACGAGGGAGGGGTCCGAAATGTCATTTACCACTCCGGGAGTTTTGCGAAAATTTTCGATTCTCTGAATCACAGGTGATCGCCCTGGGACCTGCATCGCTTGTACTCTATCAAAACCTTATACACCCACCCCAGCCACGCACCATTTGGTGCCCGCACGGGCCCAATTACATAATGTAACACGAGCTTCTCCGAGTTAAGATGGCCTCTGGCAGACGAAAACATTCCCAGGTGCCCTTTGTCTCTTTTGGGCTGCCTCTCTGCACCTTTTCTCAAACACGTCGTCCTTCTGAGCTGGGACTGGCCCGTGTTTATCTTTACTGACCAATCACGATAATGCAGCATGCGTATCAGGGTGTGGTGACGGGTAACTGACCGAGCAAACCTACAGGTGCGTGTGGACTTTGAGATGTGTTTTGAGTTCGAGCACAGACCACAATAAATACTGCACTTACGTAGCACTGCTACATGTGTGAAAAGGGACATTTTGTGGTTTTGGGGTCTCAAACCTATATATAAACCTGCACGTCTTCTCAGGGTGGGAAATGTCTGAATGCATTTAACCCAGTTCATTATGAATGTCTTTACAATGCTTTTAACACATTTATTGATGTTCAATGTCTTTCCAACGCTCTCGAGACTTTGACAGAAACCTCTAAATCAAGCCAAGGACTCTTGAATAGAGAGACAGAGTAGGGGCCACTGTTATATTGTATAAAACCGATTGTCTGTCTTTTAGCATGCATTTAGTACAATATGTGTTTGCATATTGTATTATGTTGATTAAATTGCATATGCATTAAAAATTATATTTTAATACATTTATATAAATATTGATTTATCACCTCAATTGATTAGGGTACATTTTTAACCAATTACTGTTTATTATTGTATCAAAATGTTTTTTTACATTTGTGTTATGAGTATGCATATGTATAAAAATAATACTTTATTATAATATATTTTTAATGATTTATCACCTTTTATTAAGGTACGAGTATATTTATATCATATTTAAATTTTTATTAAATTAAAGTTATGATGCTTACACTGCAAATACATTCAAATAATATGTTTGATTTATAAACTGGCTATTTGTATCCATACTGTTTAGGAAAAGTGTTCATTCATTCTTTCTTATTTCTTTATTGACTTGTTATGAAATTACAAAACTATGTTTTAGTGTATATTGATTTAGGGTACATTTATTTATTATAAGTTCTTATATTTTGGATATTTATAGAATAAGTAAGTTATTTAAAAAATGCAATGTAGGAGAAACAACATAATTTAGCTAAACATTTAAACCTCAATGAAGTCTTTTCATCACGTTGTAATTAATAATTTTTTAGATCGAACACAAATTTTCTGTCCCCTTGCAGTAACGTTGCACACTCCCTAGAGGTCACAGACTCCTGCTCTAACTGCTGCTGTTTCCAAAGTGCCTGCAATCACTTTTCTTCATGGCAAGATCAAAAGATGCTAAACCGGTTCTCATGAAACCTGATGTGAATAGTAAGACGGTTGGTGATTGGCAGGCTGGTAGATTTACGGATAGTAGATCATATCAGATGCACATCTGTAGACAATTAAACAGCTGCATACCATTGCATTATTAGGAGGGTTGTGCATGTACAGATCTTTATGTGCAATAATAATGGAATTATTTTAATGAATAAAAGCCCAAAATACATTTTATAAAGGAATACTACTGAATTCCTCACCTTTCTTCCCACGGGACCATTTCTGGTGTGATAGTATCAGTGAGACGGAGGAAACGAGGAGGGAATGGGAAGGTTGTGTGAACAAGATAAACCACAGAAAAGCTCTCTAGTGTTTCTTTATCCTTGTTCCCAAACCTGCATCCAATACCATCCTCCTCCTCCTCCTTTTGGTAACGTCCCTCCTTTCCTCCGCAAAGACCACAGAGAGAAACCTGAACCCTAAAATTAACCCCCCTGCCGCAGCGATGTGTTAGTGGCCTTGCATGGGAGAGGAAGACAACGGTCCAGCTGTCCACAAACAGTCTGTGCTGGATGAACAGCCACAAATACGGGTTTAAACATGACCCATCTCACCACAAAAACAAGGTGATAATCCAGTCACGACTGATACTCCAGAACATTCCCAGCGGCTGTGGTGGAAGAGGTTTGGCATTTCATATTTCCATTTCATTGTGATCATTTCCAAGCAAATCCACAATGATTCTTCTACAAAACAAGTTCATGTTGTTTTGAGCAGTTTGAAGAAAATGGATTTTAAAGGAACAGTTTACTCAAAAATGCAATAATTACTCAACATCATGAACTAGTATGATATTATACTTTGAGCGGAGACTTTTTAAAATATATCGTTGAAAAACAACAAAAATAACAACATTTAATTTTTTATAAAATACAATTTTTTTTTGTATATCCAAAAAGTCTCTTATACTCACCAAGGCTGCATTATTTGATTATAAATACAGCAAAACATTAGTATGGTATGTTATTACAATGTAAAATAACTGTTTTCTATTTTAATACATGTACAATTGTAGTTTATTCCTGTTATTCCTAAAAATAATTGTTAGATACATGAAAATCTGTGGTGTTTGCCTGCCAACATCAAACCTGGCGAAATACACAGTTTTTAAATCTGAATATGAATTGACAGATTAGTCATTTTTGGGTGAAATGTTTTGTTGAACAAGTAATGATCAAATGATAGAATGGGATATTAAATATCATATATATATATATATATATATATATATATATTATTTTTTTCTTATCAAATATACAGTATTTCCGACCAAATAAATGCAGTCTTAGTAAACATAAAATAATATTTTATATTGTAAAATATAACAAATATATATATTTTCTTGAAACTGTGAAATGTTAGTGCATTTTAAAGTAACATTTAATTTATTCCTGTGATGCAAATCTGAATTTTCAGCATCATAACTCCAGTCTTCAGTGTTACACGATACTTCATAAATCATTCTAATATGCTGATTTGTTGCTCAAGAAACATTATATTATTATGTGATACATTTTTCAGGACTCTTTAATGAATAGAACGTTTATTTGATATAGAAAGGCCTTTATTATTCTTTTTGATGAATTAAACGCTTCCATGCCGAATAAAAGTATTTATTTTTGAATGGTAAATTAGCTATATATAGAAACTGACTTGTTAACTGTGATAAGACACTTTACATAACTCAAGCCGTGGCACAAATGTGGCATAAATAAGTTCAAATAGGTGACAGGAAACCTGTGTAACACCTCTGCCTTCCCACATACATGCTCACACACACACACACACACACACACACAAGAATTATATGTCACACCTTCATTTCCTTGTGATATTGAGAAAATGGGGGGGGGGCACAAGCACCTGGTGACCTCTATACTCTCACACAATGAGCAAGATTCAGGTCAAAACAGCCGTTTGACGCTGGACAGACAGACCGGTTGAACTAGCCTTTTCTCCCAAAAAAAGAGCTTGCAGGTCTCGTTGTCAGGTTCACAATGCTGTGACCTGCCCTGAGGGATCAACACATACTTAGATGAGCAAACTGACTCGTCCTTCGCCCCTCAGGAAATAACACCTTTTCAGTTTCTTGCACAGAACGCAGCGTCTAAGAACGTAGACTGGGAAAGAGGAGTAGATGCAAATAAGATGTTTCTATTAATCACTGAGTGCATTGTATGACTTCTGTGAGTTCTTTCTACATATGTATGTGTTTAAATAAAGAGACACAAATGTATAGAGTTAGAGATGGTTAAATTAGAGTAAATACTGATAGTAAGTGACGCATTGAGGCAGGATAGTTAAATAGCAAGATACAGAGTAATTGTCTTTCTGTTCTTGACCCCCTGACCTTCTTTCATCTCATTCTAATGCATCCTTGCATTGGGCACTGCACTGGTGCCTGGGAACCGACTGGTGTTAATTGATGCCTGTGAGCAGTTAGGCTCTGGGTTTGGGTTGTGGGAGCAGTAGGGGTCGTGGACGTGCCGGGAGTGTGATAATGTTCTGGGCGGGTCAGCGACCTTTGTCGTTACGACATAATCCTCTCTAACTGAAAGCCTACAGAACATGGGCATCAATAACAGAGTAACCCGTGAGAGATTGTTCACATCCGTCTCATACGAGCTGTGTTTATTTAGCCCCTGTAAGCTTGTCTGAATGTCTTTAGTAAAGTGTGGGCAGCTAGTGAAAGTAAGCAAACGATTCGAGGTCAGGAGATTTGATTGGCTCAAATGTGTTACATTTTTTAACTTAAACATTTATGTTTACCTGCAGTTAACCTTAATATAACTGCTACTTTTGTGACCAAGCTTGTGAGTTTGAAAGTTTCTATAGATGATGTTCCATAATAAATGCTTTGTGTGGTTTGATGGTTAGTGGAAAGAAGAAAAATGGCGTCTGACAGAGCAGTCAGAATGACTAAATAAAATATTTGTATTAATAGTTTTGGATGTATGACTAAATTTATACCCAGAAATAAGCATTGTAATGATTAATAAATATTCTCTAAGTTATATCTAAAACTCACCTGACTGACTGGATAGCGAGGTAGTTGCTCTGTACGATATTACTGCCTGTCAAAACTCAGAGGGGTATGTAAAACGCCATGTTATAAAACATTTAAAACATTAAATAAAACAAAATAAAAGTTAAAAAAAATAAGAATACACACACACACACATATATATATATATATATATATATATATACACACACACACACACACTCACCGGCCACTTTGGTACATCTGTTCAATTGCTTGGCAACACAAATTGCTAATCAGACAATCACATGGCAGCAACTCAATGCATTTAGGAACCTAGATGAGGTTAAGACGGCTTGCGTGAAGATCAAACCGAGCATCAGAATGGGGAAGAAAGGGGATTTAAGTGACTTTGTATGTGGAATGGTTGTTGGTGGTCTGAGTATTTCAAAAACTGCTGATCTACTTACACACAACCATCTCTAGGGTTTACAGAGAATGGTCCGAAAAATAGAAAATATCCAGTGAGCGGCAGTTGTGTGGACGAAAATGCCTTGATGATGTCAGAGGTCAGAGGAGAATGGGCAGACTGGTTAGAGATGATAGAAAGGCAACAGTAACTCAAATAACCACTCGTTACAACCAAGGTATGCAGAATACCATCTCTGAACAACACAACACGTCGAACCCTGAAGCTGATGGGCTTCAGCAGCAGAAGATCACACCGGGTGCCGATGAGTCTCGATATCTGCTGCGACATTCAGATGGTAAGATCAGAATTTGGCGTAAAGAACATGAAAGCATGGATCCATCCTGCCTTGTCTCAACGGTTCAGGCTGGTGGTGGTTGTGTAATGGTGTGGGGGATATTTCTTGGCACACTTTGGACCCCTTAGTACCAATTGAGCATTGTTTAAACGCCAGCCTACCTGAGTATTATTGTTGACCATGTCCATCCCTTTATGACTACATTGTACCTATCTTCTGATGGCTACTTCCAGCAGGATAATGCACCATGTCACAAAGCTCAAATCATCTTAGACTGCTTTCTTGAACATGACAATGAGTTCACTTTACTCAAATGATCTCCAGTCACCAGATCTCAATCCAATAGAGCACCTTTGGGATGTGGTGGAACGGAGATTCACATCATGGATGTGCAGCCGACAAAACTACAGCAACTGCGTGATGCTATCATGTCAATATGGACCAAAATCTCTGAGGAATGTTTCCAACACCTTGTTGAATCTGTGCCACCAGACTGATATATTTTTTGATGAAAATTCAGTATCTCAGAAAATTATTTGTATGTGGAATGGTTGTTGGTGGTCTGAGTATTTCAAAACTGCTGATCTGCTTACACACAACCATCTCTAGGGTTTACAGAGAATGGTCCGAAAAAGAGAAAATATCCAGTGAGCGGCAGTTGTGTGGACGAAAATGCCTTGATGATGTCAGAGGTCAGAGGAGAATGGGCAGACTGGTTAGAGATGATAGAAAGGCAACAGTAACTCAAATAACCACTCGTTACAACCAAGGTATGCAGAATACCATCTCTGAACAACACAACACGTCAAACCCTGAAGCTGATGGGCTTCAGCAGCAGAAGACCACAACGGGAGCTGATGAGTCTCGATATCTGCTGCAACATTCAGATGGTAGGGTCAGAATATGGCGTAAAGAACATGAAAGCATGGCTCCATCCTGCCTTGTCTCAACGGTTCAGGCTGGTGGTGGTTGTGTAATGGTGTGGGGGGTATTTCTTGGCACACTTTGGACCCCTTAGTACCAATTGAGCATTGTTTAAACGCTACAGCCTACCTGAGTATTGTTGTTGACCATGTCCATCCCTTTATGACTACATTGTACCCATCTTCTGATGGCTACTTCCAGCAGGATAATGCACCATGTCTCAAAGCTCAAATCATCTCAGACTGCTTTCTTGAACATGACAATGAGTTCACTTTACTCAAATGATCTCCAGTCACTAGATCTCAATCCAATAGAGCACCTTTGGGATGTGGTGGCACGGGAGATTCGCATCATGGATGTGCAGCCGACAAAACTACAGCAACTGCGTGATGCTATCATGTCAATATGGACCAAAATCTCTGAGGAATGTTTCCAACACCTTGTTGAATCTGTGCCACGAAGAATTAAGGCAGTTCTGAAGGCAAAAGGGGGTCCAACCCGGTACTAGCAAGGTGTACCTAATAAAGTGGCCAGTGGATGTGTGTATACAGGTGCTGATCATATAATTAGAATATCATCAAAAAGTTGATTTATTTCACTAATTCCTTTCAAAAAGTGAAACTTGTATAATGTATACATTCATTCCACACAGACTGATATATTTCAAGTGTTTATTTATTTTCATTTTGATAATTATAACTGACAACTAATGAAAACCCCAAATTCAGTATCTCAGAAAATTTGAATATTGTGAAAAGGTTCAATATTGAAGACACCTGGTGCCACACTCTAATCAGCTAATTAACTCAAAACACCTGCAAAGGCCTTTAAATGGTCTCTCAGTCTAGTTCTGTAGGCTACACAATCATGGGGAAGACTGCTGACTTGGCGACCATTGACACCCAAGACACGAGCTCTGTGTCCAAGCACATTAATAGAGAGGCGAAGGAAGGAAAATATGTGGTAGAAAAAATTGTACAAGCAATAGGGATAACCGCACCCTGGAGAGGATTGTGAAACAAAACCCATTCAAAAATGTGGGGAGATTCACAGAGTGGACTGCAGCTGGAGTCAGTGCTTCAAGAACCACTACGCACAGGCGTATGCAAGACATGGGTTTCAGCTATTCCTTGTGTCAAGCCACCCTTGAACAACAGACAGCGTCAAGCGTCTCGCCTGGGCTAAAGACAAAAGGACTGGACTGCTGCTGATATTATATAACTTTTCTGTCCCAAAAATTATGTATCTCTGATAACAGACAAGTAAATTTTAAATATTAGCAGCAAAACTAATTTAGAAATCAGGGTCCTATGATGGTTTGGGGTGCCATGTCATCTGCTGGGGTTGGTCCACTGTGTTTCTGAGGTCCAAGGTCAACACAGCCGTATACCAGGACGTTTTAGAGCACTTCATGCTTCCTGTTGCTGACCAACTTTATAGAAATGCAGATTTCATTTCTAACAGGACTTGGCACCTGCACACAGTGCCAAAGTTACCAGTACCTGGTTTAAGGACCATGGTATCCCTGTTCTTAATTGGCCAGCAAACTCGCTGACCTTAACCCCATAGAAAATCTATGGGGTATTGTGAAGAGGAAGATGCGATATGCCAGACCCAACAATGCAGAAGAGCTGAAGGCCACTATCAGAGCAACCTGGGCTCATAACACCTGAGCAGTGCCACAGACTGATCGACTCCATGCCACGCCGCATTGCTGCAGTAATTCAGGCAAAGGAGCCCCAACTAAGTATTGAGTGCTGTACATGCTCATACTTTTCATGTTCATACTTTTCAGTTGGCCAAGATTTCTAAAATCCTTTCTTTGTATTGGTCTTAAGTAATATTCTAATTTTCTGAGATACTGAATTTGGGGTTTTCATTAGTTGTCAGTTATAATCATCAAAATTAAAAGAAATAAACACTTGAAATATATCAGTCTGTGTGGAATGAATGTATACATTATACAAGTTTCACTTTTTGAATGGAATTAGTGAAATAAATCAACTTTTTGATGATATTCTAATTATATGACCAGCACCTGTATATAATATTATTAGATCACTGTTTAATCTACTTTTTATTGGATAATATGTGCACGCAATGAGAAATTTGACTCTGAAATGCTTTTTTATAGAAGGGTGTTGTTTAACTAGATTATCCAGAGAGTAAAACATAACTGGTAAGAAATTGGCATTAATGTGTTCATTTAGAATGACAATTCTCAGCTGAGAACTAGAACTGTGAAACTGATGGTAGTGGCATCGCAGTGCCATCTAGTGGTGAAAGTGTTATTTCACACATATGTTCATTTTTGTTGAATTTAAATTCCCCGGTGTATATATTTCAGAATATATTATATTGAAGATCGTTAGAGATTCGGAGACACCTATATTATATTATATAACTTTTCTGTCCCAAAATATGAATCAATGACCGTTTTGGTATCAAAGCGATCCGTTTGCGAATAACAGACACATAAATTATCTAAATATTAGCAGCAAGACTAATTTAGATCGATTAGCAGCAGTCCATGTAGCCAAGCTATTGAAGCTACTCGTAAATTAGCATACGTCTCAAGTTTCTACGCCTCCCAGGGGGCAGTAAACTTGAGAGGGTGGTATTTACTGCTGCTCCAAACTTTACTGAAGTTCAGAAACTTTAGCACAGGCTGTGACAGTAGCCTACTACCGCATCTGATCCTCTCTGCTGATCTGAAGAGATGTCTGAGTTAGGCTCCATTGACAATCCGGTGAAGTTCAAAGATCAAGACTACGACGCCCTGCTGCAGAAGTGCCTCAAATCCGCGGCTCTGTTCTCTGACACGGTGTTTGCAGCGAGCCTGAGCTCCCTCGGTATTCCTGTGGATCCAGATCCGAAAAAGGCAGTGAAGTGGCTGCGACCAAAGGTAACTTCATTTATACATAAAAACCGTGGTTTGATGCCGTGATTTTACAGCTAATTTAATTGGTAACAATGTCATTTTCAAGGGGGGAATCAAGCCACTAAAATTAAAAACCTTATATGTTTATGGTGAAATCATTGTTACAACGTGCATTGTACTTCTCCATGACTTTTTGGCTATTCTTTTTATTATTTAATTACAGTTGAAGAATATCACTAAAACAAAAAGGCTGAAAAATGTGGGGCATTTCTCAAAATCAGTCAATAATTTAGATATGTTTTTCTTTTGTTTTAAAATATTCAGAAGATTTAAAGGACAGTTCACTCAAAAATGTAAATTCTGTCATAATTTACTCGCCCTCGTACCATTACAAACCCATATGAATTTATTTCGTCTGCTGAAGACAAAAGAAGATATTTTGAAGAATGTTGACAACTAAACAGTTTTGGTAAGTCAATGGGAACTGAAACGGTTTAGATATTCTGACAAATATGTTCTTTAGAGTTTCCCAGAAGAAAGAAATGCATACAGGTTTGAAATAACAAGAGGGCGAGTAAATTATGAAATAATTTTCATTTTCTTGGTGGTCTTTAAGACAGACTGAACCTGAAGCTGTATAGTTCTTGTCCTCATCAGCTCATCACATGTACTTGCAAATTGTTTTTGGCTCACGCCCATCTTTCTTCCCCACCTCTCCCCCTCTTCAGGAAATCACAAGTAATGCTGTCTTTGTTGAGGGCACCATGGGCACCACCGATATCTGCCAGGGCCAGCTGGGTGAGTGTACGCCCGTGTTAGCGTACGGTTGTTCATATTTTATGCCTGGATAATGGGATAACGCCTTACTGCACTTCTCAGAAACCAAATCACCCGAAAGCGCCCTCAAGGCATGAGCGCTATCAGTGAAATATCCGTCTTTGGCAATGCTCCCACTCTTCCTCTCCTTATCATGCAGATGCCCTCCCCCCATCTTCTTCCACCCAGATCTTCCTCATCATGCTTAATGTACTATCCCAATTCTGCTCCTGTAGCCTCGAGACACTGCGCTGATCTCAGAGCCTCCTGCAGAGTCTCTGCTGAGAGATGCAATACGGAGCCGCCGCAGGCCACTCACATCAAAAACATGACAAATGTTCTAGAGACAGGGAGGGATGAAAGAAGAGGGAAGAAGGAGGGAGCGAGAGGTCGGATTGGCATAATCTGTATACCCCTCCCTCACCCACCCCCCATTTCCACCCACCTAAAGAATAACAATTATTGTGCACAGCGGGTATTGTTTTATTGTTTTGCCTTACCCCTCCCGCTTCCTTTTTACATATGGTGTTGGTGGAAAATGTTTTCTTTGACGTTGAGTGTTGGCGAGATATTCAACGTTTACATATGCAGCTGTATTCTTTAGTTTAGTGTTTCTCAAACCTTTTTTTTTTTGTCTTGCGTACCCCCCAAAGACCCATGAGAAAGGGTCAAGTACCCCTTTATCAACACCAGACCAGAAATTTGTGCCTTTTTACCTCATATGAGCAAGGTATATTTTTAAAGTCAAATCATAATTCAATAAGAGTCAATGAAATGTGAAGCATCTTTGTAACAGAAATAAATGTATTATTATTCATTTTGATGTATGTGCCATAGCAAAACCTGTGCCTGTCAGAATCTAAATAAAAGGTGCAGTGTAGATACATACAATTTTGGAGATTCCTTGCATTGAAGCGGATACAGAAGAGTGTACGCTGCTTGCGTTCGGTGCATAATCTCCAAAATGGCGCTACAGTGACGAGGAGAGAGGTTAAAGATGCCATTTATACCAAAATGGAAATCAGAAATGACTTTTAAATGCTGCACCATCCTCTGAATCTGCACAAAGCACTTTCATTTTATTTAAATGGTTGTGTATTATATTTTGAAAGCTGCACCCTTCAGATGTCGTATTTGTTAGAAGCATATGTCAAAAGTGGAGCACATAACAAAGAAAGACTTTGAAACAAGACCAAAAAACAAGGAAGACTGAAACGTGCACACTCACAAACAAACATGTTCTTGTCCACAGAGACCTTCCATCTCAAGTTTTTAAACATTAAAACGCATTCTATACGACTGGCTGCCTAAGATGTTTTTGCATTCCATACTGCTGCTTTTCCATTTTTTTTTTTTTTGTAAACATGCAAATGGACACATTTGACCATTGCATTCCCATCTTTTGCAGAGTCAGAACTTTACGACTGGCCTAATGCAGACTTGTTACATCATACCAATATTCTTGTGCTTTGTTCACGTAAAGCATAAAAACAGTTTATTTACTGGTAATGCCACAACTTCTCATTTTGGCAAAACTGTCAAAACTGATTTACCACTATTTCTCAAAAGGTCCTGTCCACACATGATCTTTAACCGGTAATTTATCGTAAATTTTCTGGAAAAGGCTGACTCCCTTTTTGTATCCCCTAAGAATACAATGCAATTTAAGGGGTATCCCTAGATACTTGAGTGGAAATACCCAACAATATCCTTGTCATGGCAACATCTGGCTATCATTTATTGCGAAATCCAACATTTATGACTTTCCAGAGTTTTCTTGTCTTGGTAAAACACGCATGCAAAGAACTGTGAGCCTCTTGCATCAAAGCAGGCAGATCTTTGCTTAAATCAGTGTGAATTTGCCATTCAGGATTTGGATGGCATCTCTAAATAATATATGAACATCACAACGCATCACTAGAATAACAAACGCATGTAAATAATCTCATTTGAATGGAAATCTACCCAATAATGCCTTATTCTTAGCACTTCAAGCAGAAATTTTAATTATTTGTTTTCAAGTGGCTTTCCACATCAACATATCCAGCCCGTTTTCTTGCGTTCTAAAGATTAATTGGACATACTCCATTGTAAAGCTCTGTTTGGTGTCATTCCTATGGGAGCTGCCGTGTTAAGTATGTTTTTTACGAAGTGTTGTCACGCCGAATCCATTTCTGTTTCCCCCACACGGGGCAAACGAACAGCTGTTACCTGTTACAGAGGAATGTCACTGTGCGGGAGACAGACCCCATGTCTCCTGCTTCTTCAAAGCCTGAATTTCCACTTTGTGTTTGAGGCTGTGGTCATATGTCATAAATATTGATGTGATGTGTAACACAGCCTGTCACTGTCTTGCTACAGGTAACTGCTGGCTGTTGGCGGCCCTGTCCTGTCTCACCATGCACCCGACTCTGTTTGTGAAAGTGGTTCCATCTGGACAAAGCCTGAGCGAATCCTACGCTGGCATCTTTCGTTTTAGGGTAAGGAGGAACAGGAAACCTAGATTAAAACAACAATTATGAGACAATTTATGAGGTTATTCTTTAGAAGTAATACAATACATCATGTTTTTATCCACAATTGCTATTTAATTATGATATTAGTAAATAAAAGATGCATTGGGAAAGAATAAAATAACTTTATATAAAGGGGTATATTTTTATAGTACAATTTGGGGGTGAATCCTTCCAGAATTGATATCTTCTATGTAATTATGCGTCTGGATTTACCTCTAGCTGGAGATGTAGTACGTCGAAGGGAATGGTAATTAGAATCAGTCTTCTTTGACCTTACCATTCCTAACAGCTGAGGCTTTTTCCAGAAACAGCTCCCGTCATCTTCCTTTTGTCCCGATGACATGTACATCTGCATGCCCCTCCCCCTTTAAACACGCACCACATTGGCACGAATTATCATACTGTAATTCAGATGTCTGTTTTTCATTCACAGAAAAGGAACATTGCGTTTCTGTTTGTTCCCATGTTGTATATTTTTTGCAGACCCCTTCAAAATCCGCTTTTACCCTCTAGCTACTATTCACTTGGTCCACTAATGATCTGATTAGAACCATGCTGGTCGATTAAATCCAAAATTTGGAATAACCACACCTCTTAAAATTATCCGAACTCTCATATATCAGCGCTTGCCTGTATAGTTTCCACAATTACCGATAAGAAAAAAACAGATTAGGGCAAAATAGTATTTATTTTGTCCACCCCTGAGGAATCCTGTTGGCCTTGTGATTTAGCAGGAACCATTAGAGAGAGAGACATGCTTAAAAAAGAAAGCTGTGCTGATAGTGGTAGCCTGAAAAAAAGAGGCCCACTGTGAGGCTCAAGGCAACATGAAAGAAGTGAAGGTGGGAGGAGCTTGTTCATCCAATCCTGTCAATCACATCACAAGTATATACAGAGTGCAAATTACAGGGGGAATCTCACCAAGTGTTTTGTCTTTAATGTCTTTAAGATAGGGGCTAGTGGTGACAAAAGACAAATTGTGCTCATAAAATTACTGGCAGATATTACTGAATGAACTATCCTTTTAAATAAATTATATCCCCTTCTTTTCCATTAAATACAGCAGCAGAGAGTGGGGTAAGATGTGCCATGTTCACCCAAAAATTATTTAATGTAATGTTCCCTCATGTTGTTCCAATCCTATATGACTTATGACTATTTTGCAAAAGAGAAAATAAAATATTTGAATAAATGTTGGAAAACAAACAGTTCTGGTTTCCACTGACCAAATTAGTTTTTGTGTGTGAACATGAAGACAGAGAGAAAGAAAGAAAGAAAGAAAGAAAGAAAGAAAGAAAGAAAGAAAGAAAGAAAGAGAAAGAAAAATGTACATAATTATATTGTTGAAAAAAGAGAGAATATTAATGCACAATCCTATCACAAATTGTAATTTTTGCAATATTTACACATGAAAACAGTACAAATTTAGTTTTTTTTAAGTTAAAAAAATCTCAATATACATATTATTTGCAACAGAAACAGCATGAATATGTTTAATATATAATCATATATACATTTATTGTATTTTTTTTTTTGTGCATTTGGGTGGAGTGCAGCCCTGTTTATTTACCATATTTTACTCAAAGTGTGTCTAATATTTTACATCTCTGATTCTGTTTTAGGGAAAATGCTTAATTTAATAATTCTTTAGGCAAAAGTTATGTTTTTATAAGATTTTTTAGATTTAATAAAAACAAGGAGTTAGATAAGTTTACTGACAAATTTCAAACTACCATATAGAAAATAAAACAAAATGAAAACGAAACCAGACACAAAACAAAAACAATCAAAACAAATCAGCCTTTTAGCTGTTCACTTTCTCATATGCATCTCCAGCTGACATCTCTCAACAACTGGCTGTTGTATATAATGAGCCCTTTCTAAATATGTGGTGTATGATTAATAAAGCACACATTTTACTCCCCTACTCCTCAGGGTTTATTTTTCTGAAGCACAAAGTGACGACTGAACCACTGCGAGTGTAATTATTACTGCAATGCTATTTGTTTCAGAGAGTTCACATTGACAAAGCATGCAATAAAACAAGCCACTACAGCTCTCGTGGCTTATGTGCTGCGGTGTGCGTGGTTGTAAACCTGTGAGATAACAGCACAGTTAATTAAACAATCAAAACATATTAGCACTGAAGAGCTCTTATGAAAGGTTGCTCGGCGTTATGTAATTTTTATGGCGTTCTCATCATATAATTAGCTTCTGCCTGCCATTCAGAGGCTAAACAGTTATGCACAACATGACTTGACCTGATCCAGGAGGGTTGACCTGATCCCAGGAGAGGACAGGAAAGAAAGGAGACATGTCAAAATCTGAGTGACTGAGAAATGAGAAGACGATTCCTGAAGTGTGTAGACTTGTTACTGTAGCCCAAGGACATGGACACAGACACATGGACATGCACATGGTGCTACCTGCAGGCCAGCAGGTCCATACCTGCCTGTCTAACATCACATCAAGTCTTTCAACTTCACATTTAAGGGGTCATTCATACAACGTTTATTGCTTGAATAATATATATATATAAAGAGTTTTACACCAAAACAGTCAGCATTTAGTTCCCATGACTGGTCCTGCAGATTTGCATTATATAATATTAAGAAGATCAGGCCCTTTCTCTCGGAACATGCAACACAACTCCTTGTTCAGGCTCTTGTTCTGTCCAGACTTGACTATTGCAATGCTCTCTTGGCAGGTCTTCCAGTCAGTTCCATCAAACCTCTACAATTAATCCAAATCGCTGCTGCAAGATTAATCTTTAAAGAGCCAAAAAGAATGCACGTCACACCTCTGTTCATCAATTTGCACTGGCTACCAATCGCATTAAATTCAAGGCATTAATGTTTGCCTACAGAACCACCTCTGACTCTGCACCCCTTTACCTAAATTCATTACTTCAGACTTATATGCCCTCTAGAAGCTTGCGTTCTGCAAGTGAACGACGCATTACTGTACCGTCCCAAAATCACTTTCACTGACTTTTTCTTTAACTGTTCCCATCTGGTGGAATGACCTGCCTAACTCAATCCGAGCATCTGAATCCTTACCCATCTTCAAGAAACGGCTAAAAACACATCTCTTCCATCTTTATTTGACCCTCTAACTCTAGCACTCTCTATTCTAACTTTATTTTATCTAATCTGTCTTCTTTTTATAAAAAAAACACAACCATTTGACCCTCTATCAATGGAATATTTATTCTCTAACTGCTAGCTTTCTAAGTTGAATCCTTTGGACAAAAGCGTCTGCTAAATGACAAAATAAATAAATATATTTAAATGATAAAAAAGACTATTTAAAAAAATATTTCAATTTTTTCCCTTTTTGTTTGTTTAATTTTTTTCACATATTTTCATACAATGTACATTGATCCCTTTAAAACAGAGGAAGTGTACTGCTCAAAATATTGCAAAACCATGACAGATACAGAACAGTAAACAGCCCACTTCTTTGGGTACATCAGCAACCAAATATGCTTGTATAGAGCAAAGGTAACCCTGTTCTCTTCTCTCTCTCTCTCTCTCTCTCTCTCTCTCTCTCTCTCTCTGTGTGTGTGTGTGGTGCAGTTCTGGCAGTATGGTGAGTGGGTGGAGGTGGTAGTGGATGACAGACTGCCAGTGAGAGAGGGCCGTCTGCTTTTCAGCTACTCTCGCACCACCAACGAGTTCTGGAGCGCCCTGGTGGAGAAAGCTTATGCCAAGTCAGTTCCAGCATATGTGTCCTTGAGGGGGGCGTGTGACTGTTCATTAGTGACACCGCTCACGTGAAGGCCATTGTTCCAATTATTTGGAAATTTACCCTCCAATTATCACATTGAAGGCCAATTATTAATATTTGTGTATGTGTCTGTCTGTTCTTAAAGGCTGATTGGTTCTTATGGCAGTCTGAAAGGAGGAATTATCTCGGAAGGAATGGAGGATTTTACAGGGGCATTGCCTACTCCCTTCCCACGTCTTCTCGGCCCCCACGGATGCTCTGGAGGGCCATCACTGCTGCCCTGGCTAGGAGCAGCCTGCTCAGCTGCTTCATACATGTATGGACACATATTCACACAGATACACATAAACACGAACGCTACCGTTTAAATGTTTGGGGTCAGTAAGATTTTCTCTCTTTTTTAAGAATTTAACGGGATGTTCTGTCATTAAACTCTAGATAGTGCAGGCTGATGGGTCCCTAATGCAAACTGATGATATTCACAGCGTTAAACTACTCGGCACAAGCTGATTGGTTCATGTTGCATTCGCAGCCAATGAGTTTCCTGCTTTTCTTTAAATCACTGGTTGGCATTCACTTGAGCAGTTTTCCTCTGAAAGCCTCCACCTCCCCAGCTCCACTTGTATAGATCTGCTACGGGTTATTATATACGCTAGTTAAATAAACAATTTAATGCAAGGATGCATTAAATTAATTAAAACTGACATTACAGATATTTCTAATAAGATTTCTATTTCATATAAATGCTATTTTTTTACTTTCTATTCACCACTGTTTCCACAAAAATGTTAGGCAACTTTTTTTAAACATTGCATATCAGCATATTATAATAGTTTCTGAAGTGTCATGTGACACTGAAGACTAGAGAAATGGTTAGAAACGTAGGAATAAATTAAATTATGGAATAAATAATACTGTCAATTTTATTATAAGATAAATTTGTTATGTTAAATTGTAGTAATATTGCACAATATTGTTGTTTCTGCTTTTTTGATCAAACAAATGTGCCCTTGGTGAACATAAAAGACATATACAATATTAAATATACATTGTATACATAATAAACACGCATGTCTTGTATTGCATGTTTTGTGCGCAGGCTACGAGTGTAAAGGAGATTGGCACTGTGACTCCAGAGGGTCTTATCAAAGGTCATGCATATGCCATCACTGATACAGATAAGGTATGAATATAATACACACATACACATGATTTCAAAAACATGAACACTGGAAGAAGGGGGGGGGGTTAATTTATGCATACTTACATGCAACTAATCCTAAACTAAAACCCGGGAGTAAGTAGTACATGTTCTTAATTAATATTACTCAGTACTTAAATATGTAATTACACTTAATAACTACACAACACGATAAATGCACTTAATAAATGTATAATTACACTTACAGGAATATAAAATGAGAGATTGTTTTCCTTAGATTTAAAGGCTAAGAGCTTTTGGCAAACATCTCTGTGTGTTAGTACCAGTGTTGGGTAAGTTACTTTCAAAAAGTAATTAATTACAGTTACTAATTACTTCATCAATATTGTATTTAAATGACTTTAATAATTACTCTGTCTAAAAAGAGACTTAGTTACTCAACAAGTAACTAATTATTCAAATCGCTAATTTGGCTACATCTTAAAATCCATATAAACCTTAATAGAAATTTGAGTCAAACATAGAATAGTTAAAACAACTGTAATACTTTTTTATTAAAAAAATGTAACTATTTGTTAACAAATAGAGATACTCTGCAAAATATCTGAATAACAAAAAAGCTTAAATATTAAATACTAAAAATATGTTCTGGAAGAGCACAACTAGTAAAATCTGTACAGGTTTATGTAAAAATAACGAAATAAAGTGAAATAACAAAAATTAACTGAATAAAGTCATGTCAGATCGCGCTGTTATTATGAAGTAAATTCCTCCATAGTAGGACTTCTTTCAAAAATGATGAAAATTAGATGAATCGTGATTTGTTTTTTTTTTTGTATCTAGGTATGGGCGATTGCGTGCAGGTGACTGCATATAATGAGCTCAGATAAGAGAAAGACTGTACCTCAGTTTAATATGGATTACATAATCAGCAATAATCATTTTCGATTTGAATTCATTCATTTAAAAGTAGAAACTTCAGGCTTTCAGATACGGAAATACTGTACCTCGCTTTAGTTTTTATAAGATTACTTAATCAGAAATATTCTGTTTTTATTTCGAAGTAGACACTTCAAGCTTTTGTAGATTCTATTGATTTTAGTCTTCTGTATCTGAGTATTTAAGGTTTTTCTGTGAATCAGGGAAATCTGAAAGTGAACGAGTCGGCGCGCGGAGGGTTAAAGCCGCTGCATTCAATTTTATCTTTAGACGGTAAATTTAGATTTCAAATTCAATATTGATTTTAGAACTGTTGAAATGATTTACTGTATGTAACGCAAGTACTTTATAAGTAACTGTAATTCAATTACCTACAAAAACGCGTTACACCCAACACTGGTTAGTACCCTTAAGAGCCTAAAAGAAACCCCATAGGTTCTCACATGCTCTGTTTGTGTGTGTCTAGGTCCAGAGGGCGTCTGAAGAGGTCTTTCTGCTGAGGCTGCGTAACCCCTGGGGGTTTGTTGAGTACTGTGGACCCTGGAGTGACAAGTGAGAAAGACCTCAGCAGCTCACTTCTTACCAGAGCTGCATCTCAGGGCTGCTAAAGCCCAAATTTATGTTTGTGTGTGTGGTGTAAAGACTGGGACATTGTAGATAATGCTCAGAAGGCTAGACTTGAGTTGGTGAAAGCTGAAGATGGAGAATTCTGGTAGGTACAAAATTCTTCCAGACACATTTCCATAACTCACACACAATCAGAATTTTATCTTGGGACATGCACCGTAACTTAATAATTGTAGATATTTTCAACATTTTATGTCAGACAAATAGTGAAAGTGGTTTTGCGGCATGCTAAAAATAGAAACAAGCTGCTCATCAACTGGTGATTCCAGTGTAGACGGCACCATTGATTTTATCACGGGAGTGATCTCACACACACACACACACACACACACACACACACACACACACACAGACACACACTTCTCTATCATTATGTCTAGCTATTGTTGAGCACATGCCAAACAGGTATCCATTAAAAGCCAAAAATTATATAACACTGCTAACACTACTAGTAATAATAACTGCCACTGCAGTCAGCACATCCTTTAATAGGCCATTTAGTTAAAGTGATAGTTAACCCAAAAATTTAAATTCTGTCATCGTTTAGTTGTTCCAAACCTGTATAACTATGCCTTTTTTCCCCTGTTGAACTCATAAAAGATGTTTTGAAGAATGTGACCAAACAGTTGACTGTAACCACTGATTTCCATTGTGCCCAAGTCAATGGCTACCATCAACTGTTTGGTTACCAATATTCTCCAAAATATCATATTTTGTGCTCAAGAGAGAAAGAAGCTCCTACAGGTTTGGAACAGCTTGAGAATGAGTAAATGGTGACAATATTTTCATTTTGGGGTGAACTATCCTTTTAATCTGCCTGTGTCTGGACTTCATGAGCATTGTTGTTTTTTAGGATTGGAATAGAAGACTTTTGTCGGCTGTTTAATACAGTGGAAATGTGCAGTGTGAATCCGGACTCTATGTCAGGGGAGGCGAGCGATGACACGGCCAGCCCGTCCTGGACATTGAGCTCACATCAAGGCACCTGGGTCCCAATGTGTTCTGCAGGGGGCAGCCGGCGATACCCCAGTAATTGCATGTTTGTTATCAAATCTGTCTGGTTTAGATATAACACTGGTTTATATATAATATAATATGGCCACATTTATTTTAGGGTCCATTAACTAAAAAGTAACTATGACTTTTGCCTCAGTAAACTCCTAAATACTGCTTATTAATAGTTAATAAGGTAGTTGTTAAGTTTAGATATCGGGTAGGATTAAGGCTGTATAACATTTTCATGCAGAATAAGGTAATTATCTGTGCTTTATAAGTACTAATAAACAGCATTATGCTAGTAATGTGCATGCTAATAAGCAACTAGTTAATAGTGAGAATTGGTCCCTGTACTAAAGTGCTACCTATAATATAATTAATATACAGTTCAAACGTTTGGGATCTGTAAGATATTTTTCAGCAACATTCAGTACATTTATGACTTTTTCCTCAAAAAATATTAAGCAGCACAACTGTTTCAACTAGAAAATATAATGCAGTAATTATAAAGTACAAGTATGGTTATTTTTCAGCATTGTTTATTTGCTCAAAAAATATGTTTACAATGTAACTACTTCCTCTGCTTCCTTAAAATGCGTCCTCGACACTTATTCCTCTTCTTCAAACCTTAGAATCGTTTTGGAAAAATCCTCAGTTCCAGATGGTTCTGACTGAGAAAGATGTGGATGACTATGATTATGGAGAGGATGAAGAAGGGGAGGAAGGAGATGGAGAAGACGATGAAGTAGGTGTTGCCGTGGCTCCTGTGAGCAAGACTGAGAAACAGGGAGAGAAAAAGAAGAAGTGCACGGTACTGGTGGAGCTTCTCCAGAAATACCGCAGACAAAAAGATAAAGTCAACTTTCTCTACATCGCATTTCACATCTACAAGGTGAGAGATTGTTACATATTATATACATCTGAGTGGTGCAGTTTAATCCAGGCTTAAAATATGTCTCATACTATGAGTTTCATAGTAATGTATGTTCATACTTTATGATGCAGAGCCATTAAATTAATCATTTCTGGTGTATAGAGATGCATATGACAATTCTATAATTAATATTTTAATTAATGAATAATTAAAATAATAATAAAAATGAGACTGAAGACTGGAGTAATGTCTGCTGAAAATTCTGTTTACCATCATATGATTAAGTTATCATTTTAAATATATTGAAATAGAAAACAGCATCATATGCAATTATATTGTAATAATACTTCACAATATTACTGTTTTTACTCTATGAAACATGATAATGTATGATTGATTAAATAAATGCAGCCTTTCTGTTGACTTTTTTTTTATTCTATACACTGTACAGTGTGTGTGTGTGTGTGTGTGTGTGTGTGTGTGTGTGTGTGTGTGTGTGTGTGTGTGTGTGTGTGTGTGTGTGTGTGTGTGAATACCATATAGACACATACAAATACTGTTTCATATCAAAAACATATCACATATGTTGGGTTTTGTGTGAAGGCTAATAATACAAATATTCTAATAATAAAATCCAAATTATTTCATAATAGTAAACATTATACATTTTAATGTGGGAGGGAGAAAGAAACATTTAGCTCAATGTTTATCTTAGTAACTTTTTTTTTTTTTTGCATATTTAAAATGTGAGTTTTTCCATTGCAAATTTTTTCTCTCTTGTCTTACATCTTCATTCTGTTTTTCAGGTTCCCCCTGAGGTGAGTAAATGAATGAATATCAGCTCGCAGCATTCAAATACAGTCTATTGAAATACAAACAAATGGACACACTTTCACATCCTCTCTATGTTTAGCTGCAGGACAAACCAGGATCTCTGGATCAGCAATTCTTCTCCAACAACCGTCCAGTTGCTCGCTCTGGAAAGTACCGTAGCATTAGGAGCGTGTGGAGGAAGGTGCACCTAGAGCCTGGCAGTTATGTCATCCTAGCCTCCACCTACAGGCCCAACCAGCAGGGGGAGTTCTTCCTCCGTGTTTACACCAAAACCGGCAACATACAAGGGTGCAAAGAATGAAAAACATCTCATTTCTATCAGTTCTCTGTTGTGATTGTAGCATAGTGCTGTTTGCAGTATGTCTGTCTAGTGGTTAACCATAAAAAAGTTTCAAATCTGCTTCACAGGTTCCAGGATTTCCCTTGCACCAACAACTACTCTGTGGTAAGACATCTAACTGACTGAAAAGAGAGAGAAAAACAACAGACTGTGTGTGTGTGTGTGTGTGTGTGTGTGTGTGTGTGTGTGTGTGTGTGTGTGTGTGTGTGTGTGTGTGTGTGTGTGTGTGTGTGTGTGTGTGTGTGTGTGTGTGTGTGTGTGTGTTGCTCTCTGTATGTACATGTGTGTTTGTCATTCCACAGATGGTAATGTCAAAGCCAGTCTTACCTGAGGATCAGTTTAGGGTGCAGAAGTGGTTTGATGAAAAGGCTGGATCAGTAAGTCACTTTCTAGAGTGGAAAAGATTTGCGGGCTTCTGCTGAATTATAGAAAAAAGAAAACATCTCTAAATATGTCTTTATGTTTTTCACTTTCCAGGATGAAAGAGTGAATGCTGTGCAGTTTATGAACCTGGTGAATTCAGGTCTGGATGTACACATTTAGCACAAGCTGTCACCACAGTGATTGTACACAATATTTAAGCAAACATACTTAAGGTACCACAAATGGCCACAGGGTGGAAGTATTATGTAGCTTCACTTACAATAAAGTTAAACCAGTGATGAATTCCAGCAGCGTTGATACACATTCATCTACTTGTATGCATGTAGAAGAAAAACATAAAATCAAAAGTAAATAAATACTAGCACTGTATAAATACATGGTTATATAATACAATGATTTACACTCACAAACATTAACATCCAAGTCAGTGGCCTAAATTTGATATTACACGGAATGGGTCACCGTGTAATAATAAATGACCCACTAATACATTTGTTTCATACTAAGTATAGTTCAAATCTATTACATTATTTACTGAAATATCACTCAAGACTTACTGATTATAATTAAACTATTTGGTGTACTACTTGTGCACAATGCACATTTCTTAATATTAAGCCTAAAATGCGTTTTAATGCCACTATTGATGAGGATTGTATGATCTTTGAATTATATCAGTCTTTAAATGCAAGCTATTACCTGAAATACACAGTGCATTCAGAAAGTATATCATTTTTTTCCATTTTGTTATGTTGCAGCCTACAGTTGTTGTTTTTTAAACTCATTAATCTACACTCTGTACCTCATAATAACAAAGTGAAAATAAAAATAAAAACCTGAAATATCACCTTTACATAAGTATTCAACAACACTGCAACAACACTGGAAATTTAGCTCAAGTGCCTCCCATTTCTCTCGATCATTGCTGAGATGTTTCTACACCTTGATTGGAGTCCACCTGTGGTCAATTAAATTGATTGGACATGATTTGGAAAGCCACACACCTCTCTATAAAAGGCCTCACAACTGACCATGCATATTAAGAGCGAAAACCAAGCCATGAAGTCAAAGGAACTGCCTGCAGAGCTCAGAGACAGGATTGTATCGAGGCACAGATCAAAACATTTCTGCTGCACTGAAGGTTCCCAAGAGCACAGTGGCTTCCATAATTCTCAAATGGAAGAAGTTTGGCACAACCAGGACTCTTCCAAGAGCTGGTCGCCCAGCCAAATTGGGCAATCGATGCAGAAGGGCCTTGTTTAGACTGGTGACCAAGAACCTGATGGTCACTTTAGTGATCATATTTGCAGATGGGAGAAACCTACAGAAGGACAACCATCACTGCGACACTCCACCGATCTGGGCTTTATGGCGGTGTGGCCCATCTAAATCCTCTCCTCAGTGAAGATGCATGAAAACACACTTGGAATTTGCAAAACAGCACCTAAAGGACCCTTAGACTCTGAGAAACAAGATTCTCTGGTCTGATGAACCTCAATTCTAAGCATAATGTTAGAAGGAAACCAGCTTTGCTCATCACCTGCAGAGACTACTTTCCCAAAAGTAAAGTGTGTTGGAAGCAGCCTCATGCTGTGGGGGGTGTTTTTCAGCGGCAGGGACTGGGAGACTTGTCAAGGTTGAAGGAAAGCTGAATGGAGCAAAAGTACAGAGTTATCCTCAATTAAACCTGTTCCACAGTGCTCAGGACCGCATACTGGGCTGAAGGTTCACCTTCCAACAGGACAATGACCTTAAGCTCACAGCCAAGGCAACACAGGAGTGGCTTAGGATAACTCTGTGAATGTCCTAGTGGCCCAGCCAGAGCCCTGACTTGAACCCTATCGAACATCTCTGGAGAGACCCAAAAATATCTGTCCACTGGTGGTCCCATCCAACCTGACTGAGCTTGAGAGGATTTGCGAAGAAGAATGGCAGAAAATCCCTCAATCCAGGTGTGCAAAGCTTGTTGCGTCATCCCGAAAAAGACAGAAGGCTGTAATTGCTGCCAAAGGTGCTTCAACTAAGTACTGAGTAAAGGTTGTGAATACTTATGTAAATGTGATATTTCAGGTTTTCATAAATTGTACAGATGTTTTTAAAATTCTGTTTTCACTTGTTATGAGGCAGATCAATAAGATTTAAAAAATGTATTTAAACAAATGTAGTATCAAGCTGCAACATAAAATTGAAGGGGGTCTGAATACTTTCTGAATGCACTGTACTTGCAATAGTTCCACTTTATCATAATCAAATATACTTAAATGTATCTTTAGTTGGACTTCAGCACTACTTCCACACAATTAAAGGGCATTAAGTACAACATTTTATTTTTAAATATACCAGTTTAATATACCAAAAGTACAATTGCAGGGTATTTATATTAAGTACATAAATCTGTAAATGTATTTGTAGTATACTTAGCATGAAATAAATGTATTTCAAACACATTATAGTATATTTATTTTTCATTAGGGAGGTTTCACTTGTTTGTATTTAATTGTGTTTTAGTGTTGGAAAAAGACTATGAACTTCCACTGGAGACCTGCAGACAGCTCATCTTTGGGCAAGACGTATCCTTCTTTCACGTAGCGATCTTTTTAAGAAATTAATATTTTTATTCAGCAAGGATGCATTAAATTGATCAAAAGTGACAGTAAAGACTGTTAAATTGTATTAAAAAAAACTCAAATGCATGATGTTCTAACTTTTCAATTTAACAAATAATTCCGAAAAAGATGTTTCACAGTTTCCACAAGATATTAAGCAGCACAACTGTTTTCAACAGTATTTATAAAAAAGTTTCCTGAGCAGCAAATCAGCATATATAAAAGATTTCGAAAAGATCATGTGACACTGAAAAATTTTGTAATTGCCATCACTGGAATAAATGACATTTTAACATATATTAAAGATACAACACAGTTATTTTAAATTGTAATATTACATCACGTTTTTACTGTGTTTTTTTTATCAAATAAATGCAGCCTTGATGAAACATTTAAACAGCAGCATACTGTTTTACTTAAAAAAATAAATACATGTATATTTTTCTTCCATTGTTGGTTGATTTTCTTAACGCTTGTGTGTAGACTGGTGGCAGAGGCCGTCTGAACAGAGCTCAAGCAGAGAAGCTGCTCACCTCCCTACGCAATCTGCAGGTATCTTAGTTCTCATGCGTGAAAAGGTCACTCTCAGCTTTGGCACAGTGTTAGAAAGAGCAGTGAGGACACTGAGCTGTGACAATTATCAGGTTGTGTTAGGTTACATGGAGCTCGTCTTGCACAGACCAAAAGACCTTGAAATGTTGTTGCTGTTGTTGTTTATCCTGTTTATGAACTCAGTTGCCTTAGTGCTCTGTGCCAGTGTCGTATCGGAGCTAAATCCTAAACACTGGCTTCCTTTCAAAAAAACATGGAGAAATTACAATTTAAGATGCTTTTTCTCCGCAGTCTATCTTTTTTCAGTTTGATGAGGATTCATCAGGAACTATGAGTCCGTTTGAACTCACTTTGGCTCTGAATGCTGCAGGTGATCACATATGTACACAAACACCACACCCTGTGTTAATATACAAAGGGAAAGGTACAGTCTCTACACTCACGTTTGTTCCTTCTCCTTCTGTCTGTTTCTGCCCTCAGGTGTGGACTGTGACAATATTGTGGTACAGTTGTTGTGGGAGAGGTTTGGCGCTGGTGAACAATACCTGCCTTTCTATGGCTTTGTGTCTTGTGTTGCCAGACTGCAGGTGCTCTTTGGTAAGTCCATGACCGGAGACTTCTTCCTATCCATTTTGCAACACTATCCTTATTTTGCAACGCAGAAGTAAGCAATGTGCAAGACTTCTAAATCATTAGCCACTATAGGTACTAAACAACTAGAAGAATAAAGCATCTAAACTTCCATTCTTCATCAACAGATGAAAAAACACAGATCTTATAGATCTTTTCCTTATTGAGCATCAGGACTAATTTGTTTCTGGAATGATTCCTAATTTGAAATGCAGAATACCCTATTGTTCGGAGGATTGGGGGGTCATTTTTGTTTAATAAAGAAAGAAGGCTTTTGTTCAGCAGGGATGCATTAAACTGATCAAAATTGAGAGTGAAGAAATTCATAAAGATTTACATTTCAAATAATTGCTGTTCTTTTGAACTTTCTATACTCCAAAGAAATCTGTATCGTTTCCACAAAATATTTAGCAGCACAATTGTTTTTAGCATTTATAATGAGAAGAAGAAATAATAATGAGAATAATTGTTTCTTGAGCACCAAATGAGCATATTAGAATGATTTCTGAAGGATCATGTGACACTGAAGACTGCAGCAATGGCTGCTGAAAATTCAACATTGCCGTCATTGGTAGAAATTACATTTTAAAATATATTCAAATAGAAAACAGTTCTTTTAAATTGCAATAATATTTCACAATATTACTGTTTTACTGCATTTCAATGGCCTTGGTGAGCATAAGAGGCTTCTTTTAAAAACATTAAAACAACTTACCAACCCTTAACTTTTGAAGGAAGTGTCTATTTATAATATACACTGACCAAAATTATAAACGCAACACTTTTGTTTTTGCCCCCATTTTTCATGAGCTGAACTCAAAGATCTAAGACTTTTTCTATGAAAACAAAAGACCTATTTCTCTCAAATATTGTTCACAAATCTGTCTAAATCTGTGTTAGTGAGAACTTCTCCTTTGCCAAGATAATCAGTGCATATATATATATATATATATATATATATATATATATACACTCTGTGGTCACTTTATTAGGTTCAGTTGCTTAAAAGGATGGTTTACCCAAAAATGAAAATTCTGTTATTAATTCTTTAATGATGTACTGACTACCTTTCTGAGCCGTGAATATGGTTGTTCCATTGCATTCAGAAAGCTCTTGGATTTAAGCAAAAATGGCTCAATTTGTGTTCTGAAGATGAACGAAGGTACAGGTTTGGATCGACACGAGGGTGATTAATAATGACAGAATTGTAATTTATGGGTGAACTATCACATTAATCTCAAACAGCCAAACATGTGCAGCAATCCAATGCATAAAAGCATTTACACATTTAAATAACAATCAGCTGTCCTTCAAACCAATCGGAATGAGGAAGAAACACAATCTAAGTGACTTTGACCATAAATGATTGTTAGTGCGAGACAGAATGGTTTTAATTTCTCTGTATTTGCTGATCTTCTGGGATTTTTTTGTGCACTACAGTCTGTAAAATCTGCAGAGAATGGTGTTAGAAGCACAAAAACATCCAGTGAGTGGCAGTGCTGTGGACAAAAATGCCTTGTTATTCAGAGAGGTCAGAGGGGAATGACCGGACAGGTTCAAATGGATAGGAAGGTGACAGTAACTGAAATAACCAGGCGTTACAGCGACGCTGTGCAGAAGAGCTCCTCTAAACACACAGCATGTCAGATGTGGCAGTGGATGTGCTACAGCTGCAGCAGACCACGGGTTCCACTCCTGTCAGCCAAAGATAGGACACTGAGGCTACAGTGGGAATAAACTCGCCAAAGCTTGTCAGTTGAAGACTGGAAAAACACAGCTTAGTCTAAAGAGACCATTCCTTCTGTGTCATGCAGATGAAGGGGTCAGAGTTTCTCGCAGACAGTGTGAATCCATGGATCCATCCTGCCATCAAGTGCCATCTTATGATAAATTAGGCTGTTGTGAGGAAAAAAACACACAGAATTTAAAATTTAAAAAGTATAGTTTACCCAAAAATGAAAGTTTGCTGAAAATTTACTCACCTCCTTGCCATCCAAGATGTAGATGAGTTTGGTTCTTTATTGGAACAGATTTGGAGAAATTTAGCATTGCATCACTTGCTCACCAGTGGATCCCTTTGCAGTGATTGGGTGCCGTCAGAATGAGAGTCCAAACAGCTGATAAAAACATCACAATAATCCACAAGTAATCCACACAGTTCCAGTGCATCAATGAATGTTTTATCAAGTGAATAGCTTGATGTTTTTGTAATATACAAAACCATTAAGATGTTTTTGACTTCAAAAACCATTGCTTCCTGATAAAATATGAGACCACATCTATAATATTGTTTTCTCCAGTAAAAGAAAGTTAGTCTGAATAAGGGAAGAAAAATGCACAGATCAAGCACAGTTTCTTGTGAAAATGGTCCAAAACTGTTTTAAACACACACACACACACATATATAGGTAGATATGGTTACTGGAATAACACTGGAGAAAGTGTTATTATGGATTTTGGTCATAATTAAGCGATGGTTTGAAGTTAAAATGACCTGATGAATTTGTCTCTTAGGAAAAACACCTTTTCGCATTAATTGATCAACTTGAGTCGTGTGGATTCCTTGTGGATTGTGGTGATACTTTTATCAGCTGTTTGGACTGTGATGTAATGCTAAATATCTTCAGACCAATCTACATCTACATCTTGAATTACATTTTTGGGTGAACTATTCTTTTAAGCACTGGAAGGATGCTCTTTATAGCTCAAACATAAGCAAAATAATAAACTAATCTGATATATATATCTTTGTATCAATTCAAAAAGGGTTAGAGAAAAAATTGTCAATCGTCAATTACAATTCATGTGTTACTCATCATTGGAAAGGTTTACCTTTTAAAGTGTGCACTGATTATATGTACCCAGTTTGTTATTTATTGTTTTTGTTAGATTATATTTATGTTACACCCATTTACCAATGTTATCACAATCTGATTCTAGTGTGATGGTAAATATAATTCTGTAGCGCTGCATCTCATCAAGCTGTTTATTGGCATGCCTAAACAGTGTTGAGATGTCCATGACGTCGTTAGCATAGATGTGAGAGTCTGTAAACATGCTAATTGGAAGAATTCAGCTTGCCGATTGTTTCTCCTCAGATCTTTTTGAGTCGGAGACCAACCCAGAGGTGAAGGACAATGGCATCAACGCTGTAAGATCTTGTTTGTCAAAATCTGCTAATATCTCTTCCACAGCTCTTGAACACCCTCTGACTAATGTTAAAACGCTTATTAACAATATCACTGCATGTCCAGCTATAGTCGAGAGAATTTTGATATAAATGTCCACTAAAAAGTGTCAAAACAGTCAAAGGTTTTTGAACAGTAACTTATATTTTTAAAGAAGTCTCTTCTGCTCACCTAGCCTGCATTTATTTTATCCAAAATAGCAAAAGCAGTAATATTGTGAAAGACTTTTACTATTTAAAAGAACTGCTTTCTATTTGAATATATTCTAAAATGAAATGTATTACTGTGATCAAAGCTCAATTTTCAGCATCATTACAGTCTTTAGTGTCATGTGATCACTCAGAAATCATTCTGATATGATGTTTTCAAGAAACATTTTATAACTTTTGTAACATACAATATACCATTCAAAAGCTTATAGTCAGTATATTTTTGGGGGTTAATAAGCAAGGATGCTTTAAATTGATCAAAAGTGATGATAAAGACATTTATAATGTTATAAAAGATTTCTATTTCAGATAAATAATGTTCTTCTGACCTTTCTATTTATCAAAGAAACCTGAAAAAATCTACTCCGCTCTTTTCAACATAATAATAATAAAATAATAATTCATGTTTTTTGAGCAGCAAATCAGAATATTACAATGATGGATTATGTGACTGCAGTAATGATGCTAAAAATTCAGCTTTGAAATCACAGGAATAAATTACATTTTAAAATATATTCAAATAGAAAACAGTTATTTTAAATAGTAAAAATATTTCACAATATTGCTTATTTTGCTGTATTTTGGATCAAATGTAAGCTTGGTGAGCAGAAGAGAATTATTTAAAAACACTTTGACTGGTAGTGTATATTAATAGTATTCAAATACATTAAATAAAATGAATTAATAAATAAAGCTAAATAAATGAATACAAATTTAAAAGCCACAAAAATACCTATTTCAATTTCTAAAATACCTAGAAATGGCTTGAATGGTGACATTTAAAGAGATATCATTTACTCACTCTCATGTCATTTCACATTTGCATAACTTTTTTTCATCTTTGGAACACAAAAGACAATATTTTTGAAACCAAAAGGATTTGATTAGCAACATTTATCAAAATACATTTTATGTTCCACAGAAGAGATACACATTTGGATCAACATAATAAATGACGAAATTGAGATTTTTGGGAGAACTGTCCCTTTACGGTTTACATGTCTATATACCATGTATGTGTAATATAAGCATATATTTATTAATAATATGCACAGCACCTTTCGTGAATCAATTCTCTGGTCTTTGTGCAGTGGTTGCTCAAGCTGTTGGCAGTGTGAGCCTGTCCAGACCCGACACCTCAGCGGGACAGACCTGCCAGGCCAAGACTACTCTGACGTCATCCACCTGGGCCTACGTCTCCTACATCTCCTCCACTTCTATCTCATTTGTGATCTGTGGACCTTTGCCCTGCAGTTGCTTCCACCCACTCATTACTCCATCAGTTGGGTCTATAACCATGTAGGTCATTACTGCCTGGATACAAAACAGACTTTTGCATTTCATCCCCCTCACCCCACCCTAACACTGTGTGTGTGTGTGTGTGTGTGTGTGTGTGTGTGTGTGTGTGATTCATACTAATCAAAACATTTGAATATTTTAATAGGAATATTTTACTTGTAAATGAACTTTCTGTCATCATTTACTCACTCTCATGTCATTCCAAACCCAAATGACTTTATTTCTTCTGTGGAGCACAAAAGAAGGTATTTAGCAGGATGTCCAAGCTGCTCTTTTACCATATGCAATGAAAGTGAATGAAGACCAGGAACAATTGTGATCACCATTCACTTTCATTGTTAGAGAAGCTTGGACGTTCCATGTTACAAAGAAAAAAGAAAGTCATATGCATTTGTCATGAAGGTAAATGATGAACAGGTGACCATTCTCGAAAAGATTCTAGCACATTTATCCATTTCATTAGCAAAGCTGTCAATTGAATGTTAATTTAATGTGAATTTATTAGCATCAGCACATGTTAATATGTGATTAATCAAAATATCATGCAATTAACTGGATTGACATTTTGAGTCACTGATTGTTCCAATTATTAGTGAGGCTTTATACAGTCATTGCTGTTTTGATATATTTTGAACAGTCATATATGCTTTCATATGCCTGTAGAAGTCGAGCAGGACTGTTAATGCATTTAAAGCAGGGGCTCGTTATTGTGTTCATGCTTGTAACAAGGAGACTAATTGCATATTTTTTCATTCATACAGCATGAGTCGTACTTCCTCCTCTACTTTTTCCTCTCTTAGGATCATTTATGTATCTCTGCTTAATGTCTTTAAAAGTTGAGAACGTTTTTTGCTTCCAAATATAAAAGCACAAGTCATAATCTTTCATCACGGGGCATTTCTATATTAAATTGTTTCTGTGCGTATACCTACACCTCCACACACACACACACACACACACACACACACATTGTTCGGGAGCGAGATAGTAGCTGTGGGTATTAAAAGCGATGTCTCAGCAGCCCTGCACGCACCGGCTCTATTCTTATCGCTCTGACGCCACGCACAGCGTCATCACGCCATCGCTCCCTCCTCCGCTACGCTCTCCCTGCATCCCTCCCTCCAGCTCTCTCTAGTAACTGTCTCATTCTCACAATCTGCTTCCTCCTCCTCGTGTACCTCGCTCTCGCTCGCTCACACATGCGCGTATGCTTGCTCACTCACACACTCGTACGCTCTTGTTCTCTCTCCTGCTGCTCCTATTAATAGAAACCTTTGCTCACACAATGCTTCCTCCCTGCCGTAAGGTGACCGAGCAGAGGTTGCCCCCAGCAACAGTCCAAGCGCCTCTGGAAAGGGCTTGAAAAAGCAGGAGCGCACGTCCGTCATTGCTCTCTCAATCACTTCCTCTTCCATAATTTTCCCGGTTACATCTTGTACTTTTTATACTGCAGTCCCTTAGTGTCTTCGCTTCTCTAAAAGCTGCTCTTGACTCGGTTATGCCGGTCTTGCTCTTCTCAGTGAAGTGAGCCAGAATAATTTTCAAAAAATACCAGGAGATTTCTATGCTATTAGAAATCCGCCATATTTGCTCATGGGCGCCCATTCGGCTACTTGTTTTTTGGACCAATCACTTGAGCCGCAACTGTCATGTGACTAATCACTCTTGACTTGATTGGCTAATGGCGACACAAGAATGTCGCTCACAGTCCCAAATGCTTGAGGTGCGTTCACACCAGACGCGAATGAAGCGAATAAATCGCGCTATTCGCGCGTAGTTGGACACTTGAACATTTTGAGTTGACTCGCTTCATTCGTGCGTGAAAGACGCGAATTCGCTTCATGGGAGGGGCTTCTGCTAGGCAGCGTTGCAAAATGTATTCCTGTTTTTGTAAAAGTACGAAGTAGTATCGTACAGCTCCGGTACCCCACATACAACCACGATTAATTTGTCCTCCATTGTTGTTTCGGATTTTCTGCCTGCTAGAGCAAGCTCCTGATTGGTTTAGCGGTGCAAATATCCGCCAAAGTTCAGATTTTTCAAGTCAAACGCTCAATTTGTGCCATTCGTGCCACCTCATTCACGCGAATAGCGCCGCAGGATTGTCTATTGCGTCTTTGCATTGATTTAACATGTAAATAATTTGCACGTAACGCTTCATTCGCGTCTGGTGTGAACGCACCTTAACGCTTCATTCGCATCTGGGGTGAACGCACCTTAGAAGTTGGCATTAAAATCAGCAGATAAATATATGTCCATTTTACACTTATAAGAGCCTTCCGGAAAAACATTAACAATAATTAAATAATAGAGATATACACATTAGGTATGTGCATCTCCATAACTGAGGCCGATGCGATATGCATTTCGATGCATAGCCAATGATACTATATATTATAGATACATAAAAAAACTGCTACTGATGCAATGCGATATGATGCACCCCTATTACGATGCATTGCGAACTGATTTCGATTCAACACAATGTGATACGAAGCAATGGCAAAATATGATGCTATGCTAATCAATATGGTATGCTTTTATTTATTTGGTTCCGACAGAGAGAAAATCATAAATTAAGTGCCTTCTGACTTGTAATGCCTTGGTCTCTGTATTGTTGTGATACGTCATATTCATGTAGCAGCAATGATAACAGTTTAGAGAAAATCAATCTACTTATAACATTTTGGTCACAAATTATTGGTCTTTTTCTAAATAATAAAAGTAGCCTATAGCACATCTACTAATGATAATATATAAATAAATAGTTTTTTACCAGTGCAAATATGTTAGAAACAACTGCCAATACAAGTGCCAACTTGTATCCGATGCGCACCTTTTTAAATCGATGCATCGCATCGTTAACTTTTATACCGATACACTGATGCGCATCACCATATTTTAAAAGGCCGTCAATGATGAAAGATGCTTTTTGGGCCCAGATAGTATATATTCACATTTCCTTGGTTCTCATAAGTCATAATTTTTGGATAAACATCTATAGCTGCGTATGAAAACTACAACAAATACAAATTTTGCATTCCCGTTTGCTCCAATACCAAAAAAAAAAACCTTAATAGCATTTCTGTGACTTTGTCAAACAGGAAAAAAAATATTAAGAGGTCAGTTATGTTGGTCAAAAGAGAGAAATATGTCAAATTTGCTGTCACTCCCTCAGCCGTTGTATTAAAAACACTCAGGCAGCAGCATTAACCAGTTCTGTAATTTGGCAATAATTTATTGCCAAGATAATAAAACTGAATATAGTGTTATAAAAAATAATAATAATGAAAACAAAATAATGTACATATAACTTTGCTAGATTTATGATGCTAGTAATTGAGGAAATGCTTCATCACAGCTTGTGAAAATGGCATCTACTAATACACATTCTTGCAGATAAATAATATATATTTAGTCCACCAATAAAAAAAGTCAACTTTACAATTACACCTGGGACCCTAGGAATCAAATAAACCCACGAAAGGTCACTTATCCTTGAAGCAAGAATAATAATACTGAATACTACTTTAAACCCCACAAAATGTGTGCCACCAAATACATACCATTCTAAAGCAGTCATGATGTTTTATCAGTGATTTGGCTTAAAATAGAAGTATTAAGTATCCAAAAAACAGAAGTGTTTTCCTGTGGACAGAACGAAAGTGTCTGCCAAAAACACAGCAGACCAAGGTTATTCACACAGACACATCGCTTCCTTACAAATACTGAACTTGGCTTAAAAATAGCTGAGAGATATTCATTTGCTTGTTGTTATTTAGTTGGAAATTCATTTGTTGTGATTAATCATTATTAATGATACTATAAAAACAATATTATTGTAATGAAGAATAATTTTAAGCATAAAAAAGAGCTTCTCCCTTTCACAGAGATGTGAAATCTGTCTCTGACGCAATGACTGATGTGTTGAACCTTTTAATGCTGTCATGTTTCTATCAGATGTGTGCCTTCCACTAATTGGGTTGGAAAGAGCTGAGTATCTATTAAAAAGTTTACCCACCTGAATGCGTACAAGCCAAGATGACAGATGGCCAGAAATATCAAAATTTGATGTTTCTGTGATGAAATGTTTCCTTTCTGAGAAACGCAGACTAAAATAACCAAATAATTAGATAGAATAGAACATTTACTTTGATTGAATCTAATTACTAAGGAGGAAATAGGCACAGCAGCTTGCCGAACATGTGTTTGTGTGACATAGACTGATTCAGAATCATTATCATTCTTTTCTCCGTCACCCCTCGCTTCATTCCCTCATTGATCCCCGCAGTGACACGTTTTGCCTCTATTTCTTGCCGACACTTGTTAATTTGGTACAGTTCTATGGGGGTGGCTACAGGAATAGCGCCAGAGTTGTAGAGCAGCGTGTGTGGGAGCGTTTTCCAGAGTGGAAGCTCCTTTAGGAAGGTGCCTTTTTTAAGTAGACTGCCAAGATGCATTTTTTAGACCTGGCTGGAGAACACAAATACTACTGAAATTGATGTCACGGGATGTATTTATAGATATTTGCATGAAGTATGTCATGGATTTACAGGGCAACCGTGTCATATTTTAGTTTCATCACCCTGAGAATGTGTATCAGTCGGACGGTCGTTTCCATGCAAAGTCGTTTGGGAGTCAGTGCTTACGAACAACAACAATATGGGTAAAATGTCAACTCTTTGGGTGTGAGTGCATCACACACTGACTAATGCGTCACTCAAACTGCATTTGACTGTTTGCCCCCACACTGACTACTTAGTTAAATGTGTTCACTTTTACGTCAACTCATTAAAGGCTGACGCATTAATGAAACTGGGGTGAAATTATTCTGCACTTGAGAGTTTTTTAATGCATGGAGGGTGTATAGGTATTTGTGTTCTTACTGCAGTGAGGTGGCATGTTAGGCAGGAGGAAATGAGTAAAATAGTTATATGATATCAAAGTAATAGGCTGGTAATCAGAAGGAAGGTTTTTCCTCGTAGCCCTCTTCTAATCGCTAACTCACTTCTGTATTTATTCAATAACAAGGATAGTAATTGCTCATAATTGCACTGTTAAAGGTGCGTTAATGCTATATAATTATAGACTGAGGTGTCTTTAGTTCAGTATAATGACAAAAGTGCAGTGTTGCCTAAATCGCTCAATTATTTATGCTATATGCATACGCCCAGATGAACTTGATCTAGAAATTCTGGCTGTTCATGTTATAGGATTGCTGTTGTCGTTTATCCAAGACTATAGTAGCCTATATATCACATGGAAACGTTTGTGTATGAACCAGGTGCTCAAAGACGCTTCAAATCTCAGAGGTTTAAATCTTCTAAACTATATCAACCTTCTATTAACCAAAATGCCATGGGCTATTCATTAGTAAATTCCCCAGGGTTTCGTCTTAGTACTAAAGAAACTAAAACCTGTTTGCAGCTATTTTTATCTGAGCAAATGTTTATAATTTCCTCTCAGCCCTAGTAAACATTTGTGATTTACTCAGCTGTCATCTCCCACGTTTATAACCGCTCCTGCCTAATTAAAATATGGGATTATGTGATTTCTCTCCATGTGTGATGGAAATAGTTTGGGAGGTTTACTACAGTATTTGGTTCCAAAACATTTCACTTAAAGAGGTAGTCAATGCAAAAATGAAAATCCTGTCGCTATTTACTCACCCTTGTGTCATTCCAAAACTGTCTGTGTTTCTTCTCTGTAATACCAAATATTTTAGAAAGAACTTTGGAAACTAAACAACACTGAACCCCCTTGACCTTAAAATCTCTTATTTTATGTTACACAGAAAAATGGAAATCATGCAGATGATATAAAATAAATTAATAAAAATACTAAAAGAAAACAAATACTGACGTTTGTTGGTGTAGGCCATCACAATGTGTATGCTCTGTTTTTGGGGTAGTACACTGGCTCCATTTAGCTTCAAATTGATTAACACAGTCCATTTAATACAAGTTAATAACTATTATTAAATTTGTGATTTCAAAAGTTATGTTCTCTTCCAGAACTGTATGTTCATCAATAAAAACAATAGTTATTTAATTTAGATTCGAATAATATTATTTTAATATACTATATGAATTAATATAATATTAATGATTTATTATTCTACATCCTGTGTCCCCCTTGGAAGTTTGCTGAGGCCCTTTAGTGGGCCCTGGGGTTAAGAACCACTGCTCTATTCATGAGACAGGCACGGTTACAGTGTTACAAGATTCACCTGCATGAATCAGCAAGCTTCAGCTTCAGAGAACATTTTCACACTCCTTGGACTGTTGTTGAAGTGGAGGCCATATTTAATTTGGATGCAAATGAAACAGGGCTATGAGGATAAATGTTCAGTCCATTTAATATGTCGTATTGTTGTGTAAACCACAATCTGTTTTCATTTGTCAAATTAAATATGGTGTTTACCCTATGGGTGCAAACTATCTGCTCTTCATTCCAGTGAAATCATGAACACATGCAATTCCGTTTCCTTTGAATTTACAGACAAACAGTTGGGCTCAGGCCCAGTAAGCCTCAGATTATAGAAATAAATATAATACTGTTATGGAAGCAGACTGGACACAGAGGATTATCATACAATGCAATGTTTATTGATTTCAGCAGCGGGTAAACAACCGATAGAGGTGAGTAGAAACCTTGATACGATGGAGAAAGGATATGCTGAGATGGTTGTCTTGCCAGGAACTCATGGATGACTAGGAGCAGCACACACTCCAGGGTGATGGTGGAGGAGAGGTTGGATGATCAGCGGAGAGGAGCAGATGATGGAGATCCATGGAATCAACGATGGAGTGGAACAGGAGGTACATAAACAAATAGGTTTAGTATCAGGGAAGCAAGTCCACTAGAGATACAACTGGGGTGATTGGGGACCAGCAGGTGAGAAATACTCAGGTGACTGAGATCGTTGTGATGGATTGGTGGTGGAGCCAGATTTTTGCATCAAAACACAATGGAAATGCAAACACAAACTCAAATATTTAGTAATGAAGCAATACATTAACAAATGAGGGTGTGTTTCACCTGTGGGTGATATCTTTGATTATACTAGGTCTTGCTAAGAATGTTTCTTATTTGATAGACAAACAAGTGTGTTCAGGTGTTTCTTCAAAGGAAGGAAAGCTACTTAAAGGAATAGTTCACCCAAAAATGAAAATTGCATCATATCATTTACTCACCCTCATGTCATTCTGAACTTTATTTGTGGACCAAAGAAATTATGTTTCATAATAAATAATGTTTATACAAACAATATTTGTCCATTACTTTCATTGCATGGAAAAGAAAAGCAAGCAAACCAAGATTTGCGGGTTTAGAGAAAATTAGTTCATTTTTTAATGAACTATACATTTAAAGGTGTAAAATTGTGCTCATAATTTGTCAGTACAATCACTGTAAATTTAAATACAACTTAAAGGCCTGTTCACATAAAGAAATGTAATGATAACTATATTAGCTGTTATTCTTTTTAAATTTAGAATGATTTTTAAAACTATATGTTTATCATTAAAGTTATCGTCCTTGGTTTGGACAGGCCTTAAAGGGATAATTCACACAAAAATGAAAACATCATTTATTCACCCTCAAGTTGTTCCAAACCTGCAAAAGTTTCTCTCTTCTGTAGGTGAATGTTGGTAAGCAAACAGCTGATGGTAGCCATTGACTTCCATTTTAAAATCTTGTTAATTACTTATAAAGCCCTGAATGGCTTAGCTCTTCAGTATTTGAGCGAACTCTTATCACATTATAGTCCTCCACGTCCGCTACGATCTCAAAACTCTGGCCATTTAATAATACCTAGAATATCAAAATCAACTGCCGGCGGCAGATCCTTTTTCTATTTAGCGCCCAAACTCTGAAATAATCTACCTAACATTGTTCGGGAGGCAGACACACTGTCAGTTTAAATCTAGATTAAAGATCCATCTCTTTAACCTGGTGTTAAACACACTAATACACTTCTAATATTCAAATCCGTTAAAGGATTGTTAGGCTGCATTAATTAGATCAACCGGAACCAGGAACACTTCCCATAAATCACAATGTACTTGTTACATCGTAAGAAGAATGACATCTACGCTAATATTAGTCTTTTGCTTTCTTATTCCGAGGTCACCGTAGCCACCCTATCCGGTCCTTTTCAGCCCAGATGATCACTGCAGTCAACAGATCCAGTCCGTATCCAGATCAGATAGTGGATCATCACCTAGAGACGACCTCTACAGCTCTGAATGTCAGCAGAGACCAGGGCACCTAGATGAGCCCCAGAGACAGATCTCCAGTGAGGACCTCGTCACCTAGACAGCCATCGGGAAAATACCACTGGAACCAGTGGAGCCCTTACACTCTGACTTTGCTGCAGTTGGAACAAACTACTGGTTCGACTGGCCAGAGGGGAACTGGCCCCCCGACTGAGCCTGGTTTCTCCCAAGGTTTTTTTCTCCGTTCTGTCACCGATGGAGTTTTGGTTCCTTGCCGCTGTTGCCTCTGGCTTGCTTAGTTGGGGACACTTCATTTCCAGCGATATCACAGACTTGATTGCACAGATCCTATTTAAACGGAACTGAGCTGGACAATGACATCACTGAATTCAATAATGAAATGCCTTTAACTCAAAACTATTCCTGTTTTGATATTGTGCAGTTGCTTTGACACAATTTGTATTGTTAAAAGCGCTATATAAATAAAAAATAAAGGTGACTTGACTTCCATGTTATTTTTATTCCATCATTCTTTACACAGAGGCACTGTCATGTTAGAATAGAAAAGGGTCCTGTCCAAACTGTTGCTATAAAATTAGAAGCACACAATTCCCTAGAATATAATTACATGCTTAAACATTAAGATGTGGACTCTTGGAAATTGCTAAAGTAGTCAACCCTTTCATTAGAAGGGGGTGACCCAATACTTTTGGCAATATAGTGTATCTTCTTTTGGGTTTATCAAAAGAAAAAAACTAATTTCCCTTTCAGTTATGTCAAAGCTTAGCCTAAATGATATCAAGTAATAACACTTTTTGTAACCATTTTATTTGGAGTCCCACAGCAACCTTACACTCTTACCTCAATCACAATAAACGCCAATCTCGCGAGTGTTTCAGAAAACAAGGTTAATGTAGACTCGACCGTGGGTGAGCAGGGGGTGAAAGTGATGACGGAGAAGAAGAGTGAAGGGGGGGACTCAGAAAGGGACAGTTTGTCTTCCACCTGACGTGTGCAGTGTGCACAAACAGCACTCCTGTACCACCCCCCTCATCTCCATCATTCCCTCCCACCTGCTCTTTCAATCTCTCTTCCCTCACAACCTCCCCCATAAAAATAGGGCAACTATTGCATAAGCATTGGAGGAGTGGGGGAGATGGATGCGAAGACCAGGAGAGAGAATGTGGGGGTTGAGAGAAAGAATTGCTGGAGACTGATGGATATGCAGAGAGGAGGTAGAGAAAGAGGGCTCTCTGATCCAGCGCTGTGCCTCTATGTCTGGCATGTGGCCTACTGAAAGTAGGCTATGTTTGACGCGCTTGAGGTTTACGCTGTCTGAGTCACACTACGCTGCTGAATACTAAACCCACTGATTGCATTTCAGTAATGCTTTAGCCCGTTGGATTGCACAGTCTTGCATGGAACAAAATGGCAATTCATGTTCTTCCACACACTGAAGTGCCAGTGATAGCAGGATTAAGACAGACAATTGGCGATGGTGAATTTAAATTACGGTGTGACGTTCTCAGCAGATTTAAAAACTTGGCCCTGTTCAGGCACTTATCAGTGTTTATTTCCTAAAACACATTCCTGCGTTCTGATTTTGATCGGAATGCGGAAAACTAGTTTAAAAATGTTCCATCGTGCTGCCGGTTATCAAAGACGGCACGCAGTTTCCTTTTCCTTCGCAGTTTCCTCGACTGCTCAGGGACAGTTATCCTGACAGGAAGTCATGAATGTAATGGAGAAGTGTAGTTGGTCACATAACTCCCTGTCACTGGTCTGCGGTCTAATATTGAGCAATGTAGTAATCGAAAAAGCTTGACTATGGGTCAGGGTCACCCAGACCATGCTGTTACCTTTGGGATGTTTATGAAGAACCATAGATTGACACAGAACCATTTTAGGTTCGCTTTCAGGGAACAATACTTAAAAGAAGAGCATTTTAATCATCTACTTTTGTGAAAGGTTCTTCATGGAACCACAGATGCCAATATTTCAAATATTAGATCCTGAGCCTGTTCCTCAGTTTTACAAAACAGTCTTACGTTTGTGCCTTCAGCAACATGAGATTTGTTAAAAAGTAAAGTTGAAATCCATTTTCTCTAAACAAGTTATCAGGAAAACGAACGCAGATGCGGGTGAGCCAATCACAAGGCTCTGTTTCCAACAAACATTTAAATTCCTCAGCTTCTCTCTCACATTCTTTCAGCCCAGACAGACGTACACGCGTGGCGAACCCGGACGATGAGAGCGCAGGGAAGGTAGAGCAATGACCTCATGCTGTCTGCCCCTCCAGATGTTTCCAGACACGACTGAGAGTTTCCCCATTTATGAGACAGAAGTAAGAGGGAGAGTAGAAGTGACTTATTTCATGATGAACAAAGCTAATATGAATTACAGATATCCAAAAGAATCAACACTACAAGGACGACAGGAATGTTTAATGTATATTGAAATTCGTTTAGCTAGCTAGCAGTTACTATATTTTTGAGGTAGTTTAAAGCGGTTAGTTTAAGATGGTCTCCCTGTCTGGCCAAGCTGGTGTTAAGCTGGTTTAGATCATCAGAAAAGTGCCCAAAATCCCTCAAAAAAGTGTCTCTCAACATCTGGCTCAAGGCCCACTAGGCGGCCTCAGCAAACTTTTAAGAGGGCCACAAGATAACTGCTGTTTTCATTGTCTTTAAAGGAATAGTTCACCCAAAAAACACATTTGTCTTCATTTACTCGCCATCATGTTGTTCCAAACCTGCATAAGCTTCTTTCTTATGTTGAACACAAAAGAAGATATTTTGAAGAACCAAACCCTTGTTGTTCCCCGTTGACGTCCATAGTAGGGAAAGAAATACTATCATAGTCAATGAGGACCATCAACTGTTTGATTACCAGCATTCTTCGAAATATCATCTTTTATGTTCATGAAAATTAGCCAGTTTGGCTTAATCTGACACATGTGTTATGTATTATTAATGTGTATTGTCTTTCATTAAACAAATAAGACACAAAATTTAAATCAGGATCTAATTTTAATTCACACCCAACAACAGTTTTTTTTTCTTTGAAGAACCAGGATTACCGTGGCTTAGAAAAACCTAGATATATTAGGTAGGTTCATTTTTAGATGGCATAATTATAACACCATCAGCATTTCTATAAAAATATACATTTTTCTAGTGATACCAAGTTCTGAAATATTTTATTGAGTTTTTTATAAGTTATCCAGTAAACATCTGGAAAAGTTATGTAAATGAATTGGTTAAAACAAGAAAACATTGCTCAAACCCAGTCTGCAGACTACCTAAGACCACAAAACTTTTTTCAGTAGGGTAACATTCAAGTTCATATTCTCAACAGCCACGTATATAAGACTATTTCCTTACTCATTTGCATTGCACTCACTTTATGCTTTATACGGCAAGTATCGTTTTCTTAGGCAACTAAAATGTCCGCCGGGTAGCCAAATTCTGAGTAAACAACCCCCATGTTAATGGAGGTTACAGCAGCAGTCACTTTCAGTTCAACTGCAGATGTTCCGGATCTTTGCAACTTCGCACGGTCTGTGCAAACATGGCAGTCCAAGCCCAAAGAGTAAACTCTACGGAATTCATGCAGTGAAGATCCAGGGCAGTAAAACAGAAGCAATACGAGTCAACTTCACGTCGATTGTGCAGCAATCTTTGAGAACGTGCAGAGTTTTATGAGACTGCTAATTTTGATTTATGGTGCTGGGAAGTTAGAAAGAGGTTGCGCAACGGCAAGGGGGTGCCAAGAGGGGTGTCAACAACACAGAGCTATTGTGGGATGGGCCTAGCTGTTGCCTGGTTACAAATATTTTGGGCAGGGAACCAGGCAAACATGTCCCGCCTCCCCAGGAAACAAGACACTCTTGTGATTGCTGCAGGGGTTCAAGCTGTACAAAGACCAGAGAAACGAAAAACTATGGAACTTTTTGTGGAGCAGGATGGCAAGGGTTAATTAAAAAAAACAAAGCAAACAATATAGCTCTGAAGTAGAGCCAAAACAGGAAAATGGTTTAAAGCTTTATTTTTGCATAAAGCCAAATGAGTGCATGAGAACCACCAAAAGAGAGGAGCGAAGTTGGGCAGTTTGAACTGAAATGCAAATAAACACATTTTCCTACTCATTGTTCTGCCAGTACCACAGACTTCAGTCACCTAAGAAACAACAAAACATGATGATCATCTCGGTAAACTATTCCTGCAAGTTAGTTAATGATTACAGGTCATATCAGTACGCCATATGACCGGCCTATATGTTGTCTCGTAGGTTAACTTACTTGACAAAACATTCAAAAGAATGCATTTTATTTCTTTTCTTTTTTTTTTTTTTTTTTTTTTTATTAAAGAAAAATGCAAACATCTCAAGACACAATACAAGTATCAATCTGTTAAAAACTAAATTAAAAACAATAAAACAAATAAGGATAGTAAATGGCCATATACCTATAAACGTTACTTACAGTACTGTAAGCATACAGATAAATATATAAATATCAACCAAGGAAAAAAAATTAAAATAAGAAAAGAAAAGAAGCACACACAAAACCTTTTATTCAAACCCTGCCTCCTTAAAATGTTCCAAAAATGGGCCCCAAGATTTTATAAAAAGATAGGGTTTCAATCGAACTCCAAATTTTATCTTTTCAAGTTTGAGGGCAAAAAGAAGGTCAAAAACCCACTGACGATAAGTTGGAGGAGATGGCAGCTTCCAGTTAATTAGTATAAGCCGTCTAGCCAAAAGTGTGCAAAGTGCGATATTATCCATCTCTAAAACTGTCAATTTCACATTTTCCGGAAGAACCCCAAATAAAGCTGTCAAAGGGTTGGGGTCTATTGTTGTAGTGAAAATTTCTGAGAAACTCTTAAAAATTCTTTCCCAAAACCTTAATAACTTAGAACAGGCCCAAAAAGAATGAAGCAGGGATGCTGGTTCCACACCGCAACGCGGACAGGTAGGGTCTGAATCAGGAAATATCCTGCTAAGTTGTACCCTAGACCAATGAATACGATGCACTACCTTAAATTGAATAAGCTTATGTCTAGAGCTAACTGAAGAAGAATGTATAAGAATGCATTTTATTTCTACGTGTACATAACAGCTAATATGTTTTAAAAAGAGCATTGGTGCACATACTATTTAAAATTCATGAGTATGAAACATGTATAAATAAATAAAACAAATACGCTGAAGTTTTCAGCTAAGCAATTTACACATTAATATGGAACCTAGACCTTAGGCTGCCTCATAAAGTCGGCCTGTATGCTCTCCTGCTTATGATGATATTGATCTTCTGTATCATCATAGTCTTTTACTATAGCTTTAATGACTTGCAGTGTCAATCAATTCACACAAGTCTGCAAGTAATTTTTGTACTTCATAGCACATAATTCCTCACCACAGCTTCTGTCTTTGGAACAGCTAGACTGCCAATGGAATAATTGTTATTAATATTCAGTTTTTCAGTTCACTTACAGCACAAACTGCATCCCTTAAATCAGTCATTTCGAATCCTGGTCCTGGTGACCCACAGCACTGGTGTGTACTTACGTGACATTCTCAGTTCAGTTCCCAACAAGATGATGATCTGAAACAAGTGTGTTAAATAAGGAAGACACGCAAAATGAGCAGTGTTGTGGTTCCCAGCAGGATTGAAAACCATGAATGTACTGAGTTTTACTAGTTGAATATGTTATTGTATTGAACAACATAAACAGTAAGGTGATGGGGACAGCAGTATCTACTCTAAACATTATCCACAATATACAACAGTTAAATTACAGTTGCTTTACTTGATATTTATGATAATTACCAGCATATGATCATTAGTTTTATAATATTTGCATAATTGGCACACTAAAGTTACATGACACTTGCTGTTTTTCATGGAATGGCGCCACATTTTTTAAAAAGCTGTCAAGAACATGGCGTTCTGTTCCATACCCCAGAACCTGATTTTACCAAGTGCGACATGTTCCTGGATCAACATCTTTGTTGACCCTGGAACAACATTGTTATTAACCAATCAGATTTGAAGAACAAGTTTATCATTTTTGTGAAGTTTAGGCTTACAATCAGTGTTTGTTGCTTTTACATCAGTGTCATTCATCTATCATTTCCTCTGATTTTAGGGATTACTCATGGTTAAGGTTAGGTGTAGGGAAATGGTCAAGATACAATTTTTGGATTAAAATGTTGATCCAGGGTCAACAATATATGCTGACCCAGGAACAGCAAAATCAGGATGTGCGTTTCATACCGTAACCTGCTTTCATACAGGGTCAAAGGGCATGATTAATACATTTTTGTTCTCTTTAATGTCCTAATTAACTGCAATAAACTGACATCACTATTTTATGTTGATTGTAGATACCTAAATGCAATTAGTTATCCAATTTTGAAGCAATTTACTTTTACAATAAACACAAAATCTACTCTTTATTATATATATATAAGAAAATAGAAGTCCTTGAAAACAGATCAAAGACTGCTTGATTATGTATACAAGTGCATTACATTTCACTTCACTGCAAAATATCTTATAATTAGTTTTAGGCCTATCTGTTGAATTACAATATACAAAGGTACCATTGCCAGAGAGAGAAGTACATACTGGCTAATTTAGAAGAAATTAACAATATATAGCAAATATACCACATTCATTCAATGTTTTTGCATTAAATTATACAAGTTGTACATTATTCCTAAATGCCCCACATGTTCAAATTATTAAAAACTCAAGTCAGTGCATTCAGTACAAAAATAAAATTGTTTATTTAGTCTTATAGTTTATAACTCTTAAACCTGGGTTGTTGATTTATATACATCAACGACTTGAAAACAAAGACGCCTAAATTCACGACCACGTGGTAAAGTTAAAGTTACTTCAACAAACTAGCCAAAGCCTTTGGTTTTTACCTAAATAAATATATATTTTTGTTTTTACTTACAATTACTAAACAGTATCAGTTAAACTAGTTGCGTAAAAGATAAAGAAAGTACGAGCTTTGACTGTGAAACTGTTTTATTGTACTTTCTTTTCTAAGCAGCCCGTCTTGTCTAACAAGACTACAGCAGACTCAGTCTAACCGATTATACACATTTCGAGCAGTCTGTCTCTATAATCGAGCACGCGAATGTGATTATGATACAGTGCAGATCTGTCATTTAACGTTGCTTTTCTAGCAACATGACAGCTACCATTCGTTTGCAACGTTGCACAGTCATGCAAGTTAAACGGGAGGATTAGCACGCTGGCTACATATGGCTAATGGGACTTACTGCAAACATAAATGACAACTAAAGTAAGTCTTAGTCTGGTCTAAATGTTAAAACCCGAAATACTCGCCTCTAAAGATCTCGTAAAAGTCAAAAGAATGTAAACATGAAACCGCACTTTGCCTCGTCTGTGAAACCTCACAGGCAACATTAAACCACTTGTGCCGCCCCTTTAAGGGTTACCACGGAAACCGGTTGCTACGCAGCAAAAACAAAAAAAGTACCAATCGTCGTGACGTCCTTGCGTCAGACGTGCGGGAACGGCGTTTCCACGGCGACGAGACTTTGTATACACTCGCGGGGTTGGCTGCAAACGTCGCGGGATTGTTTGCTTTGAGAATCCGTTTAGTTTGTTTTGTATTAAACCACAAAATGCGAGACGGTTAAAAGAAGTGTGTTTATTGCCGTATTGTTTCCCTTCGTCTGTACATTGCTTGGACTAGAATGGAAATGTTGTAGAGCAACGGAACTTAAAGAGAGAGTTCACCCAAAATAAAAAGTCATAATTTAACGTTACTCACACTAATGTTGTTCCAATCATGTACGCATTTTATTCTATTGTTAAACATGAAGACAGAGTGTTAGTGACTTACAAGCTCAGTCACCGTCCACCTTCACTACAATGAAAGTGAATGGTGACTGCGACTGTCATTCCGTCTAACATTACCTTTTGAGTCTGTGGAAGAAATAACAGTGATACAGGCTTAGTACAACATGCGGGTGAGTAAATGATGACTAGTTAGCTCAGTCTCAATTTTTTCCCTTAACTAAATTACATAAAATAACATATGAAATCCTGCTACACTGTTTTAAAGCTGTTCTATAGATACGTCTCCCTATCTAGCTTATCTTCAAGCATCCCACATATAATTTCTCTGACGTAAACACCGGTTTTTAATGTTCTGGCGGGTATTGGTAAAATGTTTGCAGCACATCGAAGTACTCAACATTAGTCATTCCTGTTATAATGTCTGCTACTGGACACGGCGTTCTCCGCCGGTGACGTTCAAGTGTTGCTGACTAATAATTGTTGTTACCCCCACCGTCGAGATGTACCAACCCCGGCGTGCAAACGGTTTACCTCGCCATATTTGACTCCCCGATTTTATTTGAGTTTTACCTTAATAGCAAGCAGCCGCATTCATTTCCTTGCACACGGAGCAATGAATCACATTTGTTCCTTCATGAAATGAAATGTGACAGTATGTGACACTCACTATGACTTCCGTCCCTGCAGCCCACTGCCCGGCTTGGAACTTGTGCATGGCTTCTTGGAAATGGCGAGGGTATGAGCCGTTATAATGAGCGCTTTGTTCTGCTGAACAATAACGCGAGTGCGAAACTGACACATCTCGTTCATTTTTTTTCAATCATTTTAACCATTTGGTTTAGCAGTTGTTCACTCTGAGAAAATAATTGTCTTAAAACTGGCATTTAATAAATACTTTTTTTTTTTTTAAATAGCAACGATTTTGGCGCATGTGGTGAGCAAATTTATATAACATAAATAATGATAACTAAGAATAAGATGCAGAGTTCTCAAAGTTACCCACAATAGACACCGGGCTATCTCTGCTCCGGCCGGTTCTCGAGACTGTTATAGCGACGGAATGTGTCGGGGAATCCGTGGGGCGTGTCGGTGAGAAAGTTTACAGTGGAGTCAAAACAACTGAAAGCGGGTTTCCCTCCTGTGCTTAACCGCTACCTCAGCAAAATATACTTCTTTATAGCTTTACGACTGCTCACGTGTTTTCTCTTGCTCTGTAATTTGTTTGTTTATATATTTCTACACTATATACTCACTAAAATGAAAAACGTAAGTGCTGTTGCCTTTCAGCTGGAAGTAAAAGTTGTGCCAAAGTTAAAACAGTGCTACATCCATTGCACTTTATCGACCATAAAATAAAAATAGCTGACTAAAATCGAGCAGAAATTGCAATTATTCCGACTAGTTAAATGGATTATGATATGACATGATGATTTTTGTGCAGTCTATAGTTTTTAATATCTAAGTCAGTACATGTTTCTTTATTTGAACAAGATTCTTTATCTGGTTATTCAAATATGCAGTTTAAATCTCTTCTCTTCTATATTATAATAAAAAGAGAAAATTGTTTGTTTGAACCTTATAGTGGTATACAAATTACATAAGGCTACCGTTCAGCATAACGCTTTTTTTTGTTTGACGTAAAAATATTTGCAAATCGTGTCGTTTCTAAATATTGTTCTTGAAAACAATGTAACTATTAAAAATATATTGTGGAAGTAATAGTAAACGTACCTATTCTTGACCGCGATCGAGCTGTCTCTTTCTGTGGGTGAGGGAATCCCTTACACGTCATATTGCTTAGATACCGAAAACAAAAACAGTGCTTTTGGACCATATATGGGCTCCTACGTCAGCGGAACTCCAGTAAGAGGAGGAGCCAGGACTCCCTACTTTACAATGCGTTCTCAGGCTTCATTCACAAGACGAAGCGCTGCTGCCGAAACACCTTCTACTCTCGTTTGTCATAAACGCATTCCGGATTATTTTATGGATTTATAAATGCACATTTAACGGATTGTACTACGGCCTGCGAAGTGTTATTCAAAGAGAGATTGGATTTGAGAAGTTTCCTCCAGCAGGGAACTGTATTGATGTCTTAATGCAACTGTTTTGGAAAGAGACTCAGGGCAACAAGACTCCAAGTAAAACTTGTTACGGTAGGTGATTTTAATATAATACAAATATTTAAATGTAATGCATCCAGTTTTCTTTTTTTATGGTGCATTAAACGCAAGCGAACAGTTGATGTCCTGGCGAAAATGCGCTTCAATGTGACTTCTGTTGGGTGACAGGTGACATCCCGTTCTCGCCGGGCACAGTAGGTGTTTCGGCTTCTTTCGGCTCCACCGGGGAGATGTTTCAGGGGTTCCCCGGAGACCCCGACTCCCGTGGAAGCACATCTCCTTCTCTTGAATCTCAGTACCTTTCGTCCGTGGAATCCTTCGGGAGTCCGCCCACCACCAGCGCACCGCAAGTAAGTCACAGTATTTATTCGCGTTTCAACATTGTGTTTGTCCGTGCAAACTGTTTTGCTAAGCAGCACGGCAGCTGCGAGATGTGCTTGTTTCTGTTAGATAAGCGCAGCGACGTTGCTAATCGAATGCGTTTGAATTCGTTCGAGTGTTTAGATGTGTCAAGTCGGAATACAATTCAACAGAATACTGACAAGTCAGCATGCGCGCGGAATCAGTTCGGTAGCAACGTGGTGGGTTTACAGCACGCCGCGAAACAGATGACAAATCCGTGGAACTCTCCGGCGTTCGCACACGAAGCTCCGCCCTGCGCTCAGCGCTGCTGCTCTCGCTTCTCGTGCTTCGGCGTGACGTCAATGCGTTCTATTTTGGAGTGTTACGTTGCGTTGCTAAGGGAAACACCGGGGGTGCGACGGGGGCGGAGTATAAGGGACGGGAGGGGCTATTAGAGGCCGCTTATTGGCTACGGTGTGCTGCGTGTGCATTTGCCTAACACGCTTATATGAATATTCATGAAACATGGAACTCACACGGTCTGGCATCACTGGACTTTGTTTTTCTAAAAAAACGAAAACGTACCAATTTAGATTGTTCTCCTAATGTTTTCCCTATGTTTTAATAGCTGTTTACAAATGTTTTGGTTAAACGTAAAATACCCACGACGTTTATGTAGGCTACTTGTATTTGTTGGAATTTTTAAGCTTGCTTTAAAACATAAAACTCTGATAGGGATCCATGTCTTTTTCATATTTTTGTTGCTTTTCGTTATCCTTACTCTTTGTTCTGTTTATGTGATCTTTAGTCTGTTGTCTTTACATGGAGGAAAATACAGCTTTACAGCAAATGGTATTTTACTATCATTGATATATTATTAAAGTCTTCGTTAATATTTTGAAATAGATTTTATTTTTAGATTTTAATTTGGCATTTAAATTTAATTTTACAGCTTTAGTAAATTTGTTTTGTATTTTAAGTTCATTTGAGTTTTTCAGTACTTAAAGTTAAAGGGATAGTTCACCAAAAAGTGAAAATTCTCTCTATCGTCATTTACTCTGCCTCGTGCTGTTCCAAACCTTTATGAGTTTCTTTCTTCAGTTGAATATAAAGAAGATAAATTGAAGAATGTGGGTAACCAAGCAGTTTCTGGTCCCCATTGACTTCCATGTATTGGAAACAAAATACTGTGGAAGTCAATGGCTACCGTCAACTGTTTGATTACCCAGATTCTTCAAAATACCTTCGTTCATGTTCATCAGAAAAAAAGAAACTCATACAGGTTTGGAACAACTTTAGGGTGAAAAAATGATGACAGGTTCATCATTTTTGGGCAGACTATCCCTTTAGGCTAAACACAAATGAGAAATGCTTCCTTGACTTTATTTCACTCAACATTAATTTTGCTAGAAGTAACTAAAATGCATATTTTTTTGTTTACAGCAAGCTGTCGGGGCCCATAGTTATATATTGTTTATGTTTCTGGTTTTCAGGAGTGTGTATCAGCCACTGGCGTGGTAGGGGTGGGTGGAGGGTCAACTAGCACCGGGGCAGGGGTGGACATGCCCAGCTCATTTGTTCCCACAGTGACGGCCATCACCACCAGCCAGGATCTGCAGTGGATGGTGCAGCCCACTCTCATCTCCTCCGTGGCACCAGGACAAAGCGGCATGGGCTCCAGCACCATGACGCAGCCTGTTGCTTTGGATCCTTATGACCTGCCAGGCCCAAGCTATTCGTCTGGTGGATGCTTCACCCCACCCAGCTCTGATGCTCCTGGCCCATCGAGACAGTCTCGGAGCCGTCGCCGTGGACGGGATGAAACGGTGAGTGAGGACTATGACGACATGGTTAGTCATTTGACATTTTGATTAAAAAAGAAATAAAAAATGAAATTTGTTCTGTTCCCAGCTGACCCCTGAGGAGGAGGATAAAAGACGTGTTAGACGAGAGAGAAATAAACAGGCCGCCGCTAAGTGTAGGAACCGACGGCGTGAGCTCACAGACAGGTTACAGTCGGTGAGCGATGCTGTACTTGCATATAATTACACTTGTTACATCACAATATTTCATCCATAATAATAGATAAATGCAAAAGCCTCATAACATGCCAATCTGCTCATAACAATCATTTTTACAATGATAGTATGTAAATGATTCCAACACACACATATGCATTATGCTGCATTGTAATTAGAACAAAGAGGGCATAAACCCACCGTAATTATATTGTTGGAACAGAGTTGGCAATTAAGAAAATGGCATTTTCTCCTCCAAGTTTATTTTGTTGTTGCTCTCTGAAACTATAGCAACGTGTATTTCTGAAGTAGCTCTGTGTCTGAACTACTATGATAAAAGGAAAGCCTTGTTTTTGTCCTCATTTCATGTGTTCATATAACCTCTGTCCCCTTGTGTCCTCCTCTTGTCTCTTCAACCCAAGGAGACAGATGTGTTGGAGGAGGAGAAGTCCGAGCTAGAGGCCGAAATATCCGAGCTGCAAAAGGAGAAGGAGCGCCTGGAGTTCGTCCTGGTCGCCCACCAACCCGCCTGCAAAATTCCCTATCAGGACCAGCCCCCCGCGCCGCTGCCGCAGATGTCCCCGCAGATGCCTTCTGTCTCCGTAGTGGGTTTGACTGTGAACGAGGACACTTTCTACCTGCCGCCCGCCTACTCGTCCCACCACCACCACCACCACCACGTCCCGGTTTCACAGCCCACGCAGACACAGCCGGCCCCAGCACAACAGCAGCAAGAGATGATGCAGGAGGTAGCCTTTTCTAGTTCTTTCTATGGGCAGGGCCAGCCGGCGCAGGACGGCCCGTGCCTTGCTGCAGACGGTGGCGGTAACCCTGACGCCGGCAGCTACATCCCCTCATACACATCTTCATTTGTGTTCACCTACCCAGAGGGAGCCTGCGGGGTCAGCGCTAACCAGCGAACCAGCAGCAGCGATCAGTCCTCTGATTCCCTGAACTCACCCTCGCTTCTTGCACTTTGAGAGCTCTGCGTCTCTCTGCCTCTGCTTGCCTGTCGACAGCAGCACACGCACACGTACAAATGCAAACATCTCTCAGATGTTGTACTGATCTTTTGCATTAAAGCCTTTCGATTTGAACCCTTTCGAGGCCCAGATGCGTTAGCGTCTGAGTGACTTCATCAAATGATGTAAGTGTATATTAATTCACAATGAATTCAGGCTTAATATCAAGATGAGTCAGAAGCTCACACTCACACACACACACACACACACGCAATCACACACACTTAAATTGTCATAGACTTTCAAATCCGTTTGACATAACAATGAAAGCACATCAGCGCACTCCCCCTTGCTTTTATCTTTTCTTGCTCTGGCTTACATTGGTGTACCATCTCCCTCCTTCTCTCTCTATCCACGCCAGGTGCCTGCTGTGTATTTGTCTAAGCAAAAAATAAAAGGGGGGCACAGAACTGCTTTGTGTTTCGGGCTGCCTTGCTATGCTTTATTTCTCCATCCAGTTCATCCACACCTCTTCCTGTGACAAAAGGACATGACCACACAGTCTGTAGCTACAGTACCTATCTCTCTTTTTGTTTCTCCCTCCGTTGTCCATCTCCACATCTGTTTCTCCTCTCTCCTGTCTTTATGTACCTCTGGTTCTCTCTGAAGTCTTCGGCCCCTGAGAACCCGTTGGACCCTGAAAGCCCATGGAACCTTGAGTGAGTGCCAGCCCACACCCCCAACACCACAAATTCCCTTCGCACGGACCAGCCCACAGTGAAACCACAGACATTTCAAAAAATCTAAACGAACCAGCCACAGATTGCACGCTGATCAAATGCCATCTCGGATGCCAACACACTGGCTAAAGGAACGGGACTCTTTATTTCTCTTCAGCACTGAGGATTTCATTTTGAATGAGCGGAGACACACTGGCTAAATTTTGGCAAGGCCAGCGGGGGAGTTTTGGAGAGCCCGTGGAGGTATGAGATGGTGAGAATATTCGCATGACCATGCTCTACCTGTCAGCTCCCGCTGGTCCTCTGAGAGCTTTCGCACCGTGTTCGTCCTTTCCCCTTTCTTGAGCAAGTTAGAGGAGTTTGTTTGTTTGTTTCATTCTGTGCTTCAATGATAGTATTAACTCTGATCTCAAAAGTGGCTTACCTGATGATAGCATACAAGAGTGGCTCGACACTCTGTGTTTGAAGAGCATTATAATGAGCAACCCAAAAAAAAAAACAAGACAACCTCTTGGTTTTGGATGAGTAGCCTCTGTGCTTCTTAAAGTCCTCGATAGTCTTTGAGCTGTGGATGTGGTTTAGCACAGCTCTAGGCGTTGATCGTGAATGGAAGCCACAGAGTACTACATCTCCAGTTGATTTCTTTCTTTAAGGAGGTTGTTGTTGTTGTTGTTAAAATGGAAAAAAAGCACAAATGCCGGCTGCGGATGGAAGGAACACAAAGCAGTGGCCAACCTAAAGGACAGGATGTGCTTTTGAATATGAACCGTTTACTTTCCTGTGAATGTTTTTGATGTTTTGAGTTACTGATTTTACTTTTACTCTTTTGCTCTTGATTGTGCCGTTGTTGCCAAATGGAAGAATTTTGTGGAGCCGTTAGCTGCTCCTTCTATCTGTTACTGTTGTCTTACTGCAGTTATCATGAATATTGTTATTATGGTTATTATTATTATTATTTCCTAGTTATCTCATGTTGGCAACTAAAAAGGCATGTTGTGCACTATGAACCTTTTTATGTCTAAAATGAAATATATATTAAATATATAAAATATGTATGCATATATATACATATTCAGTGTGTATATATATACAATGATTGTAATGTATGAATGTTCAGAAAATGTTATTTTTGTCAATGAAGACAGAAGGGAGAGCTTGATGCACTTGGTTTTGGTTTAAACATAGATATTTTTCTAAAAGAACACAAAAGTGTATTATAATAAACAATAAGAGCCCGCCTTTCCCTTAATATGAAAGCATTGTCACTGCCTTTCATTCGAAATGCGTAATATGTATGATGACTGTAATGAAACTGTGGTGCATATAGTGTTATATATGTATCACAGATTTGAGCTGTGCTTGCTTTGTCAATGAGGTTGGTTCCACAGCCCTTGTCCATCAACCCTTGTGGACAAAACACACTGGACGCAAAACATCTATTAATGCATAAATAAATCTATCAAAAAGAAGATATGAATTGAGTGTCTCAATGAATTCTAGATCTGATATTCAGCTGTGTTTCTGGTGTTGCATTGATTTATCATGTCCAGTGTGTGCTGTCTGCCCTTTGGCTTCTGTGTGCATGTGAAATTCAGGGCTTGATGGACAACTTTCAACAAGCCCTTATTAATGCACATTACGGACACGATCAGAACATTATACGTGTCGACGTCATGCACAGATGGGAAGTATTTTACAATCAGATGAGGTCCATTGTTCCTATTGACTTTGGCTTCATCGCGTGGAGTGATTTATGGGGTGGAAATTATGATATTTGTACAGTTGTTTAAATCGAAATGGCTTTTATATACACAGGCGCACCATTGTCTTGCTGGTCGAATTTAGACCCAAAGCATCAAATTTAAGCTGAAACGGAGACAACTGCACGAGCTGTTTCCAACAGGGCCATTTAATGAAATTGTGTTCTCATTTGGCAATGAAAACTGAATTAAGGCATCTCGAACAGTGACGTTATGAAGCCAGAGCTGTGGTTTCACAAAGTGGGATGTTATATGATATTCAAAAGCACATTGTCAAACAGCTACAAGCTCCATTACATTGATATCAATTCAACTTTTTTTTCAAAAGACGTTATTGTGTGTCACAACAGTTTTATGTTGTTTTGATTTGTCAGCTGTTGGTGCTTTTGTTACTCCTACACCAAAACCTTTTGTTACTGTATCTGACTCTGATATGATAGCATAAGGAGATGTTGGTTAAATGATACAGTATCAGAGACTCCGCGGTCTTCCACTTTGCAAAAACTCCTTGTCTAGATTGAACTGCGCAGTCACGTTCTAGCTATGATCGTCCTAGGTATTTTCAAATTCACAGTGCTTTGAATTGACACGGTGGAATGCAATATTTCAGATACTCTAGGAGAACCATGTAGCAAATCAACTGAATTGTATGATACAAGTCGTTCCGTAGGCTACAGTGTCACAGTGAAGAATTGAGACAATTTGTGTTGTCTTTCCAGTTTACCTTACGTAAGATTTACTCTGCTCAGACCTCAATGACGGGATGGTTATGCATTATGAGGATGTAAAATGTCAGTCATTTGATAGGTGAACTGTTTCACTTTATAATGCACATTTGAAGATTGCCTTCAGAATAAAATGAGTCAAATATTAGTCTCATATTACAACCACTTGTTGAAAAAAATGTATTAGAAGGAGGCTGACCTGTTTCTCGGTTTTTTGTTGCCTTTTTTGAAGGGAAATGAAGGTTAGGTGTAATAACTATCATCACATAATATTTGAGAACTGATATGGTGCTTTTTCAATACTGTTCATCTTTGTATATTCTTGATTAAGACTGCCGATGACAGAGGTGTCTGGGAGATTTGAGGTTATGGGTTTAGGACACTCGTGATTTTAGAGTGCTTTCCTCGCCATGACTTCTCCAAGTTCTCATATTGAACGGCATATTTAATACATACTGACCAACCCTTGTGAATTATATAATCCGCCGTTCTACGTTCTTTCTCTTTTCACCCTTTCTCCATTTCATTTAACTTTATGCTATATTTCTAGCCCTTTAATGAATGGAGAAGGACATTTCATAGACTGTGAAATCTTGGTGTACTGTCCTATCTTAATATCTTTGTATGACGTCTAATTTTTCTTGTAAAGGAAATGTCAGCAAAATAAATATATTCACAAAGACTTTCTGTTCTTTTTTCAAACATGCCTTAATATGTAAAAATAGGCCCCTACTGTGTTAATATGAAGGAATTTTCTGCATTTATTAGAGGTGCTTTACTTGTATTTGGATTTATGCATTGAATTGTATGTTTTAGGGCTGAATGAATTGCCTGTAAACTTATGGGATGTCCTGGCAGAAAATAACTTGGATATTTCCGTTTTTTGATTGTTTTTTTAATTATTTTTGTGTAGTAGACTTTCCATCTCAATGGAAAGGTAAAGTTCAAGTAAATACATAATGCATATTTTCTACATATAAATAAAGAACTGTTCAGTATGTTACAAATAATACTTTACACATATTTATTCATATCAATTTTGCACATGCGTTATGGGGGGTCGCACACGGCTGATCATACGGGTCTGTGGCATCTGAAAACAAGGAGATGATATTAATGAGATGCTACCGCCCTCTAGTGGATAAAATATAAATATCATGTTGCATTGTACAATCAGCCAGACCTTAATTTAAAAGGTATTTTCATCCAAAAATGACAATACTGTCATCATTTGTTTACCCTGATGTTGTTATAAGGCCGTAAGACCTTTTTTCACGGATGAATAATAAAAGGAAGAATGCCACTATTCACTAGTATTACATCTCTTTTCCATATTATAGAAGGTGACTGAGGCTTTCATGGAAAATTTCGTTTAATAACAAACTTTCAATAGTTATGGTGCCCACACGAAATGACCCAATGGAGCGGCAGAACGTTGAGCCAGAGATTGCTCGGTTCACGCGGAACATTCGAGTCAGTCGATTTGTTCCGAAGACGGAGAGGATGTTACGTCACGAGATTTCCGCTACGCGTCGGTTTTTTCCCTGGGAAGATGGCGACGGTCACAGCAGGTAAGAGAAAGAAATGACCCTGATGTATGGAATTTGGTCACCGTACTGGTCCGCAAAGACGCTTAAATCAACAGTTGTCTATCTGCGGTGGGAAATTCAGAGGAGAATGTCTTGTGGAGGATTAGGTTTGGTCTTCATGAAGAGCTGAAACGCAAAACTGCGGCGTGGTTCATTGAAAACAGGCCACGAACTGCATTGCTATTGTCTCGTTATGACAAGACATTGTTGTGTATACGCTGTTTGTATCATACAGGCGTGAGTATATTAGTATAGTATATTAGCGATTAATTGGTATTGTACCTATAATTGTATTAAAAATGAGTAAAAGTAATTTCAAGTGGTCGTGCTTGAATAGCCGTCCATTAAAATGATTGTGGCAGAAAGTATGTGTAAATTAAGAACTGTTTTATACTGGCTTTCTGCACTAAACTAGTCTTCCAGCCTGGTCAGGTACGTCTGTTGGCTGATTTAAGAAGAATGATTGCAACTTTTCAGCTGAACTTGACCAGTGTTTGAAATCAGCAAACCATTTTAGGCAGTTCTTTTCCCTTTAGAAAGGGGCTGTAATAAACCTCAGAATATTTTATCTTTCCTCTTTATGGCTGAAGTAAATGAAAATATACATGTAGACATCTTAAAGTTTTTTTTTTTCTTTTGTGAATTCATTTGGACTATCTGTTCAGATAGTTTTGCTGCTCTTGTGAACCGCTTTGAGCAGGAGAATTGAGTTCCTGACATGAGACTCATGGCATTAAAAATAACACTCCTGCAGCTGCTCTGGCTGACCATGTGTTCTCTCTTTGTCATGTGTCCCATATTCTGCGGGTCTGCAATACTTTTAATTTGAGTGTTTTGACCGTTTAAAGCTTTTCCCTTATCAATAAAAAAAATCAAACACACTCTGTGTGTCATCCAATTAATGTCAAATACATCTATGTAAAAATGATTAAACTTGCTATTTTTAAAAGTATATTTTTTCACATTCAGTGTTTTGAGTCCATTTAATTTTAATCAAATGCATTTAATTTCATCTGCACTTTTCTCTGAGACCGTGAACACAGACAGTGAACAATAGTACACAACATTGTCTGCGGATGTTAAACAATTAAGATACGAAACAGAATATTGTTTCTATATCAACAGATAAAATGGTGATCTTGACCATAATATGTGTAACATTGCTGACAGCTTTAATTTTACAGTCACATTGTGGCAAAAATGTGCACGTTTCTCTTTGGTTAAAAATGTATGGTATTCTTCAGAATGCATATAACCACTTTTTTCATTTTTTTAGCCACCTCAGAATGGATCCAGTTCTTCAAAGAAGCTGGGATCCCTCCTGGACTGGCTGTCAACTACTCAATGTCGTTTGTTGATAACAGGTAAAAACAAATCATTGACTTTCACTGGCTACGTTTTCATGCAACCTAATAACCTGTTAGTAATTGGATTGATGGCTTAATTGGACTAAATATCCTTCATGTAAACACTTTAATCGGTCTGAGCTTGATCTGAATTAAGTTGTGATTGGATTAGAAAAAATGGGTTGTGTAGACTTTCTAATCTGATCCAGAGGATCAGATGTAAACACTTAATGCAGGGCTCTAGACTCATTATTTCCACTGGTTGCCCTTTTGCAACTAACTTTCTCAGTTAGTTGCAAGGGCACATAATTTGGAATTATCCAACACATCGCAATTTTTTTTAATATACAACATTTGATTAATCAATGCATGCTGATTAACTTTTATCATAGTTTATAGTTATATGGTAACGAAAGGGTTAAACATTCAACCCGCTCTTTTTCATCAGCATTAGTGATTTAAATTTTGTGAACATGAATTTATTTTTCTTGTGCTTTCACTTTCGAATTTCCGATCTTGGTGTCACGTTTTACAAGTAAAGATAATTGTCTGTTTTGCTTATATCTACACCTTTCACTTTTTAAGACTAAAACAAAAGATGGATTCATTGTTATTCTTAATTAAAAAACACAACTACAAGAAAACAGTAGTCTGCGATGACAAACTGTCTTACATAATGCTTATTAACAAAAAAGAATAAGACGAGGCATGGCATAGGACACATCACATGCTGTATTATATATACCGACTAATAAATTACAGAATGTTTAGCAAACTCTGAGGAATCAAATAAATAATAATATAAAAAATGAAGGAAAGCCTCTATAGCTTAACGTGAGGTAAACAGCAATGATAACAAGCTTTTCAAAACAAAAAGAAAAGAAAACTAAACTGGCTGTCGCTGACAGGACTTGCATGTTTTTTCTACATGAATACCAACATGTTCACCTTCTCTGGTTTAAGAAGCGGTCTTTTACTTTAGTTTGAAGACCAAATCCTCAGTTGCGCTCAGCCTCACAGACCCCTTCGTGCTCGTGCTGACACGGCGAGTATAAACCAGGCTCTACTCACGAAGTGCTCACACTGAAAACACCTCTCTTCACGTGATCAGTGAAATCTGACTCCTGCTATAATGTGCCGCGGCGCGCGCTGTATGAAGTAGACACTTTGGAGCAGCGCATACCATACACTCGCACAAGTGTGACCACGTCAAATGTTTACTTGCACTGAGTCGCACATTCTCAAAAAATGGTCCGGTAATGAGATTGAAAACTGGAACTGGAAAGTACTGCGCATGCGTAATGGTGTAGAAATGTGTCATGAGTGACTCATGTTATTTTAAAATTCTCCTTCCATTCGTTGTCTGTCAAGTGGAGCAGAACAACGTCTCATCAGTCTTCCCTTCTCTCATTCGCAGATGGCTTGATTTGTAATTTTATAGCTTGATGAATATAAACAGCACAGCACAAAGCTTCATGTGCTCGTCGTCTCTTAAATAGGACCCGATATAAATATGAAGTCCACTCTTTAAAACAAAGGAAAGAATCAATGGTAGGAGAACACTGTGCAAGCAGTGGGAAACTAACTGTATATTTGTGCTGTGTCTGCCTGTAAAAAGATCAAATCTGATATGAAGCTTATGACATAAACGTGCACATCAACCCGATTTATTTAGAAGCTGCATCAATCAGATTCATTTCATTCCAACTGAAGCAAAAGGTGTCATTGTAAAGGTAACCACTGTAGTAAACATGTCTAAATAGACATGAACTGTTTCATCTGGTTGAGTACAGGATCGGTCTCGGTCGGCTTTTGTGTGCTTTTCATGCTGGATGTCTTCTCACCATGTTGAACAGTCAAAATCTGGCCTTCTCTGAAATGTGAACAGACAACATTCTGAACAAAATGTTACTCCTGTACTGCACACCTGGATGATGTAAAGCCTCAACTACTTTTCTGTTTTCAGGATTCAGAAAAGCATGCTCATGGACCTCAGTAAGGAAATCATGATGGACTTGGGAATTACAGTCATCGGGGACATCATAGCCATTCTCAAACACGCAAAGCATGTGTATAGACAGGTGAGTGTAAATGTTATATTTGTAGTATTTGGGTATGTAAATGCTGCCAAGACAACAATTAGCTCAAATTTGGTGTTGGCTAAAACCAGTCTAGAATTGGCAGATTATTTTAAATGTTGTTAAAAAAAATATATATATATATATTAGTGGTGTCAAAATTATCGCGTTAATGCAGGCGATACATTTTTTCAGATTAACACATTAAAAATATTGAATACAATGAACGCAGGGGCGGGGCTAGGGTTGGCCACCCCATTCACAACTGCTGCCTGTTTGTTTATTTTCTTGAAAAGGATTGCATTTATTTAGATGCAGTACGTCTTTATGACCACATCAAACGGGAGATGTTTCAGACGTGCGCTCTAACATCGCCTCCACATGAGTCAAACGAGCGCGGAAACATACTTTGCTCATAGCGCGCTCTTCAAATACACTTTACAAAGGCGCTGGCGCGTGCTGTAGCCTGTATTTCATATCAAACAGCGAAGGAAACTGTGCATGCAATGTCCTAGTTATGCCTCTGTTAAGGCATGAAGTTACCAAAAAGGCGATTAAAGCTGCCTTATATCTGTGTGCATGCATGCAATATTTTATATATGCGCCACATTTAAGAACATGTCTCTGAAATAGGTTTTAAAAGCTGTCCTGAGGCACCCCAGCACTGTCTACTTCATCTAAAACACCCGATTCAACTCGTCCGCTCATTAGTAGAGACTTTAAGACCTGAAGTGGGTCAGAAAAGATGAAGAGAGTTGAGAGAAAATAAGATGCGTGTCAGATCCGCATCATGTTCAGCAGCAGCTTTTAAAGCAATAGCAGGATAAGCGAATAACCAGCTGCTGTGATGCTATTAATCCAAGAAAAAAAGAGGACATCAATATCTTGTATAGCTTTAAGGGGTTCATCTATATTTAGAATTTAGTGTTTTAAAACTATTAATTTTCTGTATATTTTGCGCTGAAGGGCACAGGTAGCTAAATATGTCATTTATTATAATGGGTTCATGTGAAGATTGTTTTAAGTTCACTTAAATTAGAAGTTAAGTCTAATAAATGTCAAAATTGATAGCTCTCAATTATACTGTAATGAACAGTATTATCACTGAACAGTCAATGATTAAATATTAAGGGGAAAAAGACATATTGATATCAGTGATGCTGGCCTTCAATCATAAAAAATATGTAATATAAATATTTACTGCAAAGCAATATAAAAAATGCACTGTCTTTGTTGTTTGTACATTGTACATTTGAAGGTGGAATGTGAAATTATTGCAATATAAAAGTATATTTATAAAATTGTATTAGGTGGGATTAATCGTTATTAACTTTAAAGAGTAATTCATACATTTTTGTAATCGATTGCCAGCACTAATTTAAACCCAAATGAAACTACGAGTATGCAATGTCGTGAAGTCATGAAGTCACAAAGGCGATTAAAGCTGCCTTAAAACTGTGCATGTAAGTATTTATTTATGTCTGTTTTCATGATTTATTTATATGAAGATTGTTTTAAGTTCACTTAAATTAGAAGTTTTTAAGTCTAATAAATGTTAATGTTGAATGGCTAGTCGATGGTTAAGGAAATGGAGTAGGAAAAAAGAGACGTCAATTGTCTTTTAAGAACAATGTGATGCTGCTGAAGTAGAAAACGCACGATGCACATTGTTTACACACAGGAAAGCATGTGTATGCGTCGCGGTACTCTCGATAATAGCGGAATACGTGATTTGGAGGAGAAGAATTATTGAATAAATTGATTTTTGTTTTCTTGTGCACAAAAAATTCTCATAGCTTTGTAATATTGCGGTTGAACCACTGATGTCACATGGAGTATTTTAACAATGTCCTTAGTACTTTTCTGGCTCTGGGAACATTTCAAGTGCATTGCTGTCTATGGAGGGTCAGAAAGCTCTCGGATTTCATCAAAAATATCTCAATTTATGTTCCGAAGATGAACAAAGGTGTTACGGGTTTGGAACCACAGGGCGAGTAATTAATGGCAGAATTGAAATAACTTTTGGGTGACCTAACGCTTTAACTGTTGATTATTGGACACTTTCATTCTTGGAATTTCTTGCACCCCATGCCATACACCGTTCAATACGTTCAACATTTGTTGATCACTAAAGGTTGTCCTTGTCTTTCATGCTTACCCTTGCATTGACATGCTTCATTATTCTAAATGTGAAATAATGATCTTTCATCTTAACGCAGGATTTGTGTAAAACAACAACCGAGGCCATTTCGTCTGGACAGACTAGTGTACAGGCTGAACTGAGACGTACTGCTAACACTCGTAAGTATCGTAAGTATTAAGTTGTTTTGCATATATACATACATGCATAGTTAGGAAAATGTTTTTGATCCCCTGCTGATTTTGTAAGTTTGCCCTCTGACAAAGAAATTATCAGTATGTTTATTTTAAGTGAGAGACAGATTAACAAAAGTCCAGAAAAACGTATTTCAAAGTTATAAATTGATTTGCATTTTACGGAGTGAAATAAGTATTTGATCCCCTATCAATCAGCAAGATTTCGGGCTCCCAGGTGTCTTTTATACAGGTCTCTTAAAGGGAGTGCTTCTAATCTCAGCTTGTTACCTGTACAGAAGACACCTGTCCACAGAAGAAATCAATCAATCAGATTCTAAACGCTCCACCATGGCCAAGACCAAAGAGCTGTCCAAGGATGTCAGGGACAAGATTGTAGACCTACACAAGGCTGGAATGGGTTACAAGACCATCGCCAAGCAGCTTGGTGAAAAGGTGACAACAGTTTATGCGATTATTTGAAAATGGAAGAAACACAAAATAACTGTCAATCTCCCTCAGTCTGGGGCTCACCTCGTGGAGTTTCACTGATAATGAGAACGGAGAGGAATCAGCCCAGAACTACACGGGAGGATCTTGTCAATGATCTCAAGGCAGCTGGGACCATAGTCACCAAGAAAACAATTGGTAATACACTATGCCGTGAAGGACTGAAATCCTGCAGCGCCTGCAAAGTCCCCCTGCTCAAGAAGGCACATGTACAGGCCCGTCTGAAGTTTGCCAATGATTCGGAGAACTGGGTGAAAGTGTTGTGGTCAGATGAGACCAAAATCGAGCTCTTTGGCATCAACTCAACTCGCCGTGTTTGGAGGAGGAGGAATGCTGCCTATGACCCCAAGAACACCATCCCCACCGTCAAACATGGAGGTGGAAATATTATGTTTTGGGTGTGTTTTTCTGCTAAGGGGACAGGACATCTGCACTGCATCAAAGGGACGATGGATGGGGCCATGTACCGCCAGGGCTAGGACATTGAAAATTGGTCGTGGATGGGTATTCTAGCATGAAAATGACCCAAAACACACGGCCAAGGCAACAAAGGAGTGGCTCAAGAAGAAGCACATTAAGGTCCTGGAGTGGCCTAGCCAGTTTCCAAACCTTAATCCCATAGAACATCTGTGAAAGGGAGCTGAAGGTTTGAGTTGCCAAACGTCAGCCTCGAAACCTTAATGACTTGGAGAGGATCTGCAAAGAGGATTAGGACAGGATGCCTCCTGAGATGTGAGCAAACCTGGTTGCCAACTACAAGAAACGTCTGACCTCTGTGATTGACAACAAGGGGTTTGCCACCAAGTACCAAGTCACGTTTTGTGAAGGGGTCAAAATACTTATTGGACTCATTAAAATGCAAATCAATTTATAACTTTTTTGAAATGCGTTTTTCTGTCTCTTACTGTTAAAGTAAACTTACCATTAAAATTATAGACTGATAATTTCTTTGTCAGTGGGCAAACGTTCAAAATCAGCAGGGGATCAAATATTTTTTTCCTCGCTGTATATATATCATATGTATGTATAGATGTTCATTCTTTGTGTCCTTAACTGACGGTTTTCCTGCAGTTCTTCTACTGGTTGCTCATACAGGGAGTGATTTATCTTTGTTTGAGTGGGCTGAAGCTGAAGCTCTGGTAATGTTCATGTTCATGTTCCCCTGACAGCTGCCACACGCATGATTGCCAATGCTCTGAGCCGGGACTCCCCACCAAGCACGCCTGCTCGGCGCCCTGACAACCAAATTTCAGTAACGGTCTCCAACGCCAGTGCCAAAACAGGTACATCTGATAACGTTAAGTCATGTTTTTTACTGAATGCAGATGCTAGTCATTGATTGCCCAAGGCACTTATTACTTATAAAATGTATACATGTAGCATATACACTATTATTTCAAAGTTTGGGGTTGGTAAGATTTTTTAAATAAAGTACATTAAAGACTGTAATATTGAAGTATTATTACCATTTAAAAAAACTTTTCTATTCTAATATATTGTCAAATGTATTCCATTCCTGTGATGGCAAAGCTGAATTTTCTGCATCATTACCCCAGTCTTCAGTGTCACAGGATCCTTCAGAAATCATTTTTAAATACTTTTTGTGCATCCTTGCTAAGTAAAAGTATTAATTTCTAAAATAAAAATGACCCTGAACGTTTGAGCTGTAGAATACATGTTTGGATGAACTATTTCTTTAAATGGAACCGTATGATTTAAAACTCTTTGTCGTCCTCTCACAGTGCCCAGCAAGCCAGCTGAAGAAAATGGGTTGAAAGTAAAGCGCCGGCGAGTCACAAGAGAAATGGAGGGGAAATATATCATAAACATGCCAAAAGGCACAACAGCTCGCACTCGGCACATCCTGGAACAGCAGGAGAAGAAAGGTACCCCTGAGATAGTATATTGTGTTGAGTCTTCAAGCTAATATGATATTGCAGTAATTTGAACTGTTGAAATTAGTACCGCCTAACTAATAATTTGAAATTGATGCAGATATGATTGATCTTATAATCTTCCCTACTTTGCCACAGCTAAGGTTTTAAAGCGTACTTCAGTGTTTGATAGACTTGGGGCAGAGTCTAAGACAGACGCCACCTCAGCCAACAAGGTGAGAAATTGTATTGTATTGGTTTTGTCCATCATATAAACAAGACCACAAAAACCCAGACACTAAGAATTGTTTTCTCTCTATTACACGCATTATTGTTTAGTGACTCTGTAACACTACAGTAACATTCAAATTAGTGCATTGAGTATCATAAACCAGCAATGAACCATTTTTAGGTCATTGATTAATCTAGGTCAATGTTAATTCCAAAATATGCTGTAGTTCATTGTTAAAGGGATAGTGCACCCAAAAATGAAAATTACCCCATGATTTACTCACCCTCAAGCCATCCTAGGTGAATATGACTTTCTTCTTGTGGTCGAATACAATTGGATTTATATTTAAAAACGTTTTGGCTCTTCCATGCTTTATAATGTAGGTTGGTGTTATTTTTCAGTAGTCTAATAAAGCGGTTGGATCCATAATAAAAAGTGCCTCACACAGCTCCGTGGATAAAGGCCTCCTGTAGTGAATCAATGTGTTTTGTAAGAAAATTATCCATATTTAAAACGTTATAAATGGTTTCTCTAGCTTGCGCTAACTGTCGTGCATGCAAGCCGTTCTGGGCAGATTTCACAGCGGGGGTGCGAGAGCAGATATATATTTGCTGTAGGGCTGGGCGATAAAACGATAACTATAATTATAGTGATATAATTTTTCTTGATAAAACAAGTTCGATAAATATTCCATGAAATGTTTACGCGGCAAAAGCGGAACAAAACAGCGCTCCTCATTTGAACCGCGCCACACAGATCATATTTCTGTTCAAACAGCGGCGCAGCGTAGAGCGAGCTGACTAGAGCAGATGTTTACTCACCGATCACGTGATCACTAAACAGCACCAGTGAGAAGCGATTGATTCAGCGAAGAACACAAATTACTGATATAAACTAGTTTATATCCAGATAAAAATGCGCTGACAAACAGCAGAAAAACACTGTGTGCAACAATACAGTCAGAAGGCTTTTCAATCTACAAATCGCCATCGTTTACCATGGATTTATGCTGTAGTACCACCAACTGCACCATGGTATTGTGGCAGAAATGTGGGGTATTTATATCACATTTATTATATTAACGTAGATGTGTATTGAAGGAGTAATGAAATGTATATTTGTGATTAAGCTATAGCCTTTGTGCTTTTATAATAAATGTATTTAGACTACTGTTTTACATATAAATAGGCTACCTAGAAATCACATAGTTGCCTTTTACCACAGTATTGAGGTGCTATATGTGTGGTTTTAACTCTAGTTATCATGATGTAAATGTATGCTACTATGGAAGAACAAAGGTTAATTTTAATAAAACTCAAACAGTCATAAAAATAAAATTTCACCATATAAAAAAGGTTGTTGCAAATTTTACCAATGTTACTGATTTTGATAATGAACAAATTTACATTTGCATCCTAACTCAAACTACTACTGTCAACTCGATGTCAAATGTGCATTTCTAAGAGAAAAATAATGAATCTTATTATTGCGTATGTATGTTTATGGGCGTGTATAAATTGAATACGGGTGGTTGGGGGCTCAGATTACCATATGTGTACGTAGGGAGGGGCCCATAAAAAAAGGTTGGGGACCACTGACGTAGGACATTGGTGTAGCATAAGTGTAAATGTAATTGTATATGTAGAAATTAACATAGAACCGAATGAATGAATGCTTTAAATGATTTTTGTTGTTTGTGATTCCTAATGCATTCATTGATGTTAATATATTGTAAAGTTTTGCTATTTTGCACATCACTGTCTTTGTCGCTTTCATTCTTTCATGCAGCAGCCAACAGGTGTGTTTAGCCGACTGGGTGAAGCAGATGAAGAGGGTGGAGGAAAGGCAGATGTTGTTGCAGACACTTTCGAGGACAATAATAGCGACGGGGAGGGCTCAGTGCTGCAATATGCCGGCGTCCTCAAACGACCCCCGGCCACTTCTAAAAAAGAGACTGTAACCGCCAAATCTAAACCCTTCACTCTGCGTCGACTAGGCGCAAAATACAAACTCCCCTTATCTGAAGGCACACCACCAATATCCTCTACCTCCTCCTCCAGCCAGGAGGGGACACCCAAACTGGGTGTACTGCAGAGATTGGGCAAGGCTCCGTCAGTCAACCCTACCTCCTCGACCCCTCTAGTCAGTCATCCCGCAGACACCCAGGACAGTCGTGTTACGAGTAGCAGAAGCAAAGCCCAGGGCAGCTTTGCTCTGGCCAGCCCTAAGGTCAGTAGTAGCACAGGTGACACTCATGGGGCTCAGATGGATGCTGGGGCAGTCAGTGTATTCGAGAGACTGGGCGCCCGGAAAACCTAATACACAAACTGAAAGGCACCCCTTTTTATCCAGTTTGACCCTTGTATATCTTAAAACCCACCTGAATTTCCATTTGTGTGAGTGGAGAAACTCTAGGACCACCCTTGATGGCTTGGGAAGTCGATATGCTGTACCTCATGGAGTGTTCTGAATTGATGTTTCTGAGGGGGGAATGTTCAGCTGCAATGTCTGTTAAATGTGGACATACCTGTTGTCCTTATGTTTGGTTATAGGAATCATGTTCTATCCCCCTATCCTACTTTTATAGTTGCTCTCCTGCGCCCCTGTGAGTGATTGTTTTCAAGATTAAAGGGGTTGTTATAAGGATTTTAAAGTGCATGGCACCCAGCATCAAATGCTCGATGTCGAGTTTTTTCCCCAGTACCGTAGCCAAGAGACTTAAGTACAAGCATGTGCTATGTTTACCACAAACACCCCAGCTTACCGATTCCTCCGTGAAGTAACCTCCTAGTTTTTAAAGGGATACTTAACAAAAAAAAAATAATTGTCATGATATACTCACCCTTGTCATTCCAAAAATTTATGATTTTCTTTCTTCTGTGGATTTTTATTTATTTATATATAAATAGAAGTAGGCACCAAAATGATTTGGTTATCAAAATTCTTCAAAATATAATTTGTTCTGCAGAAGAAAATAATCGGAGAGTTTTGGACAAGAGTAAATGGTGACTCTTCATTTTTAGGTGAACACTATCCTTTCACTTCACAGGATTTTTATAATAATAAAAATAGCCCTTTGTTGGCTTAACTGCATACATGAGACTTTCCATTAATGCGCCTTAACCTGTGGTCACACTAGACGTAAAAAACATAGACATTTAACATATAACAGATAATAAATGCAAATGTTTCTCGTGAGCTTGTGTTTACCATCTCCCGTGTTCACATGCATACGAATGAAAATGAAAAGTGTTGTGTGACCTCAACTGTAACCTTGCCTAAAGACACAAAATCACAAACACTAGTCTCTGCTCTCAAATTTCCGCATTTAAAATGCCATCCGATGGAAAGGTGTTTTGTTAAGTGTTACTTGGACAAGCAGGGCAAATACAACATTGGTGATGGCATGCTGTTGCCAAGCAACACACGTGGAGGTGGACCCTTGTGAATTGTATGTTTTCACTCCTTTGTACTGTTCACTACAGTAACCACCAATCATGCCGTAGTTATAGGAATTCAACTATGCTTTGTTTTGTCATGTTTCCTGTTTTTTATAAATATTATCATTTTAAGCATCTCAAATGCAGAATTCCGTTATTTTATGTATAAGGAATATTAAGAGAACATTTTAACTGGGTATGTTTATAAAATATTGATGAAGATTATTTGTCTTGGGAATGGATTGAATATAAAAAGATAAAACAGAAAAATCTTGAATTGTTTTTTTTATTAACTTTGTACAATTGTATGTGGTGCATTGTTGTTAACTGGGGTTTAGAGCATATTCTAGTTATGTTTTATCACGTTTATTGTTATAATAACATCCCTATGAGTTTTGCATTGAGAAATGCTCATTAATCTTTCTCTCTACACAAGCTTTAAAGTGGTTAGGCTGAAAGAGAGAGCTCTTTTTATTGGGTTGTCGCAGAACACAAGCAAGCTGATGAATGAAGGTCTGCAATCATTTGTATGAACCAGTATTAATATCCTGCATTCTTACATATGAGACTTTTACTGCATAATTAGTTTGATAAAGAAGGTCGCTACAGAGATAATGCAGTGTTTTTTAGTTCTTATTCAAACTGATGTGTTCGTAAAGAAACATTGCACTGAGCTCTAGTAAACGACGCAGATGTGAGGACTACATAAGCCCGTATGTCTCCAGTGTTGCAGTACACTGAGTGTTTGTAAGAGGATCTCCGCAGTTCATCACTCTTCAACATTTGCCTCTTCATGCTGACTCATGTTTTTTCTATTAGGCTGTGTTATTAATTTAGCCCAGATACAGTATTTATCTGCATTACAATTTATAACTATACCGAAAATATTTATTTGTGTTTTTATGTTCCTGCTAACTTAATACATGAAAGCAAAGAAAGTAATAGTAGCTTTTTAAACTCTTCTGGATAACGTTATCTCTTGCATTTTATTAATGATTTTAATCTTAACAAACCTTCCTGGTGGACAACCTTAAGCAAATTGGTATATAATCTCTTCATCTTCAGACTTAAGGGAATATTTCACCCCAAAAATAAAAATGTGCAGAAAATCTTACAACATTTTAATGGATTTGAGTTTTGTGGATTTAAAAAAAGAGTTTTTATCAGCTGTTTCAATATTCATTCTGACGGCACCCATTCGCCACAGGGGATCCAATTGTTGAGCAAGTACTGTAATGGGACATTTTTCCAAATCTGTTCGATGAAGAAAAACTAATCTACATTTTGGATGGCCTAAGGGAGTCATTTTTCAGCAAATTCGTTTTTTCAGTTCCAGCTCCGGGAAAATGAGTCATTCAAGCTCCCACAGAGACTATTTCCACTTTGATCTGGAAGCTAATTTAAGGACAAATTTGACATGCTTCATGCATGTCTTTCTGTCCTTTCCTGGTCTCAGCTAGTGTGAATTAGCAGACCATTGTGAACCAGCAACAAACCACCTACTAACTGGTCATATCATCTCAAAGTGGTTAAGCTAATTGTATTTATTTATTTTTAAATGGTAGCTGATCAACCAGCAAATGATCATAAGCCACCATGTTCCAAAACGCATCTACCAGATAAAGCTGGATTTCCCAAAAGGGATTCCACACAGTGTCCCTGTAATTTCCTCGCCTGTGCTTTTTAATGATAATGACGTAAAGATGACCAGCCTTTGCATATTTTATTCATATTTGGCTTCACGACGTTTGGAGATTTACCGCTGCTCTATAATGTAATCGTGATCCACCAGTAGCAGCCAGCATCATCTCACATTTAATGCCTTTCCCATAATGCCTCGCGCTAGTGCTCGTTGGCGCTGTCTGTGGTGCTGAAGCTGCTCTCGCCAGCGGCAAGAGTCCTCCTGCTCCAGCGTCACCTCCGTGCAACGCAACGAGAGACAGCCGCGATCACCTATTTGAGTCTGTCCTTTGTCTCTAAACACGTTTTAATAGTCGTAAATCATTATTGTTGTATTTAGCTCCCCCCTGGAACATACTCTCCGGTCGCGCTTGTGTTTTTGGTTCCCTTTGGATCTTTTACGCACAGCACGCTGCTCCAGCCCTTAAAGAGAACACAGGCATCCGTGTCGGAACAGCATGGCTTCCTGAGCGAGATGGAAGCGAAGCAGCACTCGATCAAGAGCCTGAAAAGCTATCCGGAGGCTGGGGGCCGGAGTCTGGCGGCGGCGGCGGCGGGTGGGACGGCGGAGGTGGAGGTATCGCGTCGGCGGCGCGGAGATGGAGATGGAGGCGAAAATACAGAAAGCGGTCGACTTTAAACTGGAGGGTCACCGATGCTACAAGGAGAAGAAATTCCGGGAAGCTATTGGGAAGTATCACAGGGCGCTGCTGCAGTTGAAAGGGATCCATGTCGTCGACGGGACCACCGGATCCGAGGTGAACCTCCTGAACCAAGCCGCGGCCAAGCTGACGGAAGAGCAGCGGCGAGCGGTGGAGAGCAGCGAGATCGAATGCTACGACAGTCTGACAGGTGAGACTCCGAACCCCGCGAAAACAGCCGCTGCCATTGTTCTGAACGAGCCACTTTGACATGCTGCCGATAAGGTTGAAGGTGTTAGAGGCTACATAGAGAGCCAGGTACCTAAGAAAAAGCCTTAATATAAATGTAACAGCAAGAAAACTAGACAACATTGAAAACAATCAATCAAGCCATTGTTTGTGCTTAACCAGTTTGGCCTTCATTGTTCCTGAGCCAGTGTCATAATACACCAAGTTCGTTTAATGTCACGTTGTGATTATTTGAGTGCGCGAGAAGATCACACGTAACACGCGAACTATTTTTATTATATACGTAGCCTACTAGTAAGAGCTCTAATCACTTTATTTAATTTTTACTTGCCTTTCAAGTTTTAGGTGATGTGAGGTAAAGGTTGGAGTATCAGTACCAACAAGGACGACTAGTCTACTCTGTAAACCTGGAAGCGGAGCAGCGCGTTCGATACGGGTTCCGTCGGGAATCTGTGTTTTTGCTTTAGCGGGTTTCCGTTGTTGTGAAAATAACGTGTTAACATTACTCGAGAAGACTTTAACGCTTTGTTCTACAATATAAATTACTGAACGTCCTACCTCTGACATAAAAGCTAAATACTATCAACATGCTTTTGTTTGTGTGGATGGGGCATTTTGAATTTCCCCCTAACCGTTGTTTTATAAAGAGACTACAACAAATGTTAGATTCGTCATGCACATGAACTCATATCATTGTGGTATTTGTAGGCTTTATGTAAAAACGTTTTATCAACTTGTTTTCGAAACACAACAGCTTAAAATGTGAAGCTTACTGGGGTTTTAAACACAAAGCAAGCAGAAGCGTGATATGGCTTAAATCAACGTCTAATGGGTATCATTTTATTATGGCTATGTGTAGTCAATACATTCTTCAAGCATTTATTGCATCTACAGTCTTTAAATTACAAACACTATGTGAGTATAGGCCAATGCATATGGTTCCCCAAATGCCATGTGTTGTAAACTCTAGTTTAGTTATCGATAAACAGGGGGAAACAGAAAAAGGATCACAGATGCCAACTGTGTTTGCTCATTGGAAGAGTATTGGTTAATACTCATGCACATCTGCTTGAGCTGGATGGGTGTGATGCCTGGTGTGCATGGCCCTTGATGTCTCTGGGGGTCTCGTATGGCGGTCGATTTGAGGTTAGGCTTGAATGTCACAAATGTGGCAAACACTTCAGGCCCTCTGGGGGAAGCATTAAGGCATGAAAGAAAGAAAGGTACAGTGCGGACAAAATGTCCAATTGTTTGAATTCCCTCCCACAGTCCACCTTCCTTTGTTTGTCCTCTGCAGACGTGATGATGGGGGTGAGCTGTAAATATATAGAGAACTTATATAAATGCTTATATAAAGATGCATTTTATAGTTACATACAGTGTTTAGGGCCTCTGAGGGTTGAGATGCACGGAGGATGCAGACAGAGTTCTGTGCCTTGTCTGGGTTTTGTCAACACTACTTTATTTTTGTCTGGTTTGGATTACTTTAGATATCAAAGACTCGTTCTCAAAGACACAGGTTCTCATCTGGTGATGTGTTGCCACAGTAATTGCATTTCAATGCAAAAACTGCTTGCTGTATTGTTTCCAACAGTCATGTGACAAGTAGCCCATTGCTTGTGTGCTGTCACTGGCTTCAGCGATTGTACTGGGTGGTGTGAGCTGACAAGTATAAGGGGTGATGGGGAGGAAGAGAGCAAATAGAATAGCCTAGTGTGTGTGTGTGTGTGTGTGTGTGTGTGTGTGTGTGTAAGGGCCTTCTAAACTGGGTTTGTTCTGCATTGTTCAACTTCAGCCAGCCACAGCAACTTCTGTGCACTCTTTTACAAAGCCTGCTGAGTCGTCTCTAGCGAGCACACCGAGTCTTGCCTCAGCAAGGTGTCATAAGTCAGTCTTGACAGTACCAAGAGAGCATACAATATGCTACGTCTGAAGCTCAACTGAAAGAGGAAGACATCAAAACATGAAATGGCTGAGCAAAGAGATTTGAGAGCTAGCTTGCAAAAAAGTATAGGCTTAAAGCTTTGTATTGTTTACATGATAAACAAAAACCAAGTAATACATGTGCCAAGTACAATTACCTAAATCTGTCTGAACAGCAAGAAGATGAATGGTTTATTTGCCATCCTTATTCATAACACCATAAGCTGTGCATTCCTTAGAGGACAGGACAGAATTTTTAAGTGGGTTATGCCTACATTTGGTCAACTTTTTTTGGTAGTGCAGTTATGCAAGATACAGAGAAGCTCTTTTTCAGCACACTCCTTAGACTCGCTGTTGGTTGCTTTTTATCTCACTGAAGCTAGAAAATAATGTATACAGCGTCATATAACTATTAGTTTACATCTACTCACCACAGCCATGAGTATTCATTAGACTAACGTGCTCTTCAGTAGTGTCTGGTGGGAAGAGTGCACGTTAGTTTAATGTGTTGTGATTTATATTGCATTCTGTCAAACCACCGTTCGTTCCTTTCGAGGCAGTGCCAGATATAAGCGCTGAAACTGAGAGCTTGGGAATTCACTGAAGCATTAAATCAACACTGTAATTTCAGCACATTTCCAGCTGTAATATAAGAGACAATAATGCAAACCGAATGAAGCTGTTTGTTTTATTATTACTCACAAACCCAGCGGTTGTGCTTTTATTAAGCTCGTGTTTGGACACATTTTCATTTCAATCTGTATTTTATTGTGTTTTCCAGAAAAAAAAAGAATCTAAGCATCTTAGATACATTTTCTTGAAAAGCAAAATTGCATAACATAAGATTTTTTTTTTTAAGTTCAGAGAATAAGTTTGGGTTCAGTAATATTATGTAATATCAGAAGTCTCTTATGCTCACCAAGACAGACTGCATTTATTTAATCAAAATACAGTACAAATGATAAGATTACGAAATGTAATTATAATTAAAATATTCAAATAATATTTTATTTGAGTACAATAATTGATTTATATAAAATTATGTATTTATAATTGATTCCATTGATGTCAAAGCTGAATTTTCAGCAGCCATTATTCCAGTCTTCACATGATCCCTCAGAAATCATTAATATGCTATTAATTATTATTGTTAAATTAATTGTGCTTCCTAATATTTTGTGGAAACTGAAACTTTTTTTTTCAGGATTTTTGATGAAAACGTCTTTTGTTTATTTATTTTAAATCTTTACTGTAACTTTTGATCAGTTTAATGATCAAGTACATTTTTTTCTGAGAATATCACTTATGCATAAAAATCCAAGTGGGCGTTTAAAATCTATTTATTGGATATAGTTGTAAAGATATGTATTAAATTGTGTTGTTTTACACTTAATGGTGTGCTTGAATCTTGTATTACTTTATAAATAAAAATGCGAGCGTATTCTTTTCATCAGAGGGCTTGGGGAAATCATGTCTCTATATAATGCTCACTGACCTTTTATTCTCGCATTACAACAGACAGCGCCAGTCAATGAACTTCTCAACCCTGATGTCCAATTAGAAGAAGTAATAAAGTGAAATCAAGACTTTCTCTCTGTATTCCTCTCTCTCTTTACTTGGCTGACTCTGGAGAGTCCAGATAGGGGTTGCATTACATTCATCAACTCAAGGAAACGTCCTTATCGCTCTCCCAAGAGCCAAACGCTTAAAAAGGATAGAAATATTAAAGACGCTCTTTTCATCTGGAAGTCTTTCTGATGTGCATTAGGTATGAATGTAAGGTGAAGAGTGCATGAAATGTGACGGAGCGAGGTGTCTGTGTTATTTATCGTGGTGGTTGGCCAGCTGGTGCCAGGTCCGCAGATGGCATGGCATCGCCATAGGGTTCCTCTGGGCACAGGCTTTACTTACTGTACAGTACAATGTATTATGTTATAGCAGCCTGGGGGGGGTGGGGGGGGAGAAAATGAGATCACAATGTACTAGATCAGACGAGGTTTGGCAGGGTATGTGTTCGTGGATATTCAGAGAGACCGAATGTCTGCTTAACTCTTCTGAACATGTTGTTTATGTCCCTCTACACTGTACTGCTGAAGTTTTGGGTCATTTTTCATTGTAAAAAGATGAGGAATGGCCACCAAAGCCAAGAATGCATCTATAAGAACTGCTGTCACTGCAGCTAGGGAAGTAATAGGAGCTCTTCAGTCAACCACTGAAGCTAATATACAAATTGTGATGGCTTGCTTTGAAAGCATATTTCTAATGGATATTTGCTTGTCCAAAGCAAAATACTGACTTTAGAAGAGCAAACTTGCATTTTTATAGATAAATAAGCAATCAGTGGGGTACTGACAACTTTATTTAAATGACTTGATCTTGATTGACAGCTCAGATGAGCACTGCAAATATCAAATATATCTGAGAGTAAATCAAACTGGCTTGATAATAAGTCTAAATGCCAAATCAATGTGGAACATCTACAGGCCGCACACCTAGAATCAAGGGGAAGATTTAGTTCAAGAATAATATAAACACAATTTGACTCTATGGTCTAATAAGTTCACATCAGCACAAGCTAATAAACTAATTTTATTAATAATATTTCACAATATACAAGATAAACTGCAACTAAAAAGTCTGGGGTCGTAAGATATTTGTTGTAAAAAGACTCTTATGCTAACCAAGCCTGCATTTATTTGATTTAATAGAGAAAAACTGCAATATTGTGAAATATTATTACAATTTCAAATAACTGATTTCTATTTAAAAAATAAAATGTAATTTTATCCCTGGAACTCCAGCAGCCATTGCTCCCTTCCTCATCTTTCAGATCGTGCTGATTTGGTGCTCAACAAACATTTCTCATTATTATCTATGTTGAAGTCAGTTGTGCTGCTTAATATTTTTGTGGAAACTTTTCAGCATTGTTTTGGATCCTTCGAAAATTGAAATTGAAATATTTTGTCACATTATAAATGTCTCACTTTTGATTAATGCATCCTTGCTGAATAAAAGTTTGTATTTATTTTTAAAAGCAGCTAGTTGTAGATGTGCAGCATCTGCTACTCTCATGATACCTTTGTGTTCAAGAACATCCTAACATATCTATAACAGGACATGTTACAAAGCACTTTTACACTGCTGCAGTTTTATATCCTGCAATGCAGGAGAGTTAGTGTTGAAACCTGTTGTAAAGCACATCATAAAAACAGAAAACTCTCCCGTAAGGACCCAAGCAACTCCCGGCAATGTCTTATGATGCTGAGTCATGTACTGATGAGTGTTTGCGTTAGAGAGAGAGAGAAAGAGAAAGAGAGAGAGGAAACACACCCCTCTGCGTCAACATAACGCTATAGTCCTCCCTCAAGAACATCTCTCTAAGGGCCACTTCAGATTTCTCCTGACCTGAAACACTTCTGTGTAAAGGCCTCATTGTAAACAGTTTGGCGGAGTGATGTAGTCTCTCAAAATTAAAGGGATAGTTCAACTAAAAATGCAAATTCTGTCATTATTTGCTCACCCTCAGTGATAGATTTTCTTGGTGATATTGTATTTTAATGTGGATGCTTTTTCTCATGCAGTGCTGTTGTTTTGGGGAAGCTCTGCACCTAGAAAGCTTACATGTGAGTTTGCACATGTTTATGTGTATATAAATCGGTTTGAGCTCCAGATGGTTGTAGTGAAGCTGACAGCAGCACATAGCTTCAGATGCAACCTTTGTGTGCAGGGTTTAAAATGAAAAGTCTGGTGTTGCATTCTTATTTCAGCAAGAAACAGGATTTTCTTTTTTTTCTTTAAAGTATGTTGAAGTGGTGTAGGGAATTAATGGTTGACTTAAAAATCTTTGATATCACAGAAAATGAATGTTATGTCATCATATATTCACCCTTATTTAGTTCCAAACCTGTATGGATGTCTGTCCTCTGATTTTACTAGCTTTACAGTACATTTTTACTGGCAGCTCTTTCTATGCAGTTACACTGAATGGAGACTGAAGCTTTCAAGCTTCAAAAAGGGCAAAAAATAAACAAACAAAAACTTGAAAGACATGAAAGTGGCTCAAAACTATTCTGCAGTCATACAGATGCTTTGGGTAATATTGTTTGTAAATGACACATTCACATCGCTTCATAACATTATGGTTGAACCCCTGATGCCACATGGACTATTTTAACGATGTCCTTACTACCTTTCTGGGCCTTGAACTCGTCAGTTACGTTGCGGTCTATCCAGGGTCGGAAAGCTTTCGGATTTAGGCTTTCACATCAAATTTGTGTTTTGAAGATAAACGAAGGTCTTACAGGTTTGGAACGACATTAGGGTGAGTAATTAATGACAGAATTACAATTTTGGTTAACTATTGCTTTCAATTTCAGCCTGTTTCTCATAGAAAGGTATATCATGACTTCAGAAGACTTGGAATATGGAGCATGATTCAATTGGTATTATATATTTTGAGATATTATTATGGTGATTTGTGTCCTTTTTGCAGCTTGAACACTTCAGTCCCCATTTATAATAATTGCATGTAAAACACAACCCAATCTCAATTAGAAAACACAAATATTTTAAAGGCATATTTGTGGCAAATTTGGATGGTTTAAGTTGTGAAAACTTTTGCATCAATATCCACTCCCTCAGTGAGGTGCAAGCAGATTGTATGAAAACATACAAATGAGTTTGAACAAATTCGTATGAATTCACCAAAATGTGAAGTGCTGTAGAGTTACAGTTTCCCATTAGAGTGTGGGAAAACAGCATCCAGGACAAACTTCAGGATTTCTCCTTTTGCATTCCATGAAAGAGATCTGAAAGAAGTCCGACATGTAATGCAAATGACAAAACTTTGGCTGAACTATTCCTACAATGTAAACTTGCTGTGGCCTATAGCTATTTTCAGTGGACTTGACAAGATGTCACTCACTGTAATCCAAACTGCCAAGTGCATTGTTGCGCCAAGAATATTTAAAGATCATTGGAAGCTGGCCAGCATGGTGTTCTTGAGAACTTCACTGTTTAGAAATATGACTGCAACAAAACATTCAGAAAAAAACAAGCATTTATTTCTAGAAGTCTACTTGAATCCACGTAACAGTGAACATACAGGATGGTTATATAATTCCTGCTGCTTGAACTGTCAACAGAGTTGTTAACAAAAGTGTAATTATGCTGTTTTCAGTGTTCCCCCGCTTAGTCGAAAAGCAGAAAGCTGTTGTCGTCTGGTGGTGTTTGTCCTCTGAACGTCAGCTGTAGGGGGCTGTACCGCTGATGCACCGTTGGCCATTTCTAGGACGCAAGGTCATTCAGGGACAGTCGACAGCCCTCCTCATTAACTTCAACTCTACGGGTCAGTGACACACGCCTGGAGATGACCAAGTGAAAACCTCCCTGTGTTGGGGTCATGAATTCTCAAATCCATTATTCTTAATATTGCAATGTCATTGACGTGGTACATTGGTAAGACACTTTTGTGTCTTATTTGCTTCTAAAGAAGATCTTACCTAAATGGTACAGTGATGGCAATTTTTGAAAGGGTACCGCCTCGTACCAAGCAAAACATTTTCTTAATTAGTATTTGACTTTTCTTGTTTTCTGGTAAATCCAAATACTGGTAAAGGAATTATTTTCTTGTTTTACAGTGTAAATATAATTATGCTAAAACAAGAAAAATACAAAATGATTTGGTTGTGGTGGGGAAAAAATACTAAAACATATTAGCATATAAATAGATATAGATACATTTACATTATTAAAGAGATATACCTTGAATTATGTTTTATTAAATAAGATATTAAGACGGATAATGTTCACTGTTTTGTTTGGACTTACATGATTAAGTTCTTGTTTCTTTGTTTCCTAGTTTTGTAGTCCTTTTGTAGTACCAGGATTGTTTCCTGGTGATTCTCAGATGTGTCTTATTTTCCAATGTTACCCTTGTGTATACAGCCCTTGTGTTTAATAAACACTTTGCACATGGATCCTACTCTTTGCATGTGTGAAATATTTAATTTTATAATTTCTTTTTTCTGCACCCCCCCATTATTTGATATCATTTTTTTCCATTATTTTGCAGTGTACAAAATGATGTACAATGCCCAGATTTGAGCATATTAAGTGACCTCTCTAAGGATGTATATCATCTAGCTCTCTCCGCTCTTATGCATGTTCATCAAATCTCTGTTAATGTCCGTGTCTAAGTGGAGTTACATCGGTGATGTTTCCATACAGTCATAATGGTTTACTGAAACCTCTGGTGCTAAGTGCATCGCTTAAGGGTTTCGATTGGGAATCCAGTCTGCTCATCATCCTCTAGCCTCAGCATCAAAATTCAATCACGGAATATATAAATCTATGCACATTTTAAATCACAGGCATTCGATCAAGTGTCCATACAGGGATGTTTTGATTACTGTAAGCATGTGCATATGGTGTTTGAGGGCTTTATGGGAGGGAGCTGCATGTATACCTCATTAATATTTCATCCTCTCCTCTTAAACATGCTCAACGATTTTCTCTTTGCTGAGGTTCTGCAGCTTGTAATCTAGTCTTTTTCTCTCCGCAATCCATGTTGCACTGTGGGTAATCGATGCAGATAGGACAGTGGACATTGATGACTGTGAGGGCTTTTTAGGGAAGAAGAGGGAAACATTGCAGTCTGTACACTACTGTCTCTTGCAGCATTAGATCAGTGGCAAGTGCTTTTTTATTTATAATTAAGGTGGAAAGCACATTCTCTTTCCAGAGAGAGTTTTACATGCCCCTAAAGACAAAAAAAAGATAAATAAATAACATTTATACATCCCTGTGGAGAAGATGAGTCATAATATTTAATGCTAATATCAGCAAAATGTGTATTTTGTCAACTAGAGATGTCAAAAGTGGCGGTAATTTTCTTCATTTATGTGAAATAAGGATCTGAGATTGTTGTTTTTTCTTATTGGGTTTAAAACTGCAAAGTCATATATGCTGTCAGCTCCCCCGGCGTACATGTGCATGGTGTGGTGAACAAGGCTGTCGTTCTGTGATTACAGATGGTCAGAGGGAGAGAAGGGCTCAGGGAAAAGACAAGAGGGGGAAGGGGTGGTAAGCAAAATATGGCGAGTGGGCCTCATCGAGTCCCTTTAGAGAACAGCTCAGGCTTCATCACCCACTCTAGCAATCAGCATCACTTCAGCCTCTTAACCCCTTAAATGCCACCCCCATTTTTTAAATGGGCATGAAAGTGCACTATCCAAACATAAATTGTTGTAATTTATGAACACTTTGGAATACAGACCTAAGGTTGGTCTCTTTAAAAAAAAAAAAAAATCAGCAGATTATTGCAAAAGTGGCAAGTTATAGAAGTTAAAATTTACTGTAACGAAAATACACTGCATTAATTAAATTTTATACATAGTAAATAGTTTACATAACAGGTTTTACTCTAAAATTGCCATAAAATGAAAGCCTTATGTCTAAATAAGTTATGTTCCAAATTTGAAGTTGATATGAAAAAAAGGTTCCTGTGACATTTTATTTAGGACATTATACCACACACAGCCACCTTCCAAACTACATATAATTTTTTGTATGCATTCTTCTGTCACAAATGTCTAGATTTATCTTTCAATATTACTTCTATCACAAAATATACACCAAATATGGAATCCTGAGACTCAGACCTTTCCAATGATATGTTTATTGTCAAGATTATAAAAAGTTTTGATTCTAAAAGACCGTAATGCATTTTGTAATATGACACTTGACACCTGCTAAGGGGAGGAGACCGCCAAAAGATTTTAAAGTACCATTTCCATGGTAACACAATATCCGATTTTAAAATAGGTTTCACAGGATGAATCTTGAGCTTTTAAGCTTTCAAACGATATATAATTTATGAAAATTACTAAAAGATTTGATACAGAAAAAGGACAACAACAAAAAGAGCGCCAAGCGTCCCACAGGTGGGACGGTGACAGTTAAGGGTAAAGGGGCTTCCTCTGAACCCCACCCCTTCCGGGAGTTAAATCATATTCATTTTCGCCATATCGACTTTTAATGATATCACTGTTTCGTCACAGACCTGGCAGCTCTGAGATAAGACCTTAAGACCTTCGTTCATCTTCGGAACCCAAATTATGATATTTTTGATGAAATCGAGAGCTTTCTGACCCTGGATAGACAGCAATGCAGCTACCACGATCAAGGCCCAGAATAGTAGTAAGGACATCATTAAAATAGTCCATGTGACATCAGTGGTTCAACTTTAATTTTATGAATACTTTTTGTCGCTAAGCAACCATCAACATAAATAATGCTCAACTTCTTCTGAGATTTTTATACTTCGACTTGTTTTTATGTTGTAACATAATGCTTTATGCACCTTGTACTTCTGTGTTTTTATCTAATTTTCATATAGTTTTTTGCTTCAAATCATTGCTTGTAATGTTATGATTCATTGTTATTCAAGCTGGCTGGTTTGGATCATGATGTTAAGCTCTATTGAGGAATTCTTTGAAAGCGTTATGAATGAGAAAAACACTTCCAGAACTAAGATTGCTGCAGTCTGTTGTAGTTGGGCTTTATTTTTAATGTGCAAGAATATACAATATATTATCTATTCTGGTTACAATGTATAGAGTACAACAGTTGAGTTCCAGAAGTAAAAATCCCTTTAGTTTTCTCCGTAGCGGAATTGATAAAAAAAAAGACATACCTACTATGATCTCCAACGTTGTCACGCGATTGTATGCTTTTTTTGAAGCCATCTTCCATATTTCAAATTAGTTTTCACGTTTAACAGCGTAATTCCTTGTGAAAGACTACATTTCCCACGATTCTGCAAAAAATCTCAACCAATCAGAAAACTGTAATATACAAATCATGCCGTAAGATTCGTAAATATTTGTATGTATATGAATATTTTGCAGTAAATATGAAATGTTATTTCTATATATACAATAAAAAAACTGTAAATCAAAAGTTTTATATTTAACCATCATTTTCATTCTAGTTATGTCATTCACAATGCTTTATGGGATTGTAGTTTTTTAACAATGCCTTTTTTACTCTTGGAAAAATGAATGGGGAAAATACTTCCAGATCCAAGGCCACTGAAAAAGTGGGCACGCACTGTTTGTGAAATCTCAAATTGATTGTGATTGGCTAGTTTCTATCCCCTCACTCTTTATTTGTCATTTATAGAGCCTTGAAGCTGTTTCAAAAATAGATGTGATTTCACGGGAAACCTGTTTCAGTGATATCTGTTATGTGTGGAATTTAGCTTACAGCACCTATATATAACCTGTTAGAAACATATTACATAATGTGAATATAATAAGAACAAAGGCAAAAAGGAAGAGGATTTTGTAGGCAATAAGATGAACGAAGAAGGGTAAAGCGACTACGCAGTTACCAAACTCGGAAAGGAAATGAGATTCATAAAATATGAATAGGTAATTTACTCCTCATCAGAAATAGTGAGCTAAAGATGAGAAGCCGAGGGGGGGAGGGATGAATGGATAGAAATAGAACCATTGGTAGCTGCTAAATCTCAGGGCCTCATGATTTAGGGCAGCCTTCCTCTTAGCGTCCTTCAAGCCACAGTGCACTGACTGACAAGGCCATTATCAACAGGCTTCGGTGCAAGGGAGAGGAACTAGCACTAGCAGTAACTAATGTTTTAATTATACATGTGAACTCAGGGTCCCTCAGTCTTGTTAAATAAGACTGAAGACCAGCTCAAGTGCATCTGCTCAACTATTCTGAGACCCGCTATTGTTGCTTTTAATGCAGGCTGTTCCTGTTGGGGGTGATATGCTTTGTTTGTTGAGGGTTGAGTGGCTGCCTTATTAAAAACTGCACTAAGCAGGAAGCTTATTCTGCTGTGTTTTATATGATATTGATATCATGTGATAAAATGAGTATACAAACAAATGCATCACGCTAAATTGGATAAAATGAGTCATGTGTTTATCATTGCACTGTAAACTGTGAATATATTACCACGTGTGGTTGCTTATGCTGACTAGATGTGACTAGATCACTAGATGAGGTGGAGAGGAGGATAGGGTTGGGTGTTACATGTAGTCTCAGCCTCAGTATATCCTTGATCTGACAAGCTTTATTGTGATTGGCTGTCTTTATGTAACTTGCGATATATTATGTACTTCTGGAAATTCATGAGTTGGAATTTGAATAGAAAAGATAGGAAGCGGTATCTATCTATCTATCTGAGATGTAACGGTATGAAAATTTATCATCGCGGTTATCAGTAGTATCGCGCTACAGTTAAAATGTGCTGGAAATGTTTCAAAAGTACTGACACAAATTGTTTCACCAAGTTTTCTATTTAAAATCAACATACAACAAATAAAATGACTTCGGTTGCATAAATGCAAACAATAACATTACTAATGAGGTCCAGAGTTTAAATGACAACATGATTGACAACAGTTTATCTAATAACGTACGAAATGTTCATACCAAACCTTCATAAAATGGTAAACCTCACATTTCAGCTTTTAAATAAAGAAAGGGGTTAAGTAAATTTATAATTGATTAATACATGATTATAGCCTATGTATTTTATCTGCTCCATATATAATTCTAGATACCTTATGCAAATAGTTTAAATGTGTAGAATTCACATAAGCTTGTTTTTCATCAATAGTCAAAATATAACAGCAGGGCATACAAATTTGGTCTGTTGTGTGGAGTGGGGAAAACAGTGGGGAATTTTATCATGATTATCGTTCCTTCGTTCGTTCATTCACTCTATATCTAGTATAGTCACAGTTCAACATTTGTTCAAATGTTAGTTCTTGTTCAGAACAGGTTGTGGTGTGGAACAGACCTTTGCTGTTGAGTCAGGTCTGGCTTTGTGAGAGTAGGTGTTAAGCAGTGGTGTAGGTGGAGGGGAAAATCAAGACGAGGTCCGTGTTCGGGTGAGTAACGACACTGTGGGAGGCGAGGGGAGGTGTCATTCAGACTGATGGGTCCCTGCCTGCATCAACCATTAAGCATCAAGAGAACTAACTATCATCAGAGTGACAGCAGGGTAATCACCTCAAACCAACACCGCTTTAAATTCGCTCCACTCTCATAACCTGATGCTATCTGCCCTACACCTGTCAAAAGAGCAGCGCCCCTGAGAGAGCTAAAGGGACAGAGAAAAGCACAGAGGGGGAGAGAAGATAATAAAGAGTGTAGAAAGAGCGAGGGAGTGATCCAGTCCGCTGGAGATGGATGTTCCGGGAGGAGGCCGTTTGAAATCGATTGCCCTCAAGTTCTCACTCCATCTACTCTGCCTCACCTTTTTGCTATTCTCTGCTTCACAAACCACAATCCGTTCTCTTCCCGCTTTGCTAATTTATATTCCTTTCTAACATTTGCGTTTACTAATTGGTAGCTTTTCTGAAAATAAAAAGCTGCTTATTATGTTTTCTTCTTATGTGAAGGTGTAAATATGAGGGGAATCCTGAACATGTGTTAACCACTACCTATTGCTTTTCTTTCTCACACACACACGCACGCACACACACACGCACGCACACACACACACACAAAACAGCTGTCCCTGCACCTGTTCAATTATATGAAAACTCAAAAACAATGAACTGCAAAATCATCTTAAAGGAATAGTGCACCCAAAAATAAACACTGTGCCATCATTTTAGTTAACTTCCTTTTGTCCAAATCATTATGACTTTATTACTTCTGTGAAACATAAAAGAAGATGTTTAGCAAAATGTTCATGCTGTTCTTTTTTCATGTAATGAAAGTGAACAGGACTGTTTATTGCCAAGCTCCATAAAGACACATGAAAGTAATCCATGTGACTTGTGTGCTACATATTACTTTATATATTTATATATAGATTTGTGATGGGTACATTTTGTTGTTAGTTGTTTGGTCACACAAAAAATCTACTTTGTGTTTGTTTGTTAATGGATTACAATTTATTCTGTTGTTTGTTTTTTATTATGTTAATGACAATATTGTTCAAAAGTGTGTGTGGTTGGCAAGATTACAAAAAAACTATCTTATTCTCAACAAGGTTGCATTTATTTGATAAAAAATACAATAAAATATATATTTTTCCAATTTTATATAACTATTTTTAATGTTAATAAATATAAAAATGTAACAATTTATGATGCATTTTTAAGATTCTTTGATTAACAGAAAGTTTAAAAGAACAGCATTTATTTGAAATACATACTATCACTCTTTTAATGCATCCTTGCTATATAAAAGTATTAATTTAACAGATATTTTAATCTGAGGCATAAGGACATATTTTAGTTTTGCCAGTGCATTTTATTACTCATTACTTACTGAATTTACAACTTCTGAATATGCAAATGAGACCTAACAGATTTTTGTTTGCAAACCAAGGAAAAAAATTGGTGAATGCAAATATAGCTTACCCATAAATATGAAATGACAAAATGTTCATCTGGGTTCTAAGCACAAAAATCAATCTTTTGAAAGCTAATGAACCACACAAAAGAACTGACACGTCTCTATATCAGTATATAGCAGAGCAGATTTGTTTAGCTTTTAGCTTCGTGAACGGTGACATCTATCAAACCCCCCTCAGTAAAGTTGGATCATCTCAAGACCCTGTTAGTCTCTGCCCTGCTCAGATGACCAGCTCTGGCTTTCTAGCTGTGCTCTTAGCAGTTATGTTCTCAAATAACTATGATGCAGCATTAAGTGCATCGGGTCCATTAATATGTGATGCCATCATTATTACACTCATAGAGCCACTCAACAGACACTTAAGTGCAGTATCCACAATGCCACGCCTTATCCATTTGTGTGATGAATCAGTCTGCAGGATTTGTGTGTGTTTGTGTGCGAGAGTCTGAAGGCGTGTTGTGGAGAGAGAGAGAGAAAGCTCAGGATATCACGAGTTAGGAGCCATTAGACCATTATTGCCTGAAACTGAATACACCGAGAGCTTGCCAGGGTTCCAGTTGCTCAGAATGAAGATGGACAGGACGCTCGATTGTGGTGCTGTGCCGAAAGGCAGTTTCTCTCTCTCCCGTCCCAGACCAAATGAGACGGGCTAGCCCAGTTAATCTCAAATAAAACGGAGATCAAAAAGTTAGGATGCATGAAACGACACCAGGAGAAGTTTTTAATCTATCAAGAATTTGCTGTTTTGTCTTCGAAGGAAGTTCAATGCAAACCAAACACAATGTTATTGTACTGCAGGACAATTCTTCTATTTATGAGTTTTTTTCTTTCCTGAAATTTTAGACCGTGTTATCTTTTATTGGGTAAAGTGAGAAAAGAGAAGCCAGAGGGAAATTATAACAAGTGTAAAAGGCTGAATGAGATGGTTGGAGAGAAAGGAAGCCTTGACAAACTTTCGAGTTGGAATGAAATTTCAGTTATAATGAACTAATTTAGATGAGATGATTCCTCTCACAGCGTTTCATTCGTCACCTAATCATCGTTTATCTCACTTCTGCTCTTGTTAGTTGGTCCTTCTGTTTTTATAACCTTCATTACGTTGGGCAGACCATGCCCCCCCCCCCCCCTCCACTGATATGTGTCTGACTTAACAGCTGTTTGAGAAGTCAGCAGATGTTTGCTTTGGTTTATGTCTGTACAGCAGCACGCGGCCTTTCTTTTATCAGCCATCTCAGTTTTCTGGTGCTTATGTCATCATTTTCCCAGCATGCCCACAGACCCAAGGGCTTTGATAATGCTGTTGAGGAATACAAATGTTTCTGGATGTCTTAGATGGTTGATCGTTTTTCATGTAGTACATTATGTACTCATCGATGTTTCTCCAGAATGCCTTAACTTTTTAAACTATTATACATTTTATGTAATTGACTATTTATTTGGTAATTATTAACATGGCTTACTTGGCTGTTGGTAGATTTTGGAAGGGAAACTACCTTTTCTGTTAATCGGCCAGTTGAACATGGTTATATAACTTCATTAATCATCCTGGCACATATATTGGTCTGTCACTCATTTTTCATTTATTTGTGATTACAGATGGTTGTTTGTTTACTGCCAATGTGACTCTGAATGCTGTGTAGAGTTTGTGTGGTGAAAAATGGCCTTGTAGAGTATGGATTTGTGGTGGACTGATCTTTTTTGTCTCTGTCACCGCTGACGTCTTGCCTCGTGCCGATACCCCTGACTCATGACTTCCACAGAGGTGTCAGCGACAGGCGGATGGTTGGAGGAGCTTACCAGGAAAGGACAGAGGGAGGTTGTGGATATAAAGCAGCAGCTTTTCTCCGTGTATTTGGTGGTCAGCAGGCTCTCAACTGCACAGACAGACATTAACCTTGGCAGGGGTCAGACCTCTGCCAGTCAGACCGGGCCAAGATTGGTGCCGCACTGATGCAGTAAACAGGTATTGAGCTAGATAATATTTAGAAGATACAGCGGGGAGGGACACAGATTTTCACTTTACTTTGATGTTTGATGATGGTTAGAATTAAGAGTTGGAATTAAACATTCTAAACAACCTAAATAGCACAAAAACATACCACATACTGTAAATAAAATAGAAATACAAATTTTATTTTAATTGATTTATTTACAATACCAGTATGTTTTTTAATATATTTTTTATAGTACTTTTACTCAGCAATAATGCACTAAATTGAACAAAAGTGACAGTAAAGATATTTACAATGTTACACATTTTTCAAAAATTGTAGCATGGTTTCCACAAATATATTAAGCAGCACAACCTTTTCAACTATAATAATAAGAAATGAGCACCAAATTAACAATATAGAATGATTTCTAAAGACTGGAGTAAGGGTCAACTTTGCCATCATTTTAATACATTTTAAAATAGCCTATATTAAAATGGAAACCAGTAATTTAAAATTGTAATAATATTTCACAATATTACTGCTTCACTGGATTTTTGATTATGTTCACTAATGCGCCATTTATTTACTTAAAATATTTGTTTTAAAAGAACAACAACAACTCTTAAACAACTCTTGCCAACCTTTCAATCTTACATCATTCCTTCATTCAGCCGGTGCATAATAATGTAAAAGGTGAATTCAGTTCATAATTAGAAAACTGCGGAGAAGTGAGGTTATGCAAGAGCTTAAATGATGAATTGAATTGCAGAAAGTCCTAAACGCCTGAAGATTCCAGACACACACCACAACCAGTAAGCTGAAATATGAAATTGAGTTTCCAGCCCCTGCCATCGGTGTCCAGCCATGTCATCTGCTGTTGGAATAAACAGCCCTGATTGGACGAGGGCTTGACAACACGCATCAGCTGCCTAGCAGGCACCGTAGTAATTCATTTGCCGTGCAGATGTTCTTTCAGGGCCAATGCATCTAATTAGCTGCAGCTTTTTTAAACCAAAGACCTCCATATTTAATTAATTCAATGAAATATGGATGTAGAACATTTTCATATCTGTCATTAGCCATTATAATTTCAAAATCCTGAATACTTTTTAGTCACAGTGGAAGTATTATAGTACATTATAGTAGTGGAAGTATTTTTCATAAAATAATTTAAATCTTTATTAAGTTTTATATATATATATACTTACAGAAAACGTTTGACCTCTGTCATTGCCAACAAAGGGTATATAACAAAGTATTGAGATGAAATTTTGTTATTGACCAAATACTTATTTTCCACCATCATTTGCAAATAAATTCTTTAAAAATCCTACAATGTGATTTTCTGGATTTTTTTTCTTATTTTGTCTCTCATAGTTGAGGTATACCTATGATGAAAATTACAGGCCTCTCTCATCTTTTTAAGTGGGAGAACTTGCACAATTGGTGGCTGACTAAATACTTTTTTGCCCCACTGTATATATATATATATATATATATAAACTTTAAAACAAATAAATTATACACACACACACCTTTAAACATTAATCTCTTGTTTTTCGATAAACCATGCACATTTTCAGACACATCCAATACTTCTAAGCATCAGTTTTAGATTAGGATGTGTCTCGTTTGGTTTATTTTCTCTTTAGACAGCAGATAAAACAATTACTTCATCTGTGTCTCTGAGCCTAGAGTGGCTAAAAGATGCAATTAGGCCTTCACTGTGTGCTAATGTGGTTATCCGAGACCAATAGCATTAAAAACTGCTGTTCTCAGACCTTCAGTGCAACTGATGACTGCGACAAAACACACTGTCCCTTTTCAACTTTATCTATCAGTCCAGGGTTTTGTAGACCAGTATATTTCATGGCTATTTTTACTCCCTTCTCCCTAGCTGTTCATTGATTTATTCATCTTAGCTGTTTTATTGTTTTGTCCTGTCATTTTGACCATACTAATTCCTCTCTCACACTCTCTGGTTCTTTATAGCGTGCTTGCTGCAGTCGGAGCTGGTGAATTATGAGCGGGTTAAGGAATACTGTTTGAAGGTACTCGGACACCAGCAGGATCACTTTAAGGCCATGTACCGTGCTGGGATTGCCTTCTACCACCTGGGAGACTACGAGTGTGCCCTGCGTTACCTACGTGATGCCAAGTGCCGTGATCCCACAGGTGGGCATTATGATCGCTTCATTATCATACACCGTAGTGCTTCTCAAATCGTTTAAGTTTCATAATCTCCAGATTTTACAATTGACCTAAGCAATAACTAAATAGTTTCTTAGGGATTCACAGATATTACAATCCTGTCCGATACTGCTAATCTGATAATTATCTTCATGTTATGTGTGATATTCTGTCTATTTTGTCTAAATAAATATTCAAATCAATTGTTCATATCTTAGTGAATTTAGACAAAATAAGTATAAAAAATATATTGTGTAACAACAAAGAATGGATATTTATTTGAAAACTTCTTAAAAGATTACTGTTATTAGGCATACTATTTATTATTATATTAATTCATTATAAATATATTTTTACTATAGAAATGATTTTATAACTTATTATGTTATTATTTATTAGAATAATACATTATTAATATATATATTAATATAAACCCAGTATTATTTTAGCATTATGTATGTAATGTTATAGAATTAATTAATATTTAGAATTAGCTTTTATTGTTATTTAAAAATCTTTTTTTAGGTTTTAGGATTTTATCTGCTTTTGTCATTTTATTAGTCTTTTATTTCTATATAGTTTGGATTTGTTTTTATTTCAGATTTAGTAATTTAGAACTTTATACTAATATTATTTATTTCACTTAATAAATAAACATTTCTGATTATTGTTTCAGTTTTTGATCTCTCTCTCTCTCTCTCTCTCTATATATCTATATATATATATGTATTATGTATGTATGTATGTATGTATGTATGTATTAGCTTTATTTCAATTAACAAATAATAACAACTTTGCCGCAACCCAACAGTTGAATGTAAACCATTAAGCTGTATTTGTTATGTTGATGTGATTTAATGAAGCAAGTTTTAATCTTATGCTGGTGTCTTTATTTCTTTCTCCCTCGCTCTTCTTATGTTCTATCCTTCATCCTCTCTCTATCCAGACACAAACGTGCTGCGATACATCCAGCTGACAGAGATGAAGATGAGTAAGACCAGTCAGCAGGTCTTAGAGTGGGAAAGGCGTGAGAGTGGGAAAGAGTCATTGGGTTAATTCGGCCCGACCCCGCCCCCTCCATGTCACACCCTAACCCTGATAGAAAACCTCTCTTCTGGAGTCTCTCCCCTTTTCCCCACAATCCCCCATGCCTTGGACAAACCTGTGCTGCGTCCCTTTGTGAAAGCGGACTCGAAACGGGCACAGCTACAGCACAGCGCCCTCGCTCTGAGATTTCTGTCCCTTTAAATCCAATGTTCCCGGTGCTTTTCATTTCCCAGGTATTGAAAAATTGACTGATGAACAAAGAACACGAAGACGGAAAAAGAAGAAATGCTCTATTATAATGATATAAACAATGGGGCCCTGGCAGTACAATTTAAAATTACATGATCGAATGAGGATATTAAAATGTTTGAGTGGCAGAATTGAATCTTTTGGTAGAGAATAGAGGGAAAGCACACGAATCAAAGCCACACTGCTATTTAAGAGCAGAAGATGAAGGTCAATGATTAGGCTAGTGACCTTTGAACTCACTCAGATCCGTTGAGAGCCACTCTTTCTACTCAATACAGAAGAGAAGCAAAGAGCTCGATATTCAATTCATGCTCACCTGCCAACGCCTGTTACTTTCTGTCTCCCTTTTCTCTCTTGAATTTGGGCATATCTCAACTCAATTTCTGAACTGTTTCAATTCAAGGGCTAATTCAAGTGTCTGTAATTTGTCCTTTGGTATCGATTTTGTTTTGCCTCTCGGTTTGCTGTACTATAGTGGTTTGAGCAAGTTGTTATCTATCCCTTTTTAAAGGTACAACATCCTCTGTACTAATGTTACCAGGTGTTTTGTGAAGCTTGTTGTCCATTTCCCATGTACTGGATGGTCTCATAGCCCCTCCCCCTTAAGAGAAGAGCTCGTCCCAATGGTTGATGTCACAATGGTTATGCAGCCTGTTGGAATATTATTCACTAATAGAGCCATATTGAAAACTCTTTAGAAACGGGAAGAAGCGCTTGATAGAGGTCTGCTAAACTTACATAATATCTACCCCAAAAGATTACTAAATCTTTTTTGTAAAAAATGCTCTGTTGACTCTGAGACCTGTAGTTTTGACAACCGTTAAGCGTTACGCGTTTGTCCTCTTCTCTAATGTTATGCTTTTTTTTTTAGCTTGGTTATGGAAACTGATGTTGTTTTGTTCATTGAGGCAGCATCTCCAGTGGATTCATTTGAATGTGTAGATGCTTTTCACAGCACATGTCATTCTGAGTCTAGTTTGGATTAATAGCTTTGAGGAGATGGGGACAGACAGATGAAATTATCCATCTGACCTAATATATAAGAGATTTAATTGTGTCAGTGGGACTCTGGGGATGTTGTGCCATGGTTTCAGATGAGAAGACGCACTGATGAGATTCAGAACACATAGTAGACCATACAACCAAATCAAGTGACACTTGAGGAATATGATGATCAAATGAGATGCATTCAGTTACTTCTTCTTTAACAAAGAAAAATACATACAGTGAGTAGAACCTTTAGTGAATATAATTAAAATGATAAATACTCACATGCAATCAATACTCCAGTCATATATTTCGATTTATTCCACATGGAGCGGGTTGCCTTCTCATGGGGCTTCCATGTCTAATAGTAATAAAGACAGCAATGTCAATAATAATAATAATTATTATTCATTCACTTTTATATAGTACATTCTCAGTGCTTAAGGCACTTTACAAATGAATGAAAATGCAGTGAACAGCAGCTAATACACAAAGCTTCATACATCCACACCAGTAGGTGTCAGTATATGCTTCTCTGCGATTAAAAAAAGAACTGATGAAACATGTACAAAAACTTACTGAGTGCACCTTTTAATGCTCAAATCAACTCTTAATAGTGTAGTCATAAACAAGTGCTTTCTGTGTTGTTCTAAGCCAATCTCACGAGGAAACATAACTATTTTACGAAGTGCCGATTTCACATGAATTGATATGATTTTTAAAAATGTAAGCATTAAGGTCCATCCCTAATCCCACCCAAAACTAACCTTCAGTGGGATGCAAGATGATCGTGGTGAAAAAGTACAAATGAAATTATACGAATTAGCTAGCAAAATGTTATACGAATAAAACACCGAAATGTAAAATAGTTCTGAATTGTCATGACTGTTCTGATGCTTTCCTCCTCTCCAGCTCTGTCTCTTGTCTCTGTTTTGTGGCAGTTCTCCCTCCACCTTACCTTTGATATGTTCTTTTGATTTCTGTAAATGGTAAAGGTCATTTTGTCTATAACGGAGCAATGCTGACAACACTGATGTCCTGTAAAGAATCTGGGTCATCACCTTTGCTTCTTTCAGCTGTGGTCCATATGTCCTCATGTGCTGGATCTCTTTCTACACAGATGGAGAAACATCAGATCTGACTGTTGTCAGCAGACAACAACAAAAGCACAAACTGGTTTATGGACAAGCAAATAAACTTACTGTACTTTACTTTTCCTTGATGTCACTTGAGGTATGTGTTTGTTGAATGTCAAAGTAGACTTGTGCGGTTTAAAGACATTAAAATAGTGTCTGTAATTTGTCCTTTGGTATCGATTTTGTTTTGCCTCTTGGTTTGCTGTACTATAGTGGTCTGAGCAAGTTGTTATCTATCCCATTCTCAAAGGTACAACATCCTCTGTACTGTTAGCAGGTGTTTTGTGAAGCTTGTTGTCCATTTCCCATGTATTGGATGGTCTCATAGCCCCTCCCCCTTAAGAGAAGAGCTCATCCCGATGATGTCACAATGTTTATGCGGCCTGTTGGAATATTATTAACTAACAGAGCCATATTGAAAACTCTTCAGAGTGCTTGATAGAGGTCTGCTAAACTTACATAATATCTACCCCAAAAGATTACTAAATCTTTTTTGTAAAAAAATGCTCTGTTGACTCTGAGACCTGTAGTTTTGACAACCGTTAAGCATTACGCGTTTGTCCTCTTCTCTAATGTTATGCTTTTTTTTTAGCTTGGTTATGGAAACTGATGTTGTTTTGTTCATTGAGGCAGCATCTCCAGTGGATTCATTTGAATGTGCACATGTCATTCTGAGTCTAGTTTGGATTAATATCAAATAAGATGCATTCAGTTACTTCTTCTTTAACAAAAATATATACAGTGAGTATAACCTTTAGTGAATATAATTACAATGATAAATACTCACATGCAATCAATACTCCAGTCATATATTTTGATTTATTCCACATGGAGCGGGTTGCCTTCTCATGGGGCTTCCATGTCTAATAGTAATAAAGACAGCAATGTCAATAATAATAATAATTATAAATTCACTTTTATATAGTACATTCTCAGTGCTTAAGGCATTTTATAAATGAATGAAAATGAAATGAACAGCAGTTAATACACAAGCTTCATACATCCACACCAGTAGGTGTCAGTATATGCTTCTCTGCGATTAAAAAAGAACTGATGAAACATGTACAAAAACTTACTGAGTGCACCTTTTAATGCTCAAATCAACTCTTAATAGTGTAGTCATAAACAAGTGCTTTCTGTGTTGTTCTAAGCCAATCTCACAAGGAAACATAACTATTTTACGAAGTGCCGATTTCACATGAATTGATATGATTTTTAAAAAATGTAAGCATTAAGGTCCATCCCTAATCCCACCCAAAAACTAACCTTCAGTGGGATGCAAGATGATCGTGTGAAAAAGTACAAATGCAATTATACGAATTAGCTAGCAAAATGTTATACGAATAAAACACCGAAATGTAAAATAGTTCTGAATTGTCATGACTGTTCTGACGCTTTCCTCCTCTCCAGCTCTGTCTCTTGTCTCTGTTTTGTGGCAGTTCTCCCTCCACCTTACCTTTGATATGTTCCTTTGATTTCTGTAAATGGTAAAGGTCATTTTGTCTATAACGGAGCAATGCTGACAACACTGATGTCCTGTAACGAATCTCGGCCATCACCTTTGCTTCTTTCAGCTGTGGTCCATATGCCCTCATGTGCTGGATCTCTTTCTACACAGATGGAGAAACATCAGATCTGACTATTGTCAGCAGACAACAACAAAAGCACAAACTGGTTTATGGACAAGCAAATAAACTTACTGTACTTTACTTTTCCTTGATGTCACTTGAGGTATGTGTTTGTTGAATGTCAAAGTAGACTTGTGCGGTTTAAAGACATTAAAATGGTCGTTGAAAGCTTTATTAAATAGTTTTTATCGATAAATGTGAGAGAGCAAATGAGAAGGACAAATAAAAGAGATTTATGGAAAAATATATTTAACATTGTGAGGGGCAACTTTGTACCTGTGTATATGTTCAGTTTTCCAATTGTATCTTGGGGCTTATTTGTGATGTCTTAGCCTTGTTTTTTGTCTAATGGCCAGTCTGAGGATTCAGGGTTTGCCCTTTGACCTCCAGAAAGAAAGGTCGTCTGGGGTGGGTCTGGAGAGAGGCAAAAGGGGTGAGGGTACCCTACTGTCCTGAAAGAGAGAGAAAATCCACTGGTTTCTTTTTCTTTTTTCTCGCCTGTTCTAGAGAGAGAGACTTTGACCCTCTGGTTGTTCCGGTTACTATGATGTTAATGCATTAATGCGGTCATTCATTGCCTCTTTGGGAAGTACTGTACATACTTCCACCAGACATCAGAAGACCTGCGAACTGGTTATGTTTACCTGCAAGTCCAGGAATGCACTATTGATTGGTATTTGAAGTCTACAAATAAAGTTTAAAAAGAAAAACTGTAAGAGTATTATTGTTTGGTTTTTAATGCAAAATCTAATGTCATTTAATACGGAAATCCCATGAAAATCTGATGTTCCATTTGTGCAAGTTTTTTTATTTTATTTAGAAAAATTAATTCGAAACAATCTATGACCATACTGTACTTCTATCAGTCAGAGCTGTCCTGCAGAGTTTAGTTCCAACACTAATTAAACTCACCTGAACCAAAGTAATCAAGGTCTTAACATTCACTAGAAACTTCCAGGTAAGTGTGTTGGAGCTATACTCTGCAGAACATTGGGCCGCAGGATTGTACACCCTGATCCAGCAGACACAGTGCTCAAATGAAAACATAAAAAGTATTTGATGCTAAAACTTCTTCGATCGTCTTTTGCATCTTGCACGTGACACGCCATTCTAAAAATGTGCTCAAGTTAAAATGAGTTATTTTAAAAAATTACGTTTTATGCTTGCTGCAGTGACTCATGCACTTTATGATTTTTACAATAGCTTTGAGCTTTGCTGAAATGTTTGAATGCACAAAAGCATGAATGAGAAATAAAAGCTCAAATGTTGAATGGCTCCTCACACAAAACTATCAGAAGGCTTACGATAATAATAATTAAGTAGTCATAATTGACAAGTGGCATTTTTTATCCATTTCGGAGCTTGACAACCCCTACCCCTCACTGTATGTTGACATATTTGATGTAAAAGAGCAGCGTGGACATTTTTTCAAAAAACTATTTTTTGTGTTCCACGAAAGTAGTACAGTCATACAGGTTGGAACCACATGAGGTAAGTGATACCAGGATGTACATTTTTGGGTGAACTATTCATTTAATGTGCACACAGTCGTGGTGTTGCATCCGTACCATTGGGTTTCTCTCTTCGCAGCGCTGAGCACCAGCAGCCAAGCATCCAGAGATTCAGTGTTTGTTTGAATCCTCCACAGATTTTGCACTGTAACAGTGGAACCGCCGGTCTCTCCCTCCTCCGTCTCTTTCTTCCATCTCTCTTTCTCAGTGGGACATGGTCTGTCACCACTGACTACCTTCAATAATGACATCCAGGGCTGTACATGTAAAAGGTGAGAGAAAAACACAAAAATGTACACACCTGAATACAAATAGGAGGAAGATAAATGATGGTTAAGAAAATCATTAACACTGTAGTATAGGGACCAATTCTCACTATTAATTAGTGGCTTATTAGCATACTTATTATGAAGATATCGGCTGTTTATGATTACTTATAAAGCACATATTCTGCATGACTATAGTCTGCATACCTAATCCTACCCAAAACCTAAACATAACAACTACTTTACTATTAATAAGCAGCAAATTAGCAGTTTATTGAGGCAAAAGTCCTAGTTAATGGTTTGTAATAAATAAAGATAATAAATTGCATACTGTTACACCGACAAAATCATTTGTGACCCTGGAACACAAAACCAAGTCATATATGGGTCTTTTTTATTTGGAAATTGATATTTATGCATCACCTGAAAGCTTTCCATTGACGTATGGTTTGTTAGGACAGGGCAATATTAGATACAACCATTTGGAAATTAGGAATCCGAGGGCTAAATTCTTAGCAATGCATATTACTAATTAAAAATTAAATTTTACTGTAGGGAATTTACTAAATATCTTCACGGAACATGACCTTTACTTAATATCCTAATGATTTTTTGGCATAAAAGAAAAATCTATCATTTTGACATACAATGTATTGTTGGCTATTGCTACAAATATACCCATGCTACTTATTACTGGTTTTGTTCTCCAGGGTCACATTTGTAATATCAGAAAGGGAAATAATGATTGTATATTAGGAATTAGAAGGAAAGGGAGAAGCATTTTTTTATAATACTTAAAACAACATTATTAAAACAATCAGAAAATAAATCGCCAAATATAATATGTACTGTACAAAATATGGTCAAAATATGATGTGTGTAATTTTGACACACTCCCTCATATATTTGTCATGTCCACCATCTTCCCTTTTTTCTTAGTTGTTGCTTTTTATAGCATTGCCATGGAAGTGAAGTGTGGTTGCCAAGTAACTGGCTGGTGTCTGGAAAAATAAAGAGAGACTGCTGCTCTTTTCACAGACAAGAGCAAAGCTGTGTCAGTGTTTGAGCGTGTGTAGATACATGTATAGTGAGCGTTGGAACGTCTGAGGCTGTTGTGCTTTATTGTATGAAACTAGCTTTGGTCAGCTTTTTATAGCCATTGCACTGGAGGCAGTCGGGCCCAATTTTTATCATATAACGTTACAGCCGGTAACGTTACGTTAACGTTACCTTTATCGAGCAGTTTGAAGGTATGGATTATAATGAAATATTTGCAGTTTATTAAACTATGTGTTTCAAATGTTTTGTTAGCATATACTTCATTCTCTCTGTGGAGTTGAATAAGTTACCTCAGTGTGGTATCTCCTCGTTGTCCTCAGAGAACACTCGCTGATGTAAACAGACCAGTGTCACGTGCTGCTATGCTTATATCATGCTATTGTCCACATGCTATGCCCTTAACGCTAAATTATAAAATGGTTCTTTGGTTTTGCGTGTTTTATTTTTTTTAAACAAGCGGAACTCATAATAAAGCGGTTATTTTGTGCCTAACTGAACATAAAAGCACAAAACAACATTCACTCTAGGAATCCATTGCGTCATAAATGCTCAACTTGCACTACGAGACTTTGTCGACATCTAGTGTCCATTTTCTCAAATATATATCGGTCTTAGTTTATTGTTTATGGGAATAACACGATGAATTTGGCTTAGATGCTTTACAATTTTTGTAAAGAAACAAATCCTCACCACAGCAGATCTGCAACAAGACTTGTACTAATACCAGTAAAAGTAAAAATTATTTGTGGACTGATTTGTTTTTATCTTTTAACAAACATTTAAATTAAAAGCGTATGCATAAATGCAACAGTTCTGGTTGCTAAATACATAGCAAATTATTTTTTATTATATTTTACTACTACTACTAGTAATAATAATCTCATATTTTTACAGGACATTGTGTAATTATGAAAACACAAGACAGTATTTAGTATCAAAACCAACACATTACCGCTTGTAACAATTATTTTAATAAATACTCTTAGTGTTCCTCACACAGGAAATAAGGGGGTGGGTTTGTTCAACCCCTGCACAGAGAGTTACCCCACAAAAATGATAACAGTATGAACACACACCACATGCACACACACCCGTCCGCTCACACACACACACTAACAGGCATACTCATTGGTGGACAGTCAAAAAAATACTGTCTACTACCAGGTTTAACGGTTCACCACAACGAATTTGAAAACCCTCCAGTGTGCATTTCTCCTCCTCATTCAGTCCGCTAAAAGAACATCCTGTATTTCCTGCACAAGTGTAACGTCATTAAGGATCTCATCACATGTCTCTTTCCATGTGCCCTGACATGACAGTGTTCTTCACCATGCTCTCTGTGGTGACGCATGGTCAGATCTGGAGTACACCGTTCCTTTCTCTTCAGTTGAATCGTTCAGTAGGTGGAGGAAGAACGTCTCTTTAAGGAGGTACGGTCTGGTACATAAAAAACAGGTAGTACAAGTTTGCTTTTTATTGCCAATTGTTACAAAACCTCTAATTTTCCCATTTCTGTCCTCCTCTCAAGATGCTCCTTACATTGTTTTGAAGAGGACAGAGGCTTTTCAGATGAGTTTATGATGAGAGGGAGAAGTAAATGGTTTTCACTTGAAACGCTCTTGAACAGAATGAGTGGAATATGGGCTTACTTATCCAGTTTTAGTCCGATGGACATTAACAAGCACTTTCCACCAATAGGGTACAAAAGCTTAACCTTCAAAAACGAATTATTACATTGTGTTTTATTCATTTTCTGTAAGATTTGCAACTATGCTACCAAAATTTGGGACATACACACTCCTGTTCAAAAGTTTGGGCCAGTACTTATTATTTTCATTAAAGAAATTAATACTTTTATTCAGCAAGGATGCATTTAGTTGATCAAAAGGGACAGTAAATCCTTTTACATTGTTAAAAAAAGTTGTTTTGAATGATTGAATATTAAGCAACACAACTGTTTTTAACATTGATGGTAACAATAAATGTTTCTTGAGCACCGAATCAGCATTTTAGAATGATTTCTGAAGAATCATGTGACACTGAAGACTGAAGTAATGGCTGCTCAAAATTCAACTTTGCCTCACATGCATAAATTACATTGTAAAACAATTGTGTAATATATTTCACAATATTACTGTTTTTACTCTATTTTATCAAATAAATGCAGCCTTGGTGAACATAAGAGACTTCATTCAAGAACATAAAACTATTTTTCCAAACCAAAAATTTGAACACTAGTCTAGAATTGATTTGGAATCACTAAATAGGGTTTATATAGAGTTTACCTGGTTCATTTAATTTAGTTATTTTCTTGCAATAAACAGACGAAATATATCAAATGTAAAAAAAAGAAGAGTGTTGATAATGGGCTATTAATAGGGGCAGATCCGCTGAGTTGTATTTACTTCCCATGCACTTATCTCCCATAGATTAAATACAAATATTATTTTTTCTTTAATACCATAGGTAACGGTTGAAAGTTGAGCTGGTCAAATGCAATTTGAGAACATGCAACTAGATTTTAGCTTATGTGTATTACATCATGCAGGGTTGTACACAAAATATGAGACAGACCGGTAAATAGGACTTTTGTAGGCATTAAAATATATTAATGAATTGAATATCAATATATGTATTATATGTATATGTATAATATAGAATTATATTTGTTGGATAAATCAAACATTTCAAGGCTTCTGAGTTGCGATGGGACAAAATTACCATTTTAAGAGCAATACAAATATTTTAAGATTTAAAAAAAAAAAAATGTAATTAGCTGCTTTCATGATACGTTCACCAAAAACATGAGATTTATGCCTCTAATGCTTTAAAAACGTACCCCATCCTTGGAAAGTGCCAAGTACTTCCACACAGGGAGAGAAAGCATCTGCTCATGTTTCTTTTCACGTTTGGACTGCTCTCACATTCTGATTAGGTCATGCGAGAGTAGATTGAGATGTAGTCTTTAAAAATAATAATTTAATTACTACCTACCTGTATATTGTCTCAATATATTACAATGAATGCAACTCTCAAGAGAGCTCCCTGTGTCATTGCAATTAACTGGATGCACACTTCTCCTGAATGTAAATACAGAACATATAGCTGAACTTTATAATGGACACACTGGAGAGTGGAAAATAAACCTATCGTTTTTTTCCAGGCCAAAAAACAGGTTGTACCCACCGAGACAATGATGAAGAAGAAGAGGCGAGAGAGACTGATTACAGAGATACAAGGTCACAGACCTACAGTAGTAAGACTGCCCTCTCCTGCTCACTACAGGCCGCTGTTTAACCAACCGATCGCAGCCGTTATGAGGCCCATTAAACTCAGAATATGAGTCACCGCGGACAGGCTGAGATAAACAAACCAAGGTCATTTATCTCTTTCACCTGTCCAGGAGTCTGTCTAGCTACGGCAGAGAACATGGTCTGATGGGATCACGGGGCAAACTGTGGGGAAACCTCTTACGACGACCACAGAGTGCTGGTTCAGGGTGAAGGACAGAAGTCTTTCTATGAGAAATGATGTCCGCATAGAGTGGCCTGTGGGTGTTTTCCGCACAGGGGGACAGTGCCGTCCTGGCTCTGGCCTTCCATGTCCATGTCGAGAAGGTTTGGATGGGCGACACCCGCTCCAGCGCTCACTCCACTGTCACCCGAACCCAGAGGACTGTCCAGGCTGCTACCTGGAGACGAACTGAGCGTCTGGGACAGAGATGATAGTTTCCAGGGGTCCGGACGTGCCCGAGCTGGGGTGGGTCGGGGGCGAGGAGCAAACTCAAGGGTTTTGGGACGCTCGAGTGTGCCTGCATGGCTGTCTGGCTCTGGTACGGGGACGGGGATGGGAGGAGGAGGTTTGCGCCGATGGGCTGAGGGGTACACCATAGGCGGGTCAGGCAGGCGTGGAATGTCAAGAGTTTCACGAGAACCTGGAGGAGAACATATGAACGACATGAAATTTGAATTCACAAACAAGATATTTAACCAGATGATGAAATCATGTTTTATCCAAAAATCAAGACACATGAAAGATTGTATTTTCTTACTGAGGCTTGCATTTAATATCATTAAGATTTTTTCACTCACTGTGACATTTATTTTCATAAAGCACATTAAAAAATATATATTTAAAATGTATTTACTTTATATGAAAATAAAACATGATTACATGATTTAAAATATTATATATTCAAATAGTATATATAAGTATTATATATAAAATATTAATTAAGGCAGTTCTGGAGGCAAAATGGGGTCCAACCCTGTACTTGCAATGTGTACCTAATAAAGTGGCCAGTGAGTGTATATATATATATATATATATATATATACACATACATACAGTGGGGCAAATAAGTATTTGATACACTGGCGATTTTTCAAGATATCCCACTTACAAAGAATGGAGAGATCTGTATTTTTCATCGTAGGTACACCTCAACTGTGAGAGACAGAATCTAGAAAACAAATCCAGAATATCACATTGTATGATTTTTAATTAATTAACTTCCATTTTATTGCATGAAATAAGTATGTGATCACCTACCAACCAGCAAGAATTCTGTCTCTCACAGACCTGTTAGTTTGTCTTTAAGAAGCCCTCCTATCCTCCACTCATTACCTGTATTAATTGCACCTGTTTGAACTTGTTACCTGTATAAAAGACACCTGTTCACACACTCAATCAATCAGACCTCTTCACTATGGGCAAGACCAAAGAGCTGTTTAAGGACACTAGGGACAAAATTGTAGACCCCACAAGGCTGGGATGGGCTACAGGACAATAGGCAAACAGCTTGGTGAGAAGGCAACAACTGTTGGCGTAATTATTAGAAAATGGAAGACATTCAAGATGACTGTCAATCTCCCTCAGACTGGGGCTCCGTGCAAGATCTCTCCTCGTGGAGTATCAATGATCCTGAGAAAGGTGAGGGATTAGCCTAGAACTACACGGAGACCTGGTCAATAACCCGAAGAGAGCTGGGACCACAGTCTTAATGGTTACCATTAGTAACACACTACATGGATTCAAATCCTGCAGCGCCCCCCTGGATGATCCAGAGGAGGCATGGTATAAGGTCATGTGGTCAAATGAGAGCAAAATCTAAATTTTTGGTATAAACTTCACTCACCGTGTTTGGAGGAATAAGAAGGATGATTACAATCCCAAGAACACCATCCCAACCATGAAGCATGGGGGTGGAAACCTACTTTGGGGGTGCTTTTCTGCAAAGAGGACCGGACGACTGCACCGTATTGAGGGGAGGATGGATGGGGCCATGTATCGCAATATTTTGGCCAACAACCTCCTTCCCTCAGTAAGAGCATTGAAGATTGGTCATGGCTGGGTCTTCCAGCATGACAATGACCCCAAACACACAGCAAGGGCAACTAAGGAGGGGCTCCGTAAGAAGCATTTCAAGGTCCAGAAGTGGCCTAGCCAGTCTCCAGACCTGAACCCAATAGAAAATCTATGGAGGGAGCTGGAACTCTGTGTTGCCCAGCGACAGCCCAAAGCCTGACAGATCTGGAGAAGACCTGTATGGAGGAGTGGGCCAAAATCCCTGCTGCAGTGAGTGCAAACCTGGTCAAGAACTACAGGAAACATCTGACCTCTGCAATTGTAAACAAAGGTTTCTGTACCAAATATTAAGTTCTATTTTTCTATTATATCAAATAATTATTTCACGCAATAAAATGGAAATTAATTATTTAAAAAGCATACAATGTGATTTTCTGAATTTCTCACATTTGAGGTGTACCTATGATGAAAATTACAGATCTCTCCATTCGTTGTAAGAGGGAAAAATCGGCAGTGTATCAAATACTTATTTGCCCCACTGTGTGTGTGTATATATATATATATATATATATATATATATATATATATATATATTATATTATGTAGAGCAATAAAATACTGTATTACAGTAATTCCAATCACTACTGAGCATACAAAAATACAAAAAGTTAGGACACATATTACTTGTTTTAAAATATTGCCTATGCAAAATATCATATAACCAAAACAAGTTATATTTTAAGCAACATATTATAAAAATAATAATAATCTTATTGATCTTTGTGAGAAACACTATTAAAAATTAATGGGAATTACAAAAAAAGTTTAAATAAATCCTAACGGTCCTAAAATATTTATAAATATTATATTAAACTTTGATGTTGTGACATTTACTAAATGACCTTTAAAAGCAGAACAAAAAAAAAAAATACATGTTCCTTTTTCTTTTCTTTTTTAAGTACATGGAAAAATTACAGTTAAATATGGAATCATGCAAGTTACGATTAAATATAAAATTATGATAAGATATTAATGTAAATGTTTTGACAGAGATTCACCCAATACCAAATAGCATTTCAAGTTAAATATTGTACCTGTATATGGTGTAATGGTTGGGGCTTGAGCGGGGGAGAAGGGTATACTCCCATCAGAGGGGGTGCGCCGATGCCCCACGACCGTCTGCGCTCGAGGACGGATGGCCCCATCGGAGGGCGTGCGACGGTGTCCCCGGTTTAATGCCATAGCTGCAGAGACATGGGTGGGTGTGAGGGACTGATTGGGCGCTCGTTTGAAGCTCTCCGCCCTCAGGTCCAGCAGAGGGTTTAATGACGGCGCGGGAGAGACCACCGGGTGAGCACTACTAGGGGTCGGGGCAAAGTCATCAGGATCAGAGGGCAACAGGGACTTGGTGGAGTTGCAGTCAGAGAGGGAGGACAAAGAAAGGAGGGTGACGGAAGGAGACGGGTCCATGCTGGGCAGGGTGGAGTCGTGATGGCGGTTGTGGGACAGGGAGAGTGACGGTGTTCGGCTGGGTGGAGAGGTGCTGCGTCTGAATCGGCCCGTGCGCTGGAACAAACCCTCCTTCTTCTTCCTTTGCTCCTCTCGCTGGTCCTGCTCATCTTGACTCATCTGAACACACATGAATGAATAACGTCACATTACTTCAGCAACAAGGTCAAATAATAATAATTCAATATATAGCAATAAATATAAAAAACTAAATGAGAATTACTACAAAAAATAAAAAAGAACACATTTTAGTAGTGTGAAAAATATTTTATATTTGACTATATAAGTAGTTTATAAAAATGTATATAAAAGTAGTATATAAAAATGATATATAATAGTAGTAGTATATAAAAAATGCAATTACTCACATATGAGGGCTCAAATCATTGAATAATTACTTAGTGATTATACTTGAAACTATTATTCATTTAAATATAAAATTACAAATATTGATTTTCATAAGTATTATAATTACATGTTAAATGGGTAACACTTTATTTTAAGGTGACCTTGTTACACATTTTACATAACTTACATTATGCATAATTACATGCAAGTAATCCTAATCCTAACCCTAATCATACAGTAAGTACATGTAGTTAATTAATATTACTCCGTACTTAAATGTATAATTACACTGTAACAAGGACACCTGAAAATAAAGTGTAACCGTTAAATATATAACAATTACAAAGTAATCATCAATATTTGTAGTCTTGCTTTTGATAATACATTCATTAAAAATGTACTGAAAAAGCACTACTCAACCCTCCTATTAAGCCTCTTTTCTTCTGTTCCTTACTTTTCTTTTCCACTTTCCCAGTCCCTCATAATTTGTACCTGCTGTCGTCCCAGCTGAATGATGTCAGAGCCCAGGCCCACAGCGGCCAGTATGGAGGCACAGCCCAGCAGCAGCAGGTCACTCTTTTTCCTCTGGCTGCAGCGCCGAACTGAATCCTGTGAGCCCATTCCTGGCCCTACACCCCCCTCCTCCATCACTCCATTACTGCCCAGCTCAGGAGCCAGGCGTCCCGGGGAGCTGTCATCAAACTCACAGCTCTCCTCTGAACAAAGAGAAACAGACCGTAAACACCCTATCATTTCAGTTGATATCTGTTTGATGTTTCATTATATGTCTAGAAGCAGAATGGGACTCAGACTCACCCATTTCATTTAGGCTTGAGAATCCAGCTGTCATAGGAGCATGTTTTGGGGACTTCCCCAGATTTGGAGCGCTGGAGGACAACCCCTTACCCTCCCCAAGTGACTTTAACCTAAAAAAGGGGATCAGCTTGATTATATTTCAATTAAAAATCAAATGCAATTATACAAATTATATATATAGTTACTGTATTATTTAATGGACACAATCTAACATGAACTAACAGTTGTAATTTTTTAACAAAGAATAATAACTGCTCATTGATAATGTTAATGCATTAACTAAGGTTAACTAATGACTCATTATATAATGGTTGAAACATGTTTTCATATATATATATATATATATATATTTTTTTTGTGTGTGTGTGTGTTGCTCTATTGTACAGTATTTAAATGTTCAGGTATCTTTGTTATAAGAAAAAGTTATTAAACTTGTTATACTGTATTATGTCAACACTGCAACTTTTTTCAATATCGTGATAGTACTGTATACTGTGATAAAAGATTTGCCAATTATCGCAGTATGAAAATTTGATACTGTCACATGCCTTATATATATATACATACATACATACATATATATATATATATATATATATATATTCCTCCTAGAGTTATTAAGAAAATGTTTCCAAAATTTGGCACATAAATATTAAAATAACAATAATAATAAATAACTAAAAATCATTATTTGAGGACTTCTACGGCAAATAAATAAATACAGTAAATCCATAAAAAATAACTAGTTACGTAAATGCAACTCCTTTAAAGTTTTAATTTTTGGTTTACCTGTCCTCTCCACCGACTCTCTCGCGCTGATGTGTGGAACTGGGTCCCCATGTTCGGCCCTTCTTCTTGGTCCCCAGGTCCTCTTTCTTACACACTGCCGTCCGGCCCCACGTCTTCCTTCCATCACTGGGTGTCACTGACCACACAGCAATGCAAACATTTCAGAAAATATTCAATTTTATCTTTGTTTCTGCATACTATATATTTCAAACTCAGCATAAAGTATGGATTACATAGAAACACAAGTATGTAAGCTAAGACCGTCTCAATGCACTTCACAGACACATTCAGCTCTTTTAAGTGGTATTGATTCTTGGCACATGGCAATGCAGGAGTACATCAATATGTACGAAGCTACTCCAGCAATGTACTCTGGTCCTTATTTATTCTCCTATATAAAAACGAAATATTAACGCATTGACTTACGGCGTATGGCTCGGAGGCGAGGAATGACCCCTGGGCTGGCTGGAGGGGTGGTGCTTTCACTACCCTGACCTTTCCTCTTGTCCACGCTGGGTGATGCTTGCACCGTGATCTTATGTTCAAAACCTGAAACAGACAGATGCTGTCAGGGACTTACAGAATATGATTCTACATATGATTAAACATACTTTAAGGGGATATTGGCCGGACTCTTCAGATTTCAGTTTGTTTTCATACACTTGTATGAGAAAACATTTTACTGGACAATAACACTAATTTGAATAGGGGGAAAATCCTTTTATTATAAATGTATATAATGCAATGCTGGTCAAAAGTATAAATAAATTACACTAAAGAAGTCTCTTATGCTCAGCAAGGCTCCAATTATTTGATTAAAATACAGTAGAACCAGCAATGTTGTGAAATATGTGACCCTGGACCACAAAAGCTGTCATAAGTCGCTGGGGTATATTTGTAGCAATAGCCAAAAATACATTGTATGCGTCAAAATTATGGATTTTTCTTTTATGCCAAAAATCATTAGGACATTATGTAAAAATCATGTTCCTTGAAGATATTTAGTAAATTTCCTACTGTAAATATATCAAAACTTAATTTTTGATTAGTAAAATGCATTGCTACGAACTTCATTTGGACAACTTTAAAGGTGATTTTCTCAATATTTTGAATTTTTTTTGCTCCCTCAGATTCCAGATTTTCAAAGAGTTGTATCTCGACCAAATATTGTCCTAACAAACCATAAATCAATGGAAATCTTATTTATTCAGCTTTCAGATAATGTATACATATCAATTTTGAAAAATTGACCATTATGACTTGTTTTGTGGTCCAGGGTCACATATTATTACAATTAAAAATAACTATTTTCTATTGCAATGTATTTTATGATGTACTTTATTCCTGTGATGCGAAGCTGAATTTTCAGCAGCCATTACTCCAGTCTTAAGTGTCACAGAAATAATTTTAATATGCTAATTTAACACTCAAGTATTAACAGTTATTACTGGTTCTTAGTTATTAATAATGGTTCTTCTTAATATAAAAAGCAGCATTTATTTGAAATAAAAGCTTTCGTAACATTAACCGTCTTAACTATGCTGTCACTTTCATCACTTAAATGCATCCTTGCTGAATTAAGGCATTGATTGAATAGTTTCCACAAAATGTTGGGCAGCAGATATAATACAAAATTTTCTTGAGCAGCAAATCAGCTTATCAGAATTATTTCTGAAGAATCAAGTGCTGCTGAAAACGTAGCTCTGCCATCGCAGGACTAAAGTACATCAGGAAAGATACAACATTCAAATCGCACCACAAACATATAACTGCAGCTTCAAAAGAACAGCATTAAACAATGGTAATTCTTCCAAACTTTTGACCGGAAGTGTATGTTCCCATTCCACCCACCAGATGGCAGACTGATGCAGTTGCTGTCCCTGCCGAGTTTGTGCAGTCTGCTCTTTTTGAAGTGGCCTTTGCGTTTTTTCACGTGTGGTTTCTCTTGATACATCTGATGGATGATGATGTTGAGCTCTCTCTCCACGATGTCGATCTCCCTCTCGGCTAACTCCTGCTCGCGCCTCTTCAGATGCTCCTCTTGCTCCCTCTGCTCCTCAGCAGCCCGCGCCAGAGCTTCCTCCCAGGATCGCAACTCCTAATGAACAGGCCATTATTTAGACCACTAATCCACAAGTTATATTGTTGCGAGAGGAATTTCCCTAAGAGTAGCTGATTAGATTTTCCCACGCATTAGTCTCTCTTTGGTTCGCAAGACTTATGTGTAAACAAACATACATTGTAGTTTTAACTACCTAATCTGTACGCTGTCTTTATTAGATCCTACATTTATAAAATATATATCTGTAAATGTATAATACCATTTAAATAATTGGGGTTAGTATGTTTTTTTCTTTTACTCAGAAATGATGTTCCTGTGGCTCAGTGGTAGAGCATTGCGTTAGCAGCGCAAAAGGTTGTGGGTTCGATTCTCAGGAACACACATACTGATAAAAAATCTAGAGCCTGAATTTGGATAAGTCAATTTGGATAAAAGCGTCTGCTAAATGCATAAATAAAATAAATGATACATTGAATTGATCAACGGTGAGAGTAAAAACTTTTACATTGTTTAAAAAATGTCTTTAAATTTAAAATAAATAAAGTTCTCTTGAACTTTCTATTCATCAAAAAATACTGAGAAAAACAAAGCATGATTTCTACTAAAATATTAAGCAATGTTTTCAACATTGATAATAATAAGAAAATGTTCTTGAGCTCCATATCTGCATTTTAGAATGATTTCAGAAAGATCATGTCATTTAAAAAAAAAGTTTTATAAGTAAATTTTCAACAGTTAAAGTTGTCATATTATTTGGAAAAAATTGTGTTATTACTGTATTTTGATCAAATAAATGGAGCCTTTGGTGAAAATAAGAGAAAACATTAAAACATCATACCAACCCCAAACTGTATACTTTATAAAACAACTATTATAGTATTTTTTTAAATTTTAAATTATTTTTAATTTAATTTAAAATTATAATTTGCAAACCTAAATTTACAAGACTTCAATGTGACTGAGTATATTAATATAAATTATTATATTATTCATATGGTTAAATGTGTAAATGATATGGTATTATAGTATTGGTTGACAATATAGTGTAAATGGTGAACTATATTTATTGTGTAAATGGTTTAAATATCAATTGAATATTTATATCGCACTGAAAAGATTTCAGAAGTTTACCACTTGCCACTTGTACTTTCTCCTTGAGTTGTATTGAATATAAAACATACATCAGTTTATTGTTCTAACCTTCTCTTTAGCTCGTAATTCATCAAACATCTGCTGGATCTCCAGCCTCCAGTCTTCCTGCAGGGAATGGAAAGACTCGAGAGGCATCTGAAACATGGCTGATTGCTCAATGTCCACCAGCCTTTTCAAGATATTTCCAAAACAAGGACGTCCATGTGGGTTAGGACACCAACACTCTACAGAGAGAGAGACAGATAAATAATGATGCTTTGAAATAAAGAGTGGTCAATGTTTCATGTGGTTCAACCATAACCGTTCTTACCTCCCAGCAGCTGTGCAAAGGCCTCAGGGCAGGTGGAGGGGATGGGAAGGGTCAACTTGTTCATGGCAACTCCATAGGCCACAGCCAAAGTATCGATTTCACGGTATGGCACCTCACCAGTCAGCAGCTCCCAGAGTAACACTCCAAAACTGGCACGGAAAAGACCATAATCAGCCACAAAACCTCTAGTTAGGCCGCAAACGATAGTCCAGAGGAGGACGGAAGCTCACCTCCACACATCGCTGCTTTTGGAGAACAGGGACACCTTGATGACCTCTGGAGCCATCCAGGCATACGTGCCCGCTGCGCTCATCTTGGTGGTGCGATGCCATTCCCGAGCAAGCCCGAAGTCTGTGATCGTCAGAGTCTTCCCGCTCAGGTCGTCTCTCTCCACAGGCTCCAGAATCAGAACTGAAACGAAGAACAGAGAAACATGAATCCAAAGCAGGTTGGAGATAAATGGAGCGAATTCTGGCTCTTTGTTGATATTTCTGAATAATGAATAGAGGAAACAATACTAACTTGTTCATGCAATATCCAGTAATTAGTCTCAGTGGTGCTCATTAGAAGTCAAACCAGATTATTTGGCACGCAGATGCTTTACACAAAGATGGCAAACAATATCCTTGATTTGCTCTTAAGATAAAACTCGAGTGTAAACATGTGTAGCACGTTTGAGTCATAGCAATGGCCCAATGTGAGATCCAGTGCAGTACTCGTGTACACAAAAACAAAACTGCATCTACAGATCATCTCGATCAGAATATCGAATTCATTTTAGCCTTTATAATATTAACTCTTATTCTTTTCCACATTCCCATATTGTTTTCATAATGAAGTGGTATTCATAACTCATTTTACTTCCGTCGGTGACGTATTTCTGAGTGAAACAGGATGTTCAACGGGAACAAAATCTAGGGCGGGATTTGATGCATCAACAGGGACAGTACTACACCCTAATGGAGTTAAATAGGAATACCATCCTCATGAAACACACCTGGTACCTTTTTTTTTTTAAAGGCTTTGAAAATTATTTTAAAGAGGTCACGGTTCACGAGTCCACGCTTTATGTAAACGTCAGCACGTTATAAAACACACATGTTGGCCAGAAGCGATGGTTTATAGTGACAAATGTTTACTATACATAGGTTTTTTGTTTTACATAAAGCTATCATTTCATATCAAAAGACATCAATTCATGCCATAGAGATGAGCATGAGAGTCAGTAAATTATAAGTGTATTTCATTTTGAAGTGACGTAACCCTTTAAAGGCCATGTGTCCATTCAAACTCTAAATTGTTACTAATTAATGTCACTTGGAAAAAAATAGCCAAATTATGCAGAAATTATTCATGTCCTAAAAACCCCTGAACAAAACAGTTCAAGGTAAAACTAGCGCAAACCATATACATTAAAACGTTTACGTTTGTTTATGGCGAAGGGAAAATTTAGATTCTGAAACCGTTGATAATCTGTCCTAAAAACGCTACCTAAATAGCTCTTTGGCTTTTGTTAATCTTATCCAATTGCCCATGTGGCCCTCATTATGTCACTCAAAAGAAAATAAGTGGTTTCAAAGGTGGATCTAGTTGCTACATTTTTTTTTATGAGTTTGGTACTTTAAGTCTCGTATGTTCATCAAGCAGTTAAACAGTAATATTGTATAATTAAATGTAATATACTGATTTGGTGCTCAAGAAGCATTCTTATTATTATCAATGTTGAAAACAGTTGTGTTGCTTCATATATGACTTTAGTATTACTTTTAATAAATGTATTAATATAATTATTAAACGTATTATTAAATATTAATTTATTTCCAATAACAAAAAGTAAATCTAGCTGATCCCAAAACTTTTACACATAATGAAATAAATGCAATGCATTCCGGAATGGACTAATTTGAATCATTCACAATAATACCATGTATTAAGAAAGTAAACTGGGTCCATTTTGAATGAACAAACTCAGCAAAACAGAGACTTCTTGACTTTTAGATTGAGTTGAAGATCTATCAAATATTTATCAGCCAGTAGCATGTAAGCAGGCAACACAGAGCCCCAAAGAGAAACAAGACCTCTCTCTCTCTCACACACACACACACACACACACACACACACACACACGTTGGTTTTTATGGTTAACGGGGACTCTCCAAAGGCATAATGGTTTGTATACTGTACAAACTGTATGTGCTATTGCCCTACACCTAAAATTAGCCCTCACAGGAGACTTTGTGCATTTCTACTTTCCCCCAAAAAAACTCACTCTGTATGATTTATAAGCATTTTGAATTATGGGGACACTGAAATTGTCCTCATAAATCACCTTCTCCTTGTAATACCTGTCATACCCATGTCATTATACAAATTTGTGTCCTCATAAACCACATAAACACGCACGCACGCACACACACTCTTTCACGTAATTGAGGTAAAGTGCACACTCATCTATACACAACACAAAATTACCTTCACAACACAAGCAAGACACATGACAAGCTTTAACCTATACACACATACTCATGACAGGCACCAGTAAACTGCATGTGGACAACAGCGGCAATATTCCACAGAAGTGGCATTAAAGGACAGAACGAGTCTGGCATTGTTATTCATTGAATTCAGATCTCGGTTTACAGAAACGACAAAGATCCACACACTTAGTTTATTAGAACAAGAATTATAGAAATCAATAGGTACATAAGACAAAAAAGGTTGGGAAACACTAGTCTAAGCCGTCCGGTCACGCCACATGAGATTATACAAGACTTATAAGAGCTCAAGAAGAGTCTAGTTCATAATTACAAACATGAGTCCCACCGGATAGAATAAATCATTAATTCAATGTGAACTATAGCTTCCTTTACAGTACTATACATCCTGTGTGTGCGTATTACATTTATATATAAATATGTGCGTGTGTACTGTATGAGAGAGTGATGCTAGTCTGTGGTGCTCTGTTCTTTCCCTCCTCCCTGTATTTCCTCCTGTGTTTCCGTGTGCGGGCAGGCTATGGAAATGTTTGGAGTGTCAATAGTCAGCTGGACTGGTTTGAGTGGGGTGGGGATGGGCGGAGTGCAGCCTGCTCTTCCATTATCACCACACATATGCAAACGGGAGCAGTGAGAGAGAAAGGAAGAGAACACAGCCGAGTTTCTGTTTGACCAGCACATCACAAGTTCAGGTTAAACAGGTGGACGCTTTCTCTCTTTCCCTCCAGATTATTACATTCAATAGATAGACTACATTAAAAACTGTTGGGTCACTTTTTTAATACAACATAATATTATATGAAATGCAGAGAAAAGATAACTATGCTTTTGTTCTTTGTACAACTAGATGTTTTGTCAATGAAAATAAATAATGATCATTTATTATAATGATCCTACTTACTTTTTTATTAAATAAAGATTATATTTAGCATTGCCTATATGCATTTACAATATATAGATAACAGAATATGATAAATAAATAAATAAAATGTTTGCCCTATATGGAAGCCAGGGGTGTAAATAAAACCAAAATGCCTTTTTAAATAAAAATAGAAAAATAGAAGTGAAAGCAATTAATTCACTTAATCAGATAGGTATTACTTGATCAATTCCTGCAATATCAGATGAAAAGATGAGAAAATATAGCAAAAACGCTGGATGTGAATGATCACTATTATTATACAATAGATGCTCCATTTTTGGCAGAAACATTGTGTTTCATAGATTTCATTCGTACACAAGGACATGCTTTCTGCTAAAAATACAGTCTAAGAAGGTTGACAAACTGCCGAGGCAATCCATTTAAATGTCTTGTCAGTAAACTTGATATATATAAAAAGTAAAAAGAAGTCAATCCAACACCTGGATTTAACTAAGCAAATATGTAAGATCCTTCCATTGGATAATTACTGCATGGATGATTATGTTATGTGCCCAAAGAATATGGTCAGCTGACTACCTGAATATACTGAATGACCAGGCTATTCCATCAATGCATTTTTTCTTCCCTGATGCCGCACGGGCATATTCCAAGATGACAATGCCAGGATTCATCGGGCTCAAATTGTGAAAGAGTGGTTCAGGGAGCATGAGACATCATTTTCACACATGGATTGGCCAACACAGAGTCCAGAGTCAGATCTTAACCCTATTGAGAATTTTGGGATGTGCTGGAGAAAACTTTCCGCAGCGGTCCGACTATCCCATCATCAATACGAGATCTTGGCGAAAAATGAATGCAACTCTGCAAAATTTTTTAGTGAACTTCAGCTATAATTTGATCTTCCCCTGTGTGCATTTGTGCCAGTATGTGTTTCTGCCTCTGGTGTGACGGGGGATTAGGAGAATAGGAGATGGCTGCTCACAATGTTAATAAGGCTTTGTTATATGCCTGTCTTAGTGGCCATGTGACCCTGAGGGACAGTTGCCACCAGAGGGTTATGAGGGGGTGAATGTGTGTGCAAGTCACAGAGAAAGAATATATAGATTGTGTGAATATATGTCTATATATGTGAGAGAGGGTGTTCATGAGAGTGAATAAAGAGGCACAAAACACATTCGTTGAACATGTCTGAGGTTGAACAAATGAGGGTGTGTCAGTGATGGTAAATGTGTGTGTGTGTGTGTGTGTGTGTACACAACATATACATGCATGTTTTGTTCCAATTAACTTCTGTTGTGGTTCTTCACTAAAGGCTCCTGCCGGACATTCAGGGCATGCATGGAAGTGTATGTTTATGTGTTGGGATGATATATGATAGGACAGTCACACAGGTTTTACAACTCATAACTGTCTAACATCAAACACTCTCAAACCAACCATCGTTTGCACAACCATAACTCCTATTAATTACATTGATATTTACCCTTTATTCAAAGTCAGTGTGTCAAAGAGAGAGAGCGAGAGAGCAATATCCCTTAACATAAATCTTCTGTCTTTCAGAGAATTACTCACTCTGGACCCCAGTTGGCTAAAAATACAACTTAATCAGCATTTCCTTTATATACATCTCAATTTGCAGCTACTTTAAACTAAGCCTAATGATGATAAAGTGCAGTATGTTGTCAGGGCACAAACATCTGTCATGCTGCAACCCTTGTATAACTGTTTGTCATTACAACAAGCAATTTGACCCTTGACCCTTTATGATCCGATTGGAGACTAGACCATTTGTTTCTTCGAAAATCCATGAGAACGGCACATCATCAAGTCTTCACACAGCAGTTTAAAGTCAAGAGGGTGATAAAATATTTGAACAGTCACTGATTTATAATTAAAGCAATAAAGAAGTTGTGTTATTGTGCTAATACCTTTTACTATAGCTTTTTATAATAATCGGTAAATCACATAAGCGTGGAACAGTCCTAAACTTTGCCTGAAATGTCAGGCGCACAATTTAAGAATGAGACAAGCTGTCTCTGATTCTCTCACCCACACTGTGCTGTCCTCTTTGTCTCCCTATGGCTCACTGAAAAGGTCTGTGTCTCAATCAATCCCTGTGTCACCCACTCTTCCCTATCTTCTAATCTGAAAGCAAGAATTCTCCCCTCAGTGCCACATATAGTGAACACTCAGTAAGGAGCACGAATGGTGAAATGAAACTGTCCCCTGAAGGCAGGAACAGCTGGTACTGTGGCTGAATCAGGTCTCTTGTTCCCCCCGCAATTTTACCTGCTTCTTCAGTCCAGGTCCACTACATTACACTGCTGAGAGAGATTTTTACAGTCCCACATGCTGACATAGCAGTTTGAATCCTTCATTTTGTATTTCTCAGGGGTTCTTATCTTCAGGCCTGCATCTATACAATGCATCAGATATTTGCAAGGATTTTGCTTGTGATGTAAAACACAGAGACATTGTGAATATTACAAACAGGCATTCTTGCACTTATTTATTTGGCTAGGGATAGTTCACCCAATTAATTACTCAGCCTCATGTCATTCCAAACACTTAAGACCTTCAAAGTTCATCTTAGGAATACAAATACAAATATTTCCAATGAAATCCGAGAGCTTTCTGAATTCTGACCCTTCATAGACAGCAATGTAACAACCATGTTCAAGGCCTAGAAAGGTAGTAAGGACATTAAAGGGTTAGTTCACCCAAAAATTCTGCCATTAATTGTTCACCTTCATGTCATTATACTTTGTCTGCACAAAGAAAACGATAACATCATTTATTCAGCAATTCTTCTCCCAGAGTTAACGTCTTCCGCCATTTTGTAGAGTATTCCAGAACGTAATCAGCGTTGTTTACGTCAGTAGACAGCGCGTGCATGCTGAACATAAACAACAACGATTACGTTGATCAAGTTCAGTGGATACGCTCCAAAATGGCGGAAGACTGCAACTCTGGGAGAAGAATTGTTGAATAAATTATGTTATTACGATTTTCTTTGCACACAAAATAATTATCGTGGCATCGTAACGATTACGATTGAACCGCTCATGTGATGTCACATATCATCATCATGACTTTTATATAGGTAATATCGTTGCGGTCTGTGGAGGGTCAGAGAGCTCTCAGATTTCATCCAAAATGTCTTAATTTGTGTTCCGAAGATGAACGAAGATCTTAATAGTTTGGAACGACATGAGGGCGAGTAATTAATTACAGAATTTTATCTTTGGGTGAACTAACCCTTTAAAATAGTCCATGTGACATCAATGGTTGAACAGTAATTTTATATGAAGCTACAAGAATACTTTTTGCGTGCAAAGAAAACAAAAATAACGTTATTCAACAATTTCTTCTATTCTGTGTCCGTCTTGTGGTATTTTTCATCAAAATGTTATAGTGATATATGTAGTAAAATATATGCATTTTCATGATTTATATTGCTGCATAAAAATAAACATTAACAAATATTCTTCCTAGTGTTTCTTATGTGAAATCTGTAGAAAATATTGAGCATTTCAATGTTTTCATTTTTACATTAAACTTTTGAATCGGCTTGGCTACAATGGCTACAATTATGGCTTTTATGATTAAAAAAAATCTACACCAATTCAAAGAAAATATATAAATAACATCAAATATGATTAAAAGGTATACAAATATTCAAACATTTATAGCTATATCACCCACCCCAACATCTATATACTCGCACTGATAGCTTTCTTATCTAGTTGGTTTTAGCATATTAACATACACAGCCATCAAAGCAGAATTTGACTGGAAAGGTTATTGACTAAGAGCGCTGTTGGCAAGCATGGCTGTGGACCAACCAGCAGAGGCATGACTAAGTTAGGCGGCAATGTTTGGACCAATCAGTGAATGTGGCCCCCTTCTCCTCCCTATCCTCAGCAGTCTCTGGGAGACTGCGTTTCCTCTTTATCACTGTGCCCTACAGACAATCCTTCTCATCCCCCTATCTCTCTCTCGTTCTCTCCATCTCTCTCGCCTTGCCTACCTCCCTCCATTCCTGTATGAATAAGATTCCAGCTGTCGCCTGCCGAGGCATCCATTTTTACACTCAACCAAAGGGGGAAAGAGAAAGAGAGATGGATGATGATGGGAATGGGTGAACAAGAAGCAAGGACAAGAGGAATTGGGGCATATCATCAGTGTGTGTGTGTGTGTGTGTGTGTGTGTGTGTGTGTGGAAGTATGTATTTGTATTCTTGTGCTTGTAGCTTTGTGTGCTTTATATGTGGGAGTGCTAAACATAGGGAGTGACGTGGATATTTCAGACAGCAAGCGGCATCAGAATAAGGCAGCAAAAGAAAGAAAAGAGAGAGGTGGAAATATATAAACATGAAAGAAGGACTAAAGAGGAGCTATATATGGAAGTCTGTTTGGGTTTTATAGTGTCTAATGAGACACTCATCATACTGATGGTCCCATTCATTTCATAAAGCCGTTTAAAGATCTCTTTTGCCGTAGCTTCGGTGTATTTCATGTGGTTATTTTGTATCTTGCATACAAAAATGCAGTCTGACACGAACAGCTCCAGATAATAGCCAAATCTTAAAATTAGAGATCATAAATACAGTCAGGGTGGAGAATGATAAGTTGAGGCCAATTATTAGACTGTATTTATGCCACTTCTACAAAGACGTCATTAAAACATCTGTCTACGCCACTTTGTTAATGGAACTGTTAAAGAATCAGAATCGATCAGAGGATTCACATTACTTCCTCATTCCCATCCCAAGCAAAGTGCTCACTAACACACGAGAAAGAAAGAGAACTATAAATTTAAACGGGCAAAGGGTTTCAGTCTAGTAGAGTTTGCTTGGTTTTACAAAGACCTTGTGTTACTGATACCTTTGGTTGGCTGCAGAAGCAACACCAACGGCTCATTGAGCTTTAATCAGCTTCAGCACGGCACAATGTTGCCCTCCAGGAGAGATATTACTAAGGCTTTGTGCCCACATGATCTTCTGCATGGTAACTTTCAGACATTAGATGCTGCTGCTTTGTTGCCTGTGCTTTTAAAAAGTCCTTGAGGTTCCGCATTCTCGTTTAGAGTCAAATTTCTGCCTTTATTCGAAGGTCAATATTAGACTGGCTATAATGTCAATAGATAACAGTGTAATTAGAACTTGTGCTGTACGGACGATGGCCTTGTTCTCTAGACATACATTGGATCTCTTTTAGGGACATTTGGAATGCAAACCACCAACCAGGAACTGCATGAAAATTTGCCTGAATAGGGACGTGAGAACTGCAGTTAAACTGAACAAAGACAATCCTTCTTTTCCGCTGTTTAATCCTTTCCAAACACTAGTGTTCAACTTTATTATATCTTCATATATGAACAGTTTATTTCAGGTAAAACATAAGGAATTTGATATTAATGAGTTGTTGTAATAGGACACCAGTGGTGGTATCCGCACGGCCTCCCTCTCCCACAGGGTTAAATGTACCTGCGGACGCCAGCTTTTCCCCGTGTCAGCTGTGCTGCTGTCAGGCCTCTTTGAGGTAAATGTCACCTGAGGCACATGCAAAGAGACACTCCATGACACAAGCAGCACCTGACAGTCAGCAAAGCACCTGCCTGCAAGAGCTACTCCACTTGTGTGTTGTCACACTTCCAAGGAACACTTTTTGTATCTTAGCTCTTCTTAAATATTTAAAGCACTGTATTAAACTCAAAAAGAGCACACAATCTGAAAAGTTTTTGGAATATAACAAACATTTTACCTTAAAGGTGATATGATCATCATATTACTCCAGTTTTACAGTCTCTGCACTGGCTACCTATTAAGTTTCGTATCAGTTTCAAAATATTATTACTTGCCTATAAGGCTCTAAATGGTTTAGCTCCTGCGTACCTAACTAGTCTCCTATCACCTTACAATCAATCCCGCTCCCTAAGTTCACAAAACTCTGGACTCTTGGTAGTACCTAGGATAGCAAAGTCCATTAAAGGAGGTGGAGCTTTTTCATATCTGGCTTTTAAACTCTGGAATAGCCTTCTTGATAACGTCCGGGGTTCAGACACACTCTCTCTGTTTAAATCTAGATTAAAGACACATCTATTTAGCCAAGCATTCATATAATGCAACTCACAATCTTGTGCTGCAGTCATATCTGATCAAACGCACATTATTATGCTTTAGCTTGAACAAATTATTTTTTAAATTACATCCTGTGGTAACTAGGAATTACACAAGCTTCAGTCTGAAACCCTTAAATGAACTGAGATGACCAAACACCTGAGAAGGGATGATGCCAACCCTCAGACAGTATACAGAATTAACCAAATTTTGCGATAAGTGAAACATTATTAAGATTCTACAACATATAAATCTATTGTAGAAACTTAATTTCCAGTAAAGCCACTTTGCAACGATTGTATCGTAAAAAGCGCTATACAAATAATCTTGAATTGAATTGAAGTTCAAGTATGTTATTGCTGCACTAAACATTAGTGAAATTACAAAACTGAATTACAAAAATAATGTCTGTTTCAAACAGGTTTCCCAAACACTCCCCCTTCTGCCATTATGGCTTAAAGAGGTCATGAACCGCCTTTGTTTTTTATTTGTACTGTTCTCTGAGGTCCACTTAAAATGTTATCAAGAATTTTACATTAAAAAAATCATAATTTAGAAGTAATTATCCGCGTACAATCCGTGGCGGATTGTAGACTCGAAAGTAAACGCCCCCTGTTATGATTGGCTAACAGTTGTGTATGTTTGACAGCATACATTTCCTAATAGATGGATGCTGCTGTGATTAAGGTCAAAAATGCATAACTCAATACATATCAAATTATTTGTACGAGACAAAGCAATAGTGACCACATAATGAAAACGGTTACTCACACTTGTGCTGCGACATTACTGTCGCATCCAAAATAGTCAGCACAGCACCGTCTTTTAGTTTCAATCTTTCTGAAAATCCTGCGTCGAATTGTGCCTTGTTTGTAAATTAAACTTTATGCAAAAACGGAAATGCTCACGTGAATTTGTAACATTCACAGAGAAGGATATGACTGTAAACGGAGAGTTTTAATGCATTAGCTTAAAGCTTAAAATAAAGAATTCTCATGTTTTGGGCAGCTTGGATCACGTACTTCTCTACCCCGCATTGTGTTTCCTCCACTATCTTTAAATGCATTTTGTCCATAGAAATGCGTTATTCAGTGCTGTAATTTGACGTGACCGGCTGAAGTTGGACGTGCACTGTGGGCAGACCCGACATATCAATAATGAGAATCATTGTCGATGATTTTCATTATCGATAATAATTTATTTTATTTATTAGTTGTTGCAGCCCTAGTTTTGTTGTTATTGTGAGTCCACACAAATAAACGTAGCATCTTTACCGATTCTAAAGATGTATTACTCTCATCTGTATGACCAAAAACGATGGAGTATTTTAGGAGTAAGTGAGCGCACCAGCACCTCCATCTACTGTTCAGCTTCCACGCTTCCACACAGACACTTCAATAGCGCACATTTCTCTAGGTTAACATTAGATTAAGCGGCCATGTAAATTTGCTAATACTTACATATTTTAGATGATAAGCTATATTTGACGTCGATGAATGATAGGCGAGAGTTTGGATGTCCTGCCTGATGTACTGTATAAGGCCTACCATAGACCAGCCGTTAACAATCTGTTAGTCACGGACTGCATGATTTCTTCTGTGGATTTTTTTCTTTCTTTTGCGATTCAACGACTAATAAATTTGTAGTCAACCAATTCTCTTCTGGTTGACTAATGGTTAGTTGACTATTAGGTAGGGCTGTAGTCAAGTCCATCTTTGTCGAGTCCAAGACAAGTCCAAGTCCAAAGAGGTTCGAGTCCGAGTCAAGTCCAAGTCCAAAGAGGTTCGAGTCCGAGTCAAGTCCGAGTCCAAATGAGACGGTCAAAACAGAGAAAGAAAAAAATCTTCTTCAAAACCACATACTTAATTATTGATAATTGATGTGATACGAGAGACGGCATATCTTCTATTCTAATATAATAATTTTGCATTATTGTTTGTAATGATCTAAAGCATGTGCAGCAACACTGTAGGATCAAATTAGGCTATTGTATGTATCCTCCTGAGACCCAGCTGTGGAGTTTTTGCCTCTGTAGTGGACATTCTATTTTAGTGTATTTCTCTGAGACCTCACATGTCACAGTTATAAGCCTGGATGTCCTGTACAGAGCTCATTCAGGGCTTTATAGAGATACTAAATATTTTTAAACCCTCTCATACGTCTTTAAAGATGGCTATATTTCATTTAGTGAAAAATTGTACATCCTTATGGAAATATGATTATACTCTGTAATGTCTTTTAAATCTGAATCAGCTCCAACAATACTCCTCTGACTTCATTGGCACTATAGAAAAGCAGACCACCGATGGGCATTGTGCCGATGATCTCTGACACTCGGCCATGCCAGTGCGTTCTGTGTACAGAGCTATAGTGGCTGCCTGTGTTGTCAGATTTGCATGTGTTGTTCAGTGTGCATTGCAAGGGTATGTGGAATATAACACTACACACTCTGTGTCTTTCCCACCATATCCACGACATGCTCTATATGCTTAGTCATGTTGTGGACATGGATTTTTGGATTTGGATGGTCTGTTTACTGTACCATAGTAACACCTGTAAACACTTCTGTAAGTGTAAATGTGTTTATATTAGCTGTGTGGGCAGGTATTGCTTGGTTATTGACTCTGTGATGCTGCAGTCTATAGTAAATGTGTGTTGTGTGTGTGTGGTGCATTAGAGTGTATGCTCAGTTTGCATGTGGATAAGCACTTTGTGAGTTTTCTTTGCTTTGTATCACGTGAGCTCTGGGCCAAACCTTGGACTCTAACTCTTTAAATATAAAACAACTGAGAAATTCTCATGCCTGCAAAAAAAAAAGTGTCTGGTTATGTATTAACTAGAACAGTTTTAAAGATACTCGGTCATATGAGGGCTACAGTCTTCAGTTCATTAACCGAGACCATGAGAACTACTTTTTATTGTCTCTTTATTGATTTTTGTGGCAGATACTGTGTGTGTTTACTATCTGGCTCACATTTAAACTGTGTCAAAGTTGAAGCAAAGAGAGACACTGACCTACACCAGTCTCACTCGCACATGCCTAGACAAAAGATGACCAAGTCTCTAAACACACCTGTACTGCAGATGCTCAAGTTCTCAGGTTTTTCAAAAATGAGCTCACTCTGATCGACCAAAGAGTAACAAAGTCAGCGCTAATGGTTAATTTTACTAGATATAGCCTATATCAAAGAGTAAATCAATGGGAAACTGTGCGAAATGACATTTATTGAACAAACACTAATTTATTTCCCCCAAAAAATAAACAATATTCATAGATTTTCCAAACCATGCAAGGTGTGATCGCGGTGTAGAAAACATGTAGGGTCAGACTTGATTTTGTCTATTGTAAATTGATTGGATTGTTGAATCGTTGTTGTTTCCTAACTGCTGATCTCATGTGCGGACAGGTTGATGGAGGGGAGGGATTATTAAGAGGGGGGAGGTGGGGAAGGTATTGTTTTTGATTATAGATTACAAGGCCATAATCATTTTGATATCGCTAACACTTTAGTATAGGGGCCAATTCTCACTATTAACTAATTACTTATTAGCTTGCCTATTATGACCATATTGGCTGTTTATTAGTACTTATAAAGCACATATTCTTCATGACCATTTTCTACATCCCTAATCCAACCCAATACCCAAATGTAACAACTACCTCACCATCTATTGATAAACAGCAAATTAGGAGTTATGATTGAGGCATTGTGGTTTGTTAATAGCATTAAAAACAAAATTACAGCTTTATTCCATATTGTGAAGTACATTCTAGTAAAACAGATTGTCAGGTCTTGGTTCGATCAGTTGTTTGTTGAGCATGCATCTGAATGTAAAAATGGGGCGGGTTTAAGCAGACTAAATGATTGAGTTATGATTGGGACATTGTGGTTAAACATTACAAGACAAAAATTACCAATAATTATTAAATGGGTGAATCGTTCACAATAAGATCAATAACATGGATTTGAAAAATCGATTGGCTGAATTTACATTTCATGCCAATTTTAGTATGATTCTTTAACATATAATACTATAGAGTGTACTCAAAGTTCATCACAAACAGAAACACCATGAAGCAGAACAAACTGTCAGCAGATTGGACATATTTCACAATTAATGATGAGTATGATATAAATTCATTCAATAGAGCTGCTGTTGAGCACAGAGTGAAATGAGTGTGTGCAGAGACACAGATGAGCACATGTATTGAGCACACTTTCCTAGAATGTCCCGTCTCTCAAGTAATGCTGGGAAATTCAATTAATTGCACTGAGTTGCTTCATATTCATATTTCAATAAAAAAGAAAAATAATTCACAGACTTCCCAACACTGTCTTAGAGTGAGGACACAGGAGAAAGCGATCTACTGATTGATGTCTTCTTCTTCATCAACTAAATGCAATCAAAACGCCAAATCTAATGCAAATAATAAAAGAAAAGTTACTGCAATTGAATTACTTGAAAAATAAAGAGTACAATTTATAAAAACTGAGAATGTGATTTAAAGTGATTTTAAAAAAACAAAAAAACTCCAGGATTGCTGTGATTGTTTATAGGGTCCTGCTGTAATATACTTGAAAAAGATGGCTTATCTAAATACAGGTATCGCTTCTCAAACTCTAAAAATGGTATTGTTCATAATGTTTAACACATAAAAGGCTACAAAATGACTCATGGTCACTAACCAGTGTGCAAACAATGCAAAAAGTCCATGGCCCTGCTTTTACCACCACCCCCGTCTGACTCATTCTAATCGGTGGGAAAGGAATGCATCCCATTACTTATTAATGGATCACCTAAAATTGTGGGTGACATTTGTGCATCCCATGAATGGGTGTTGTCATAAAGGCAGGAGAGTGGCGTTGTGAAACTGTCAGGCATCTTTTGTAAAGTTTTTAGTAGCCTCAAGAGCAAATCTTCTGAATACAGTCTGTGTGAAAGAGATAGAAAAAGCAGAAACCTTATAACACACTAACATACGTCCCAGTTATATAAGTACATAGTTTGTGATGTAATGTCATGTGCAAGTGCATGTATGCATTTGGAAGATGTTCCAAAGTGACTTAAAAGGCTTACAATGTATATTTTGTATGCGTGTTCTAGGAATTGACCCCATGACCTTGCCATTGCTAGTACCATGGTCTACAAATTGAGCTACTTAAAATAAAGACATCTGTCTTTTGTGACAAATGAGTCGCACAACTCTGTACCCCACTGACCCCTTTGCTTATAACCCACCACTGACCCTCTCTCTCCCTGTGTGAGTTCAGACCCTGGGGCTTTTCCAGAACATTCACACACGCAGCCATACATGTATAGAATACACCTCAATTAGTATTTTCATGTCCCCTGTATCCATCTGAACTCTCATGGTCCAGACACTCATTCTCATGTCCACCCTCCCCCAGTCAGGCGAGTGACTTCTGTCATTGTCGAGGCATCTTTGTCTTGCATATGCGATAAAGGGGTCATTGTTGCTATTCTTCTGTGTTCCCAGCCTCTCTCGTCCAGTCTATCTCTCCATTATTTATTTTCTCTACACCTGCTGGTAAAACACTATTTGATAAGTCTAATTGTACACCTTTACAGGCAATTCACATACTCAGATGGTATGGACATCACATGACCAACTGAACTGTACTCACTAAAATCAATATTACAGAACAGCCAAGTCAGGTAATCAGAACTACAAAAAATTATTAAAAAATAATCTAGTAAGTGTGCATACACAAAACAGTTCCCTAAGTGTTCTTAATAGATTTTATGTCCACAGTTGAGTACTTAAACCTGTCCTGTAATTGAAGTTTCAGTTTTCACAACACACATGGTAAACTAGTACACTTAACTAGCTATTATGTTGATATCTACAGGTGCATCTCAATAAATTAGAATGTCGTGGAAAAGTTCATTTATTTCAGTAATTCAATTCAAATTGTGAAACTTGTGTATTAAATAAACTCAATGCACACAGACTGAAGTCGTTTAAGTCTTTGGTTATTTTAATTGTGATGATTTTGGTTCACTATCTCAACAAATTAGAATATGGTGACATGCCAATCAGCTAATCAACTCAAAACACCTGTAAAGATTTCCTGAGCCTTCAAAATGGTCTCTTAGTTTGGTTCACTAGGCTACACAATCATTTACAGTTGTCCAGAAGACAATCATTGACACCCTTCACAAGGAGGGTAAGCCACAATCATTAATTGCCAAAGAAGCTGGCTGTTCACAGAGTGCTGTATCCAAGTATGTTAACAGAAATTTGAGTGGAAGGAAAAAAGTGTGGAAGAAAAAGATGCACAACCAACTGCGAGAACTGCAGCCTTATGAGGATTGTCAAGCAAAATAGATTCAAGAATTTGGGTGAACTTCACAAGGAATGGACTGAGGCTGGGGTCAAGGCATCAAGAGCCACCACACACAGACGTGTCAAGGAATTTGGCTACAGTTGTCATCAGAGGTATCTTACCTGGGCTAAGGAGAAGAAGAACTGGATTGTTGCCCAATGGTCCAAAGTCCTCTTTTCAGATGACAGCAAGTTTTGTATTTCATTTGTAAACCAAGGTCCTAGAGTCTGGAGAAAGGGTGGAGAAGCTCATAGCCCAAGTTGCTTGAAGTCCAGTGTTAAGTTTCCACAATCTGTGATCTCAACAAAACACTGGATCTTTTTGAGATGCACCTGTACATTGTCATAGACTGCAGACTGTCTATGACAACTCCAGAGAAACAAACTGCATCTGCTGTTCCCTTAATGCTGTTTTTTGGGGAATCTTTCCCTCACAACCAAAAACACACTTTTTTGGTGACATTGTTGATTTCTTGCTCTAAAAATAAAATTACATTGCCTTCTCGAGCAAGTCTTGTGAAGCGCTGCAAATTCTGTAACCCGAATGAAGTACGTTGATGGGCACACTCTTGCTCTCGCTGTGGGGCGCATTTCCCAAATGCAACTATGGTCGCAAGTTACGTAATTACCAATGGAGTTAAAGGGAACTAACGTCCGTTAATAATAATGCTTTTGGGAAACGCACCCCTGGTTGATGTGTGTATGTTATTCAGGGAGAATTCTGCCCTTTATGACATCATACAGGGCCATATTTAAAAAAAACTTTCCAAAACTGGTACGAACCCTGAAGGAGTATATTTGGCACAGAAATACTCTGTCATACATTTAACTGTTTTTTTTTTTTTAAACTTTGGCCATGTTTAACATGAAAATCCAACTCTTTAACAGTGTAAACAAGTTATAATGCATGAAATATCATTAGACCTCCCCTTTAGGTTGAAAACAAGTACTAAATGTGTGCCACAACAATTCGATAGCGCCAGAGAGTGCGTGTTAGCCATCAGCCATTCCTGTGTTCCAGTAAAGACCTGCCTGAAGAGTGTGTCAGGGGAAGGTGATCAGGGGTTTAGCATTACTGTCAGCTGAGTCACCCTTCCAGTTGATCCCCATTCCTCTTTTGTTTTTGCCAGAGTGTGGGCCATTCTTTGATAACGGTAACTTAAGTCCAGTGTGAGCTCAGTTAACTGACCACTATACTTCAGCCTATCAACTCACACACACAGAGTGACATCACTTTAAAGGAGGTCACACAGTAATCAGATTATCCTAGTTACTCAGATGCACTGACAACCAGCAAACCAAGTATGTTCAAATTAGCCCCCCAGGCAACATGAGGGAAAGGCAGCTATTACAGTAATTTTGGTATGCTAATGTGAATGTCTTCGTCCCTGACTCTTCGTGTCATTGTTCTAATATGATCAATTTACAAAGACCCATCGATTTACACCAATTGTGAGGGGCTACTTTATTTTGAATGCTAAAATTAAAATATCAGAGTTACATTTTGCAACAAATGCTGAGCCTAGTAAGGGAATGCAATTATTGGTGAGCTAAAAGGGTACCAAACACACAATCCCACTGTAGTGTGTCGTTGAGAAGGGACTGTACTGTGGGGGAGGGGAGGGGGATGTCTAGGGTGCAATAGAGGGAGCTGAGAAGAGGCTGGAGGGCTTGGAATCCGTCTCTGTTGCCACGGCAGCTGTGCCAATCTCCGAGTACGACTACAGTTTGAAGAGGATACCTGAGCTCAGAGCCCCTGGATAATGAGAAACAGTGAAACTCTAAACTCTGACAGCTAATGCTTTCACCCCTCCTGTGTCTACAGGGGCACAATAAACATGCATCCCATCTCTGGGAGAGGGAGCAGCACTGGGATGACTGTTTTCATGGATTTGATAAGGACAGGGATTAGCAGACTTTGCTAAATCTTCTCTTGAGTGTCTGTCAAGCTCTGCTACTGCAAAAACTGTACCCTTAGTATCTAGTGTGCAGTGTTCCTTTTCCCAAGTGCATCCATACTCACCCATTAAGCTACTCTCTTCTTTCTGCCCACAACAACTCCAACTGCGCTTAGCAGCAAATAGCACAAAAGATCAAAAATAGCCCAGCATTTTCCAGAGCAGAGCAGCTCTCCTTAAGAAGAGGAAGCAATACCACGACGAGGCTATGAACAAGTCCACACCCAGCATCTATTCCTTTTGTTTTGTTATTATAGTTACCTGTGCAAAACCCATAATTCCCATTGCGAATTTATAGATGCAGAATTATATATTTGATGCACTGCATTTCTGTTGGGACTGTATCTGGCATGCCAGAAGTGTCCCAAAGGCATTTACCCTTAATCAATATGTTGCTGCATGAATGTGTTGGTGTAGAGTGCATCAGAACACTCTGAGAAAAAGAAAGTGCAAATGTTGCACCTTAAGGGGTAAACAGCTTGTAGCTGGGGCTATACCCTCAAAGGGACATATTTGTATCCTTTTTAAACCTTAAAGGTTCATATTAGTACCTTAAGGGTACATATTACTACTGAGTACTCATAGATACTAATATGCACTTTTAGGCACAGATAAGGTGCAAAGTTGTTGCTTTAAGGGTACTGACTCAGTGAGTTATTGTACCCCTAAAGGTACAGTTTTTGCTGTGAAAATAAAGAAACATTACTCACTGTTGCTTGATTTGAGGTCTCGATGGATGATTGGTACAAAGGTCTGGTTGTGCAAGTAGTCCATTCCCGTCGCAATCTGCACTGCCCAATTCACCAGTACCCGAGGAGGCACCTTCTTCCCAGCAAGTGCCCGGTTAAGTGCCCCGCCACGGGCATATTCCATAACCAGGCAAAGATTTGGCTCCCGCAGGCAAACACCTCTGAGGGCAATGATGTTGCGGTGTCGGAGCATCCAGAAGAGTCTGGCCTCCTGCCTTACGTTCTCTGCCGTAGCACTGATGTCCTCATCTGGGTCCTGACGAACTGCTTTAACAGCTACTTCTTCACCTCGCCACACACCCTTATACACCTTTCCAAAGCCTCCAGCACCGATCACCTCCTCCAAGCACAGCTCTGAGAAATCAATCTCCAGTGGTGACTCCCCACCGACCAGACCTCCTGGAGGCAATGCTGGATAGCTGGTGTCCCGTCGGGTCACATAATTACAAGGGAATATGCCCACCTTGTCCTGGATCTTGCCAGTCCACCAGCCCTCATCTCCAGACACTTTTGAGTCCTTGGAGAGCACCTCCAGTAGGTCGCCACGTCGCAAGGTCAACTCCTCGTCTGCGGTGGCCTCATAATCAAAGACAGCTGTCCAGTACGTGTTACTGCCTTCATGATGACGAGGAAGATGGGAATCTGGGGAGTCCACTGAAGAGGAAAAAGTAGAGGAGTTCTGGCTGCTGCTGTTGTGTGTCAGGCAGGGTATTGAGTTTGCATTTGCTAGGAGGGCAGTGGGAACTGGGGGTGTACAGGAACCTCCTCTACTGGTGCAAGGTAGTGGGGAAGCACTGCCACCACCTCCAGCTCCTACTCCACTCAGTCTTGTATATGGGTCCATCACTGAGTGTTCAGGTCAACGATGTGGTCTCAAAAGCTGGAGGAGGCCCTCTGTCAACTTGCGCACAATATCCATGCGGAGCCCATCTACTGAGTGCAGGCCTTCTTGATGAGGAACAAAATCAATAAGTACAAATTTTGCTGGACTGCTCCTGCACGGTCCTCACCAATTGCTTGGATTGTCCACAGCACACTTTGTGTGTGTCTTAACATTTATAGAGCCATTTTAGTCAGTCAATGTGTGCTAACAGCTCTAATATGATGATGCTATATAGTTATATAGCTTTATAGATGATGACACTGAAAAATATTTTTGCTAGAGAAACCAAAGTATTTGAGATTAGGTGAGAATATACAGTCCATCAAGGTGTGCAAATCTTATTTTTTTGGTTACTTTGAGCAACAATAGGCTTTTCCATCAGAAGAGTCATTGAAGGCCTTGGACACTGCTTGCTTGGTTTCTCTTTTAACAGCAGAATCCATAATTAAACAAATATTACTAAAGACAAAACAGTAACAATATGTGTCTTCTGATAATTTACCTTAAATCACATGTCGTGTTCTAGTAGGGGTTAAGCTCTACCTAAATAGCTTGCACTGGAATGTTGTCTTAACCTCTAATCCATGTAAAACTCATTACATTTGTAAACGTACATAGATGTTAAACTTGTTTTGTAATGAATGTAAATGAATATTCATAGCCTTAAACACGTGCATGCGCAGGCTTAAGGCATCCTCAGACATTCAGCACTGATAGGCTCACAGAGATGCACCAGCTTGCGATCTCAAAATATCCACAATTATTTGCACATTTGTGATAATCACTTAACGTTTCTCTTGTGTTTTATAAATTCGAAACATTGCGCGCGCTATAAGACAGCTCAAGGAAAGCGCGCGTCCATTTTAAGATGAGAATCACAACAGAGATGACAGAGCCGTAGCTGTCATTAGCTTTAATCGCCACATATTCATCGCTTTGCATATCAGGAAACACATATAATCGGCGTTTTTATATTTAATCGATTAGCGTTTTTATAGCCACTGCAAGTCTACTGTTTGCAATTTAATCCACGTCATAAAGCAAAGCGACAGTCGGTTCGTGTTATTTCTATGAATCGCTTGTCCAAGTGCTTGCTTCGATCATTTCGTCCTCGTTTTCCATGATTGTCATTTTAACAGTAGATATTTAATTTTCACTGAGCAGTTGATTAATCAAGCTGTCAGGTGCGTATACAAATAGAAATGTATGACAAGCTTGCTTGCTATTGGATTATTATGATAAAGCGATACTGAGATATTTCTATGAAGAATGAGAGTGATGCGGATGCCTTGCATAAAGGTGACTTTTATCCAGGTCGTAGCGATTAGGCGACGAAATTCTCCGTAATGTGTTTATGTCGCCCAAATAAAAGCCAACACAAGACGTGTCCACCATCTTTACAATAATAATAATAATATCCACCTAATTCCTTTCTAGGTTCTGCAGCATTATTTCTTTTAATCCAGAGATCAGTGGTAACGTATCAATGCGTTCCTCCAGCCAAAACAACCGGTTTTCTGAATTCGGATGTATGTTTGTGGTTGCCTGGATCGTTCACCGTGCATCACAACATCCACACAGCTCGTCGCATGGGCGTATCATAACGCTGAAATATTCCCATTTGTTGTACACATGATCGAATTCCTCTGAAGGATGCTCTTGTAATCGTTCTCCCAGCAGGGTCAGTTGGTCGGCCTGTCGTTCATCTCAATCGAATCGTTTCTTCCTCTGTTTCCTTTCCCTGTGAGAAAGGCGATCTATTCCATGGACCGGGCTGTCAACTCCTAGGGCTGACTTTGTATCCAAATACACCGGCTGGACTGGGGGTGGAAGACAGTAGGGCATTCTGGGAAATGGAGTTTGTAGTGTGTGCAAAGTGAATTTGACCTATTTGGGTCATTTTATATAAGATAATACTTTACTAACCACAATAAAGACAGCAACACGGCAAAATACTATTAGGCTACAATTTTAAATAAATATGTTCTTTATTAATGTTTTAATGGCAAAGTCTAATTTTCATCAGCCATTACTCCGCTATTGGGTGTTACATGATCCTTCAGAATTTGAATTGGCTGATTTGGTGCTCAATTCTAATGAATTATTAGTGGCACTCAATTAGGCTATTAATCATGGTTATTATTCTTATCAGTGTTTTGATACAGAAAATTGCTTCAACATTTTTTCTATCTATCTTCCATCTGAAACTTCACAGAAGGGCTATATTACGGTTTCAAAAACAACAAGCAGCAAAAACGTTATACTATGGAAAACTTAATTGAAAGTCCTCTTTATTACCCAGAAATTTAAAAGGATGATATGTGAAATTATGGGTTTAATTCAGTCACTTGCTCTTATTGAAACTCTGCACATTAGGATCTCAAATTTTTCATTAGGCAAAAAAAATGTCACTTTATAATCTTTATTGTCATAGAGTCAGGTAGATGTAAATGCAGTCCAGTGAAACAGCAAACATGCACAACATGTACAATAAGGAGAACAGCTTTGCTCTATTATGTCATACTGCCCCCTGGTGAGTTTCTGGATCACATCAATGGCAGTTTTTTTTGGCTTCTTTGGTAGTCATGCCATAAGGTCCTGTTCTCTTTAGTACACACCCTGTCTGCCATGACTAAGTGGATTTTGGTTAAGCTTTCAGAATAGAGGACATAAGAACCCAGTCCCATTTACCTGCTCTTTCGCATCACTATATGGTCTAGTAATAACTGAATAGAGTCTGTGGAGCAATAAAAGAGATTAATGGCAGATAATGACATAAATTCAGATGATGCAGTTAGATGGTGATTTTAGTGCAAAAAAAGAGGATTTGATCACAAATGTTTTGCTCTGGAAAACTGAACAAACTTGGTATAGACATCAGCCATTGTTTTATAGCACTGTACTCTATACATTGGGTTTAAATGTGAAATTATGTGATAGCCCGAGCACAAGTTTTGTTTTGTTTGTTTTTGTAATCAAAGTAATATAAAGACATTTAAAATCTGTTGTATGATGATGAATAATGGCATCACACATTGCTCTCATGTTTTCAAGGGCATGAAAATTCACTAGGCCGCTTTAAATATTTTTGCTTATGGAAATACCCACAATTTTTTAAGATGGCATATTTGAATGTGAATCTCCATTAAAATGGTTTCTGATCATCACTTTTTTGTGTCAGAATCCACATAGGGTGTCCCTTTTTCAAAGCATTAGGACACTTGTTGTCAGATGTTTGTTGAACTATTAATATAATCAAATATAAAACTATCTATAGCACAAAAATAGCTCGTTTTAAACTTGTTGCACTTAATCAATATGTCTATTTTGGTGGTGGGGTTATGGTTTCAGTTCTAGACATTTGTCTGTTTCTATAATAGGACAACCATATAAATTGTAATTTTACCTAAGTATTAAAATCTCCTTTGAACATAACTTGTGATAATTTAGCAATATCAGCATTATGTTGCTTAGATGATTATAGACCAGTGGCCCTAACTTCAGTTGCTATGAACATATTTGAGCGATTGGTGCTTAGGTATCTAATTTCTAAAATCTGTTTGGATTCTCACTAATTCGCCTATAAGGCTAATGGGTCGGTTGATGATGCTGTGGCTCTGTGTCTCCATTCAATTTTTCAACATCTTGAAGCCCCAACTCTTATATCACAGTCACAGATTTTTTGCAGAACAGAACACAAGTAATTAAAATGAATAATAGATTTTCAAGTCTTAAGATGATTAGTGTGGGGGCCCCACAAGGATGTGTACTGTCACCATTATTGTACTACACTAATGATTGTGTTTCACATTGTGAATCAGTGCAATTTTTAAGTTTGCAGATGACACAACATTGATTGGTTTAATAACAAATAATAACGAATCGGACTATAGAAGGGAGGTTTCTACACTGTTTGAATGGAGTTGTACTCATAATCTGAAGTTGAATGTCCTAAAAACAAAGCAAATGGTGTTTGATTTCCGACGGAGGAAAAATGCTGTCTCGACATTAACTATTAATGGTCAGGACATTAACAGTGTTCAATATTTTAAGTTTCTCGGGACTACCATCTCTGTAACATTAAAGTGAGACGACAACCTAAGAGACCTTGTGAAAAAATCCCATCAAAGGCTTTTTTTCTTAAGACAGCTTAAAAAGTTTGGTGTATCTAAAGTCGGTATGCTCAATTTTTATAGAGCTGTTATTGAAAGCGTGCTGACTTTCTCACTTACAGTATGGTTTGGTAGCTCCACAGTACAGCAGAGAAGTCGGATTTGTAATATCATTCGGGCTGATTCAAAAATGATTGGCTGTGATCTTCCTACTATTGATGAGATCTATGGCTCACGTTTGCAGAAAAAAGGTTTAACAATACTGAAAGACCCCATACATCCAGCCAGACACCTCTTTACGCCTCTTCCTTCAGGCAGACACCTTAGAGCAATTCAAACTAAGTCTACACGTTTTCTAAACAGTACTTATTGTAGGATTGTCCATGCTCTTAATTCCTCTGGTATTTATACATCTGCATTTCACTCCTTATAACTGATAGGACATATATAGTTGGATTTATGTTTGTTTATGTCTTATATATGCATTTAATGTGTGCTTTCATTGTTGATGAGCTCACCAAGCAATAGCAATTTTTATTTGGCAATAAATAAATAGAAAGATCAAAAATATTATTTGCCAAGTTATAGGCTGCAAAGTATTTGCATAAATCTTGGTAAAAATCAGTTTGACACATATTAATAAAAAAAAATGCTTTACAAACTTGTTGCCGTTGACAAACGATAAGTTAATATCCCTGATTCCCTATATCCAGTTTTATTGTAATAGAAGAGGGTGCCAAATCAAGCGTGTTATAACACGAGTGACCACAAGGGTGTGCTATGCACTACTCAAACAATGTGCCTGACTTGACTGCTAATTACAACGTGCCATAGATAGACGTGTATCTAAATTTACGACATACTACAGAGCCCTCCAAAAAAGGAATTTCTTTGCAACCGAAAAACGCTTCTATTACACACACCACGTGTGCGCTGGTTACAAAAATGCTTTGAAATAACCCCCAAAATATGACACTGCAGTCTGACGTCATGCAATCGCATCAAAGCACATTCATTTCCATATGGAAACATTGTGCTGTACAGTACAACACAACCAAAGTGTCATTTACACGTTAAAACAACGTATAGTCGTTAATGCGTAGGTTTTCCCATTCAGTAACAGTGTGCGGTAGTATCAACTGGTTTAATACCAGTGGCTTCTATTATCGTATCTTAACCATTTGGCAGATGGTTATGGATATGGAAATGAAAAGGAAATGTACAATATTGATTTGTTTTTGTTATAAGAGAAATGCTGCATTTATATTGCAAAGAAGAGAAGTTTAATCCCAAATGTCACTAATTTCGCTGTCAACAACAGGAAAGCCAGAAAGACTGCGTCGTCGTTGTTTAATGCCATTCATTACAAGTGATGTCTATTAGTTATTTTATTTGCATGTATATCGTTTGTAATGCTGTGTGTGAATTAAACGACAAACTGTAACATTTAGCTCCCCACGTTACATTGCGGAACTCGCTGTCTCTCATACATTACTACAAACTGTGAATGCATCCCCGCGCATGCGCAGTGGCCCGTATGTGTGTGCGTGCGCGAGTAGCACCGGGCGTCGTGGTTTCGGTTGGCTGGGAGGAAGAGGAATAACGAATGTGGAGCCAAGAAGAATTCCTCGTTGGCGAACGGCGCTGGGGCGAGAAGCGACAATATCCACAGGATTTCTGAAACGTTTTAACGGACTACACATGTCTCCTTAGGGAAATGCAGGGAAGTTTTCCCTCACGCGTTCCCGGATCGGATAAGGTAAGAGATAATTAGTTTTTGCGATCAGGTTTAAATCAACAATGCGAAGTGGCGAGTTAAACTCGGGTGCCTTTGGACAGCTTTCAGATTTTGTCATGTTTCTTTATTGTGTAACGTTACACGAGAATATAGTGGCCAGTGGTGCTTTTTATGAAGCTAGCACTGGTCATTATGCAGGATTTGGGATCACTGTAATGTATTTGCATTAAGTGAAAAAACGTTAGCAAATATAAACGCGTTAGCCCTTCCTGATCAGTCAGCGCGCATGCGTCAGCACTATGTAGTTCTTACTCACCTGAACTAAAAGACCATCCCACAATAGTCTGGCTACAAGTTTCACACAAAGGTGCTCTTGTTCTTACAGAAGTTAGTGTCTTTTGAAGCATCTTAAAATGATGTTCGTTGCTCGTGATTGTTGCTTTCTTGTAAAGTTTTAGCACATGGAAAATCCTTGGAAAACCCAGTGGAAATGCTTCTTGGCAATATCAGTCTAGAAATGTTGCTTTGCAGTTTGTTTAGGCATAAATTAGCTACTTGGTTTGAGTTTTAAGTTTTTTGTTTAACAAATGTGTGCATTATTTGGATATACACATGTATTTTTGGTAAAAGGCAGAAGACTGTAATTTATCTCCGCAATCTTAATAACAACAGGTGGCTTATTTTATTTAAAAAAAAAATGTGTAATACAAAAGTTATAGAATCATAGCCTCAGTCATCGCTTTAACCCTGTAAAGCCAGATGTAAAATATTGGTCAATCATCATCTAATTGTTTTGTAATCCAACAGTTTATTTAACCTTTAAATCTAAACAACAAAAACTAAAATAATTGGTTTGTTCAATGTTTAATTTATTTAATAGATTTTTGTCATGTTCAAATTTTTTCTGATAAGTATGTATATGAAAATCTGATAGCTTGTAATGTTAATCAGCAAGACATTTACAGCAAAGCTGACTTAAAAGGCATATAAATATCAGTTATCATTCTATATTGCCCAATCAAATGTAATAAGATCATATTTAAATGCTTAGTTTTATGATAAAAGCTCTGTAGTTTTAATTGTGGGAGCCACAACAAATAATACCATTCAATACAGTGATGACTGGATATAAATAAGCATTCATCAAAACCCCTTTAAATCATATTTGATACTTTTTAACATGATAAAAAGAAAGGAAAATGTAAACATAGTTGCTTCAGTCCAATAAGCAAATATTATTAATAATATAAAATGTAATTATTTTGTTAGTAAAGATTGAAGGTCGAAAATAAAAATGAATTTCGACATTTTAGAAGTTTTTATAGATTTTTTAAAAATAGGCCTTTTGCTTGCAAAAAATCTAATCATTGTGTACACCAGGTTTTTCAGCAAATTATGATCATTAAAAGCCTTCATGATTCAAATGTGATTCTATTTAGGCTCCATAGGGTTGATTTTGTATACAAGTCCCTTATATTTCTGATTAGGTTGAGTGGAAATGTATGGAATTTACATAGTAATCATCTTTTTGGATGGACTATACCTTTAAGGGCTTTGTTATGGATATTATTAACTCCACTACAGGTCATGCACTGATGTGTAGATGTATAATTAAAAAGCAGCATGTTTCAGAGGAAGTCAGATGGCATTACCAGCGCACACACCACACCACCACATTAAACAATATTAAATTAGAGAACCAGACTGTCGTGCCTGGAATTTAGAGGTTTTATTTCAGTAACTTCCTCTCTGAGGCTTCTTCAATCACATGAACGTATCTGATACGAGTCATATTGGCCAAATTCAGTTCTCGGGGTATGTGTATCAGAGAACAGTGAGGCTTTTTTCTGGACAAATGTGGACGTCAGTCACTGCTGCCGCTGACACAAAAATAGTCTCAAACTTGGAGCCGATTCTTCTTCCAGATAATAACTTAAGACAAAACGTGTTTTTGAGAAGAGCTGAATGCTGTTGTGAATCTCAGTAACTGCATCCAGGTGTTTAGGCTAAACTCCACGTTCCCTGTAAAGTCGCAGTATATCTGTGTGTGAAGGAATAGTTGGAGTTCTTTTACCATCAACTAACCAGGATAGCCTCTTAAACTCTCAAACACTGTCTTTCGCAGTCTGCTGGTTAGTTTTTGATAGGTGGAGGGTTTTGAATAGACAAACTCAGCTGAGAGTAGGCCTGGGTTGTCTGAGGGATTTGCATTTTGTCGTTTGAGTCCTTGTAGGTCTTTTTAAGGCTGTGGTGGCACTGTCTTCTGCAAACATGCCTGATTGTTTGTAAGGGTTTTGTTTGTTCTTACATTTGTGTGTCATTGTTTTTAGGTGAAGAGAGAAATGAACAACTCATGGGCCAAGAAACATGTCTTTTCAAGCTCTGAGGATACAACATTCTGAAATATTTTTGAGCAACAGTGAGGTCAAGCAGTTTAAACCATAAGTGGTTTGAATTTCATGTAGGTCAAGAGAGTGAGTTATGAATAATATATCTTTATTGTCTTTGTCACATAACACAACACACCCTTCTCTGTGGTCTACATTGTCTTAGACAGATTTTCTAATTCATTTACTAAATAAACAGTACTTTTGTGAATAATTGAACTGGGCTGGACATGCTTTCGGTATCATATTTTGTAAATGACCAGTCCGAGCAACAAAAGGGAAAAGAGAATATTTCGACACGTAATAACTGCATACTAATGTGGACTTTAGTATTCTCTCACATGCGTCACATTCTCAGGTAGGTTATTAGTGTGACATCACTACCTGCTTCCATGTCATCCATTAACTGGGTCAGAAATGTCCCTAAAGCTGCTGAAGTTTCTTATTCTCTCTCTCTCTCTCTCTCTCACTCACTCTCTCCTCTCGTTCACTCTGCTCTCTTCTTCTTGTTTGGCCAGAGTAAATATAGCTTGTTTGTTTTTTTGCTAGAGGATAAACACAGATGTCGAATCGGACGGTTTGCCACTGAGGACTCACCCCAACGGTCTCTTTTAGAAATATAGAAAAGGTATGATAATCGCTCAAAAAATGGATGATAATAATCAGAAAAGGCTTAATGAGTTATTATGGCTGATTGTGTCCTTATTGATCAGTTTGGCCGGCACGTGCCAAGTCACAGTTAATCGAGTTATTGTGTAATTACTGTAATAGCATGCAAGGTAGTTAAATATTACATTAGTTATCATGCATAACCTAGGGAGATATTTGCATCGTTTGGAGAAAACTGCTCTTTCTGCTTGTTTTGCTTTTTTTGAACACTAAAACAGACAGCATTGTAATATGATATTATGGTACATATGCTTTATTTGAGATTGTAGAGCTACTCAATTGAAAGGCAACAATTAATTCTGTCACCTCGGTGTGATGACTTATTGACGTGTCTTTTCTTGAGAATGTGTCATTTGTGAACATGATTTCCACAAAGTGTCAGTGGAAGTCAGCAGGCTGCCATGCTGTTTTTACACCTGTTTCAGTTCAGTCTCTCCACCTGCTCCGCTCCAGAACCAGAGAGACCTGATTGACGAGAGTGATCCCACAGAGTCGAGGGAGTTTGAGTGCAGAACAAAACAAGGCTTTGATATTGCCCCCCCCCTTTAGAAACAAGCCACATTCATAACAGAATAACAGCAAGCTGAAACCTAAAACTGTCATGCATAGCTTAAGTGTAATCTGGGGTAAAGTTTAAAAACAAAATAAAGTTGAGATACTCATTGGAGGAATTTTGTCAGGGCTGTCATATAAAACATCTTTGAATGGTAGTGTTTGTTTGTGATTAATAAAATAATAAATAAGAGTGATGCGCTGATAGAAAAATATGTTTTATGGTGGCTGATAATCACTGTGATTATGTATATTATAAATGTACATTACCATTGAAAAGTTTGGGGTTGGTAAGGATAAGAAGATAAAATAAGTATCTTATGCTCACCAAGGCTTCAGTTGATTTGATCAAAATACAGTTAGAGAAGTTTACTGTAAAATATCATTCCCATTTAAAATAAGTTAGCCTATCTAGTTATATTTTATGATGTAATAAATAAGTCCAGCCTCTTCAGTGTCACATGATCCTTCAGAAATCATTCTAATATGCTGATTTAATACTCAAATACATTTCTTATTATCAGTAGTGAAAACAGTTGTGATACTTTTTTCAATATTATTTGATTAATTGAAAGTTCAAAAGAACAGCATTTGAAACGGTATTATATTTTCAAGTGAAATCAAGCATCAAAACAATGTAATGTACATTTAGAGATGTACAAAATATCATCATATTGTTGGTTATTGTCTGATATCTGTGAATATTCATCAACCGATATTTATTATTTTCTGCCTATTTAAAGATTTAGATCATTGTCTAATTTTAATAGATGACAATAGATTATGGTTTCCCTTTTAGAGCACGTTTCTGTGAGCTGCTGTCTGCATGCAATGAAAGTTTTCAGTGTTTTAATGTTTTTTTTTAAAGTAGTTTAGATTTATAATATCAGCATTTATTGAATATCAGACAAACACGAACATACTAGTCTTAATATCAGCCATCATTTCCATATTGGTGCATTCTCAGATACAGTAGAAAATAAAAAGCTTCACTTACGGAGTTAGAACACATATATTATCTGCACATATAGTCACAGAGAAACATTGCTTCCTTTTGTAAAAGTGCTTTAACATTAAAGAAAAGCTTTTAAATGTCTTGGATGTCTCCTGATTTCTTAAACATCTGACCTGGAACCATTTCTGGATGTGTGGGAGTACTTGGGAGATCTAAGAGTGTCTCAAAAGGCAAAAGGCTCTTTGTTTTATAGAGGATCTCCATTAAATTAATGACACCAGATGTTTCAGACCCACACAGTTGTGGAAGTAGGCTATTCATTGTCCCAGGAGATCTCCTTGTTCACAACTTTCTGTTCTTAAGGAATTTCCTATTGATCTGGCCGAGCAATTTATTACTCTCTCTCTGGAGAGACGGGGAGGAAGAGAGACATCGAGAGGAAACTCTCAGAGCGAGTAGTGGATCCTCGAGAGTATGTCAGCGGATACGCGGGAGGAAGTGTTGATGAATGGATGCCGATTGTCTCGAATGTCTCAGCCGGTACAGTTTCTTCCAACACTTCCGGAAATTTCTAGTCTTAAACCAGACACACTTTCTGAAGCGTAGTTACGTCACTTACAAGTGAACTGAGATGCGGACTTGATAGACCCCATCAAGTGGGAAGTTTTGTTGCGTCTTCCTCCATCTGTCTCTTATTGAGGGAAGTGTGGCAGCTTTGTGCGTCATGCTGGTTCTTTCAGTACACCGTTGGAGAGGAGGGGAACTCGGACAGGAAATGAGGGAGATGCAAGGAGATGACAGGCCCATGAATCACCCCCCACTTTGAGGAGATGGGTCACATCAAACACACACAGTGTGTTAAAATGCCTCATGTTACATAAGGGAACAACAGAGGAAGCACATTCACTCCATATACTCTGAATCACTCCTGTATGCCAAGAATTCAGTCTACTTTAAGAAGGCTTTTTATGAAATGAATCATTCACTGTTAAAAAATATATTTTTAAATATACTACATTACAGAATTTGACTATATTTTAAAATACTATTTTAGTCTTTCTACATTAAAATGACAATTCCAATTTAATGCATTACTTGATGTTTCTTTGTAATTATTTGTGAAATTTACTAGCAATTTCTGAGTGAAAATTGTAAAAAAAAAATTCAACCACCAAGAGGTATTTCTTTGCTGTATGGTTTGTTGTGTTTATACTCTTAAAAAAAAGGTATAAAATCTGTCACTGGAGCAGTACCCTTTCAAAACCTACTAGGAACTAATATACATTTTAAATTAAAGGATAGTTCACCCCCCCAATTTTTTTTTTTAATGCTTATATCGCATCTTGGGCCAGAGCCGTTGAGCTTGGTAAAGCTGCATTTGACAGCGTATGACATCCACAATCTCATCCATATCGCTATAAAATATTCAAATGTGTTGAATTTGTTTTGTGGTCAGCGCGGATTCATGAATACGATCTGCTCCACTGCTCTGCTCTATCGTGTCTCTGGACCGGAGCAGACCATGTGTGCATGTGAAATCAGACTTCTTTCGCCCCAATGAAAAGCATATTTACACTATCTGAATCGTTCCCATCCCCTATATAGTGCACTGTGCCATTCGCTGTATGGAAAATACTAACTCTGTGAACAAGTGACCAATTTGAGCTGCAGCTTCAGCATCTATTTAGGGGCGATGCTTCGGATTCTAGAGAGCATTTGATTGGACATAATGTTTGATGAGAAGCTGAAGTGCAAGGTGATGTCATTAAAATCATTTATCCATTTTAGCGGAAGTTAGAGACTGTACGTTTTGAATGCTTATATTTTGTAAATGCACATTTTGTCATTCTTTTGGAGCACACTTATAGATAAACGTAAGGCTAATATTTTCATACTAAAAGCCATAAAACTTAAATTTTAGATTTCTTGTGGACTTTAAGATATTTTTGATTAAATCTAAGAGCTTTTTGACCCTGCATAGACAGCAAGAGGACTGACACCTTCAAGGCCGACAAAGGTAGTTAGGACATCGTTAAAATAGTCCATGTTTCATCAATGGTTCAACTGTAATTTTATAAAGCTACGAGATTTTTTTTTAACTTTATTCAACAATTTCTTCTCTTCTGTGTCAGAATTCGACATGCGTTCATGACAGTCGCAGGTTTTGTACCTTTAAGCGTCCTGTATTCTACAAGCGTCCAGGGTTTAATTTTAAAATAAAGAGAGATTCTTTTGAGCGTCTTTAAACACTTGTTCTGAATATTTCTTTCTCTTTCTTGCCTCCTTCGAGAGCCCTGATGTGGTCAGAGCTCGAGGGCCGCTCTGTGTAGTCTGCACACGCCCACACGCATATGCCCACACTCGTTTAAGTAGCCTACACATTCCTGCATTCACTCTATATTCGGACTGCAATACCTTTCATATTTTGACATCATTTTTACAGAGGTGTTGTAACCAACACAGTAGAGCCAAATCGTATATGGTTTATTGGGTTGCTGCTCTCTAATCTGTTAAATTGTGGTCAGGTATTGTTATTGATTTCTTGATTAGTCCTGTATCATTATCCGCTGAATTCTTTGGGCTCACATCCAGAGAACTGATGAACCTGCACAAGGTTCAGTGTTGAAGGATTATTTTGTATTGCCAACATTTCCATGGGCTCTGTCGCAAATATGATACATGACTGTCAAAGAATTATATATTTTTATCCGAAGTTTTCATTAAATGTAATTTTTTTTATTATATGCCTTAGAATCTTTCATGTAGGTAGATGTCTTGATATAAAATACAAGAGGTGAGGTTTTTTTCGTCATGCTGTATTTATTTGATCAAAAATACATTAAAACCGTATTACTAAGAATATTATTGTTGATTTTCCTTCAGAAATTATTCTGATATGCAGATTTGGTGCTCAAGAAACAATTTTGACCTATATCAATATTGAAAACGGTTGTGAGGCTGAATCATTTTTTAGGATTCTTTGAGTAAATAGAAATTTCATATGAAATAGAAATATTTTGTAACATAATTGTCTTTTCTGCCACCAATCAAATGTGTCCTTGATGAATAAAACTATTAATTTCTTTGGGAAAAAGTAATCTTACTGACTGGAACTTTTTGGAATGGAACATTTAAATTAATATATGAATGGAACAACAGCAATAATTTGTCTTTTAAAATGTAAACATTTTGAATTCACGCTCACAGGCCTAGATTGCAGCCTGGCTTCGTCAAGAATGTATACTCCTTAATCGCACTACAGTTTACCTCAGTTGGGTGTATTTAACCCTACAAATATTCAATTTTGCATTCACACATTGGATCATGTACAAACAAACAGATGAAAATGTAGCGCAAATATGCAGAAACCTGCTTTAAATGTGCATGTAAAAGTACATGCTTAGTTGTAAGCCATTGTGGAGAGATTTACCTGTTCATAAGTTCCGTATTCAGCTCTAGCTTGAAGCGTTCCTGCCCACAGGGACCATATAAACTGAATTATGGCCTGTAGGGTGAGTGTTTCTCAAATTTGACAAGGTTAACTCATACTGAGCTATGAACAAAGCTGCTTCCAGGACCACTTCAAAGATATGACGTTGGCAGACTCAATGGTACCTTGCCTCATGCAACCCTTATAAATGGCTGCTCACAAGCGAGGCGTTTCTGCAGTGCAGAGCTGCCCTCCTTCTGTCAGCTCACTGGTAGCGGCTCAGACAAAGCTGCAGATTGTCTCCAAAGTGCTGAAGTGCCAGGCTTGGGGTTATTACTGACGCTCGTGCCAAAAGCACCAAGGGTCTCGTTTTCTCACCACTGTTGCAGACTGGAATTTCTTGTGAGGAAGTAGTGTATGTGTGTTCACGTGTGCTTTGTGTGCATGTTTGTAACCCTCCATAGCCAAAGTCCAGCAACTGTAGAGGCATTGTTTTAATTCTAATAGAGTTCAGCATGGAGTCATTCCCAGAATGCCATTTAGTTAGTTTTCATCACATGCCTTTCTCCATTACAAAATCAGATTTGGTGAAAGGGCAGAGAGTTTCATGATTTGGTACTGTTGCAGAAGTCATTGCATGCAGATTGTGTTACAGATCATCTATAAGCATGCCTACAAAGAATTTAGCAGATTTCCACACAATTCGAGTGCCTGAAAATCAAGTTCTGAATTCAAAAAGTTTTGCTTTCAGTTAGTTACTTTTAGTTTCGATTATCTGCATGAAGGTGTAAAGCATTGTTTTCATGGAACCAACTCCACCATCTGCAAACATAACCAGACATTCATCCACTGTAATAAAAGCTTTATTGTGTACAGATGTTTTGAAAAATATTTGTTTTTGTAAAAACAATGAAAAGTTAAAAGTAACCCTTTAATAGTGAGAACTGGACCTAAAAATAAAGTGTGACCAAAACAAACAAACGATCAGCCTATGTCAGTCGCATAGAACTTTCAAAGTGGTTATGAAGCAGTCGTTATGCCCCTCTTATTCATCGTTGTAAAATAAACGAGTAATGAATCTATGAATACATCCACACAAAACAATTGACTAAGAATATTATTGTTGATTTTCCTTCTATTGAAATTATTCTGATATGCAAATAATTATAAAATATTTCTGACCATTTAGCAATATTGAAGTAGTTTTTGAATATTAATGTTTTAGTACAAAATATAGAAATTTCATAACTGGCTGATAGACTAGAAATATTTTGTTACCCAATAAGTTAAATGCCACCAATCTAATGTGTCCTGAAGCTTAATGAATAAAACCATTAATTTATTTGGGAAAAATTAACAGCTACTGACTCCATTGGAACAACTTTCCAAAATGAAAGGCTGCTTTAAATTAATATATGAATGGAAATTTTGTTCCAGTGAGATTTGTCTTTTGCCACAAATTAAACATTTTGAATTCACGACAGTCCTAGTCGCAGCCTGCTTCTTAGAATGTATACTTTAATGCACTACGCATTGCATGCGGTTGGGTGAAAAAATATTCAATTTTGTATTTATCTCCATTGGATCATTTAAGTCTCTGTGAGCAGATTTGAAATGCTGGTGGCACTTGTGTGTTTTTTTACCCACTTATTTATTTATCCCACCATGAGTTTGTTGTCTCATTGCTGGAGAAGATTTCTGTGGGGAGTTCCGCTATTCAGCCATCACATATACACAGATGTTGCACTACATAGAGTGACCAATGAAACTGAATTATGGCCTGTGGGGGTGACTGTGTGTGTTCCTGGATTTCAGGAGTTAACTCATACAGCTATGAACAAAGCTGCTTCCAGAGACCACTTCAAAGAAATGGCCTGTTGGCTCTCAAGAACAGTTGCCTCTTATGCATTGTGGCTGCTCACAGGTAGAGATGGACCGATTAGGGATGAGAGATGACCTGACCTTCTGTCAGTCATGGAAGATCAGTAAGCATACGGATGAAAGAGTTAGGTGCACCTCTGTTTGGATTTTGTGTGTCCTGATTCTGGCGTCATAGCTTTCAGACGACCATTACCTCAGCTCTAGTCTGTCACTCTTTCAGACTGGAATTTCTTGTGAGGAAGTAGTGTATGTGCGTTAGTCTGACATAGTTACACGTTTTGGTCACGCTAGCATAAAGAAATCCAGCAACTGTGGAGTCATTGTTTTAATTCTAATAGATTCCAATGACTTTGTGGCTGGTCATTCCCAGAATGCCATTTGATAGTTTTCATCAAAACATGCCTTTCTCTTTACAAAATCAGATTTGGTGAAAGGGCAGAGAGTTTATGATTAGCCTGCGTTAGAGAGAGAGGCTTTGGCCACAGCCGACGGACGTGTTTTATTCTCCCACAGTCAATGAGGATGAGTCATCGTCACTTCTCCTCCCCTGTCCGGTGTCCGCACGCCTTGAACGATGACGGGAATGAAAAGTGGGCTGAACTATGCGTGGAGCCTATGAATTCCTGCACAGATTATCAGCATGAAGGTATAAACATTGCACACGGTCATGAAACTCATGTATGCCTTTCAACCAGGTTCCCATTCAATCTCACTGTAATGTTACTAGCCCTATGTGGAGTATTTGAAAAATATTTGTTTTCTTTGGCTTTATTCTTAAAAGTAACCCTTTAATAGTGAGAATCTGTTGTATCTTTACTGAGTGAAATATGGAATCAAACCACTGCTTTACTGTCCCCCGGTTTCGAGATCTGTGGAAATTAGGGCTGCAGCTAATGATTATTTTTATTGTCGACTAATCTATCGATTCTTTTTTGATTAGTCGACTAATCTATCGATTATTTTTCAATTCATCTATTTATTATTTTTTTATCAGTTGATGAATTCGTTAGTTATACTATCAATAAATAATAACAGTAACTTCTGCTATTAATCTTTTATTTTATTCAAATGTTTTCTCATAATTAATACTTTACAAACAATAATAATAATAACAACAACAAAGAAAGAAGGAAAGAAATGTATAATATTAATATATACAATAAATAATTAATAAAAAAAGAAAAGAACATAAAATAAAAAATTAAGCTTAAGAAAAAATAACCATAAATAATTAATAAAAAAGAAAAACAGAATTACAGGGCAGTGAACAATCAATAGAAATGAAAGGCTGCTTCACAGTTAGGCTACTGTTTGGGACTGAAATTTGGCTTACAGGTGAGACAATGTTTTATTTATTCAGCAGATTAAAACATCTGCCACAGACAAAATGTCCTGTATATGAGATGAACAGCTGAAATCACATCCGCATTCAAGACACGAGGCGACAGAATCAATAATTGTGTCATTTAAAACCAAGAAGTTTTATCACCGTCTCTGTGAGCAGATTTTTAAATAAATGAGCACCAGTCGAGGCTTGTCCTATCATCACACAGTAAACAACTAACAATGAGTTAAATGCTTTGTTAGCGAGTGCAGAGAGTGTCTGTGGGGAGTTGAAAGCTACTCGCCATCACACATACACAGATGTGCACTACATAGAGTGAAAATGAAGAGTAATGACAGTGGGGTGTTGACTGTTGTGTTCCTGGATCTCAGTGGAAATAACAAAAGGCTCGCTCAGATGGGGTCTTTGAACACACACACTTTGAAAACACACATTAGAGCAACTTAGTCATTGGTTCAAATGGGAGATAGAGATGGACCGATTAGAGATGAGAGATGACCTGACCTTTAGAGAAAAAGTGATGGAAGATCAGTAAGCATACGGATGAAAGAGTTAGCCGCTATTAGCAGTGTAATAGTATTTGTCCTGATTATGGCGTCTATTGTCAGACACCATTACCTCAGCTCTAGTTGTTATCAGTTACAGACTGCTGACAGACTTGAGTTGCGATAAACCATTTTGCACATGACTTTGGCATCAGAACAAGTTTCAGTTGCATCTTACAGTATATGTCCTGATGATCAGACAATTGACATTGTGTGCACCTATTTTTATAATATTAGTATTTGTTTATATACTATTAAAGTTTTTCTTTATTTTGAATTAGCATTTAATATTTTGAGTTTTCATTTTAGTAATTATTTTTATGTGCTTTTGTAATTTTGTTTTACTTAGCCCCCCTAAAATAATGGTGGGGAAACACTGGTGTATCCTTTTGTGATCATTTTAATGACACGCCTTCCTATAGGCACTTTACAATAAATTACAATAAATGTTTTAACAGGAATAACACATTGTTGATCAAAAGTGACAGTAAAGACTCTTATAACGTTCCCAAATAAATGCTGTTCTTTTGAACTTTTTATTAATCAAAGAAATATTATTATCTATTAATAACATATGCAGCTAACTCCTGATTTTACTGTACATTATCTGTCCTCGTCCTTTCGCGCCATCTGTTGTAACCTACTCCTAAATATAATGTAGACATTTTCAAACCACTGCTTTGCTGTCACCACCGGTTTCTGTATCTGTGGAAAACTGCAGCTAATTTCATTGTCATTCACGATTATTTGATTAGTCGAATCTTGATTAATTTTTAATCATCTATTTGTTGAAGATTTTATTGATAGCATTTTTTGTAAGTGATCAGGAAGAAAAACAGGAACATAAGGAGACTTTTATTTTATTCAAAGGTGGTGTGTGTGTGTGTGTGTGTGTGTGTGTGTGGGGGGTTCCCAGAAAGAAGGCTCCTGAATTCACAAATATCTGTTCTAGAGGGTAACTGGGAAGACAGTAACTCAAAACAAACAGCCTTTAAGAGACAAAATAATAACAATAAACTGAATTAATTCTCAGCAGAATTACACTGATGGCAGTGTTTAGTCTTCAAATGCTCCCTATCATGGGTCTTCAGCTGTCATAAAACTCCTTTCCTAGGTGCATCTTTCTTCCTGAAAAATAGAAACCTCATTTATTCAGCAGATTAAAACATATGCTTGAATACATATCTGTATATGAATGAACAGCTTTGCAAACATTCAAGACCATTCAGACTAATAATTGTGTCATCTTAAGAAGTTTTATCACAGTGCTGAATAAGACTATTTCTTTAAATAAATGAGCCCAGTGAATGATGGTGCTATCAAGCTACAGTTAAAGAACGAACAATGACTTTAAATGCTTTGTTACCCTGATGCTTTTTGTTAGCTCTCTTTCTTCTCTTCTCCTTCAAAACAAACTATCTGGCTGCTTTTGTGCACTTTTCTCTCTCTCACACAGAAATGCAGCCACACCTTGTTCCTTTATATCTATCAGTCAGTGCTGCTTTTGTTGGGAAGACTACAGGAGTCCATTCACATCTGCCACAAAACACCTGTTATGTCACGCTGTGTCCAAAGGAGTGACTCACCAGAGTCTTTTCTTTTAGGCTGGTCTTGGACCAATTTTATATTCGAACAGTGTACCACTGCAGGTAAAACAGTCAGCTTCAGTTCTGTTTCAGACACAATCAGTCTTCAGTTTGCCTCGCCGTCTCACTACCTGTCCCGCTCAGACTGTTTCCTACAGACTGCTGACAAACTTGAGTTGCAATATAACCATGTGTCCTCATGTTACTTGTGGCATCAGAACAAGTTTCAGTATGAGAAGTTTACTGTCGATCTCAGCCAGAAGCAATTAAACTGTTTATGAAGCATTAACTGAAGTGTTCGTTTTAGGCTTGCTATTTATTTTGTGACACACGCATTTAATGCACTGTTGATTGAGTTTTCATTTTCAAATAATCTTGTGTTTTATTAATTGTTTTGAGCCCCTAAGCACGGACATTGGATGAGAATCACACACAGGTGTTGAGCTCCTCTTGTGATCATTTGCGCCTTGTCGCCTTCCTATAGGCACTGTTACTAACTAGGTACACATAAAGTGTTTTTGTCACATCTCTTCAGTGTTAACATAGTTGTTGATCAAAAGTGACAGTGGGATCCATCAAGATCGCTCAAATAAATGCTGTTCTTTTGAACTTTTTATTAATCAAAGAAATATTAGGTCTATCCATTTTAACATCCATCCATTAAGCATATCAGAATATGTTTAATGGATGGATAAAATACTAACAGTATAATACAATTACATACATACATTTCAGAACAAAATAAACATGAATGAACATCAAAAGGTATGTTAAGATTTGAAAGTGAAAAGTGCTATACAATTACATTTACATTTCTCATTTACAAATAAATTTGAATTGAATTTCTAATAATGTTTTGTTAAAGATTTTATTGATCAAATTTTTGTCAAATCAAATTGTATGCTTGTGAATCAGAATCGAATCAAATGGTGAAATTTGTGTCAAAACCCAGCCCTTGTGTGTGTGTGTGTGTGTGTGTGTGTGTGTGTGCTCCTGAATCACAAATATCTGTTCTAAGGGTAATAATATGACAGTAACTTATTACAATTTAAGAAATAGCTGTTTCTCCAACTGAACTATGTTTTATATTTTTATTCTCAGCAGCACACACTGAATTTTCAGCAGCCATCACTTCAGTCTTCAGGGCCATGTTTTTTCCTGGATTCTTTGATTAAAAAATTACTTTCATTGCCAAGTAAAAGTATAAATTGTATTAAGAAACTCAACACTAGTGTTACTAGTGTAACACAAGTGCTACTTATTTCAAGATGACTTTGCAAACATCACCATTCAGACTAACACTATTTGATCATCTTAATGCATTATTGATTAATAAGACTAGAAGAAATAGTCTGTACGTATTTATGTTTTGATGCAACAAGTACTTTTATGCTCACCAAGGCTGCATATTTGACCCTGATGCTTTTTGTTAGCTCTCTTTCTTCTCTTCTCCTTCAAATACAAACTATCTGGCTGCTCAAATGAAACTTTTCTCTCTCTCACACATAGCAGGGTCACTGAATTCAACTTTATATACAATAAATCAGTCAGTGGGCTTTTGTTCAGACTACAGCAAGTCCATTCTTACATCTGCCAACAAAACAAATGCTTGCCACAGCATGTTCTCAAGTGTGTGATATACAGTAATGCCACAAGATGTCTATCTCTTTTAGGCTGGTCTTGGACCAACTTTATATTCGAACAGTGAACCACTGCAGGTAACCAAAAATTTATATCAGTTCTGTTTCAGAATTATCAGTCTTCAGTTTGCCTCGCCGTATTTTTTTCATGCATGACCGGTGTTAACCACATGTTTCTAATGACTGAGGCCTTGGCAGTAACAATTGACTTAGACATGCCATATGTTAGTGTCATGTGTGGAATAGGGACGTTAAAAGTTTACTGTCGATCTCAGCCAGAAGCAATTAAACTGTTTATGAAGCATTAACTGAAGTGTTCGTTTTAGGCTTGCTATTTATTTTGTGACACACACATGCTAATGCACTGTTGATTGAGTCCCGTGTCCACTCAGAAATTCAAATAGTCTTGTCCTAGAAATTTAAAAACATTTTTTGAGTACCTTCTGATCAATGAAAACAAATTCTGATAAAAAAATTAGCTTCACTCTTTGGACTGGCCTTTGACTCCTTAAAGTGACTTAAAGGGGTATTTTATTTTTACTGTGTACTAATTTTCATCTACTTCAAATTCAAAATGTATGTTTATAAGCTTTTTAAAATGTATATTTAAAACAATATAATAAGTACAATACGACAAATAAGTTACCAATCATGAAATTAGTATTAATATTATTTGTATAATTTGGCACAGAAGAACACAAAAGTTTAATGAGGCTCAGAGGTGGCATGAGTGCAATTACATTCATAGATTCATGTGGACATATAATTGTTTTACATATAAATATGCTTTTAGTGATGCGATAAACTAACATGTTACTTTATTTTGAACTATTTTACATGATGAAATAGAACAAAATCATGAATGAACATCAAAAGGTTTATTGATCTTTTGTTAAATCAATATATCACATTTGCAAACTCCTTATAATTATTCCTGTCTCCTGATCGCGATCAGTGTTTCTAAATTAGGCGCAAAGGTGTCTAAATCAAGAATCAAAAGCACGTGCAAATTGTATGCATTCTGTGAATCAGAATGTGAATGGTATAATTATTATTAATAACCCAGCAATCCCTTGTGTGAAATTCAAGTTCTGCTCGGTGTTCTCTGTATAAACCCGACTGTAAAAAATACAATTAAAACCATAATAATGATTTTGGTGTTATTACAACAACAGTGCTGTTTTCTTTTTCCTACTATGTTTCTTTCCCCTCAGTAATCCCGATAACGTTTAAATGGAGTGAACACAGAGCAGAGCACACAGAGCAGTTTCTCCGTCTTCAGGGAATGTTTTTAAAACCTGGATGGATCCAGGCGGAGTGATTACAGAACTTTCATTGAGAGAGGGCGTGCTTTAATCCACTCCAGGCTTTGATCACATTAGCAGACTGAATGCACTCCTCTTTCCTTCATTTAAGACCTATTCAAGCTGAAATCAAGACATTTCTAACACTATTTGATGAAATCAGATTATTGATTAAAATGATGAAAAGAAAAGAGCTGGAGGAACCCTGCAATTGAATTTTTGATGCAACAGAACTTTATGCTCACCAGAGGCTGCAGCTGATGCAGCGGACGGTGGATATTGCTCAATAGAGCAAATGTGGATATTGCTCAAATGAAACTTTCTCTCATCACATTCTACTAGTGCTTCAGTTTCTGAACTTTCAACTGTAAACATACAAGCTGTATCCTCGCCAAAATGCAATAGTGAAAAGAGACCCTCTCTAACAGTTTCAAACAAATGCTTGCCACGGTATGTTTAAAAATTCATATACAGTAATAAACACCGATGTTATTCATGTATGAAGTTAGCACCGCCCAGCTGTCATGAGTTACAGTACACAAAACTTTCCAGCTTTTCATCATCTCTGTCCACAATGATAGATACTCTCCTCCGCATCATGCTGACACTCAAGTCATTACTATGGCAACAAAATATATACCGATTTACAAAACGATAGGGTGTATAGTAAGTCCTAAAGATTAGATAAAAAAAATAATTGTGCAGTGTATGAAGAAAGTCCATTTTTAAGCATCCCCTCATTATAACTGAACATTTTAGTTATAAATGAGCTTGTGTCATTGTTGATTATAGGTTTTTGTTTTAGAAGAGACTGAGAGAAAACAAAAGAGAGGGGAAGAGGAACTGTTCCAGCTGCCTGGTAAAAACCACAACACCTGGGATGAAGGAAGTGAGCGAGCATGTGTGGGTTTGTGTGTGGGTCCCCTACGCCGTGATGTTTCTGACCCTAGCCGCCTTATAAAAGGGCCTTTGATGCAGAGGCAGGCCTGCTTTAGCATGGCAGAGCTTTGTGTGTGTGTGTGTGTGTGTGTGTGTGTGTGTGTGTGTGTGTGTGTGTGTGTGTGTGTGTGAGATTAGCAGGTAGAGGGTGTACTTTAACCCATTTAGTACTGGGTGCTTGCCAGATTTAGTAGCTTAGTCAACTAATCCCCTTCCGCCTGCCCTTTTCTTACCAACAAGTGTCTGTACTTGTGTCTTTGTGTGTGTGTGTGTTTGTATACTTGTGTTTTTTGAGCTTCTGTGAAAGCAAAAGAGGGGATCTGAGAGAGTTGGGAACTGTGTTCACCTCCATTGATGGTTTCCTGGCTGTAAAACATGTTGACGGTTTGCCTGATGGTGATTTGAAACAGACCTGTAAGTTTAACCGGACAGCAGCTGACTCAGCTCTCTCGTTCTGTAATGTCCCCTGTATTCTCTCTTTCTCTTTTTCACTCCATCGCTCCCTCATGGCTGAGTTTTGGAGCTACTGAGGGGATTTCCATGTTTTTCTTAGCCACAGTTATAACGTGCTTGTGTGGCCTTGGTTACATTTAAACAACTACAATTTTATCAATACAAACAGCTAGATGGTGTTTTTATGGTGGGTTGAAAGTTGAAACCCAAAAATGGGTTGTGGATTCTAATAATCATATAATTTAATATGCTAAATGTTGAAGGAGGGGAAATGAGAATGCAACATTAAATATCGAATGTCAACTTATATGATAAAAACAAATCTATAATTGATATGGTATTGATATATTGTGCATCTCCGTCCATATATTTAATTGTTTATTGCTCACAAATATACTGGACTATTTTTGCACAATTCAGCTTGGTAATGTGGATAATAATACACTACCTAAAACACATTAAATGGATAATTTATTTTACTTTCTATTCATCAAATAATTCAGAAAAAAGTATAAATATTAATTAAAATGATTTCTGAATGATCATGTGAGTAATGGCTGCTGAATCCATTTTTTATTTGCTGCAGAAAATTCAGCTTTGCATCACAATAATAAATTCTATTTTATATAATTGAATATAATGTATTATTTAGTATATGTATTAATAAATATACATTCATTTATAGGTAAATAGGGTAATTTATTAATCAATATATTAAAATATGCCAAAGATATGTTAATTATTTACTGTTTTTGCTTTTTTATCAAATAAATGAAGCACAAATATAACATCCCTTTCTTTAAAATGCATTTTCATTTACTTACAATAACGTAGCCTACTTTGCTGGTATATATTTTTGCATTAAATTACCCTGCAAGAACGTCCATATGCTATGCTAGTGACGCCCACTGTTCTTTGACTATACTTTAACCATGATTGAGAGAACTGGTGTAGTGTTGTGTTTTTTCATCTGAAGTTTATTGGCAGCGCTGGATTTGAAGTGGTTTGGCGTGTTTGCGTGTGCATATGCTTCAGTCTCGCTTGGCTCGCTGAAGGCCGGGTGCTTTCTGTCTGAGCCGGGGCTCTGTCACGTTGCCTTACGGCTCAACACTATAGAAACCGGGTCAAACAACTCGCTCTGCAGCTCTTCCTCTCCCTCCCCGTGCTTCCTCTTCCTCCACCACCACCAGGGCAAAATATATGTGAATAATCTGCAGAGATTTATAATTAACCACAGATTAATTTAGCACAGAAATCACAAGGAAAAAGCTTGTTGGCTTAAAAGAGGCTATTTGTCTCCCTATTGCATGAGGTAATATTAAACATATTAAAGGAATTGTTCACCCAGAAATTACTCATACTTTGCTTCTTCCCTACAACACAAAAACGATGCTTTGCATGTTTTTTCCCCAAGCAATTATTGATGAACAAGGACTGAAATCTGAAGCTTCAGAAAGTACCCTGGAGGTAAAGATGAAGATTGTCTATGAGTACTGGAGTAAATTCTGGCCTCTTTCTGACAGAAAGCTTTATATGACTTTAGAAGTCACTTCTTGATTCCTTTTTGAAGCTTGAACGTTTTGGTCTTCATTCGTTGTACGTGGCAGGAACAATATTCAGAATGTCTCGTTTTTGTGATCCACTGAAGAAAGTAAATCAAATGGGTTTGGAGCCTGATTAAATGATGACAGATGATTATTATTATTATTATTATTCCTTTAAACTGAACTGTAAATACATTTCAGTTCTTTAGAACTTTCTATATGTTCACATTTGTGTTGTGTTTGTTGTGGCTGCTTGTGATATCACTAATGTGTGCATGAGAGAGTTGTCAGATCTGTAACAATCAATAAACCCTGTCAAACATTGAACACTGTGAGTGAGTGTCAGATGACTTCAATTACCATTTCTAACATTATCACAGGCATTTGTGAACATTCCTTTCAAAGCTTCTGTGCATCTGTGCAAGAGACAGCGGTTGTGTTTTGTAGCAGTAGTGTTAGTGTAATTTATATACTATTGTAGTATTGAATAAGATTTGAAATAAGCTTGTTTATTTTCAAATAAATGTGTGCTTTTGTTATTTTTAATATATTTCTATTTCGTTTTATTTATTTCTTTTAGCAATTAATTAAAAAATTCTTCACCCTCAAAAAGAAAATGTTCTGAGTTTACTGACCCTCAGGCTATCCAAGATGTAGATGAGCCACCAATTGACTCTCTGCAGTGAATAGGTGCCGTCAGAATGAGTCAAAACAGCTGATAAAAACAATCAAGATAATCCAAGTAAACTAATAATGCTTTCCCCTGTTGTCTTTAACATCAAAATCCACTGACATATGTCTTATTTAATGACCACAAAACCAGTCTTAAGTTTCAGTTTGTCAAAATTGAGAGTTGTACATAATCTAAAAGCTTTCCATTGATTTTTGGTTTGTTAGGATCGGACAATATTTGGCTGAGATACAACTGTTTGAAAATCTGGAATCTGAGGATGCAAAAAAATCTAAATATTGAGAAAATCGCCTTAAAAGTTGTCCAAATTAAGTTCTTAGCAGAGGTGGAAAGTAACAAATTACATTTACTCGCGTTACTGTAATTGAGTAGCTTTTTTGTGTACTTGTACTTTTTTAAGTAATTTTTTAAATCTGTAATTTTACTTTTACTTAAGTATATTTTGTGTGAAGTATTGTACTTCGCTACATTTTAAAACACATTCGTTACTGAGTAAAAAAAAATCGCTCCGTGGAAACAACTGCAGCAAATAATGGGCAGAAGAAGAAACTGGCGCTAAAATCACAAGAAAGATGCAGACGAACAAGACAGGCGTTAATGGTGCAGACCCAGCTGAAAACCAGACCCCGTCGTATTCTGCTGAAGTTGAACTCGAAGGAATGAAGTGAACCCCTGGCCATATTCATGCTCTATTATGCAGTGTAAGCTGTGTTTGCCTCGGGAGACCGAACTAGCAGCTTGTAACATCTCGACATCGCCCTTCACAAGCATGTAGAGGTAACGTAAGGTAAATACTTGCATCGTTGCATTGGTGGTTAAAATGAAGCTTTGACGGTTTAGCAAAAGGTTTTGCACAAATGAGCCAAAAAGACAGTGGTGCAGGGTGTGCAATATCATCTGAGATAATATAGTAATTGTTGTTTTAACGATGTGCGATTTGACATTATCAGTATTTTGCCAAAAACCAAACAAATCACTCTAAACAGTGTGCCGTGAAATCTAGTTACGTTAGATTAGACTAATCCGCGTGCATATGGAGTGCTTTCTTTCACTGCGTGATTCAGTGTTAAAATGCATTTAGAATGATCACAAAGTTGAAGATATAGAAGCAGAAAATGTATATAATTTAATATAGTAAGGCGGTGTTCACACTTGGCGTCTTTTTTTGAAGCTGCCGGCGTCTGTTTTACATTACAATCCTATGGAGTGTTTTCAAAAAAGTCCTGAGCCCTTTTTAAAACGCCACCGCCGGCGTCTTTTTCTGTAGCTCTGAGCGTTTTTTCGAGTTGAAAAAAGTTTAACTTTTCTGAAAAAAATGCCCCACGTCAAGTGCCTTTTTGACAGCTGACCAATGACAAGCGAGTAGCGAGATCTGTCGTTCCATAACAACAAGAAAAAATGGAGAAGGTGCAGGTAGATAGACTGATCGTACTAGTTTGAAGCACAAGGAGCTGTATGATATATGATACGTCGTTGTGAATCGACCTTTTCTTTCCCGTTAACTTCAAAAGCCAACGCAAGAGCCAACTTTTTACTCTTTCTTGACATTTCTGCAGCACACAGCGCTAGGCTGCTGTTGCAGCTGTTGCTATGGCAACAAAAGCCGCTCTCGGCTGCTATTTGTAACAGACGCGGCCAGCTTTGTTTTTCATTAAAAAAGCGCTCTTGTCAACTTTTTCTAGTCAAAAAAGACGCCAAGTGTGAACATAGCCTAAGTCAACATCACATGAAGAATGCCGTTTTTCTCAAAAAAAATCACCATGATTACATAGGCCTGTAGTTTTGCTTTTTACAACAGTTCAAAAAACAAGAAGTTAATTAAGAGACTTGCGTTTTAGACACCACATTGCCTGTTTTTGCTCTATTTCGACAACAAAAATAATTCCATACACAGCCACCATACACAGTTTTGCGTCTCTGACTCTGAGCAATGACGTGTTTCATTCCTTGAATTAACCGTTTAAATGATTCTGTTCAATCGCAATGACTCACTTATGAGTGACTTGCTGACACCTACTGGTGGTTCTAATTTAACATTTAAAGTATCTTTTTATTTATTTATTTAAAATGACTATTTAACATATGTGACCCTGGCCTGGAGCACAAAACCAGTCTTAAGTCGCTGGAGTATATTTGTAGCAATAGCCAACAATACATTGTATGGGTCAAAATTATACATTTTTCTTTTATGCCAAAAATCATTAGCATATTAAGTAAAGATCATGTTCCATTAATATATTTTGTAAATTTCCTACTGTAAATATATCAAAACTAAGAGCTTAATTTGAACAACTTTAAAGGAGATTTTCTCAATATTTGGATTGTTTGCTCCCTCAGATTCCAGATTTTCAAATATTGTCCTATCATAACAAACCATACATCAATGGAAATATGATTTATTCAGCTTTCAGATGATGTATAAATCGCAATTTAGGAAAATGGACCCTTATGGTTTTGTGGTTCAGGGTCACATTTTATGTCTTATTTATCAAAACATTATTTCTGCATTTGTAACTGCAGGCTAAATGCATTCATGTCAGTGTGTAAATGCATCTAAATGCCACTTCAGATGAAGCTTCTGCGTTTCCTCTGCATTGCAAAGATTAATTTTGTTGATACTGATTTAATTTCCCTGGTAACAGCCTAAATGTGTTATTATTCTAAATAACTGATTCCTTGAATTAAAAACACCTAGTTTGAGATTTATAGGCCCATATCCCAGGTGTGTCAAACTCTGGAGGGTGTTACTGGAGGGCCACAGCCCTAAAGAGTTTATTTCCAACCCTGCTCCAACACACACACCATGTAGTTTTCAAATAAGCCTAAATGATTAGTTTATCTGGATCAGATGTGTTTAATTATTGTTATATCTACACTGTGTAGGGCTGTGGCCCTCCAGGTACTGAGTTTGACACCTTTGGTCTATCCCATTTTTTCCTCCCTCTCATTGTTAAAATGTAACTAAGTACTTTTTACTCTGAGTAAATTTTAAATGAGCTACTTTTTACTTTTACTTGAGTAGATTTTTAGACTGGTACTTTTACTTGTACTTAAGTAAAATTTCAGTAATGTAATGGTACTTTTACTTGAGTAGAATATTTTTGTACTCTTTCCACCTCTGGTTCTTAGCAATGCATATTACTAATCAAAAATGAAGGTTTGATATGTTTACGGGACAAAATTTACTAAATATCTTCATGGAACATGATCTTTACTTAATGTCTTTATGATTTTTGGCATCAAAGAAAAATCAATCATTTTAACCCATTGGTTCTGTGTTGTTGGCTATTCCTACAAATATACCCCAGTGACTCATTACTGGTTCTGTGGTCCAGGGTCACATATTTTGTTTGAATCTGTTCTGAACTGTTTTCTATTGTAAACAGTGTTTGATCTGCGCATATGTCTCTCCTGATTCAGACAAGGTTACGTTTTTACTGTATAAAGCAATTTTATGGATAGATGACTTGTATTTTAGCTGGAACTATGGTTTGATGTTAATTTCTTATTGAAAAATGTGTTTATTACAAACACACTGCATTTTGCTTCACAAGATGTTAATTGATGGACTATAGTCATGTGATTTACTTGTGGATTATTGCGATGTCTCTATCAACTGTTTGAACTTAAATTTTTGATGGTACCCATTAGGGATGAGCGAGTACAGCATTATCTGTATCTGTATCTGTTAACCATATGAATTATCTGTATCTGTATCTGTACTCGGACTGGCGGGCCTAACCCGGAAGTGGGTCGGGTTGTCTTGAAATGGGCGGGCTTTAACCGGTATGTTATTTTAAGCATGCAATTGATATGGGTTGATCAGAAATTGTTATATTTATTGCTGATTAGAAAACTATTTACATGACAGCATCAAGCTTCAGATCAATGGTTTTGATCACGATAAAAAACGAACTATATACAGAACAAGTTTTGCAACAATGAATACAACACATGCGGTTGCAATTATGAAGTAAAATGTAATGAACAAGAGTTTTCATCTCAACATAACTTTCTTTTTTTAACTTTTAATTTTTTTATGATCAGTGTGATTTTTATTTTTTTGGTTCTTTTTTTATTATTTCCACACCAGGTATGTGTGTGTGTGTGTGTGTGTGTGTGTGTGTGTGTGTAGCTAATTAATTTGTAATATAGTTTTATACCACTACTTCCTTTTTTTTAATGAAATACAGCAAGAAAGTGTCAGACACTCAGTGCGTGAAGTAAAAAAAAACAGCTTAGAGCCAGCTGACGGTTTAAAAAAAAAAAAAATCTCCGACAGAACGCAGTCGCATTCTACCAAGCACCACGTCTGAACAAACCCCACGTTTACCAAAATTCTACTGGTTAATAAGTAAGTACTACAAACCAAAGTAAAAAACAAACCTGAAGCTGAAAAACCCTAAGCGTTAACGGAAAAACCCGCGAACCTGAGTGACTGAGGAGAGACAGAGAGAGAGAGCGCTGTTCTCTTCTCTTCTCAGTGTTCTGTGTGTGAGTGAGCAGAGCGGGACACAGCAACACAATAGGGGTCGTTCACATATCGCGCCTAAAAATGCATGGAAAACGCTAGGCGCTGCTTTCTCCTTTTTCCAAAGCGCTCAGGCGGTTGCGCTCCGGAGGCATTTGTCTTTGCTAAGCAACCATCAGCTGCGCCTCCGTTACAAGAAGGAAATTTCGTCACATGACCTGCGGTGCGCTTGCGGCAATCTGAAAAGTTGAGATGTTTTTATCTCGATGCGCGCGGACGCCTGGAAAACGAGCGCGTCGCACCGCTGCGTCGCTTCCATTATGAGCGTGCATACCGCGTCTACATTTGAAATAACGAACTTGAGCGCAAAGCGCGATATGTGAGCGGCCCCTAAATCTGTATGTGTGTAGGAGAGGGCGCTGTGACTAGCCTATCACAGAACGCAGACACAGTCAGCTACCCAATGAGAATATTTATTCAATCCGAGCACAGATATTGACTCGTATTACTCGTATGATACCGTGACTCGGCAAAAGTGCTTTATCCGTACCAGATACTCGTTTCAGCCGGTATCCGGCTCAACTCTAGTACCCATTCACTGCAGAGGGTGGGCAAGTGATGTTAAATTGATGTTAAATTTCTCCAAATGAAGGAACAAACTCCACTACTTCTTGGATGGCCTGAGGGTGAATAAGTTTCATCATTAAATTTTTTGGTGAACTTTGTTTTTACATTTTTCAGCTAATATTTTTTATTATATTATAGCTTTATTTAAATTAATGAAAATGTGTATTTAAAAATTTAAGTTAACAAGAATAACACTGTGCAGCACTAAATAATTCAGCCGTGTGTATGGCAAGGCTCCGGGCCCCCTTGAGTTTGTGCCGAGGACCTTACCCTGCAGTCCCGTCTGCATCCGTTTCTGTAGGTGCACACAGTAGCTGGCATTGTGCTGGGCAACTCGGTAAGGGCAGGGCTGGGCAGACCGCTTGCCATCTGGGCTCATTGCTGCACAGGCAGCCCTTACATATGAGCCACTGTCCTCCAAGCCTCAAAGAGAGCCACAAGAAACAGGGTCCAGAGGTCACAAGAGGACAGTGAGATGACGTAGCTGAACTTCACAGACAGGATGTTAACCTGAAGCACTATAATGCACCCTAGATTAACACAACAAAGCACTATCTTAAAAGCTCTTACCTTCTTGCATTTAGGCCGGAAATGCTGAAAGCAGCAGAGTGGTGCAGGCGGGGGTCTGCGTTAGCTTGTCAATGTTTCTGTCGTGTTAAAAGCTCAGACGCTCGCTGTGCAGCGTCACAGGCGGGATTCTGCTTGCTCGCATTCATTGTTTGTTTTTGTGAGTGTCTGGCTTCAAACAATAAATGCCCCAAGAATCTGGAGCATGTGCGGACAGATGAGGGACTGAGAAAGGGCAAGTTGTTTTCTGTGTTTATTGTCGCCATTTTGTCTCCCCCTTGACCAAAGTTGGATTGGAACATATTTAATTCACAGTTACGACCCTTGGTCATATTTACATGTACATTAAGATGCTCTTCTCATTTAAACAGTATGAAATATAATAATAGTTTAATAGTAATAGGCCTTTTTCCATTTTCTATGATTCTGGTAGAATTTAATACATTTTCATAGTTCGCATTAGTGCTGGGTGAAAAAGCAGTTTAAACGGTTCCCACGGTATCATTTTTTTTTTAAACAATGGCATACCAGGATAAGTGCCTATGCAACTTAATGTTGTGAATTGAGAAGAAATCCCTGTAGGGAATTTTCGAATCTTTTCGATATTCGACTGATAGTCGAATCATATGTTTGGGGGCGGGGCAAAATACATTACCAAGAGTCAAGTCAGACATTCGACAGTAAGTATTATGGACTTTAACACACAGAGAAAATGTGTAACGGACGCCTCGCAGATTCAAACGGGGTAAATAGGGGCAAAAAACGGAGCAAAGCAGCTTTACAGTTTTAAAAGTTTCTTAACAGTTTTACAGTTTTAAAACTTTCTAAATGTATACATTATATTTAGTAATAGCTTATCAGTGGTGACTATCTGAAGTTGATGTCCACATGGCAGAAATCTATGGTAAAAATCAAGCAGTTAGTCACATGTCATGTAATCAAACAGATAGTGAACACTATTAACAGCAATGATTATGTTGCGATAAAAAATATATCAAAATTTGGATGTTTGCTCATTATTATATAGTTATATAATAATTAATTATTAATTTTCAAGTTTATACTTAACGTTATATGTTAAGGCTGCATTTATTTGATCAAAATTGTGATAGTAAAAACAGCATTACTCCAGTCTTTAGTGTCACGTGATTCTTCAGAAATCATTCTTATATGCTGATATGGATAGACTCAAGATATATTATCAACTGCTCTGCTGCTTAATGTAATAATCATTTTTTTAGAACGTTGAAAAGAAAAGTATGTATCTGAAATTTAAATCTTTTGTAACACTGTAAATGCCTTTAATGTAATATTTGAGTAAGGTTTGGTTTATAAAAATATTAATTTCTGTAAAAAAGTAAACCCTTCGAAAATGTACTGGTAAATAATACATCATTCAGACACAGTTGGCGCTTTGTCTTCCACCTACTATGATGGGATGTTTGGATTGTAGTCATGCATATTATTTTGGACAAATGATATGTGATTCAATTGGGACTTCAACATTTTATCACTGTAGACGTAATTTTTTATTTGACACATATGAAAATAAAAATAAGACGGTGAGGGAGGCTTGAGTGTCAGCTAAAGGTGAACAGCAGCATGATATACACAGCATCTAATACTCAAACTAAAATCTACTGCTTTATGCTTTCGCAGAATAAAACTTCCTCAGGGTATTTTAAAAACGACAGGCTGGAAATTAGCGGGATTGTTTTGGTAAACTCGGTAGCGTTGGCTGGCTTGCTGGGGATGCAGACAGTCGGTTCTGGTTTCCAGTACCTCTCCCCTCAGCTTTAATTGTTTGCAGGAGCGGCAGTTCATTACAGTGCTAACAGCAAACTGCTAACAGCTTTGGCCAAGGCCACCCAGTGGGCCTACAGCTCCCCTTTTTCCTACTCTGTCCATCTGGCTCAGAAAAAAGGAGCAGAGATTGAGGGGGAGTTAGATTACAACATATCTCAAAGGGATGCGGAGCCCCGTAAACGTACGCCACTGAACTTAACTGCTGACCGAGTGGGTCTGCTCAATGATAAACGCATGAATGCTCACATTTGTCCCTGTGGATGTGCGCTTAAATCTGTGGAACGACTAAAATATTGGTCCTTTGTGATTATGAACACTGAATTGGTCTAATATGGAGCACTAACACACTATTTACCACTAAGCAGAATATTTATCTTTGCTTTCCTGTACACACACATGTCGAGACTTGTACGGGATTGTGGGTGGGGTGCACCATTTTGCTCGACATCACCTCAGACCACATCATTCACTTACCAGACAAATGTCTCTGTTTAAGATTGTGTGTTTTGGCTGGGGAATTTTGTGCATGCTGGTATTTTGTTTTCAGGACAAACGTTACGCATCCAGAAACCGGCTTCAGGAATGTGGCGTACAGGAGAGTGGGGATACACTCAGGAATCGTGGGAGGGTTGGGAGTCATTGGATTACAACACAAACACACAGGCCGGGAGGAGCCCTGGGCATGAATAATTCAGCCACTGTCGTGATTATAGCGGCCCACTGGAGTTTCTGCCGCTCAGCGGTGTTACTGATCGCCATGCAGCTCCACGCCTGTGCGTTCACCTCGCATGAATACTGCAAGACGTTTTGCTTATTACACCATATGAATACCAGAACACTATACGCTTGTTATACATTATGAAAGGATTGGAGGTCGTGTGTCGATTTGTCTTCCTGTGCGCGTGTTGACTTTAGTGAGGTTTTGGGGGAGTGAAGCTCAGGGTACACTGATAAAATGGCTTAAAAGCAGTCATATTTGGTTTGGTTTTGTGCCTGTGTGTTTTTAATAGAGTGAATGGAAAGAAGAGGAAGATTAAGGCTTCATTAAAAATTGGGAGATTTAAACCAGGCGAAGTATATGTAGTCTGGACTGTTTTAGTTCTCCTAAAATTGACTTTAATATTTATTATATGTGACCTTGGACCACAAAACCAGTAATAAGTAGCATGGGTATATTTGTAGCAATAGCCAACAATATGGGTCAAAATTGTTGATTTTTCTTTAATGCCAAAAGTTATAATATTAAGTATTAAGATATTAAGTAAAGATCATGTTCCATTAAGATATATTGTAAATGTACTACCTTAAATGTATCAACACTTAATTTTTATTTAGTAATATGCATAGCTAAGGACTTCATTTGGACAACTTTATAGGTGGTTTTCTCAATATTTCATTTTTTTTTTTTTTTTTGCAACCTCAGATTCCAGATTTTCAAATAGTTGCATCTCAGCCAAATATTGTCATATCCTAACAAACCATACATCAATGGAAAGTTTATGTATTTCAGATGATGTATAAATCTCAATTCCAAAATAATTGACCCTTTTGACTTTATAGTTTTGTGGTCCAGGGTCACATATATTATTGATCCTGTTCAGCAATAGCCTAAATATGCAGATATAGAATAAGATGAATATAAATATATACAATTAAATACTATATTACTTCTTACTGAATACTGGAGTGTCAGTTGTATTTTGATTACCATTTAAAAATTTGAACGGTTTGATTTTATTAAATGTTTTTGAAAGAAGCATCATATGCTCACCGAGGCTGCATTTATGTGATCAATAATTCAGTAAAAAAATTAAATACTGAAACTTTATAAATGTATTTATTTTCACTTTTGATCCATTTAATGCATCCTTGTTGAATAAAATTTTTTTAATCTGACTGACCCCAAACAATTTAAAAGTAGGTTATGTAATGATACATATTTGTATTATTGCATAATAATAAAAACAATAACATGCCACATGATATCCTCACTAGGTCACATGACATGTCACAAATTATTTTGCCTTTTTAATCCAATTCTATGTAAAAATGGCACACCATTGGCAGTCTGATCAAACAATGACTCAAGGATGATGTTGAAAATCATGACTAATGGTACTTCTGGTTCATTTGTAAGACTGGAAATGTCATGTCAAGCGCATTGCATTATGGAATTCTGTATTTCATACAATGTTCTCTGTATTCTGCACATTTTGGCAAATATAGGTCATGTAGGTATTCTGGTTGAACGACTTATTGTCCTCTCACTTAATTCTGGTTTTCTTCAACACGTCCTATCTTTCTCCAGTGGTATAATAATATAATATGCGTATTTTATGTTTTCAGAGTTTAAAAATAAATGTTCTACACCTACAGCAGATGCTCAGAAGTGTATCTTGATTTATTGAGGCACGACTGACCTTTGTCTGGTGCTGGGGTTTTTCTAGTCGTGGCCTTCATATTTTACCATTTACATTTATGCATTTAGCAGATGCTTTTATCCAAAGCGACTTACAGTACATTCAGGTTATACATTTTCATTAGTATGTGTGTTCCCTGGGAATCGATCCCACAACCTTTTGCAAGCTCTACCACTGAGCCACACAGGAACACTGTGTACCAAATACATTTATTTAATAAGATTTCTTGCAATTTTTTGTAAACTCTTCAGTTTTGAATGTCAGAGGAAAAACAACGTTAGATTTGAATGTATGCTAGGAAACAATCACAAACAAGACACAGACTCCCTTGGGCCTTAAACAGGGAGCAGAGTGAAATTCCCTAGTTAACATGGATCACAAAGCCCTCCCTCTCTTTGTCGTACTCTCTCTCTCTAGCTTCTCATCTCATTGTTAGTGGGTGTAACTCAGAGAAAGGCGTCGTTTCATTAGGGCTATAGTAGCAGCATTATCTCTATCACTGGGCTCTATCATCCTCAGCACTGGCTTCTGCTTTATCTGGTTCTCATGACAGCTCTGAAAAGCCCTTCCCCACAAAGAGCCACTCAGATCTTTACAGCGGAGGGAAAGCGATCTGTGGCATCTTTGTAGACTGATCTGCTGCTGGAAGCACAAGAGCTCTGCAGACTCATTCAGTTATCTGCACATATGCAGTAATACATGCAAAGCCAGGCATTTTCAGACGCGCAGATGCGTTTGCGTTCTCACATTTTCTAAATTCACGCATTCAATGCTTCGGAGTTTGTTTGAAAAGAGGGAGAGGAGCAGACAGAAGAGAAACCATGTCAGAGACTCTTTTGTTCGACTACAGTAACCCTCCTCCCCCTCTCTAATGCCTCATGACCCATGCTATTGTGTGTTTGGTCGTGTTGTTTAGTTGGTTGGGGTTAGAGAAGGTTCAGTTCTGTTAAGAGTTTGGACCACATGCTAGCTTTGTCTGACCCAGAAAATTAGCATGGAAATATGTCTTTGCATTTTATATATAATGCATGTGTCAAGTGGCGCCAACACATTTTTATGCGGAACATTTTTCATAAGAAGTTTACACAAGTATTTGGAAAATGTGCTTTTTGAGACCACTGTAGACTCGTGAGATAGAAAGATGCGCTCATTTAAATGAGTTATTGCTTAATTAACTCTATTGCATTCCTTCCGATCACAGCAGTGTCATAGCAGAGTTATTAGATGAAGTTATTAATCTCATCTAATCTGAAAGCATGTTCTCTGAGGGTTAGTTACATCTGTGTATGTTTAAAAGAGCGAGAACCATATGATGCAGTTAAACAAATGTCTATATTAATCATATTGCAGTGTTAAGGTGCTTTCACACTATCACTTTTGGTGCGCACCCAGGTTCGATTGACTTCAGAGTTAGGTTCGTTTGGATGATGTGAACGCTGTCATCCGACCTCAGGTGCGCACCCATGAATGATACCTGAGTCTGCTTAAAAAGGGTGGTCTGGGCTACGGTTCATGTGAACTCTGGTACGGTTCGCTGCTGATGTGAATGCAATCACACCAAATCGCGGAAGTGAACTGCCATTAATGACTTGTTATTTGATAAAAATGTGTGTTTCACTTACTTTCCTGATGAACGTGACTGACATGCCGCAAGCATAGAGATGTATGTCTCATTTCTGTTCGCCTTCAGTGTTGTTTATTTAATTTTTTATGAATCTTTTTATTCGTATTTATTTTTTTACCTATATGTATGTACATTCTCTTGTGTTGTGTTACCAGGGCTCTAGAGTGCGACCAATTTGGTCTCACGTGCGACCTAATTTCTCGGGTGCGACTAACAAAAATCCCAGGGGCACTGGGTGCGTCCAGCCATTGGAGAAAAGAAAAAAAGTATCCGCGACTCAGAAACTCTGTGGTTCAACAAAAGACACCCCGTTAGGCTTATATATCGTGGTCTAAACCAATCAGAGAGATAGTGAAGGCGGACCCCTCTGATTGGCCGCAGACCAGATATTCCTGTATGTGTGTGTGGCGTTGACAAATCGTCACGCGTGCTGCTGCAGTCAGACAGAGAGAAAGAGGTGAGTAGTAGAGATCGTGCAGTGTTGCCAACTTAGCGACATTTAGCGCCTTTGTAGACCCCCATAGCAACATTTTGTTTTCCAAAAAAAACAACTAGTGACAAATCGAGTCTCTCAGATTGTCTCTGTGATTGGCGCGAGATCAGCGCGCTTTCTCTGCATCTGCTCTGTTCAGCAAGCGTCTGAGAGGAGCCCGTTCAGTTAAAACAGATATTATTGCTTCTCTAAATGTACATGCAAATATAGAAGAAATCACAGCACAGGAATTGTCTTGTCTTATATTGTGTATTATTTGATTTCATCAGACAACGGCTCAATACAATTATAAATTAATATTTTTGTGCAGACTAGCTTCTTGGAAGGGAGAGCTGGTTATGAATTCTTAAAGGGACGTGTTTCAGTCATTATTTCATATTTATCCTGTTGACTGACAACATAAACAGTCAAATATATAAAGTAAAACAGTTTTATTGAGAATTTGGCTGCATAATACAGTATGAGCACAGAGAGACGATTAGACAGAACAGAACAGTTATTTTTTTCTTTACTTTTAGTCATTTAGCAGACGCTTTTATCCAAAGCGGCTTACAAATAAGAAAAAGTAACTAAAATTAAAAGTTAAAACTATACATATTATATACACACATTTAAGAAGATAAAGACATGAAATAAACATGACAAATGCATACAACATTTCAAAACTAAACATTTAAATGAAAATAAAGCTAAAAAAATCAAAATATTAAATCAAGAAAAGGTATGAGTATAAAAATGCTTCTAACATAACACTAAGTATACTTTTTGCATAGTAATAATTGGTTATAAAACTGTAAATACTTTTTTTTCATTATGTTTAGTGCAATTATTTGGTAGTCTGTGGTGGGATGGGGCGGGGCAGGATTGTTTTATGGGTTTAAGGGGGTTTGAGAAGCACTGCACTAGAGCATCCCTTCGTTCAGACACAGTGGAAGATCTGATAAGACTCAGTGTAGAAGGGCCAAGTCTGGAAGATGTTGATGCTAGAGAGAGTGTGGTCAGCTGGTTTAGCCAAGGCCAAAGATCAAGAAAGCTAAACTACAGGAGTTGGCCATCCGAGGGGCATGTGACTGCAATGGAGGATAGTCCATAATACATTGAGCCACGAGATGTTCAGTTTGACGCCCTTAAAACACTTAATTTAGATTTAATTTATCTTGAGATGTTTTAAGTTTAAATCTCTGCTCAGTGAAGCACTTTAAGCACCAACACTTTTTCAGTAAGTTACCTTTCTTGTAGAATTGTGCTTCAAATAAAGAACTTTATGTTGACCAGATTGTTAGTTAGTCGTTTACTAGTCAATATTGCCTATATAAAAATTTGGGTGCACCTAACTTTTGTGCCGGTGCACCTAAGAAAAAAAGTTAGGCGCACCAGTGCACCCAGTGCAAAAAGTTAGTCTAGAGCCCTGGTTACATATAATTGCACTGTCCATTGAGCGGACTTGACTTACATTTCACTGCTGATTATATTCTGTATAATTGAGTATGTGATGAATAAAATCTTGAATCTTTAGAGCATTTGCAGTACATTCGTAAGTAGGGATGGGTATCGTTAAGATTTTACGGTATTACTACTCCTATCGATACTGCTTATCGATCCGGTACTTTAACAGTATTCTTATCGGTACTTTTTGTTATTTATTTATATATATGATAGATTAGGAGCTGAATTAACATTGCTTTATATTCTGAAATGTAAAATCAATATTTCATTAAATTAATATAAAACATCAATTTGTAAATGCACCAGTGTGCAGGCATTTTTTGTGTTTTATATATATATAAGATAAGATACAGTAAGAACATGAACAAAGAAACAAAGTTAAATAAACTGACAAATATAAAAATTTTCATACCATAAAACAAATGTACAAATGAAATGGAAAAAAAGTGTCTACTAACATTAATGTTCAGTAGTTGTACGTACATTCTACTAAATAATAGTAATATAGCCTATTTCTGGCACAATGTCTTTAATGAGTTAAACCAAACTTTTATTTTGATGGGTTGCCGTGAATACCTTTAAAGTTCTGTGTGTATATGATACGATGCTATTCTAGTTTTACTCAAATTAAATGGTAAAATGCTAATGAAGTGACTCTCGGAACAGTTCTGGAGCTATTGTTTATATATTTATGTCCTCATTGAGACTGCAGACGAGCGCCACACACTTTGTGTATGTAACGTTAGTAAACAAAACCGCGTGTCTGCTCCATTCATACAGAGACGCATAGAACATGCAGTATTCATATTTAAATCAACTTTTGCTGCGTAATATTTACAAATATTACAAAGACCATATCGTGATTTGATTTAAGTGTAATTACCTACTTTTGATTAATTCATCCAAACTTTGACACATTCCGTGACATACCGCGTTAAATTGTAAATTCAGTTTTTATGACTGGATTCCGCGATTCCGTCCGCATCGTGGAAATCAAAGGGCCCTAAACAGGGTAAAAAACTGCTGGCTTGATGATGCAAACTAACCGAGGTTCAGACCCAAATATAATAATATGAACGCAGTCCAGCGGGGGCAAGCAAAACTGGCCCGATTATTTTGATTGCGGCTGGTTCTGAAATAGATCTGTCATGACAGCAACAGTTACTCACAATCAGAGTATGAGCGGTGGGACTCTGAATGGAGCGAGGAGTGGATTTTTGAAAAGTCGGAACGTCGTGGTTTTCACTCGCTCCAAGAGCGCTCCACTACCGCTCCATCACGGGTACAATTCAAGGCCAACGGCCCTTAATACGACTGCATATTTAGACAGAATTCCCATGTTAAACATATTTAGCTAGCTAGATAGAAAAGGATCACTCAAATCAGAAAGAATGTGAAGGCTATGATGACTGTAGTAGACATAAGCGGGAAGTTATAGTTCTTAGGGATTATATTTGTTCCTTCTGAATATATTTAGCTGAAAGCATGATTTACTACAACACTTATTCACACGCAATCACTCTCTCTCAATAATGCGTTCAACCAAATGTAATCTTACAGAGCTACTTCATTGTATACGATTTCGAATGAGCAGAAATCTGTACGAAATGCATCGATCCGTAGGTAAAATAACTGACGGAAACGTACTGTTATTTTCATCACAAACAAAATTTGCACTGAAAAAAGCAGCAAACTTACTTGCCGACCCCTGGTCTACAGTTTGGTCTCATTTAGGCCAACTATACTTTGAATAATAATAATAATAAAAAATATTGTTATCATGTGAGATAATATAATATAATCATATTTTTTGTTCAGAAGTGGCTGTTTATTAGTCTTATTAATAATATAATATTATATTAATATATAATAATAATTATTCAATATATATATATTTTATGTTTAGTAATATTAATTGTATTGATATTATTATTATTATTATTGATTAATATTGCTTATATTATTATTGTTATTGATAATAATAACTGTTATTATTGTGATCAATGTTGCTATTATTATTATGTGAATAAACAGTTCTTCTGCAAAGGAATGATTGACCTAAATGAGAATATTGTTTAATAGAAATCATAAATTTTAACTGTTTTTAGTGTTGTTAATATTAACAATTATTATGATAATTTATTATTATTATTAACAACAAAACATAAATTATCATAATAATACTAGAAATAAAACATTCTTCTGCCAAGTAATAGTTGATCAAATTGAGTCAAGAATGTAGGCTGTCTATGAAACAGTTTGAATGTAAACGGTTTATTAGTTTTATTAATCTGTTATAAAGGTGTTATTAATTAATTATTATTTTTAAATGATAATAATTACTAATAATATTAATAGCAATCTTCCAAGTAGTTGATCTAAATGAGACCAAAATCGATGCTGTTTATTAATGTTATTAATATTATTAATATTTATTAATAAAGTAATGCCATTTTTTGGCTTTACCTGACCCCTTTTACTGTTGTTTCAGTTGTTGCTGCAGTTGTTATTTTGGTAGCAGTCTGGGATGAAGTTTTAATTAAGACTTTTTAATCTATGGTTGACCCGATGTTAATCCAAAGCTAGTGTCTATTCTTGGGGAGATTTTTTTATTTTCTTAAGCAAAAACTAGAGGAAGGGGGAGCTTTAACATTCCCCATTGAAAGTTCAGTCTAGCCTGGCCTGCAAAGCCTCATCTGTCCCCCACCGGATGTTGTTTGTCCTCATCACTAGGTCCATCAGTTCTTGTTAAGCTGTCTGCAGTGTGCTACAGTTACCGGTTATGTCTTCGGCCCCTCATGGCACAGCTCTCATCACACGCGTTCATTATCTGGTGACACACTCAATCACAGGGCAGCATGAGTTGTCCCCCAAATGGGCCTCCATGGATCCTGTGCTGTGTCTTCCCTAGCTAAATGTTAGTCACAGCATTTCCCTTCAGGGATCGGCTAAGCATCTATGTATCCGTCAGTCTATCATAACATTAATTAGGCTGGGTTAAACTCGACACATGTCTGGACATGGTTATGAAAATACATGAAGAATCAGAGATGCTTGCATGCTAATTTAATTCGGCATCTCTCAAATCCCTCAATGTGAACTCTGATTCAGTCATACATTGTACCAGTGTTTCACGCACTGTGCTTCAGTAAATCCATAGCGCAATCAGAAAATAAATTACATTTTCGCTGAGTCTGAATTGAATTGATGAGGTGAGAATGAACAGATAATGGATAATAATAACCAAGAATTATAGAGCTCTGCAGTGATTAAATCTTTTTGTAGGACAACACAGTCATTAGGTTCACTCGACAAAAAGCCAGAGGATTTTTTTCATTAGCTTTTGGCAGAAAATGAGCTCTGTGACCAACAAAGTTTATGGTTCTTTATGATGTTTTGCTTGTTAAAATCTTCACAAATGAACACAACTTTAATGAACTACAGATTTTGAGTTATCAGTTTGAATCATTCTAATGAATCGTTCACTGAATGAACAAACTAAATAAGCCGGTGCAAGTGAATCAGTATCTGACTTACTGAACTGTAAGTGTCCAACTTAAAACAGCAAAAAGTGTTTTAAGTACACAAAACACTTTTTGCTCTTAAGTTGGACACTAAATATTTGTCAAACTGATTAAATTATTTACTTGCATGTAGTTCATGAGTTTCTCTGTAGATACACAAGATAATAAACTCTTTCCATTTTGATTAAAAACATTTAATAAAATCCTTAAGTTGTAAATGTTATCAAAAAAATATTTTTTTAATTTATGATTTTAATTAGAGCTGTCAAACGATCAATCGCATCCAAAATAAGTTTTCGTTTACATAGTATATGTGTGAGTACTGTGTATATTTATTATGTATTTATAAATACACACACATGCATGTGTATATATATAGACACACATATACACACATGAATATAAAATAGATGTAAATATATATATACTGTATGTTTGTGTATTTATATATACATAATTATTATATATAGGGCTGGGCGATAAAGCGATAACGATATGTGTCGCGATAGAACGTGATCGATATCAATAAAAATGTGTTCGATAAAGCGTTCGATATTTTTATTCTTCGTCGGAAGAAAACAGAGGTTGCGAAGCAAGTTTGGTTGCATTAACAAAGGCACTCGCTCTCTGGTAACCTAACAGCGTGAGAGTGACACGCTAACAGCCAATCATGTAACAGTATCATGTTTGGTTGCGCCATATCGTTGTCTCGTGCTGGTCTGCTGGATTCCTTTTCATAAGCAGAAAATGAGTGCCGCAGCGAGTGAGGAAATTGTAAATAAAAGAGGAAAAGTCAGCTCGCCAGTATGGCAGTTTTTTGGATATTATAAGTCTGAACGTAGTCAGATCAATGTCGTCTGCAAATTATGCAAGACCGTCGTCCCCGCCAAGACTGGTAACGTTAATACCACGAACTTGATGTACCACCTTAGCCGCGCTCACCCTTTGGAGCACAGCCGTATTCAACCAACAACATCTGTAGCTGCAACACCGCACAAGCAGCAGACCACCATGGAGAGGTACTGCATCAGTTCCTTATGACAAAGAATCTAAACGGTACAAAGATATAACGGAGGCAGTGGCATATCATATAGCCAAAGACATGCTTCCGCTCCACTTAGATCATTAAGTGTTCATTGTGACTTTAGACTTATGTTTATAATTTAATTATTTGAGTTTTCCATGGTTGTTGACATTTCTGTCTTAATAACTGATGGGATTATGATCGGAGGAAGGTTAAGTTTAAAATAAAAATGTTTAAATGTAATATTTTTCTCCTGGTCCTTATTTTAAATGGGTCATAAAAAATATCAATAATTATCGATATCGACCGATATGAAACACTGATATCGTGATACAGTTTTCAGCCATATCGCCCAGCCCTAATTATATACACAGTGCACAGACTGCACACAGATATATTATGTAAATAAAAAATATATATTTTGGATGCAATTAATCGCTTGAAAGCACAAATTTTAATTTATAATTTGAAGTTTATATAAACTAATGAGGGCTTTGAGCTGTTGTGCGTGAGTTGGACTGTGTTCAAAAACAGTGTTCCTTATAGGAATTACTGCGTAGTACTTAGTGTTGACAGCTCAATAATTGGAAACAAGTGAACATATCTAGTATTTCCTCTGACCCCTTTTTTAACACAGTAGTTATGTGTGCCAACTAGAGTGCAGTCTGTCGTGTGTGTGTGTGTGCATGCTTGTGCAAATGTGTACGTTCGCTCTCTTGGGAGAGGGATGTAGCTCTAGCAGCTGTGGCAATGTAATTCAGTCCTGTATGCTGTCATCATTATCAGGACCCCTGCGGTTGTTGGCATAGTCTCAGAAGTTTGCCAACAGAGAGAGGGGACTTAGTTTTGTATATATATTTAATTTTAAAGAATATAAAATAATAGAGAAATTGGGAATAGAAAGAACAAGGGAAAGTGTAAGGAAATGAGTGGGAGATGTAGAATTAAAGAGGAGATAAATGTTGTTCTCTGGCTGAAGAGTTGGAGGCAGGCAGCTGGAGGAAATGGCCTGAATCCCTGCATTCCTGCTCTGGGTCAAACATGAGTCTGAGAGACCCTGCCAGATCCCCAGTTCCTGGAGGATCACTTTAAACAAAACGACTGTGTTTCTGAAAGCATTTAAAACACTCTGGGATTGGTGCACATCATACTTAGATTATTCAAAGAATGTCTCTATGTGCAAATTTAAAACCCTTGATAATATAATTTTATATTTGTTATAGTATAGTGGGCTTACTTAAGTGACATTTAAAAATGTATTGATGCATGTAAAGTTTGGGGTCTGTAAAATTAATATATTTATTCAGCAAGGATGCATTAAGTAGATCCAAAGTGACAGCAACGATTCCTATATCAAATAAATGCTGCTATTTTAAACTTTATATTTAAAAAAGCATCCATGTATTTTCCACAAAAATATTAAGCTGCACAATTGTTTTCAACATTAATAATTTTCTTTTTTTACTGAGCAATAAATCAGCGTATTAAAATTATTTCTGAGGGATTATGTGACACTGAAAACTGGAGTAATGGCTGCTGAAAATTCAGCTTTACCATCACAGGAGAATACATTATATTTTAAAATGTGTTAATATAGATAAGAGTTATTTAAAAATCAGTAGTATTAGTATTTCACAAAATTGCTGTTTACAGTAATTTTTGGTTAAGGCTAGAAGGGATACGTATGGCGCTACTGGGCATGCCCACATCAATACAGTGTAATTTTTGTCACTCTGTACAACAATAATTACAATTTATTATTTCTAGTAAGGGGTAGGCTTGGGGTTGGAGTAGGAGTAGGTGTAGAAGTGAATAGAACACAATCAAATAGGTAGGACATTTATTTCATTGTTCGTTTTTATAATTTCATAATTTGATTGTTCATAAAAATGCCTATAAGGTATTTAGACACATATTGTGATCTATGTTTGTAGTCAAGATTCATAGCTAAAGGGAAAATTCTGTCATTAATTACTCACCCTTTTGTCGTTCCAAACCCATATAACCTTTGTTGATCTTCAAGACACAATTTAAGATATTTTTGATGAAATCCGATTGTTCGATTAATCGGTTTTTAATGACATCGATTCGATATCGATTCTCAAAAGCTGCGAATCGATCTTTTCCGGTATTTATTCCAGCACACATTTAAAACAAGATCCGATTAATGTGATTCTTATCATTAGTCTTCTCCACTAGATGTCAACCTTATTTACCTTGCGCGATGCTACAACAGAAAGCCTGTCATTCATTCAGTGCTTATCATGGCGGAAAAACTGTTGATGAGAACCAAGAACAAAGCCATACTCCTGATTAGTAATGCTCAGGTGCAATGCTATAGTAATACTAGAAATCTGTGGAAGCATTTGATATCACACACAAGGCGCCATGATTTCTGCAATGAATGAATGAATGGTGGATGGCGCTACGCATTGTTGTATTTACTACACACATACTAAAGCGCGGACAATGGTCGCGGTGTTTTCATTTTCTGCCGTCTCACTATATGATGATATTAACACACTCCTGCTCTGAGAGTCATTTCATTAGCATTTTACAGTTTAATTTGAGAACACTACCATCATATCACATAATACACAGCAGCTGTAAGTTCCTCACGCAACCCGTCAAAATAAAAGTTTAGTTTAGAAACTGTGTCTGAATATATTACTATTTAGCAATCTTAAGACTCAATGCTACTACTACTAATAAATATTAATCAATCTTTTTTTTAAGCAATAATCCCATTTGTTTTCTTTTTAATTTTAACAGTAAACCTCTATTGTGCAGCACTTTGTTTGCCAAAAAATAAAAGGGTTTAATTTTCATTTGATTAGGATTTCCTCTGATTACCATAAAATTTAAGAAGAAAATTGTATAGGGCCCTATTAGTGTTCAAGAAAGGACTCTATACAAAAAAATAATAGGTTTAAAATACAGGCCTGTGGTTCTTAATTTATTTTTATTAATTCACCATTTGTAAACTGATGTTAGAAATATCAATAGATTTTGTATTAAAACTATATTCACTGTATGTAATCAAAAATCGAGAATCGAATCGAGAGCTTGCAAATCGAAATTGAAATGAATCGGGACATCTTAATCGATTCCCAGCCCTATTCTGACCCTCCTTAGACAGCAACAGAACTGACATGTTCAAGGCCCAGAAAGGTAGTAAGGACATCGTTAAAATAGTCCATGTGACATCAGTGGTTGAGCTGTAATTTTGTGAAGCTACAAGCTTACTTTTTGTGTGCAAAGAAAACAAAAATTAAAACTTTATTCAACAATTTCTTCTCTTCCGTGTCACGAGTACAACGACTAATTTCTACTTGATTTTCTAATATCGAAGGGCATCATGATGGCTTGACCAGGTCACTGTTTGTTTCCTTAGTTCTTAAGCTACCAAGAATGAAACCTTTTATCCCATATATTGTCTTGAAGTCTTTTTAACCTAAGCCTTAGCTTCGACTGTGACCCATGTAGGGCTGTCGCGATTCGTCGTGACTAGTCGATTTTTAAAAATCGCCATCTTAAATATTTTTTTTTTTAAATCGTTCGACTTCCAATTAATTGATTTTATATTTTAAAGTGTTTAAATTATTTTATATATATATAATATATATTAAATACTGCACATTGACATTTTTCACCTAAATAAATTCTGGTAAATACTATTTCTGCTAAATACTCCTTTTAAAAAGTGTTGTTTGATTATAATTGTATTATTAGACTAGAACACGTGGATATGTTGTCATTCTTACACTATAATACTGAACTTTGGATTCAGTGATTTGGACTATGAGATTGCAATAAGCAAGTGTCCATGTTGCACTTTACTTTTGCTTTAAAAAAGGATTTCATAGAAATTTGGGTTTTCATTTGGTTTAATAACATAGTTTAATAAAATGGCAGTTTTTCTTTTTTTTGCAGGAAATTAATTGTTTAGATTAATCGATTAATCGAAAAATTAGTCGATAGATTAATCAAAATAAAATTAGTCGTTAGTGGCAGCCCTAGACCCATGATGAGCAAGTCTGGAAGAGAAAAGGGAAACTGCCAGGGATTATTATTAGTGTCTCTTCACTTAGACTGGGCTCACATCTCCTCCTGTTGCATAATTTCTAGCGTTTCTAGGAACTGAAGGAGAGTAATTAGTCATCAGGTGTGTAATAGATGGAAATTGCCTCTTTGGCAGCTCTCCAACTGATTGTCATTGAGAGATCTTTTTAAAGCAGTCGATGTGTGTAATGGTTAGTCTGCGCTCTAAGAGTTTGGCTTTATGAAATTTCAGGTTTCTCAAGTGCTTTTTGACTGCATTGCCTTTTAAGAAGTACCATCAACACGTGAATCAAAAAGCTGTTTACCCAACATGAGAATGTGAGCGAGATATGTACCGCTTTGACGTTGATATCAGACGGTGAGAATGAATTTGCATGCCAACATCAGATGAGGCCTCTCATGACCGCCGTGATTGAGACAATAGTCTGCGTTTCTGTGTACATATGCTATGATTCCAGTAGTGGTGTGGGCTTTATCATGGATCTGCAAACTTAGACTTGGACTTAGAGAAGAGCGGAGGCTGGCTTGGGGTGTACGAGATGAGATAATGCTGAGATTGATTCTCAGGAAACCATGAATAGCTCTTTGTTCTGTCTGTGAGTTTGAAGTGAGGTTTTCGTATGTGATTATTCTCGAGTCGTATGTGAAATGAGATCTTAACTCAGCGGCATGTAAAGGCTGTTGTTATGTGAATGTTGTTGCAGTTGCTGCCATACTGAGACAGTGCCTGAGGCTGAAGACCTTCTAAATCAAAGCAGAGGTCAAACTCTGAGCCCGTGCTGTTTTACTGTGCCCCTCTTCTCTCTCAACCGTCTCTTTTTAATAGATTTTTTTCAAGTGATCCACTGAATTTCGGTGATTGAAAATATATGAATTTTGTATACGAATCTCTGACTTCCGTAGAACCAAGTTTTGTCTCCTCTTGTCTTATATCGAAATCCTCTGTAATTTTTCTTTACAAATCCTCGTTTTGTACTCCTTATTCGTGACCTTTGTTTTGTTTTGCTCTCTCCTCTGCGCGTATTCTACGCCAACCTCTTATGTCATCCGCTGGAATGCCACTCTCTCATGAACATGTACGACAGTTAGCGGAAGCTAGAAATTATGATTTATAAAGTTTTAAATATGGATATTTTTCTTATAAAAATGCATAGCTTCACTTCAGAAGGCCTTTATTTATGCACCGGAGCCGTATGGAGTACTTTTTATGATGGATGGATGCACTTTTTTGGGCTTCAAAATCGCCACCCCCATTCACTGCCATTATAAAGCTTGGAGGAGCCAGAATATTTTTTAAGTATAACTTTGATTGTATTCCCTGAAAGAAGAAAGTCAGTGTTTCCCCTGCCATTATATTGGGGAGGGCCTAATATAATTATATATTTTTTTTATTATAGATCATATCATCATTATTCGATGTCTGCCGCCTCACTAAATGAGGACATAAATACATGAACAGCATCTCCAGAACTGCTCTGAGAGTCACCTCATGAGCATTTTAACATTTGAATGAATGAATGAATGAATGAATGAAATGAATGAATGAACGATGCATTTATATAGCACTTTTTGTGTATTGCTGTACACCCAAAGCGCTTTTACAATCATGTGGGGTCTTCCTCAACACCACCAGTGTGCAGCATCCACTTGGATGATGCGACGGCTGCCACAGGACAACGGCGCCACCACACACACCAGCTACAAGTGGAGAGGAGAGAGAGAGTAGAGCCAATCATGGATGGGATTATTAGGAGGCCATGATTGACAAGGGCCAGTGTACTTGGCCAAGACTTACACTACTCTTACGAGAAGTGCCGTGATTTTTAATGACCACAGAGAGTTAGGGCTACCGACATGTGTTTTTCAGGGCTTATACCGATACCATTATTACAGATCAAGTAGACCGATAAAGTTATTTTGAACCGATATACGTTGGTGTAAAATGAAAATGCCAAAATTAATAATAACAAGATTTGACAAAAAAAAAAACATTCTTTAAATGCTTTTAAACATGTCTTTAATTCTGAAACTGTTAATAATAACAATATTAAATAAACAGTAATATTAATAATATTAATAATAACATAAGTACAGAGATCACCCAGAAGCATTCTGTAAACATTTTGTAAAACTTAAAGTAAACTAGACATGTGATTATTCTCAACAAAAGTTGTAATAATTGTTGTAGTTGTATTAATGACACAGTAATATATTAAACCGAACTTATATTTTGACAGGTTGCCATGAGGATTTTAAGTTTCTGTAGCCTATGTATATATGATATGACGATCACTCAAATGAAACCCCAAATGCTCGTAAGTGACTCTAGCATTCTGATGTTGTTCATGTATTTGTCCTCATTTAGAGACGGCAGATGCGAAGTCACCGCCAGCACAGTATGTCTGCAGTTAATGAAACCCACGCCTGTGTATTCATTAACAGAGATGCAGAAATGCAGGATTCATTTAAAGTGTTTTTGGTTAATATTTATAGATACTAGTCCATAGCGCCGAGTCGAAAGTGTACTGACCTACTTTTTGATTAATTAATCCAAATCACACATTCCGCCATTGCTGCTATACGGTAAATTCCATTATATGACTGCATTCCGCGATTCTGCATTTTTGCATCGCGGATAGCGGGTTATATTGAGGTGTTTGCAACTTCAGAACGCCTGCTGCTTTTTACCTTTGAGACAACTGATGCGTGATCATGACGAGCTCCAGTGCTTTGGTGTGAGACTGTTCAGTTTTCGATTGGTCGGACGACTCTCACATATCAGATGAGTGAGATTGCTCTTGGAGATTGAGAGATCGCTCACTCACAGAGTGTTGAGCTCCAGGATGAGAAATAGTGCATTTAAACATTAAAGTTTCACCATTATTTATTCACCAATAAATAATGTCACCTGTAAATAGTATGTTTGTTTGCATTAAAAATTAAAATTAAAAAAAAAAATTATCGCAAATCTGATTTTTAAAGGCCATTTTAATGTAATGTTACGGCGCCGAGAATCAGTGAGAATGACCCACAGAGAGTCAGGACCTCGGTTTAACGTCTCATCCGAAAGACGGAGTTTTTACTCATTTCATACAAGTAAAACTTGCCTCATATCACACAGAAATGTAAAAGTATTCACAGCAACCCGTCAAAATAAAAGTTTGGTTTAACTTGAAGACACTGTTCAGTAGAATGTACCTAATACTATTAGTACTACTACTACTATTAAAATTATTCAAACTTAATTTTAAGGAATAATCACACAACAAACTATTAACAATAATAGTAAATCTCCTTTGTTTGCTAAAAATACAGTTTGATTAATTTTCAGTAATTAAAAGATAAATTAAATGAATGTATTATGCCCTCATTTGATAACCAGAAAAAAATTAAATACACAACACAGATTTCTTGAAAAAAAAAAACTTTTCATTACATTAGGATATTTAAAGAATACATTTGAATAAACTAAGTTGTTTTTATGCATTCAAATGATTAGACATGCTAAACCAGAGAATTTGGTAACAATAAAACATGGTAAGAAAAACTATCACATTTCACAGGGCCCTAAGCATGTAGTTTTGTTTACATTTAATACATTTATGTGATATTTTATAAGATTTTAATTAATTAGACATGCTTTTTGATTAATACAATTTAGTTTAAAACAGATTTTATAGGGCCCTTCACAGGTCCCATTGATTGGAGTTTAGCAATATATTAAAGGTCACACATTTGAACCTTCATGTTTATTTATATTTAATAAATAAAAAAATGTAACAAATTAATAAAGTATTTTGTATTATCATGAAAGTATTTTGTGTTCTGAGATCTTGTAACAAACCAAATTGTGACATGAGTGTATTGTTACTTCCCTACCAATGGAATTTTCCATCTTTATTTTTAAATTCGGAGATTTTCAGTAAAAAATGTATTTGGTGCATCACTGATTTTGTCCCTCTGCTCATGTTTCCTTTCCCTGCCTCTCATTATATTGCAGGGAGAGCGAAAGGCATGGCTCCTATCACCTTCTTTTGTGGTGCTTCATTTGTAATGTCAACCTGTATGTTTACACACAAGCATTGCCCTTTCTCTCAGTGTTTTAAAGGTTGCACGGAGGGAAGTGAAATCCCCTCAGCCCATTGCAGTCTCCCCACAGAGCACTTCAAAATTTCCATTTAGCAGCCGATCTCCTTGGCTCTACTGTATGCTCTCTGCTATTTGTCCAAATTGACGGAAATATCTCTTTATCCGTAACATGCATCCCTCGGCCTCGGTCTCTGTGCCAGCGAAGGTTGTCAGCGAGCCCTCTGTTCTGTCTCAATGTCAGGATGTTGTGTTTCCTCTGTCACCCGTCCAACCGTTGTAATGCTCAGCTGTCGGGACAGTTACAGAATGCTGAATTTGAAGTAAAAGTGAAAAATTGTCCTCGGGAGCCTCCCAGAGAGATTTTAATGTATTTGGGGCAGCAACCCAGAAGGAATCTGACAGTACAACAGACTAAGAGGAGAACAGTTGAGCCGAGGAGACATTACATCATGCTGATTGTGCTTGGAGGCAGATAGTGCTCTGTTTCAGCGGATAACTCTTTGAGAGGATGTGCTGTGTGTGTATTTAGAGTCTCACTCATTTACAGAAACCTCTGGAAGTCAGAGAGACTGAAATAGTCACACTAATAGCAACTTTTTAGTTTAGCTCAGCCTCAGATCGAATAATCCTTCTAATTTGTGGCTCTCCATTGCAAATATGACTGCACGTTACAGCGCAGCTCCCATTTTAAACTTTGAAGTTTCTTGTAGCGTCAGCGCCTGCAGTGTCTTCCAAGCTGCTGCCCCGCTAATGATATATGTAAAACAGATTTTTATCTTTTGTGAGGAATTCTAATTGTACTATTTTGCATATTTATTTATAGTACATTTTTTTGCTGCTGCTGCTAAGACAAACAAAGCTTGATCTATTGCTCATTGATTTTTGGGTATAATATGTCACAGTTTGCTTTATTTTGCTATACTCACTTACATAAATTAACTATAGTGTCCTGCACCCACTAGTGAAAAATATCAAAATTATATCTGGCGTCTGTATATTATTTATATATCATTTTTTTTGGCTTGACTATATGTGATATATGGGATAACCTTATTAATGCATGATGAAATTCAGCAAAATGTATTAACACTGCATTTACTTAATTCACTTTATTGAAACATTTGAAAAGTTGTGAGACATTCATTCAAAAATCTTCCTTTGTTATTTTATACACTAAACTATTTACACTAACTACTGTTCAAAAGTTTAGGGTTGGTAAGATTTGTAATTGTTGAAATTAAAATACAGTACAAGTGCTATCACTACAGTTTAAAATAACATTTATATTTGAATATCATTTTAAATGTAATTTATGAATGTGATGGCCTTCAGTGTCATCTTTCAGAAAAAAACAGAAAACAGCTGTGCTGCTTAATATTATAAAAGAAAACAATTTGAAATATAAATCTTTTAAACATTATAAATGTCACTTTTGATCAATTAAATGCATCCTTATGGAATAAAAGTGAGCTGGGACACCAAAAATTTATCACGGTATTTAAATTATGTTTCAGGTATATGACAGTATTTATTTTTCATGCATGATGCACATTTCACTTACTGAGAAAAAACTGCAGTAGATTGACTTAGAATGCCATATTTTAATATCTGATGAGTGAATGTAGAAAGTCCACACTAAATTGTGCAAAAAAATTTTGACTTATTTCCTGGAAACATTCAAAGCTATAATTACAGTCACAATCACAGTTTAAGAGCTGTGCTTTTCTTCTTGTAATTAGAGCTTTCCTCCAAATTAAAAACATTTAGAGTACCTTCTGATCAATAAAAAATTTTGATAAAAAATAGCTTAAATACGATGACTTGACTCTTAAAGTGACTTACAGGGTATTTTATTTTTATGCACACTTTATCTACAAATTCAAAATGTATGTTTATAAGTTTTAAATTTATATTTAAAACAATATGTACAATGCAAAAAAGTTACCAATCATGAAATTAGTATTAATAAAATAATTTGTATAATGGCACAGAAGAACACAAAAGTGGTTGGTTAGATTTTCAGATGTTTAATACAAGGTGGCATGACTGCAATTACATTCATAGATTCATATGGACATTAATAAGTATATGAAAGATCTCAACAGTGTCGCTTTCAAAAAAAAATGACAATGTATTCTATTTTAAAAATTCATACAAGAAAATAAACACTTTCTATGAACTATATTAAATGCATCTAAATAAAAGTATTAAATTCTTAAAAAGAAAAGAGAAATCTTACTGATCCCATGCTTTTGAACTAGTTTTTAGTGATATGTGACCCTGGACAACAAAACCAGTCTTAAAGAATTAGTTCACTTTCATTCCTTATAATTTACTCACCCCCATGTCATCCAAGATATTTATGTATTTCTTTCTTAAGTCGAAAATAAATTAAGGTTTTTGATGAAAACATTCCAGGATTTTTATCTATATAGTTAGTTTCAATGGACTCCAAACGGTTGAAGGTCTAAATTACAGTTTCAGTGCAGCTTCAAAGGGCTATAAACGATACCAGATGATGAATAAGGGTCTTATCTAGCGAAATAATCAGTAAAAAAAAAAAAAATTATATGCTTTAAAACACAAATGCACGCCTGTTCTACGATGCGAGCAAAATGAATTTAATTATCCATAAATGCAGATCTGCTTGATATATATCTGATGTAAACTTCAGAAACAAGTTTTTAATACAGTAAGACAATTTGTGATTGTGATTTATTTTTTATTGTGACTTCCTCTGTAAACTGTCTTCTAATGGCTGACACAACACGTGCAGGTAAGGGCTGCTCAGAACACCATAGGCCCAGCGGACAACTTGCCTGTATGCTGTCAATATTGATTGTCTTATACCAATGGCATCAAAAAGTGTGACTTACGGGTAGTTGTGGCCTAAGTATAGGCAACTTGTTATTGATAAACAAAATTATTCAGATTGTTTTAATATTCAATTATTTAATTTACTATATATTTATATACATACAAGTATTTAGCTCCGTAATTAATAATCTCTGTCCTAAACACACTCATGTCTGCTGGCCTGGAGAGGTCTATGCTCCTGTCTGAAGTGCGTATAGGCTATCTGTAGCACATATGGGTTCAGACAGCAAGCCTCAAAGCCTGGGAGCAGAGTCAGACACCGCACATCAAGTGTGGGGGTCACATTCTCCACTAAAACCACTATATAAAGTAACGTTAGTGTTGGATATTAACGAGTGTGACACGCCTGATCAACGCTTATTAGTTTCTGTTACTGTTAAGTATCAATACTCATAGATGACCAACACTAGCTTTGCTATTGCCTGATTACATTAGCTAACGTGTGTATATCTGTAAGCTAACACTGGTCTCTCACCAAGACTTCTGCCCTGCTCTCCTCTCACATCAACTCAATTTGTGTCCTCTGACCGTTGTTCTGTCTAATCCCGGCCTGTCCCTGCTCTCTTGGCCGACTAGCAGGCTCATAATTGTATCTGGGGTCCATCATAAGAGTGTAAATACGCATTTAAAATTTCCTCAGCGTCCGAACTGTCATTGCGATCCATTGTTTTCCTGTGGTTAAAATGGACCGCTCTCCCTTTTGATGTGTCACTTCCGGTTTTGGTTTTCAGATGCGGAAGTAAAATTCTCTCACAAAAACGACTCCAGAAGCATTAATAGCATATTTCAAAGTATATTTTAAAGAAAATCTAGTTCCTACATTATTTTTCTATACGTCGATTCACTGGGGTCTCTAACCTGCAATATGCCCTTTAAGACTGGTTTTGTGGTCCAGGGTCACATATAGGCTTATACAACCTAATTATGGTTGATGAAGTTGTATCTATACACTGAAATGTTTACTCCATTCATTCAAAATATTTGAAAATCTGAAATTGTGCATTATTCCTTCGACCCATGTTAAATATTTACCTATTTTGAGATATGGATATATTGGGCATTTATAAATGTATAGATGCCTACATTTTTGTTTAGATTTAGTTTAGGCTTATATTTTCTTTTTGATTTGTATATTTTAGTGCCACTGCATTGTGTCACACTCCAACACCAGAATAAGTCTCATTTAAAGGCATTCATACAAGTCCGATCAGGGTCAGATGAACCAAAACCCAGCCTAATTATACAGGACTTTAAGTCCAGTTAGTTGACCATTAATTCAGGGAAGCCACCAACTAATTGTTTTTGAAAACATAGTTTTGCACATCCTTAAATGCCATAAACAAGCATGCATATTTCACCTCCAGGGCCTGTTCACTGAACGCTGTCTGTGTTCATAACCTCAAAATACCCTTTCTCTGCCCACCGCCTTGGTGTGCTGTGTTTTGAGTCTTGGCAGGTCTAATTGGATGAAGTAGAGCATGCTGTAATGTGTTGTCATGGTGAAGCAGCGCTGGGCTGTGATGTGATTTGCTGTTGTGGCAATCAAGGCTATAAATTCTCACCGATGGAATCGGGAGTGTGTCAGACGCCCAGTGTGTATTAATCGTAGGTGTGTGAATCGCTCAAAGCCTGCGATCCAGAGGAGGTACACACCGTACACTTGACTTCCACACAAACAGTCGGGAGAGGAACTAGAGCTGAATTGATCAGTATTGATGGGCGGGAGTCTGTCAGGCCATAATGTTTGGTGCTGCAGGGAATGTTTGTGTGCCGGAGCGCGTCTCCTGCTGTCCCTTCAGTATGCGAGTGTGTGTGCATATAACAGGTCAGGAACACACACGCTTTCTCTCTTTCCCTCCAAAACTGCGTGTGTCTATGCAGGCGGCGTCTGTGTGCGATAGATAAACCTAAAATTCATGAGCTATGAATCAGGCTTAGGCTGCCTTTGATGTCCCATACTACGAAGAGACATTCCAAAGCCTTCTTTATTTGTGTGTGTGTGTGTGTGAAGAGCAAGCCGTATTAGTGGTACGAAGGCAAGAGCAGCAGCTGTCAGTACCCATCAGCTTTGCTTTGACTCTATTGTCTGAGAAGCCAGTGGGTAGATGCCTGCAGGCTGGCAGTGCCACACACACACACGCCGCATCTACTGTTATTTCACACATGGATGTTGTATCACACCTCATGAGCTGTAATTCATAATATTTAGCTCATTATTTTAACATTGTCTCTCTCTGCTGTGTTTATCTTGCTAATGCTCAACAAGGCTTGCTGACACACATATATAACATGTAATGATAGCTTGGTGAGCTGCTGTTTCAATAGCAGCAGGTAGTAAAAATGCTAACAGCTCACTCTGGTTTCTTTGACAGATCACTCCGTCTTCTGACAGCTTGGTGACGCCCAAAAGGAACTGAATGGCCCGTAACTCATGGCTTCCTTAGTACTGGGGACATTCTCTGGTAAAATATTCACTCACACATGACTTAACACCGGGAATTCACAGTGTTGCATTATACTCTAAGTTCCCTTTATTCCCTAACGTACTGAGCTACTACCTAGACTCTATGTCTGATTAAACATTTACATTTATGCATTTAGCAGACGCTTTTATCCAAAGCGACTTACAGTGCATTCAGGCTATACATTTTTTGTCAGTATATGACAAATAAACATATTTGGTTTTAGACTCTAAATCTATCTTGTTGGAATGTTTGAGCTCAGGCATGTTGGAACATTTTGATATGTTGACCTCAAAACATAGTGAGCTGACTATCTACCTAGGAAACAATTTTGATCATAGACAAGATGCTGAATCATAAACATGTAACATTCAAACTGACATGTTCAGATCCAGGTTCATAACGCTCAAAACTAGTTACTGAGGTGAGGACTTCGTGCTACTTTAGTGCTCAGTACAGCATTTTACAGTAACATAGGCATGTTGAAAATTCAGATCAGCATGTTTGATTTGACCCTTACTACCTAAATGACATGACTTGTCATAGACATGTTGGGAGATTGACATGTTCGATTCAACATGCTTGGTTTCAGACTTAAAGATATTTGAGCACCAAAGGCATGTTGAAATGTTTGATTTGACTGAAATGACTCCCTCCCTTCCTAGGCAAAGTTTTTGAACACCATAGACATGTAATGTTCAAATCTACATGTTTAGTTCTATACTGTATGTCTGATTTGACACATCCATTTCTGTTTTAGAATGTTCAGTTTTGAATTCTAGAGATGGTCTATCTATTCAACGCTCTGTTTCGAAGTCAAGGCCTTGTTAGCTCACTACCTAGATGGGTCACCATTTTTAAGCATCCTTTACTGTTCAAGTTGTCACTCAATACCTAGAGGCAAAACATATTTAGGCATCATTTATGACCATTAAATTTGAATGTTCATCTTGAATGTTTGATTGGGCCTATGAAGCCTAAAAATGCTGTCTAAGAGCTAGTGTGAAACCGTTACAAGCTTTTCCTTTAGTTGCAATAAGAGATGTTTAGTGGTATAAGGGTACCGTTGAAGAGATAAACAGACAGAAGGCACTCCCTGACACCCCACCTGGGAGATTTTCAGCCTGCAGCCTCATCTGTTTGTTTCGATACATGATTTGTTTGTCTGGTGTGTGGGCTGACCTGTTTTTCCGCTGCCATGTTGTGTGTTTGTGTGGTGTGATAATGGCTCGTCTCTCAATAACCTGAACAAAGTGTGTCTATGCGTGTGTTTGCACTGCTGTTTTTAGGAGCCCTGAGGACAAACTGGTGTTTCGAGTTTTGTTGCCCTTGAGCAGAATTCCTCCTCCTCTCATCTTTTCTTGTTCACCTTCTGGAGTCTAACAAAAATCCTGAGATTCTGGTTTCTTGGCCAATCACGTGTGAATACTGCCTGGCTGTCTTAAACGTGATCATGTGTTTATATGGCTTACAAGGTCATGTGTGTATTTCTTGGATGGTTAAATAAATGGGTCAATACTTAATTTGATTGTCACCCTGTTTTATAATAATACTACTAATCCTGTTTGTTTTAGCCATGTGCTTAGGACTCTCAGATTACACACGTTCTCTTGCTTTGGCTGTCACATTCACAAACCTGAACACCTGTGCACTATTTGATCACATGCCAGCCAGATGGCACACATAGGCATTTCCTAGTAACCCGCTGGCCTCCTGAGATCATCATTTTGTAGTGTTAGTATGACAGAATTGGATAGTGTTACAGATGGGTCAGGACATTCAACAACCAACTAGTTGGTTAACTCTTTACAAGGATGCCAGTGCACTGAACGCTCTTTTTGTACATGTCATTGTTTGCAAATAGATTTAATGAAACTGGACAAAATTCATCTTGACAAACTATTTATCATTCTGAAAGTCTAAGCCTCAAGCATCGACGATAGATCGCTGTTTTTCGATGGAAAGCTTATAAGGAATGTATTTGTTAAATTTGTGTAAGCAGTAACATCAAAACATCCATAATACAAACGCAGTACACACCAGCTTTGTGTAATATTGAGTCACAAACGCATCCACTGCTGTAAACCCCGGTTTAGTTCGAGAGGTAAGGATCCATTGAACAACATCAGATCATGTATTTTAGTCCATCAAAGCATTTACATTGTTCTATGGACAGATATTCCTTTGTTTACGTCTCCTTTCTTCAGGGATAGTTATTGTTTGTATCCATTTTGGAATAGCTCACGCTCAAAAAACTGCGTCTTGGTTGTAAAAAAGTACATGGTATTGTAGTATACAGTGTTACACACAGAATGAGACCATCCCAAAAATAAAGGTGAAGAAAAAAAGCTGAAATTTGTTTATTTGAATCTGGCGCGCTCTCGCGAGGGCTGTGACGTCCCTGTCATCTGATGGGGGTGGAACTTAGTGATCAGCTTTTTGGACAAAATAAACCTTTTATTCAACATTTTTAATAAATGTGTATGTGTGTTTTGTGGGGAATATGACTGTATCTGTATGATTAGTATCTGTGTGGCTTATAATTCATACAAAGCTATGTTTTTTCTTTCTTTGTTTTTATTACTATTTTTTTATAAGATGTCTAAGATTCTGTTATTCTGATACAATTATATATTTGTTTTCATTTAGAGTGGTACACTTTTTTCAAGGCACTTCAGTCTCTATAACTTGTAATCTTTTTGAGTATTATCAACTCTGGATGATAGATAATAAAGCCCAAAGGGTCCCAAAAAAAAGTCGGCCCCTGTTATAATTTTATGTTTAGTACGTCTTTTTCAACTGTGAGTCCCAAATCCCAAAATTGTGAGTGCTGGTTAATGAGGTTGACGGTTGATAATTATTATTAATATTTTTTTACAAATCTCAAGTGATTTTAGTGCCAGTGTTTTAGAGATAATTAATTTATTTGTCTAATGTCATGGCATTTTTATTTTCAGACTCAAAATGTTGTAACATTAGCATGTTGGAATCTATCATAGGGGCTTTCATACCAGAGGAACCTTTTCATAGTTTCTAGTCCCAATAATGGAAATTTCAGGAACTGGAAACGAATTTAGTTCTAGGAAACAATTTTGGGGAACTAAATTGCTTCTACTCAGTAGGGTCTTACACAGCACCATTGATGTAGTTGGATGTTAATTGGTCGAATGCATGCCATACAAAATAGCACCCGTTAAACATGGAACAGTATTTTAGTGGTACAAGGCATAAACATACAGAATATTTTAAGTGGTACAAGGCATAAACATACAGAATATTTTAAGTGGTACAAGGCATAAACATACAGAAAGCTAATGTTTACAGCATTTATGTCACTTAACTTATACATCTACATTCCATATCCGCTATTACGAATTGTTGAATTCCGCACTTAAATGACATCGTTGTTACTTCAGAGTTCCTACGGGCAGTGCAAAAGCAACCCGGAAAATGGCCCAAGGAGAACATTTAGTAGCTCTTAAATTATTTTCAGTAATGCTGTGTTGTGTATTTACATGTTTCTGGTTAATAAAGGAAGGCATAAAACATGAATTTGTCTTTTATGATCAAAAAAATTTGCCAAACAAAACATGGAATAAACTTGTGATTATTCCTTTAAAAATCATGTTTAATAATAATTGTATTAATAGTAGTAGTACTATTATTATAAGTCATATATTTATTTTGCAGTTTCTTCAAGTTAAACTGAACTTTTATTTTGACAGGTCGCTATGAAAACTTTAAGTTTTTGTTTTTATTTATATGATGATTTTTATATGGTATGATCATTTTCTCAAATGAAAAGGTATAAAACTCATAAAGCGACTCTCAGAGCAACTCTGGAGATAATGTTCATGACTGCCGAGGCTGAAAACACCGTGAGTATCACATGCTTCAGTATGAGTGTAGTAAATTAAACCATGTGTCTGTCCCATTCATTCACACAAAGAACATGCCGAACATGCAGGGTTTCATATTTAAATGGTCTTTATGTGGCCTAATATTCACAGACACAAGTTTGTGCTTTTTATTTATTCTTAAAAGTTTGGCAAATTCCATGACATTCCGCATTATATGGTAAATTCTATTTTTATGACTGGATTCCATGGATCCGTTTGCTTTTTTGCATCACGAAAATCATAGGGACCTACCTATAACACATTCAGTTGGATTTTGGAATGTTCATTTTGAAGTTTTTGATTCAGTATGTTCAGTTTGACACTCAAAACCTAGTGAGCTGACTATCTAGAGCACGTTTTTCAGCAACGTGCACATCAGTATATTCGATTCTGAATGTTTGATTTGACCCTTGCTTTTTAGACAACATTTTAGTTTACAAAATGTTGAAACAGCAACGGTTTGTTCTTTTTTGCTTGTTTTTATCTCACATGATTTTAGTGGTAGTTCTTTAAAGGTGACAAGTTTAGAAGCACAAGTGTTTTGAGGGTTTTATTACTTATGGCATGCTGTGCATTAGCATGCTAACAGTAACTACTCTCAGCATGGTGCAACCCTCTCTAAAATGTTCTCTCTAAATTTATCTCCCTTAAAGTCAGCCATCACAGCTGACTTTGTAACAAATTTACCTCCTTCAGCAATACATTTTCTAGAGAATTAATGTCACCTGCTGTGAGCAATGTACCCATTTTTATGCACAATCCGTAGGTGTCCGGGTTTTGGGGGACTGTGGTAGATTGTGCAATTAAAGGTTAGCTGAAGGTTAAAAAAGGGTACATTTGCCATATTTGTTGAGTATGTATCAGTTACTAACTAAAAGTGTGCTCTTATCATTCATATATCCATATAAAACATGTTTTCTAATAATAATAAGTTTTTCCATTTGACCAATGCGTGTCAGAAGCTGGACAGCACTGGGACTTTTATTTTGACAGATAACAATATCTTTGTCTAATAATTGGAAAATTGTTAGATAACAATGTCAAATCTAAAGGATTGAATTATCTTATTTCTGCTTTAGTACATATTATGTAAATGAAATATGCATTTAATTTGCTGCATATTTTATTTACTATCTTTAAAGGAAATGTGATGTGACATCACGCATAATGTGGGCCATTGGCCACCCTGCTCTCTAAGATATCGACATAATCCATCAAACATTTGGTCAATTACTAATCAGTTTAATTTTCTAATGTATATTTCTGACTTTTTGTGCAATATCCATCAGTACACATGTTTTTCCAAATAAATATTTGTAATAGCATTTAATGAAAATATAACTACACAGTTTTCCCCCCTGACTAGTCTATATTGTAAACGTGCAGAGTGTGTATCTCCCACCCTGTGGTGCATGCACACACAACCTCCCATAATCTATCATTCAGATTTGCATGTGTTTTCTCTGCTTTATCGATTAGCTTTCACTCACACTATGGATTTTATGCACCTTTGACCTTCACCGCTTATCTTAGAGAATTAAAGGATTGTGACCAGCGCCTGCCTGCACACATGAAGCAAATGAGGGTTAAATACACAGCCTCATGAAACCGTAATGACCTTCCTGTCTTCACCATGTCCCTCTGCATTAATTTCCTGTATCACAAGCTTTCTTCTGTCCTTCACACCCAGTCAAGTAAACCCTATAGGGCAGATCAAACGAGCAGCCCCTGCCCTCCACTGCACGTCTATTCCTTTTATGCACATACAGGCCAGCTGCTACAGCCAGGGGGTTCATGTCTGACACCCAGAAAACAAGGTGACAGGAAATCAGTGGAAGAAGCAAGCTGTGTTGTGATTGACAGATCCTGTCCTGGCAGTCCATGGCAGGCATACGCTGAGTCACTGGCTGTAGGCTGGGTTTATGTACGAGAGGAGTGAGTGTGATTTAAAGCCCCAGGGCTCACAAACTGACACCAGACCCTGTCTTTTGATGTCTGATGAAGAGTTGGGGTTAGAGGTCTTCACCGAGGACCCGGGACCCATACGGGTTCGGGTCTATATTTTAAATGGCCAGCTGGGTCCGGGTCGGGTCCCAATTTATTACTTCGGGTCCCGGGTCTTTTTAACTTTGTGTGTAATACCTGAGTCAATTGGAACAGGGGCGGACTTACCCATTAGGCAAAGGTAGGTGATTGCCTTGGGCCCCCAAAAGCCAAGGGCCCCCTAAAATGCTTTTCATATCCGAGATACGCATTAAGCGCGAACACGCGAATGTTTATTACCACAACAACCGTCTGTGTGTCCGAGTTGAACGTGCTCTTGTGTATCCTTCCTTGTAGCGAATGAAAATATTATGCATCTGAAGCTGACGGCCACACGAGCACACATGAGGTCTCTTTTTCACCGGCGCGCACACACCTGTCTCTCTCTCTCTCTCTCTCTCTCTCTCTGCGTCTGCTCAGCGCGCGCACACCTCTTTACATTAGCGGCTGAAAGGAGCTGCACTTTCAGTTAAAACACATGTTGCTTCTCTAATTTTACATCCAAGTATAGCCGAAATCATAGCTCAGCTATTGTCTTTATCTTATGTGTAGCCTATTTGATTTTATCAGATGATGGTATGATTATAAATATGGATTTTTGTGCAGATTAATGTTTCGGAAGGGAGAACTTATGTAGTCTTAATGGGTCGCGTTTCAGTCATTATTTCATATTCATCCCGTTGTCTGACAACAGAAACAATAAAACATATACATAAAAACAGTTTTATTGAGAATTTAGCTGCATCATAGTCTACTACAGTATGTGACACAGAGAGGAAAACAAATGTAAAAATAAATAATAAATGTACATTTTACATATTCAGAAGTGTATTACATATTGAAGAAGTGAGCTACCCTGTCATGTGAAAATTTAAACAGGCTTGTGTCAGTAAATTGCTCAGTGCAATTAAAGAGAAGTAATATGAACCTGGTATTTCTAAGTTCTTTTTCATGTGTCTAATAGACATGAGCAAGCTCTTTGAAAAACATCTATGACCTTAGAAACATGTCTACTTTTCATGCTCTGTTAACTATTGTTTCACTAATAATAAACATATATTGCATAAAGCATCCATATTTGTCCATACCCATGTTGATTAGAGTATTAAATACTTGAAAAGTATTAAATTAAGGTACATTTAGAACAGATAAAAATGTGCGATTAAGTTGCGATTATTTGCGAGTTAACTCATGACAATCATGCAATTAATTGTGATTAAATCTTATAATTAATTGACAGCCCTAAGTTAAAATGACTAAAATGAAATGTAGGTTTAAGCTGGTAACTCATCAGCAGACTTTCCTTGTCAATATAGGCTGTATTTTTCACACTTTTCTCATTCTCTCTAATTCAAGTTTTTATATGAATGAAACTCTGAAGAGAACCGATAGTATTCAGAAAAGTTTCGATGGCATTTTCATTTTACCTGATAAAGTATAATTTATGAGCTGAGCGCTGCTTTATTAACAGCCGTTTCTGGGTAAACCGCTATATTGCTGATATGTGCATTTTCAATAATCCAGTCTGCAGTTTTTGTTCAGACCAATGCGAAAAATCCACCCAATAAATATTCAGTTCAATTGTGAGGTTAATCATTTTTTTTGTTAAAACTTCTATCTCAACAATAAATCCATTGCTATTTTGTGGTCTACAACATGAAATAATAAAAGTGTCTGCTAAATGAATAAATGTAAATATAATTTTGTAAATGAAAGAATCCCATTAGAACATGTACATGAAAAATGTAGAAACATTGGACTCAACTATGGGGCACCATTGTGCAGCAGCAAGCATCACGACAAAAAAGGAACCTCAAGGTTGATCTAAGTAAATGTGTGCAAATGTATAGGGCCCCATTCCTATATTTGCCTGGGCCCCCAATTCACTAAATCTGCCCCTGTCGGAGAACACCGCACACGCCAGAGATCAGCGTCTGTCAGCATGCGTGTGTGTAACTTGCAGTTTGTAAAATTAGGATGAGAAAAGTGAGAGCGGAAATGGAAGAAAAAAATGCGTTACGCGTTACCTCAGCCGCCAGAAACAGAGCGTGGGCGGAGTTAATGTAGTACTGCAAGCGGACGGTGATCATGGATTCCTTCATGAGTGATGTAAAAAAAAAAAAAGCTGAAACAGAAGAGATGCACCTGTTATTGAACACACACGCAGTAAAGTGTAACAAACTTCTAATTCTGTGTGTTTTTTTGTTAAAAAAACACTAATTGCTCCGAGTCTTTATTACAACCAAGAAAAAGTTTCGTTATTGTAGTTCAAAAGGGTAAACGTAACAGTTGAAGTTGATTCGAGATGGAAAACAAAAATTGCGAAGTTGCATTAGTCATCCATCTCCATGACAGCAAGTAGAATTTTTACTGGAATAATGAGTGGATTAAGAAGGCTCTTTCAGTCGGCAAGAGAGAGGAACAGCCAAACATGGATGGAAATTTATTGGCAAAGAGGATTGTATGCATTGCAGTCAGTGAGAGAGCTACTAACAGTAGTTAAGGCAAAAACTACTTTTTTTTCCGCAGCTTGTTTATAGCATTTGCTGTGCAATATGCCGATCGGGACGGGTGCAGTCGGGTCTGTGTCTTCCCAGCCGGGTTCGGGTCCAACTTCGAATAATGGTGGGGTCCGAGTAGTACATTTAAGTAATTACTCGGGTCTACAGGGGTTCGGATCCCACTTTCAAATAAAATACGGGTCCGTGTCGGCTCCGTGCAGCATATTTACGGGTCTCTTCGGGTTCGGGTGCAATTTTTTTTTGTGTGTGGTTGAGGCATTATGGAGTCTTCACATGAACCCAGATTAAGCTCATTACGATTACAGAATTGAAATCACTACTGGTAACATCTAATCATCTGTGTGTGTGTGTGTGTGGTCTCAGTTTGAAGTTGCAGAATCAGAGCTAATTACTATGTGAGCAATTAAAAACAGTTTGAAGTCTTTCAGATCTGGCACTTGGTGTTGGCTTGCTTTCCAGGAGTGTTAGTTGAAAGTCTGCATACTTACACTCATTCACACAGTTCCTACTGGCTTTTCCCAGTTCACTTGGATGAAGAAAAAAAAACAAGGAATTTACTGGCCAAAGAAAAACTAAACATTAAATTGGAGAGAAACGCTTTATTTCTGCAGCTGTTGTTGTGAACTTGCCCTGTGAGTGTTGGGATGTGACATCAGCCAAATATTGAGGGCAGCTTTTATACGGACTCGCATTGAAGTGCTTGTACATTCATTGAAACAAAAAGCCACCTTCAGTGCAGCTCTATGGCCGTGCTCCACAGTGTGTTTGAACTCAGTGACTGTTGCCAATAGCATAGCTGAGAGCAAAGACTGTGAATAACTGCATGCACTGTTTGTAATGAAAGACTGTTTATAGTTCTGACTAGTTTAGGACTGTTGGTGGTGCTTAAGATATTGTTTGTAATTTAGTGTTTCTATAAAAAAGGGAAAGAAACCTACAAATAATACTGATAAGATAATAAACAACCACGAATTCTACTATTAATCAACCAAATAAATCGTACTAAGGATTATTGAGCTGCTGGGTTCATGAATATTAATCACATAGTCTGCGTTCGCTCGAATTGATTCACTGAAATCAAAACAGGGACGATAATAGGTGAGCGCCGGCCAATGAGATTGCCGTTTGCGCATTAGTCCGCCCACTACAGGAGAACCCGGCAGTTCTTAAAAGCCGAAGAATTCCAAAGGAAGTCTGTTATTTAGACAAGAAAAAACAACAAAAGATATAGTTTACATGTAGCGTGTACATATACATGTTATGAAAGACCCGCGGACACGAAAACAACCCGCGGCAAACTGCGGACTTGGCAACATAGCGTCCCAACTTGATGCTTCCTCTGAAGATTGCTTAGATGTGTTGGATTTGAAGCAGCGCGGCTAGACTGATCGGTGTGTGTGTGTGTGTCATCAAAGTACTGCGAGAGCTATAAGAGAGAGGAGGACGTCTCCTTATGCTTTCTCTCGCCATACTTAGATGTCATACGATCATCATACATTACTCTTGCGTGTCACATGACTGTATAATCGCAGCCTCTGCGGTTGAAAAATCGTGTTTCTTCATTTCGCGATATTATCGCAAATGCAATTAATCGTTCAGCCCTAGTTCTGACTGGATTGTTTTGAAGTTATATACATTTCATGAATTAGCAATGTATCATTGTAATTTAATACAGAGGCAATAAACATATAATGTACACTGCAGATCTGAAATGGGGATGTAGAGCAATTATAACTGACAAAATAATAAAAATGTAATGAAATCTATTGACCCCTCGCAAAGACAACCCCCTTAGTTACTGTTGCTATGTTCGACAAGCCATGCCGCTGTCACACCACACATCATGTTCTCACACAGTCACAAATACATTGCAAAGACAAGACAGACTAGGTTCATTTTGATATGAAGCAAAGTGAAAATTAAAAAAAATCAACAATAACAATTTGTAACAATAAATACAATTTTGTGGCTATTTATGTGCCGTGACAGATCACTGTAGCGCCTCAGCTCAAGAAGTACATGAACCAATCTCTTCCTCTTTACCAATTATACCACAAAATAAACATGAATGAACATCAAAATGTATCTTGTTTCAACCATGGAAAGACCGGAAACACTGTTTTTCAAGTTCAAGTCATCCAACAATAATCTACTCTCCTGTCTGGTTTGTTTGTCGGACAAAAATGCTGTTATGATTGGTCAGATTGCCTGTTAATTAAACTCCCTGCGACAGGTCAAATGAACATAATCCCCTGTGAAGAACGTTCTTGTTGCCCATGTAGAGCGTTCCAAATCAGTCAGTGAGGTTCTGTATGATGCCTTAGGTGGCATATGTCTATGCTGGCAGTAGACATTCATGTCTTAAACTGAGACTGACATTTAAATGAAGAGTATTGGGGAACCTCTGCTGGAAGGGATGGATTTTGGGGAGGGATTTAGCCTCTGAGAGATATGTGATATGAGAAAAGTCTTGTAGATGGAATTGATCTTTGACTTATGGCATGCTGTATTTTGGCCTGTACACAGATAACAATAACAATGGGATTGAAATGAACCCTGTTGATGTTTGGACAGATGTATCATGCATCGCCATTACTGTCTGTAACCACTTTATCGCAAATAGAGAGACAAGCTGTGGATGTGTAATCTAATATTTTGCATGGATGGAGTGCGACCAATAGATAGAGATGGGGAGAGACAATAAAAAGGGAGATAACGTGAAGTTACACCGAGGAACAGGCATTGCTGAGTGGCTTTTCATAGTCATTGAGCTGCAGTGAAGCTAAATTCAATCTGACTTTCATATTAAAGCAAATCGCTCGGATTCAGATTCCCTCTCGCTCTCCTGCCTGGATTCCTTCACCACAAAGCCTGTCAGGTTTCCTCTCTTTCAGCTCCTCTGTTTGCTCTGCTTCTGCCTCTGCCTAGTATCCTGTCTTTTTTGTGTTTGCCTTGTCCTTTGACTTTCTGTCAGTTTTGTTTTGTCTTTTGTTCACAGCAAGGGATGAAGCATGTGGAGAGACCCAGAGACTTGAAGGGCTTTTCTCTCTGTCACAAAGTTTGAGTGTCTCATTCAAAATCTAGAGTGTATTACAATCCTATGCTTCACCATTCTCCGTTAAGCCTGTAAAACAGACCACCTCATTATACACTCAGCAGCTACCATCAGTAATCCAGCACAGAGTCCTTGTTATGTAACCTTTTTTATACAGCTGAATGTGGGCAGAATTTTTATCTTACTTTCCAAGTCCGCTATCTCTCAGGTAACTGGATGCTTTACCTTGCTGACCCAACGAGTCCGATACAGGTCATGGTTTTCATGGCTGCTAAAACTGTCTGCACCTGTTGGCGAAGCAAGGTGTTTATTCATATAGTAGTAGGCATGGTATAAGCATCGCTCATGTCAGGTGGCGTAATACTTCCTTTGGTTGTAAACACCTACATCTGCTCTTTCACATTTTTAGATTTTGGGTTTGCTCCTTTACATCCAAAATCAAGATTACACAACAACTTTGAAGTGCCAAATGCTAGGTTAGCATGTACAACTAGGTGTTATAGTTGTTTGCTTAGAAGTTTTGTTAAATGCTATACATTTAAACAGTGCATCATTATAATACAACAGTATAGACACTGAAAGATGGATACGAGAGGAGAGATGAGTTTGTGGTGTTAGCAAAGTGAAACTCAAACCCAGAGTATCTGCCAGGAAGAGGAATAGAGATTAACCTCAAAAGAGTGTGAGAAATCCACATCTGAAATCCTCTCTCTCCTACCAGCCTGTATTTTTTTGTCTCTCTTTTTCATCCTGCTCCTCTTTTCTGATTTTAGTTTGTCAGCTTTTCTCTGCATTTTGCTATCAAAACTGCTCATCCCTTGAGTATAATAATATCACAATATTAGGGAAGAAGGTTTACGGGAAGTAGGGGCTCTAGAGTGCTTAGAATAAGTGTTTGGAAATGAAAAAGATCCCAAACCAAAAAGTACAATTTAATGTTTTTCAAATGTTGTATATGAGTAACTGGATGAAATGTATGATACCTAATGTCTCTGTTTCTTGCCTTTTTGCAGGTCTGTGATTTAAGTGGCCTTTGAGCTTCCAGATTGGTCCCGAAGGATTAGGAAAGGTGAGTCCTTTCCTACCAAAGAAATGAGTGTGGGAAGAGGAAGCAACAGCAGCGTGGAGCTTGTCCATCTCTCCTCCTTCTCACTGAACACCAGCAGTCTCGATCCAGGATGCTCTCTCCCCTACGACCCCTGTCCTATTTTTTGGCCCTGAGAATACAGTGGGCTCCATGAACATGTACAGAGACACAGGGGTGTGTGCCACCCCTCTCTCTCAACCTCTTCCTCCACCCCACCTACGTCTAGCTCTTCATAATGGCCACTCTTCTGTGGGTGATCCAGCCCCATCCCGTATCTCCATGCCCAAAATGGGGGTTCGAGCTCGGATTGCAGAGTGGCCTCCACGCAGGGCACTTTCACGAGAATCGCTGCTTGAGAATGGCCAGGGCAGTTATCCGGATGACCTCAACAGCGAGGATGGGCTTACACGTGGAAGTGAGACCAGGTTACTACAGCAAGGTACCAGAGACTGTGACTTCCTTGAATCAGGTCTAACGAGGGCTCCAGGCACACCACCGAGGTTTCGAATGTCTGGATTCGCTCCACTCCGACAGCGCTCCAACAGCGAGATAACATTGAGTGAACAGGATGAAACAGAGTTGGCAAATGGCCTTCGACCTGAAGGCCATTTGTTTCGGGAATATGGCAGTACCTCTTCCATCAATGTACAGGCAGTGTCTGAGCAAAGCTTCTTTGACATGCTCAACCAGTTTCAACAGGAGCGACCAGACCAGCGTAGCCCAGCCCCTGCCAAACTTGGAGAGCTGCTTGGTGCTTCTTTAGAGGGACCCACTTCACACGCCTTCTTGTCGACTCCGCGGCCTGATGACCGCCCGGAGAATCGTGTACGCAAAAAGAGTGGTGGCACAGAGTCATCTCTTGGTACCTCCTCCTTATTCCGCAAACTCCGCAGCTCCAGCCGGGGAGAAACAGAGACTCCACGAGGCGACTCGGATGACATACGACCCCCTGAGACATTGTCTTCCAACCCCTGGGTATGTGTGCGGAGTTTTGCTCACTTTGACGCTCAGAGTATTCTGTTTGACTTGCATGAGGCGGCAGCTCGTCGGAGTTACGCCCAGCGGCGAAACACAGCCACAGGAGCTTCAGCTGCTTCTTCTGCTGCTGTTTCTTTGGCAGTTTCCAGAGCTATTGCTCTGGGGGGAGTGGAGCCCAGCTTCTCCAGCACTGATGACCTCAGTGACAGGGACCTATCGGAAGGGTCAACCCCAGCATTGGAACATTCAGAGCAGGGTGGTTCAACTAGCGTTAATGCCAACTCTCAGCACCAGCTGTTGCTGAGCTGCCCGCACTTCATCAATGAGACCGGAAGTTACAGGGAAAGGAATGTCAGCTTCCTGAGCTCATGGGCGGAGCGGGGAGATGCTGGCATCGTGGAGGCCCGGCTTCGTCCACGCTGCAGTAATGCCAGTGTGTCCAAACTGGAGGTGCCCCCTGAGGTTCAAGCCACCAGGTTAGAGAGACTGCAGCAACACTGCATCGAGCATGTTGACCTTGGTGCCAGATACTACCATGAGCACTTCTATGGGAAAGGTAGGACATTTATGATTTGTATGTAGATAAAGCGCTAGATAATGAGACTGTTGCCTGTGTGTCAGTAATTTGTTTTGGGCAGGGTCGACTACATATATCATAATATACAATGCATCATTCAGAATATCATAATTGGATTGCATTTGAAACACAGTGAGATTACAGGATCAATGTGATTTACCTCATTTATACTCCTGTATTTGATGATTTCCCTTCATTTAGTGTCATTAAAGGACAAATCTTTTACACATTTAATAAATTCTGTAAACCCAAGCTCAACCTTCAGTTCTGCCTTTGGAAGAGATTGTCAAAGCATGCCACAATTATCAATGCTTCTCACTATTAGCCAATAGAAGCACAAACTGGAACTGAAGCTGCACCGCTGCCACACATCTGCCTCTCAAATGTTAATCTCGCTAAAGGTCTTCCTTTTTAACATGCGAATGTTAGTAAAAAAACACTTCTAAAAATACCATGTTTGTCATCTCTTAGCCACATTAGAGAAATCATTGCAGACGCGAGGTTATCTGAATGCTCTAATTAGTTGTCTGTGTTTATTAAGTGGAGTTGGTGAGATAAAGGTTACCATTCCAGAAGTAATCTCTGTCATCAAGATTTTTGGTGACCAGGAAGGCCATGCAGACTGGTTTATATATTTAGTTAACTTAAAATAACTTAACTTAAAAATAACTTAAAACTTAAGCCATTTTAACATGGGGATATGAGTGCAATTTGAAAATGTCCGAAGTAAAAGTTCTTGAAGGTGAAGTATGTAATTTGTGCAATACATGTTGCATTAAAATCAGACATAAAAATGATTATGCATTTTATTAATTTCTTCAATAGCTTATGTTGCTGCATTCGGCTGGTTGAGATATTCGGTTAATTTGACTATTTTGATAGCGCCACAGTCTTTATACCTGTCAGGAAAATCAGCCTACGTATGATTGGTTTACTTACTTGCAACTCCCTTGCTTTTAAGCTGGGAAAGGAGAAAGTAGTTAAATTTTTTAAGCTATGCTTTTCATTGTCGTCTGTTTTTCTCATTTAAGTGTTAAATGTTTTACTTAATGAGTAAGGATTCCAAGCCACCAAGGTATTTTTCTTTCTGGTGCCAATTACTTCTCAATTACATCTATCTGTTTACTTCATTTTCCAGTATAGCGGCACTTTGTTTTAAATACCTTTGTTTTGTCAGTGATTCACTGAAGTAGTGTGCGTTGATGTGTGTTGGAGTGCCAGCCGTATAGCGGTACTGACTTGGCATTCCAGTCAGGAAGGGCAACACGCTGCTTAGTATCAAAATCTTTGCTGCGTTATTAAAAAGCCCATATCTGCATGCTCCCGAGACTTATAATTCTCTCAACTCAAGTTTCCTGAGCTTTCAGTATCCTTACAAAACAACCGAACTCATATCCTGTGCTAAGAAAAATTGGATGACAGATTAAGGAAACCCAAATGCCAACAAAACATTAAGACTGGACAATTAAAAGATATCAGATTCACATGCCTCTTCCTATGTGGTATTTTTGTACCCTGCTTTAATCAGATACAATAAGTAATATACAGGTGCATCTCAATAAATTAGAATGTTGTGGAAAAGTTCATTTATTTCAGTAATTCAACTCAAATTGTGAAACTCGTGTATTAAATAAATTCAAATACACAGACTGAAGTAGTTTGTCTTTGGTTCTTTTAATTGTGATGATTTTGGCTCACATTTAACAAAAACCCACCAATTCATCTCAACAAATTAGAATATGGTGACATGCCTATCAGCTAATCAACTCGAAACACCTGCAAAGGTTTCCTGAGCCTTCAAAATGGTCTCTCAGTTTGGTTCACTAGGCTACACAATCATGGGGAAGACTGCTGATCTGACAGTTGTCCAGAAGACAATCATTGACACCCTTCACAAGGAGGGTAAGCCACAAACATTCATTGCCAAAGAAGCTGGCTGTTCACAGAGTGCTGTATCCAAGCATGTTAACAGAAGTTGAGTGGAAGGAAAAAGTGTGGAAGAAAAAGATGCACAACCAACCGAGAGAACCGCAGCCTTATGAGGATTGTCAAGCAAAATCGATTTCAAGAATTTGGGTGAACTTCACAAGGAATGGACTGAGGCTGGGGTCAAGGCATCAAGAGCCACCACACACAGACGTGTCAAGGAATTTGGCTACAGTTGTCATCAGAGGCGTCTTACCTGGGCTAAGGAGAAGAAGAACTGGACTGTTGCCCAGTGGTCCAAAGTCCCCTTTTCAGATGAGAGCAAGTTTTGTATTTCATTTGTAAACCAAGGTCCTAGAGTCTGGAGGAAGGGTGGAGAAGCTCATAGCCCAAGTTGCTTGAAGTCCAGTGTTAAGTTCCCACAGTCTGTGATGATTTGGGGTGCAATGTCATCTGCTGGTGTTGGTCCATTGTGTTTTTTGAAAACCAATGTCACTGCACCCGTTTACCAATACATTTTGGAGCACTTCATGCTTCCTTCTGCTGACCAGCTTTTTAAAGATGCTGATTTCATTTTCCAGCAGGATTTGGCACCTGCCCACCCTGCCAAAAGCACCAAAAGTTGGTTAAATGACCATGGTGTTGGTGTGCTTGACCAAACTCACCAGACCTGAACCCCATAGACAATCTGTCTGACAATCTATTGTCAAGAGGAAAATGAGAGACAAGAGTCCAACAAATGCAGATGAGATGAAGGCCACTGTCAAAGAAACCTGGGCTTCCATACCACCTCAGCAGTGCCACAAACTGATCACCTCCATGCCACGCCGAATTGAGGCAGTAATTAAAGCAAAGGGAGCACCTACCATGTATTGAGTACATATACAGTAAATGAACATACTTTCCAGAAGGCCAACAATTCACTAACAATGTTTTTTTATTGGTCTTATGAAGTATTCTAATTTGTTGAATTGGTGGGTGTTTGTTAAATGTGAGCCAAAATAATCACAATTAAAAGAACCAAAGACTTAAACTACTTCAGTCTGTGTGCATTAAATTTATTTAATACACGAGTTTCACAATTTGAGTTGAATTACTGAAATAAATGTACTTTTCCACAACATTCTAATTTATTGAGATGCACCTGTAGTCTCATATAACAAAACAAAATTAAAAAATGATTTTCATGCAAAAATAAATAAATGATTGCATGAGTAGTGAGGTCCTTTTTGAAAACGTATTCAAATCAGACCTAAATGACCACAGGAGTCATCTTCTGATTCCTGGACTTGAATCACTTCCTCAGTGAGTCACTGATTACTCTTTCACGCACAAACCACATGTGTTATGTGCAATTTGAAATGAACCGAGAATTGCTACTTGTGTTCTGTTTATCTTTTGAAAGCAATTATAAAATTCCAAACCAAAAGCTCATCGAAACTTAAATTAGTAAATTCACATTTTTGAAGACTATATCCTCCACTGCAAAAAGCTGTAGGAAACACAGGAGAATAATAACTTCCTTTATCCTCAAAAGCATGTCCAGTATTGTATTAGTGGCTTTATCTATGGTTTTCACTTAGATTTGAATGCTCCTACAGGAAGTTCTGTAGCCACCCTGACCTAGATTTTTAGAGTTTTATTACAAATCCCTCCTTTGTCCCCTGTGTCCTTCCCTCCATCTCTCATCCTTCATATCGACTTCCACTTTTCTCCTATCCATTGTCTTCACCTCATTAATTATTTTCTTCTCTTCTATATTCTCATTTTTCTCATGTATTAATGGTATTAATCTGTCTTTTTTATATCCTCTCTCTGCTTTCATTCATCCATCTCTTTTCTCTCCCCCTCCAGAGCACTGGAACTACTTTGGTACCGATGAGAAGCTGGGGCCCGTGGCTCTGAGCATTCGAAGAGAGAAACTGGATGATACCAAAGATTTAAAGGACCAGTACCAGTACCGCATAATCTTTCGCACCAATGAGGTGGGTATGACACAAGTCGGGTTTCCATCTAAAGTTGTGAATTTAACTTGTGCGCAAAATTAGAATGTCGCATAAAATTTGCAAATAAGCACCGTTTCCATCCGATGAGTCAAAGAGAACAAAATCGTCACTTACTGATAACTAAATATCACTTAGAAAAGTGGGAGAAGCCACTGAATATAATAATTTAAATGACTTGTGCGTCCAAGCGAGCAGATGAAACAATGAATGCAGCCATTGCTTTCGTGGATGCCTGCTGTTTGGGAATGCAGTCATGTAACAGTTCTGAGAGGAAATAATACGGAAATTCTTTAAAGAATGACCATAACAACATTTCAGATAGTGTTCAACAAGATCGGTACACTGGTAGTCAGGTTATATTTGATATTTGATATCAGATATTTGTGCATATTAAATTAATTAAACCTGTATCAGACCCATGACAAAACAATGTATTTACCGTTGCCCGTGGGCTTCTCTAGCCACTTTAACCCATCTTTTTGAGCATGAAACTTAAGCATTTTGTTATCTGTACTACCTGCGATCTGATTAAATCTGATAAAACTGTTTATGTAGGCTTAACAATGTGGCTTGAGAGAGGTTTGTGCTTTTTGTTGGAACCCTCAGTTGGCCTTTTGGACCAATGCTGTTATTTATATGCATAGTTTGGAACAATGTAGAGATCCTGAGACAATTTTTACTTGATTTTTAGCTTTAAAAACACAAGCTTATGCGAGAATGTAAAAATTAATAAAATCATTTTGAGAACTTTGGCCTTCTTTTAGCGTCTATGCCATTTTTTATTAACATATAGAAGGACGACTCTAGTTCATGTCATGTTTACGGATCCGTCCCATCAAATCTCCTGTATTTTACGCTGGAGTTACAGTGTAGTTGAAAATAAATTCTGAGCAGGTTTTGTGCCTTGCATGCAAGACATTGCTATAAAGACCATGCAGTTATTTTTGCTTATCAATGGTGTGTTTGAAAAGTGCTGAGCTGTACTGGTATGACTGCTGCTTTGCTGGGTTTAGTCAGATTACATGGCTGCCTGGACACATCAAACTCACCCGCTCTGAACAATGCAGCGTCTTCAGTTCATTAACATTCACACAGCCATTATTCTCTCTATAGAGGTGGTCATAACTCATTTCCAAATGAACATTTGCAAACTTGGTTCAACAGCAGTTATTTTGGTCAGAGGTTCGAGCTAAATGATTGAATACGTGGCTGTCAATGTGACCAGTCATATGACAAATGGCACAAGAAACCAAAAAGACAAGCCTCAAAAACAAAATATTTGTTAAAGTATTCCAATGAGAGAATTTAGAGAATGGCTATAGCATCAGCATGTGTGAGGTTATGACGGAGGTTGTGCTGCAAAGCGATAAATCAGGAAGCAGTGGGGAAAGGATGCCACACAGTGGGCACTTCTGGACATAATTTTTCACCCATTCATAATCATTTCACATGCTCTGTCACATGCTCTCAGAGGATATTTGGGCAGTCATATGATGGTATTTGATGTGTGTGTGTCTGTTTGCGTCTCCCACATGGTTTCCTGTGGCTGCTGCAGCTGGTCACGTTACGAGGAGCAATTCTGGAGGATGCGATTCTGTCCACAGCAAAGCATGGAACGGTTCGTGGTTTGCCTTTAAAAGAGGTTCTGGAGTATGTGCTGCCAGAACTCAGCGTGTCTTGTCTGCGATTGGCTCTCAGCACACCAAAGGTCACAGAGCAGCTTCTTAAACTGGACGAGCAGGGGGTGAGTAAATGATGACACTTGATGACATAACTTCCTGAGTGATGAAAGTCAAGTTTTCATCTTTAATAATTCCCCATAAATTAAAAATAGAAGTGTTCATCATATTTGTATGTGTGACTCTGTCACTCTGTGTGTCTTTACAGCTTAGTCAGAAACACAAAGTGGGCATCCTGCTGTGTCGAGCGGGACAGAGCACGGAGGAGGAGATGTACAACAATGAAGAGGCTACGCCAGCCTTCACCGCCTTCCTGAAGCTGCTGGGAGAAACTGTGTGTCTGAAGGGTTTCAACAAATATGCTGCCCAGCTAGACACCAAAAGTGAGCAAGGCTTTCTGTGTCTCTTACACGTGTCATAAAAAGGCACAGCACGATAAGATGTCAAGCGATAAATCGCAACTCTTCCATGTTAATCGGAGTTCTTGTCCTAACCCACCGCGACCATCAAAAGCATAGTGTGTAAATACATTTTGACGGGCTCTTGGCTTATAATTGAGGCGTCACACTGAGTAGATCCATGAATTCACAGTGAAATACAAAATCTTGCTCAGGATGGCTCAAACAAACAGACTTATATTCCATTTGGTAGCAAAGAAATGACACACTGCACTGTTTTGTTTAACAACATTTTGAATGCTCATATCTCACACAGACACACGTTTACTTGGCTATCTACATGGGGTCATTCCATAGGCTTCTATTGTTTTTTTATAAATCTAACCTGACCCTTACAGAAAAATTTCGGAATTTTTACTATATATATATATATATATATATATATACACAGAGTGTAATTGAAACTGGAATAGATAACAGCAACGCTGTTGTTAACATGCACTCTATGTCCAAAATCATATAGGAACATCTTGATAGACACTAAATGGTGTAATTTTGTGTATATTAGTGTCCAAAAGATAAGTAAAAGGCTTTTCTTTTGTGTTTTTCTAATATAATTAGATGTAATAATATAATTATGACAATATAATAATATAAGTATGACAATTTAAGTGAAAAGTTGAATTAACATAATACAATTAAATCATTTCATAATTTGGTATGGTTTGTCCCCCTTTTGCTCTAATGGCAGCAGCACTTGAGCTGCATGAACTTTTGAGTAAAACCTGATGTTCCTGTTCTCCAGCATGATTTTAGATGATGATATGTACACACACACACACACACGCGTGCGCACATTCATTTTGATTTGGGGGTTAAATGATCATTTTTATACCATATTTTCAGTGTGGTACATTGACCTTGTCACTTTACATTGTCTTTATAATCATTAATATGCATGTGTATGTTTAACAGCGGACTCAACTGGAACACACTCCCTGTATACAACCTATCAAGACTATGAGATCATGTTTCACGTTTCCACCATGCTTCCATACATGCCCAACAATCCTCAACAGGTAAGACACACACACACACACACATGTACATCCAAGAACCTGTATAGAACTGACATGACACAACCCTCCCCCTCTCTCCCACCTGGACAGACTCCCAGAATGTCTTACATATTGTTCACATGCTATTCATTTTCTTTGCTCATATTCAGCAGTGTGTTTGTGGTGGGTACTGCATTTGGCAGACCCAGTTTGCAAAGAAACATCTGGAATGGTAGTAAAGTTTATAGACTGGCAGCAGTAAATCCAGTGGAAATTCATCAGCTCTTTTTTCACGCAGCACAAGTGGCCACCGCTTCTGGACGTCCACTTTCAGAGTCTGTATTTTTGTTACATGTGGTTATGAAGGAATTGCCCGCACTCTTTCTATTTCGGTTCGTTATTGTCATGTTCTCCCGCTGTTTTTATATGCACTGGTATGAATCAGAGCAGGGTGTGGTTTTCTAGTGTTTTCCATACTGATTACGATCCAGTAATGTGGCATCTTCTGCCCTCAGGACGTTTCATGTGCATGCGTATGCGTCAACGGCTTTGCAATGAAAACATTTACCGAAAACACACTTGAAGACAACCTGAATTGCCATTTGCACATTTAACTTGCATAGTGAGACGTGCTTTTGAGTGGGAAATAATGTAGGGAAAAACTTTTTAGATAAAAACATGTCTTTTTAGTAACTTTTTAATTGTTAATCATTGTTGCTATTGTTATTTATGTATCAGGTATTACGTTTTTTGTACAGTTTTGTAGTACTTTGAATATAAGAAAGGCACATTACAAATAAAATGTATTAATATTATTATAACTATAATTACTTATCTGTTGATATTTGCACTGTATGTTCAGTAGGGATTGGGATGAATCATTTTAGGTTATCTTTTAATTTTACGTTTTTTAAAGTAATATTATTTTGCTTTATTTTTCCTACCTTTGCTGATATGGTTATGTCAGCAGCAAAGAAAACCACTTCTGCAAAGGTAGAAAAAAAATATATATATAACATATTATTTATATAATTTAATTTAAAATAAATAGAATATTTTAAAATGATTATTTTTGCAGCTCCATTTGGTCAGAAATGGCAGAAACTTCAAGGTCACCTGATCTGCTCGCTCTCAGATGAGCTGCAGAGGGCAGTGTTTATCTGTCAGATAATTCTCTTATTAAAGCCACTCACATGGAGTGTGGTGTAGTGATTACGGTGAGGTAGAAAGGGATGTCAGACTGTAGAATAATTTCAGGGTACAGGAATGTCACCCCTCAGAACTCATTAAAGGGAGGACCATGTCAGCATTCGAGAAAGACTAGTGTTTCCATGGTTTTGTCTTTGTGTGTTGTTGAAATGTAAGAGAGCTTATATAACTGATGCCCTCACTCTGTTGCGAACGGGTGGGCAGCCTCTATTGCACTGACTCAGATTGGAGACCAGTCTTTCACATAGAGATGCTAATAATTTCACGGTCTATTTTTAAATGTAGATTAACTGCAGTTAAACAGCATCTCTGCTGTCACCTCTCTTAGTAGATCTCCTAGAGTGCAAATGAGTCCATGTAACGTGCAGAACATGTTGCCCTGATCACAGATTGGAATGGACAAATAAACTCCATACATAAGAGCTGAGAATGGCACTCCTGAATGATTTCAGATGCCTTTTTGCATTGCACGCCAAGCACCACTGTATGTTAGGGTTTGAACTAAACTACTAAGCCTTAGTTATTAAACTTCTGCAGTTAATTCAACTAAATGGTTTGTCTGTTTAAGCTTTAATTTCAGCTGTAAGTGTGTAATTGATTAATTTTAAACTTTACATTTTAACATTTATGAATTTCTTTTACGATTGAATGACTGATTTGAAATATACACTACTATTCAAATATTTGAAAGAAGTCTCCATAATCACCAAGACTGCATTTATTTGATCGTAAAAACAGTAATAATGTGAAATATTATTATTATTTTCTGTGAAATACTGTGAAGCTATGAATTCTGATTTTTAACAGTAATTACTCCAGCCTTCATTGTCACATGTGGTGAAAGATCAAAACAGCAGCTTTTTTAAGTGGGAACTCTTTTGTAACATCATAAATCTCTCTGCTGTCACTTTCGGTGAATTTGATGCATGTATGCTGAATAAAAGTGTTCATTTATTTAAAGAGAAAACATACTGAACCCAATTTTTTGAAAGGTAGTGTAATGAAACTCCTCAAATAAAGCATGTGCAGAACTCACTCAAATGGTTCTGACAGAGTTCCTGAAGAGACATTAGCATGTTGCTAAGCTAACAGTCAAACTATCAGGCACAAAGCAGGACACATTTCTGGGCCTGGCATGATGTTGTAATAAGCATACAAATATGTAGCTTGCACAAAAAAACTCCTATTTCTGATTGTTGATATACAGTTTTAGGTATGGAATGAATTAGTATTTGTAATCAACATTTTTGTTGCTTTTTCTGCCGTCTTGGATATATATTTTCTTTGAGTTTTCTGTATTGAGGATATATTAAATGCTGCCATGAATTTGGTCAAAATCAGATATCTTAGAATGCAGAATAATTATGCTGACTAGTGCAATTTTGAAACTCCTTTGCATGGGAAGTGATGCTTTAAAACGTTGCAAATTTGTTGAATATGATTGCCGTAACAATAGCAAAGTGGCTCAGATGCATCATTGAATTTAGAGCAGCTAAAAAAGATTACCTAAACCTAAATACTCCACCTTTGCTGTCTGGTATTTCCTTCAGGACATGTAATTTTAGCACAACTTGATCTTTTTACAACATTAGTCCATGTTATTGCTTGTGTTTTAGTGGCTGTCTCACAGATTGGAGCTGCAGTGCTGTTAACAGGCTTTTTCACACCTCTGTGTCTCTCACCACAGAAATCATTGTGCATCTATGAAGATATTTCTCTCAGTTCCTTTTTCCTGTGTCCTTCAACCATCAGCACCCCCAAGAAAGACCAAAGCACCCCCAAATATAAAGATTAAATAAACAAAACATATAAAACATTTTTTTTTTGACTCATTACGCATGCATAACATGCAAAGCAAAACAACATGACGTGGTTTGCAGTCGCACATTTAGTAAAGCATTTTATTTAAAAAATGGATCGGTCTATGGGATTTTTAACTATCCACCATGCAAAAACCACAAGTCTAATCACTTAGGCCTGTACCCGACTAAAGATTATTCTAGTCAACTAGTCGTATGTTTGTTAAATTGATTAATAAAATAACCTACCAAACCATCCTTTAATATATTACTTGTATTATAGCCGATTCCGCACTCAAGTGCACGCATAAAGCTTGCCACAAAGCACCTGCAAAAGTAATGATTATAAATGCGTCTTGGAAAAAGAAGACATTTTTTATCATTTAATACTAAACTAGTGCTTTCTCAGTGTTGGCTGCAAACATGAAGTGCCCGAATGCTGACGCTGACTCGATATCTCCACAGCAGAGGTGGAAAGTAACAAATTACATTTACTCGCGTTACTGTAATTGAGTAGCTTTTTTGTGTACTTGTACTTTTTTAAGTAATTTTTTTAATCTGTAATTTTACTTTTACTTAAGTATATTTTGTGGGAAGTATTGTACTTCGCTACATTTTAAAACACATGAGTAACTGAGTAAAAAAAAATCGCTCCGTGGAAACAACTGTAGCAAATAATAGGCAGAAGAAGAAACTGGCGCTAAAATCACAAGAAAGATGCAGACGGACAAGACAGGCGTTAATGGTGCAGACCCAGCTGAAAACCAAACCCGTCGTATTCTGCTGAAGTTGAACTCGAAGGAATGAAGTGAACCCCTGGCCATATATTCATGCTCTATTGTGCAGTGTTAGCTGTGTTTGCCTCGGGAGACCGAACTAGCAGCTTATAATATATCGACATCGCCCTTCGCAAGCATGTGGAGATAAGGTAAATACTTACATCATTGCATTGGTGGTTAAAATGAAGCTTTGACGGTTTAGCAAAAGGTTTTGCACAAATGAGCCAAAAAGACAGTGGTGCAGGGTGTGCAATATCATCTGAGATAATATAGTAATTGTTGTTTTAACGATTTGACATTTACAGTATTTTGCCAAAAACCAAACAAATCACTCTAAACAGTGTGCCGTGAAATCTAGTAACGTTAGATTAGACTAATCCGTATGAGGCGCCGCCTAGATTTAAATCAAACCGCTTATCAACACACAACACGCAGCATATACACCTATAAACACTCGCATTAATACATTGCATACATTAATAATGTGCAGTGTTTATAGTTGTATATGCATGGAAGTTTATATGTATGTGCAGTGTTTATAGGTGTATATGCACGTGTTTTTGTGTGTTGATAAGTGAAGTTTGATTTAAATCTAGGCGGCGCCTCATAAACCGCTGCGCATATGGAGTGCTTTTCACTGCGTGATTCAGTCTGTTAAAATGCGCTTTAGAATGATCACAAAATTGAAGATATAGAAGCAGAAAATGTATATATTTATATCATTTAATATAGTAAGTCAACGTCACATGAAGAATGCCGTTTTCTCAAAAATCACCATGATTACATAGGCCTGTAGTTTTTCTTTTTACACAGTTCAAAAACAAGTTAATTAAGAGACTTATGTTTTAGACACCATATTGCCTGTTTTTGCTCTATTTCGACAACAAAATAATTCCAAACACAGCCATCATACACAGTTTTATGCTGCCTCTGACTCTGAGCAATGACGTGTTTTGTTCCTGAATGAATTAACCGTTGAAATGATTCTGTTCAATCGCAATGATTCACTTATCAGTGACTTGCTGACACCTACTGGTGGTTCTAATTTAACATTTAAAGTATCTTTTGATTTATTTATTTTTTAATTTCAAATGACTATTTAACATTTGTGACCCTGGCCTGGAGCACAAAACCAGTCTTAAGTCGCTGGAGTATATTTGTAGCAATAGCCAACAATACACTTCACTTGCAGCACAATCATCGACTTGATTGCACAGATATTATTTAAACTGAACTAAGCTGGACAATGCCATTACTAAATTCAATAATGAAATGCATTCAGCTGATAATTGAGTGTTAAATCCTGTCATTTTACATTATTGACACAATTTGCCTATTTTGATATTGTGCAGTGCTTTGTTACAATTTGTATTGTTAAAAGCGCTATATAAATAAAGGTGACTTGACTTGACTTGACATTGTATGGGTTAAAATTATACATTTTTCTTTTATGCCAAAAATCATTAGCATATTAAGTAAAGATCATGTTCCATTAATATATTTTGTAAATTTCCTACTGTAAAGATATCAAAACTAAGAGCTTAATTTTAACAACTTTAAAGGAGATTTTCTCAATATTTGGATTTTTTGCAGCCTCAGATTCCAGATTGTAAAATATTGTCCGATCATAACAAACCATACATCAATGGAAATATTATTTATTCAGCTTTCAGATGATATATAAATCGCAATTTAGGAAAATGGACCCTTATGGTTTTGTGGTTTAGGGTCACATTTTATGCCTTATTTATCAAAACATTATTTCTGCATTTGTAACTGCAGGCTAAATGCATTCATGTCAGTGTGTAATATACATATATGCCACTTCAGATGAAGCTTCTGCATTTCCTCTGCATTGCAAAGATGAATTTTGTTGATACTGATTTAATTTGCCTGGTAACAGCCTAAATGTGTTATTATTCTAAATAACTGATTCATTTAATTAAAAACACATAGTTTGAGATTTATAGGCCCATATCCCAGGTGTGTCAAACTCCCGTGGCAGATTTAACAAATTTATTTCCAACCCTGCTCCAACACACACACCATGTAGTTTTCAGATAAGCCTAAATGATTAGTTTATCTGGATCAGATGTGTTTAATTAGGGTAATATCTACACTGTGTAGTGCTGTGGCCCTCCGGGTACTGAGTTTGACACCTTTGGTCTATCCCATTTTTCCCTCCCATTGTTAAAATGTAACTAAGTAATTTTTACTCTGAGTAAATTTTAAATGAGCTACTTTTTACTTTTACTTGAGTATATTTTTAGACTGGTACTTTTACTTGTACTTAAGTAAAATTTCAGTAATGTAATGGTACTTTTACTTGAGTAGAATATTTTTGTACTCTTTCCACCTCTGCTCCACAGTAATGGACGTGCAATTAATAGAGAAATGCAACTATTCATACAGACTACATAATTAAAGAATATTAGTTTCTATTTGAATTGGTTTGTATAATAGTATAACCTACAGTTTAAGCTTTCTATGGGCCTAGATTTATTTCTTATGTCTGTGGGCGGTTCATTGTTGTGATGCCCTGAATTTCACAGAGACTGCATGAGACAGCGCATCCAAAAATGACGGATTGGCTATGTATTTTAAGTTAAAAAAAGCAAAAAGAGCAAGGGATTGTGCAGACACCTCCATGCCTCGATAATACTCCCACACTCATAAACAGTTGACACATGCGCCTGCACAGCGCATATTCATCAAAATTAAGGTCAGAGTGAATGGGCAAATTCTTTTTTTGATGAGTCAAATAACCATGTAATAAAATGTTACAAAATCGACTGGGTGATTTTATTATTCATTTGAAAAATAATAATCTGTTTTGGTCATATTTACTATTAATTGTCCAGCTCCCCCTGTCAAAGATATAGCACCCCCTCAGCACCTGCATTCAAAATACTCTGGCGCCGCCCCTGCCTTCAACAGAACACTATCCTTTCTCTCTCTTGCTCTCTCTCTCACTCACTCTTTCACTATATCTAGGAACCACAATATCATGCCTTGAGCTAGTAAGTGATCACCTATTATTATCTCACTACAAAGTGCATCACATAAGTCTTATGTCTCTTTCAAAGGGGATGCTAAGCTGTAAAAAAAAGACAGCTGGGGTTACCAGAACTTTAATGAAAAAAATATTATTTTAAGATTTATCTGGTTAACTCAAATGTATAGTAAGCAAACTGTATATTTCATTAACTAATATAATGATAATATATAGCATAGTCCTATTTTGTACCTTTATAATGTACTGACAACCAACATTAAATGTATTACTTTTACTTTTAAGTACTTTCAAAAATTACTTTAAAAAAGTGGTTCAATTGACAGCATTTTATTATTAAATTACATGAAATTTTTATTTGACTATTACTGTTTTTTCACATATAAAGTAAATTAAAGTTATTTAGCATTTTTTCTCTTTGTCCGTTAAAAGTACAATAATTTCTTCGCCAACGATATCCTTATGGTGCATCGACATATAGCGCATCTGCGCTCACGACGACCCGAGTTCGATTCCTGCCTTGAGGTCCTTTGCCAATTCCGCTCCCTTCTCTCCACCCAATACTTTCCTTTCATCTTTCCACTGTCCTCTCACAATAAAGGCATAAAGCCCATAAATATAACTTAAAAATATTACAATATTTTTTACAGTAAACTATGGCAAATCCTGTGAGTATGTTTTCATCAAAAGTACTCACTGTAACAGCCCGGAACCTTGTAAACATGACTTTGTTTGCAGATGGACAGATTAAGAAAAATCCAGCATCCTCACTCCCAGCATAAAGTCAGCCAATCAGAATAGAGCTTGTCAGATCAAGATAGTACTTTCCAGTTTTATATGCAACATGCATCAGACAGTCAGTGAATGTGGTCAGTCTGAGACAACAATCCACCTAGTAACCACATAACCTCTGACAACATCCCGGCAAACTTCTACAACACTGTGGCAGCATTTTTTTTAAGTAAAAATCTTGTCGAGTTTTTATTGCTTTAAACTTCTGTCTTATTCTCCATTTCATTTTTCTAACAGCTCCTGAGGAAGAGGCACATAGGAAATGATATAGTCACGATTATATTCCAGGAGCCGGGAGCCCAACCGTTCACTCCACAGAATATTCGTTCTCACTTCCAGCACGTGTTCGTCATTGTCCGTGTGCACAACCCTTGCTCTGACAACACCTGCTACAGGTTGGCCTTGTTTCCATAGCAACCCTTGCTAAGAACAGTATTGCATGTATGCCTGTAGCCGATTACTGAGATGTGTTATGAAAATGTAGTTCAGTGAGTGAAAACCTGCTGGGATCGGTGGAAATAAGTAATAAACAATTTTTTCCTGTAGTGTGGCAGTGACCAGGATGAGGGACGTCCCTCCGTTTGGTCCACCGCTACCTTCAAATGGCCTGATGTTCCGGGACCCAGCCACCTTCCGTGCTTTCCTGCTGGCCAAGATCATCAATGCAGAGAACGCTGCGCACAAATCAGAGAAGTTCCATGCTATGGCAACACGCACGCGCCAAGGATACCTGCGGGACCTGGCGGAGAACTGCGTTTCCACTACGCCACTCGACACTGCTGGCAAGCTGAACAATCTCATCTCTCTCGCCTCCAAACGCAAGGAACGCATCCGGGCACGTGAGGGAGCAGAAATGGGTGCCTTAGGGGCGCTGATTTGGCGCGTATTTGCGCAGGACTTCAGTGGTGGAGGCGCCGAGCTTCCCTGTGCTCTCGCCTTCTCCAATGAGTACATTGTCCTGGCGGACTGCTCCACCAAGGGGGTGGTGTTCAACTGTTTCTGTGCTGATGTGATTGGCTGGACGGCAGAGAGACTTGCACTGAAGATTTTCTATGGAAGAGGAGACCATGTTGCCTTACGGGTACCAGAGGGCAGTGTGCAAGATATCAGAGAGGTGGTGCAGAAACTTAAGGTACTGATACAACATACATGGACAGTTAGTGAATTGGTTTGCATTATGGGATATGCCTCTAAACTCCTGTCTGTGTTTTTGTTTTTTGCAGTTATTGACAATAGGTTGTGAGACGGTTGATATGACGTTACGACGTAATGGTTTGGGCCAGCTTGGTTTCCATGTGCGTTTGGACGGAACTGTGTCCGAAGTGGAGGAATATGGCTTCGCTTGGCAGGCGGGACTTCGGCAGGGTAGCCGTTTGGTGGAAATCTGCAAAGTTGCTGCAGTGACGCTCTCACACGATCAGATGATTGACCTACTGCGGACTTCGGTCACCGTGAAAGTGGTCATTATTCCACCTTTTGTTGAGGGAAGGGCCCGCAGGTGAGCCTTATGGGAATTTGCACTTATTCTTGGAGCTTGACGCTATTGTACAATCCAAATGGCTGCTGTTTGAGAAATCAAATGAAATCAGATTCCTCACAATACATTAAAAATCATAAGACATGCGGCATGATTTATTAGGTCACAGAAGCCACATCTGAAGCGGTATATAGACATACTTTTTGAAGTGGCTCAGATGAATGACAGTAGCAGTGTGCAGTGCATCACACACTCACATTGTTGGTTCTTGTGCATATCTGACAGATTTTTGGTATATACATTGGCATTTACAGTGTATAACTGGGTTCCTCAAATCCAGCTCTCGAAGGCTACTGTCCTGCAGAGTTTAGCTCCAATCATAATCAAAGATACCTGAGCAAACAGGTCAAGATCTTCAGAGTTACTATAAAATAATTTTGAAAAGTACATGTCTGAAGCTGAATTAAGCTTAATCTTAATTTAGTAACTCTTGAACTACAGATCCACTGTCTGTATATCAAACATATCACCATACCAGATTTTAAAATGTATCGGGAATGTCTGATAATGGACATTTAATTGTGGATGCTTATTTTCCATGTTTTTACATTTAAGTTTGCCATCATCTAATACTTACTTGAAGGTAATCTTTAACGCTAACAATTTAATATTTATTAAAATAAATTGATATACATTTTTCATACACTACATTATAATGTTGTGATGCCAACATTTACTGGTAGCATTTAAAAGTATTGGCTTTAGATTTTGGTGTTTTCTTTTTAATTCATTTAGACAAAACAGTATACATTTTTAAAGGGAATGTTTACCCAAAATGAACAAAATCCTGCATAGATAGCAACAGAACTACCACGTTCAAGGCCTAAAACGGTAGTTAGGACATTGTTAAAATAGTCCATGTGATATATCAGTGGTTCAACCTTAATTTTATAAGGCTACGAGAATACTTTTTGTGCTCAAAATAACGACTTTATTCAACTGTTTCTTGTCTTCCTTGCCAGTCTTTGACATGCGTTCATGACAGTAGCACAACGCATGCGTGTGCATTCCTCTCTTTGTTAACAAGGCACAGCGTATCCGGGTTGTACATCAGAGCACCGGCTCATGCATCAACAGCACCACACACTTGCATCATGGTACTCTCGTGAATGCGTGGCGAAGACTAACACTGAAGAGAAGAAATTGTTGAAAAAAGTTATTTTCATTTTCTTTGAGCATAAAAAGTATTCTCGTAGCTAAGATTATGATTGAATCACTCAGATCACATGGACTATTTTAGCGATGTCCTTACAACTTTTTGGGTCTTTAACATGTTAGTTGCTTTGCTGTCTATGCAGGGTCAGAAAGCTCTCGAATTATAAAATATATCTTAATTTGCGTCTTACGGGTTTGGAATGACATGAGAGTGAGTAATTAATGACATCATTTTCAATTTTGGGTGAGCTATCTATTTAAATCTACTGTTTATCAGTTATCAGCCATAACATGAAATGTAAAATAGGATCCAATGAGTCCAAACATAATATAAATAAAAACTCTAAAGTATAATTATGGAAACACCATAAGGGAAATATTGATCCAAGAATATAGTATTGATGCAAATAGTGATAAACAGAATTGCTGTGCATTGTTTAGAGGTTTCCAATTAGATGCAGTTCAGAACCACACATCATTGCTTATATGCATACTGTACATGCCCTGACAAACAATTTAAATTGGTTTATTTAAAAATCATTTGCGCAAGCCATAATACCATATAATTTGACATTTTAATCACATGACATTTACTACAAATTCACATCAGAATCAGTTTAAGGTATGATTGTTTGGACATTTACTGGGAAGGAAATGTACAGATTAGACCTCCTGGAACCTTAATTGAATACCCCTGCAGAGGATGGGCAAAGAGGTTGGCCATTGGCCCAACATTTTCATCAGAATGTTCGACAGCTCTTGTGACTCCATTAAATTCATTCCGCTCTGATAAATCATTAATGGAGAACACCATAAAAGACTGTCGGACTCCAGCCTGTCTCATAGTCTAGAGACAAGAGCGTCGACTGCTTCCTTCATTTAGTGTATTTGTGCCTATGATGTTCCAGAGATCCAGAAAGCATCAATTCCCTTCATTACATCTGTTTGTGTGGATGTTTTAAAAAAATGCCAGATATACAATCCCAGCTAAAATCCTGTTCAATCCTGGAATCCTTTTCTTTGAATAAGACCGAAAACATCAAATATAAATCCTATCAGTGTTTTCACTTTCACAGAATAGACATTTTCTGACAGATGAAGACAGGAACCCCAAATCAGCAATAGTCATTCTGTACAGAAAACAGCAACTTTAAGCTTAAAATCGGGGCAGCAGCACATTTCAGATCTGACAGGGCTGTTGTTATTGGTTTTTTGCACTTTGCACCCCTCTGGAGACTCATTCTCGTTTTGGAAAGATTAATGACGAGCCCCGTGGCAGAATTAATGCTGCTTGTTGCAAATACCCGCCGGCTGGAACCCCTCTGACATAATTCAAAGATTCAGTTTCACTGTTTTTAAAGGCGATACAAAAAACAACACGTATCTTTAAACAAGAGGGAAAAATCTTTTGTTTCACTCACACACACTCGTGCGCACGCACATACACAGACACTCACCAGATTTTGAGAACGTTGGCAGACTCCTCAGTTCTCAGGGGAACAGTGAGTGGGAGTGTTAGAGAGAGAGAGAGAGAGAGGGACAGATAGAAAGCGGGTGTTAGAAGAGGAGAGAGGGATGGAACAGTTTACAAATGAAAACAGTGATTATGTGAAGCCTCAATTTTGCTGCATCGAAAACTACGTTTGCAGGTGCTCCTATTTTGGTCTTAATAATATTTTTTACATTTAAATTCATAATGCTCATTGAATTTCATAGTGCATGTTTGACAGTTCAGTGTCGCATGACTCTGAACTTTCTTCTGAGTGGCTGCTGTTAGGGGCTAATTACTCAGCAGCGTGTTTGATTGCGTGCTAGCGGGACATGTGTTTGCCGTTGAGGTTAAATAAACTCCTTTTGAGATGTTCTCTATCGCGCGCACCCCCACCCACACTGTGCCGTTGAACGAAAGAGCGTGTTAATTGCATGCTTCGACATGCTTGTCTTTCTGTCATTCTATCTCTTTCGTTTTCCCTCCTCTGTTTGTATCTCTTTCCCTCTCAGCGGTCCAGCCTCTGTTTGTCGAGGAGTGCCAGGAGAGCAGATTGCATGAGACTAAAGCCTGGAATCTGTGAAAAAGGGGCTAAATATAAATAAATAAAGGGGGTTTAATTAAGAAATGTGTTTGACGTGAGGCTGACAGGGAACGGGTGGCGTGTTTAGCATGCAGGGAAAGAATATAAAGACCGTAGATGCTGAGGCATGTCTGAGCGCCTCCTCGCTCGGAAACAAAGTGGGAGGAACACCCCTCCTCCTCTTTCTCCCTCCATTTCACCCTCCCTCTCTCTCCTTCCTCTTGTTATCATAGTGAAAGAGAGGATTGGAGGGGTGGAGAGCAGAAATCTGTGCATGTGTGTGTGTCCCCGGTTGTCAGGGCTCATTTGTACTTCAGCTGTCAGTCAGAGCCTCATGGCGCTGCCGCGGACATCCGATACAACAGTCTGGTCTACACTCGGAGGTTAGTGATGGGCTTGGAGACAAAGAGAGGATGGATGTGGAACGCTGGAACTCAATTGTATTACATCAATGAATTGCACAGGATACTTGGACACGGTGAAGGTGTTGGACGGATGGATAGATGGATGGATGGCAGTAAAAGAGGAGTGGTGGAGCTGACAGCACTCTTTTAGTGATGAAGAGGAAGATTTCCAGTGCAGCAACATGAGGCTATGCTCGTGTATTTCACGCTCAGGCTTTTGTCCAAGCGTGGCTTCAGTCTCGTTGATTAGGAAGCATTTATGTATGCTGAAAAATGATGATGTCTTTAACGTCTTAAAAAAACAGCAAGGGCTGATAATTGTTTTAAAAATGTTCAATATACAGTAGGATTCAAAAATCTGAGACTACATTGAAAATATGGTATTTTTATGTAATCCTGGAAGTAAAATTTTGCATTTTTTAAACATGATATAATCTATAAAATACATTAGATTTGGGTTGCACTTTATTTTAAGGTGCCCTTAATCTAAATTAACAACATGCACTTGCTATAGGGTTCGTTACATGTAATTATGCATAATTTACTGTTATTACTATAGTAAGTGCATGTAATGTGTAACAAAGATACCGTAAAATTGTTTGCAAGGTTTGTTTTAAGATTTGTACTATTAAAAAATGTTTGCTATTTAAAATGTTGTAATATTGTAAAGTTACAGCGCCTTACACAGCATGAGGGGGAAAATAGGTTTGTTTATAAAATTGTTCCCTCGTTTTAGCTGAATCGTGGACATTTAGTCTGTTTAAACCCCTCCCCTTTTAACAATCGACATGCTCACATTCAGATCTCGGATGGATTGAAGCACTACTTCTGTCGCTACTTTGTTTTTAATGTGACTTTATTATGCGGGCATGATTTAATTACAAAATGGTGACCGGTTAAGTCAAATTCTTAATTCATCGCCACAATATAATAATTAGAATGATCATTGGCTCATGTTATTAAAGCAAAATGGGCAAAGCAAAAACAAAAAGTTTATTACATTTTTCATTCACATTGCTATCCTAATATAATATAATTTGTAATGAAATATGTTGTATTATATTAAAATGCAAAAAAAAAAAATTAATGGTAGTATTTTTATTAGTGTTCTCTAATTTTTGGTCACCTTTGGTCGCTAGTTTTTGGACACCTTTGTTTACTCACCCAAAATTGTTCACACTTTACAATCCTCTATGTCTCTATCTGCCCTCTCTACATTCTCAGCGTGTCGGTGTAGTCAGTCAGGGCTAGTCTATGTGCTCTTGTGGTCTTCAGAAGAGTGTTTTTTGGTGTATTAGACAGAAGCGCTGTGGAGTCTGGTGTGTTTTACACTCTCCCCTCCTCCTCTCGCTCTCCTCCTTGCTTCCTTTTGTCTCATTTTGGCTTTCTGACTCTTGGTTTGACTGCCTTTTTTTCTCTTTCCCTGTGGATGGAGGATAATAATAGGTAGCAGCATACAATAAAGATACAATAAAGGGGCAGACGGTGCTACTAGGGAAAGGGCTGGAATATCAGGTGAATTGTGGGGAATTGTTGATTATTTTTGCTAGTGGCTGAAATTGGTAGGATAGCCATGGTAGTAGTGCTTTAATAGACTTCTCGGGCTTGTAACCATACGCTACCAGTAAGATTTTTTGAATGGTTATGAAAAGTCTCTTATGCTCACCAAGGATGCATTTGTTTGATCAAAAAGCAGTAATATTGTGAATTATTGTATTTCTATTGTTATGCATTTTAAAATGTAACGTATGTGATGCCTTTACTCTAGTCTTCAGTGTCACGAAATTCTTCAGAAATCATTCTACTGTAATGACTTAAATTGGAGAAACAACAGATACACATTTTTTGTAGATTCTTTGATGTATAGACAGTTAAAAAACAGCATTTATAGATGCCTTTATTATCACTTTATGATTAATTGAATGCATCTTTGCTAAATAAAAGAACTGATCCTAAACGTTTCTGAACAGTACTGTACGTTTTTAATGATTTTGTCAAGAAAGGCACTGACTCTCTCTGCTGACAAGTTGAATTGTGGTAGATGAGATTGATAAAGCTGTTGTTTAGAAGAAAGTCAAACCAAAGGACATTGTCCTTGTGTGAAAGTGCTGACAGTGGGGTGGCTTCCGACACAGAGTGGGTTTCAGTTTCTCATCATCATCAGAAAGCAGAGAGACCCAGAGGGATTCTGGCGCTGATGAGAGCGCTCTATCCTCATGCTGTGTGGCATTCAGTAGGGGTTAGTGTACTGGTCAACGGGGATTCGGGACTAATCTGCCAGTGAACCAGACCTGCTGTGCTCAAGTACACACTCAAATTACTGCGGAACTATTCTTTTGGAACATCCCTTAAAAGCTGTAACCTTTAACACGGGATGAAGAGTTTTTCTCGGGCACAGGCTTTAAAACAGTCATAATCAACCTTGTCTCACATAGCCAGATCTTTGACTTGAGACAAGCCGTCTGATCCTCATTTTAGTTTATTCTGACCGAGATCCGCTTGTTTCGACAGGAAGAGACTGACATGCCAAATGACCAGCCAGGCAGCCACAAATTACTTTGTTACTTTTCTACTATATTTTTTGATCAAATATAAATGCAGCATTGGTGCACTTAAAATACATTTTTAAAAATCTTACCGACCAAACTATTGGACTGTAATGCATAAATGACATGAAGTGATGACAGTTTTAGAGTACTTTGTTATTTACATATGAATGATGTATGGAATGACTGTGTGTTTGTAGGGGCTGTACGGAAGAGTACGAGATGAAGATGATGGAGCAGAAGGGAGAAGCGGAGCCAGTGGCGGCAGAGTATCGTGGTGGGCATCGAAACGCAGTATGGCGTTATGACAGCCCACCTGGTACACACAGCTCTGCTCAGCGCTGGACCCCCAGCGGACCCCCACAAGTCTCCAGCCGCTCACACAAAGCCCTGGTCCCCATTTCGTTCAGAGAGCCCCAACTCATCTCTGCTAAAAGGTGAGACTTTTCAGCATATAGTTAAAATCTCAAGGAAACCAACTATTGGCCAGATCTGTTGGCTTTGTTTTCTTCTCACTAGCTATTTCCATCTCCTCCTACAGGCCTGTCAGTTACCCAGAGAACCATTACAGTGTGTCTCCTCTTGCCGGGGACAGAGGGATGCAGTACAGAAACCCTTCGGCTAGTTTCTCCAATCAAGGCTCTGGGTTCGGCTCCACCGCACTGGGGGTGCCGGGACTCAGCGGACCCTTTATCCACTATAAACCCACTCGAGACGGGTCAGTTGTTTTGTTTTTTGAAGCTTTTGGCATCAGTACAACACTTTAATCTGACTTGTCAGTTGTTTTAGTTCAGAATATGAGAATTCTGAGATTCACACACTAAAATTCATAGATTGCCATTCATTGGCGAATAGGGCTAAAATCTTTAAGCATTTTGACAATATAGAGATATACACACAGATTCTTGCCTAATAAACCCTGTCAGGGTGTTTTATTTTGAGATAATGACCAGATAATTGTACATTATCACCCTTCTTACATGGCAACTGATGGAATAAATAAATGGATATACAATATTGATTTGACCTGAAATTATATTATGTAAGAAGAAAGTGTTAGTGCATGTAAGGAGTGATTCACGCAGAAGTTTGTGTGTTTAAAAACACAAAATGCAGAGCATGAATGGAATTTCAAAAATGGTAAGTATAGAGATGCTTTTTAAATGTTGGAACTACTTTTAACTTGAGAGCAGTATTTTAAGAATGCTGTGTCATGCTTAAAATGCTACAAAACACACGAGCGCAGTGGTCAATCGCGTCTAGCACATGTAGAATAACAATGGAAAAGCAGCAGTGGAATGCAGAAACGTGTTCTGTATAAACGGCCCCTGACATGTGGTCTCCAAAACTGACATTTGGCTAAATGAATTGAACTTCCCAACTTTCAGGACATTATTGAAATATCTGTTTTGCTTTCATATTGTGCAAATATTCAATATATTTCACATAACTGTTGGGAACTGATACAGCAGAAGCAATAAACGATAGCGAGGATAGAAATGAACATCTTCAGGCGCTGTTTGCCATCATCATGGGTGTGTCTGATGGTAAAGGAGAGACTGCGGTTGAGGCATGTATCAGCTAGACCTAGACTGCTGCTGATTCATAAGCCCATTGTGTGTTTGTGTGTGAGTGTATATGTGTATAATGCAGAGGTCATGGCATGTACAGACTTTCTTAGTGCACTGTTGTGTGCTTGATGGTTAGCTGCCCTGTTCAACCAGTGGAACTTGTATGTTTGCAGGTTTTTTTTAAGTTAACGCACTGAATGGTTTACAATAAGAAAAGGAACAAGAAAAGAAATTGGCAAAAAATCATGTTGACTTCTTTGTATTTTTCCTCTTTTCCTAGTCGCATGCATTTATATTTAATGTAATTAAAAAATAGGTCATTGATTAGCATGTCCTGGTTGTTCTGCATCTAAATTAGGGCGTGTCCCCTTCAAGCACCATCCCCATGACAAACTCCTTAAATATTTTTATAGAGCTCACAAAGAGCTTTATTAGCAAGATAGTTGATTCTGAACCATATTATAAAATCTGCGTAAAATCGAAATGGACCCTGTTTACTTTGTTAGCACACATTACTAGCCACATGGTGAACATTTAATCTGTGCAAGAAAAGTTAATCTACAGAAATAAAGTCTTCGTAATATTTAGTCAACACCTGAAAATCTGCCTCCCTTCTGGAATAGCATTCATTTTCTGCTGACATCAGTTTAACGGCCCGAGGCAGAACATCCTTAACCCTTCTTTTCCAAACTTCAGCTTTCTGTGAGCTAGAGATTATAATGCAATATTCCGTTTCACTTGGAAATACGTTTTAATATTACAGTCAGCTGCAGCTTACAGCTCACACGGTGTTTAAAGTTTCCCTGGATGTGTGACTGTGTTTATGGTGGTGATTCAGCGAGATGTGCTAATGAGTGCTATTATTAGTCCCATCAGATTCAGCCGTACATCACCGCTCAAACCCACGAGGTGACAAGTGACAGGACACTTGGGTTGCAACAGATTTGGGATTCAATGTGGCATGTGTATGATGCGGACTTTGCTGCAGGGTGTCAAAAATGACCCTGTTTGGTTTCTTAATACTCATGTGTTTGAGTCATTGGTGCATGTACCAAATAAAATGTTTGGATTGTCTGGATGTGCATCACGGTACGCAACAAAATATCTGTCTGTAATCTCGTTTCATTGTGACTTTAAAGTCTTGATCTGCCTCTGGGGCAACTTTCCTTTTTGAGGTTTTTGTGTCCAAACTATCCTTCAGCCATCTGTCATATACAAACCCTTTCCACAATCCAATACATTCTGATGATTAAAATCCCATCCCTTGTTATCTGTGAACAGTATTTCATGTTGACTTTAAAACTGATGTTTTGTTAACTCTAACCACATGTCGTTCTTCCAAATCCCTGCTCTCCAATAAAATGCCAGCCAACCTGATTCAAGTGGTCAGAATTTAGCCGGTTAACATAGGTTAAATAAGAATATATTTAATAACATGTTCATATTTGTTGTGTGTGTGTAGGTTCGGGTCAGTCCATCGGCCTCTCCAGCCATTTGATCCACACGTTACCGTCGATGTGTCGAGTGGAGAATCATCATCTGGTTTCACTAGCCAAGAAAGCACGATGGAGCGCAACAAGTCAGGTAAACAAACACGCTTAATTCAAAGACATTTATGGAGAACCAGTCCTTAAACAGAAACTGCTGTAAATGTGTTTTGTGTACCGCCCCATCACTGAGTGCCCTCTGCTGGATACGCTGTAAACCTAGGCTTGTTTACGAAAACCTTTGGGTTTCACTGGTCATTATTCAGGCATTAATTGAATCTTGTTATTGTTTACTAAAACTACAATTATTAAAAGTAATTTTCTTTATTGAAATAAAACAAAATGTGGAAAAACTCCAACTAGAAATACACTAACTGAAATAATATAAATATGATTTTAAGCTAAAGGACTATAATAAAACTTAAACTGAAATAAATCAATTAAAGCTAAATTAACTATTTAAAAAAATACTAATAAAATGACCAAAGCAAACATTTACTGAATCTTAAACTAAAATTAAAATGAAATCTGAAAATGTAAAAATAAAAGCTAATTCAAAATATTGATAAATTCTATAATAGTATATATATGATACTAAAATAATACTGAGTCTGATAGAGAAACGCAACAAACATCTGATTATCAAGCACAATGAAGAGTGCCAAACACTCACAAAATAAAGGGCTGCTCACACTCACAACCAGGTTAAAAGCAACAAGAAGCAATTCATTTTGAATGAGTCACTGATTTGTTTAGTAAAGTTTAACAAAAGTGATCCGTCTCATGTGAAATACTAAAGTCAGGTTAAGGCAAGACGAAATGTATCTTTAGATGTTTCTATAACATTCTAAAAAGATTATTTATTGCTTTAGTTTGAAACTTTTAAAGTGCATGTAAACAGTTTTGTGTCAGTGTGAATTGAACTTGTTTTTGTGTTGGACAGAGCCCATGTGGCATGTTCCTGCTTCATCACGAGGTGTGTCAGTGAGCTCAGCTCCGAGAAGACAGACTCGACAGGACATTGCAGGGAAGGACTCTCCAAACCGCCACTCTAAGGTAAGAAGTCATCCTCATTCACCAGGAAACAGGGCCGTACTTACCATTGAGAAGGGTAAAATAATTACCTTGTATTCATTTTGCTTTGGTGCTGCAAGGATGACAAGCCAAGATAACAGATCTTCTCATCTGAGATGCCTCATCGATAATATTGTAATAACAAAAAAAAATTAAAACACCCGTACAGAGTGCATGCGTACATTACATGAAGTCTAGACTAGCGCGTGAGCGCATTTAGAGTGCATTCTTTTACTGCTTTATTCAGTTGATTAAAATGCGTTTAGAATAAATCACAAATTCAAGACATGGGGGCAGAAAATTTTATATATTTATACCACTTCATATAGTTAATCAATTTCACACGAAGAGAGCCTTTTTTCTCCCAAAATATTACCATGGTTACAAATGTTATATTGAATTTTTTTTACACAACAGCTTAATAAACTAGAAGTTAATTAAGAGACCAACGTTTTAGACACCATATTGCCTGTTTTTGCTCTATTTCTCCAACAAAAGTCATTCCAAACACAGCCACAGCGCTGTTTTGCGTCTCTGAGCAACATGACGGTGTTTCGTTCCTGAATGAATCGATCGTATAAATGATTCGGTTCAATCGCAATGACTTAAAATGCACACATGTAGGTCAGAAAAATCTAAATTTTCTCCAGGGAGCATGCCCCCGAACCCCCTACCAATCTCCATTTTGGGACCTCTGTGTTTATAAAAACCTGCGTACAGCCTTTCCAGGAAGCTGTTTCATTTGGTCCTTGTGTACTTATCACTTTTCCTCCTGCTCCCTCTCAGGGTGAGGCACACTATTCCAGTCATTCCAGCAGTAACACGCTCTCCAGCAATGCTTCCAGCAGTCACAGCGACGAGCGCTGGTTTGACAGCGTGGGAGTTGGGGTTTCCGGTGCCCTGAGTGACCCCTCAGAACCCGACCCTGACCTTATGGGCAAGGGAGGCTCCAATGACAGTGGCATTGATGCATCTCTCTACATGCCAAGTCCCAACACTAAAGGAGCCAAACCTAGCCGCAGCCTTGCAGGAACCCCCCATAAACCTTTGCATGGCTCTGCTACCTACAGCGGGTTGCAGGAGCTGTCTGAGCGGGAGGGAGGGCGGCAGGAGAGGGTCGTCGCAGAGAGTCTTCACCTGTCATTGCATCTGCAAATCAAAGCAAGAACTATCGCACCCGCACATTCCCCCCTCCTGGATCAGCCAATGTCGACAACTTCAAACCAAGGTATTGTATTTAATCCGAAATATATACACTACTGTTCAAAAGTTTGGGGTCAGTAAGTTTGTTTGTTTTTTTTAAATTAAAATTAATACTTTTATTTAGCAACAATGCATTAAATTAATCAAGTGTGGCAGTAAAGGCATTTATAATGTTACAAAATATTCCTGTTTGAAACAAATGCTGTTCTTTTGAACTTTCTATTAATCAAAGAATTAAAAAAATGTATTTCTTTATGCATAAAACAGTTTTAACACTGATATTAATAAGATAGATTTATTGAGCACCAATTTAGCATATTAGAATGATGTCTGAAGGATCATGTGGCACTAGGCACGTTTACATGTACACTTTTTTCACATTCCGATTGAAAGATTCGGTAGACTGTTTACATGAGACGTTATCTAATCCGAAATGGTGTTTACATGTGCCGGAAATTTCAGTCAGAATGATATTGTGACATGCGCACATTAGCCTATGTCCTGTTTGATGCCTTTTACACCTGTCAACATGGAGTTCCGTATTTTCTTATGTGCGCTATTTTTATGTAAAGTGTTGCTCTTAATCAAGCAACAGCAAAAATGTGATTAGGCATACTACTGCTGGAAGGTATGAGGAAAAGATGGACACAGGAAGCTGACCTTTTTGGTGGCTGTGCATCTCTAAGGAGCATCTCATTTCTACCCCTCCCTCCTCCAAGCAGAAGCGTGTGGATGAAGGTCCGTAGTCAGGACTGGTGGGAGCGGGTTGTATTGCTTAAATTTAGTGACCTGGAATGAAACTAAACTTTCGCATGAGTTGCCGGTCATTCATGCGCTTGTGTGGACTGTTAGAGGGATTTATGGCCCCAGAAGAAGAGACCGTCAGAAATCCAATTCCGCTAATTATGCATGTCACGGTTGTTCTATACAAACTCGGAAGCTGTGCGGAATACCTTGTTGTGGCAAATCAACTCACAAGAGCACAGTTAAAAAGTCCATGTATATCTTCTGCAAGGGAATGATGGATGGGTCGATACGAGATCTGATACGGATCCCAGGTGAGGAGGAGGCATCTGAAATCACACATGATGACGTAGACGCAAAGTAATCGGTTTAAAGCGTTTACATGGCACAATATTTATTTTGTTCGGTTTATAGAAAGGTTTATCCCTCCCCTCTCGGGGGAGATTACAATTTCATTCGGTTTGGGCATTTTTATTATGATTGAGGTGTTTAAATGGAGAATTTTCATTCGGAGTGAGCTTTTAAACTGATTATAATGCTCCATGTAAACGCACCTACTGACTGGAATAATGATGCAGAAAATTCAGCTTCTTTTCACAGGAAAAACTTGTTTTTAAAGTATTATAATATTTCACGATATTAATGGTTTTACTTACTTTTTGACCAAATAAATGCAGCCTTGGTGAACATTAGAGACTTTTAAAAACATATTCCTGATCCCCTTTGAACTTTTGATCATGTACCTCGATTAACATAGCAAAGCACAATACACATGAGGGATACTTAAAAACTTTAACATAAATAAATATTGCTGTAAAAAAACTTAAATAAATGAGCTATATCAGACGAGTAGCAGTGCGATATGGCTGTATATCAGCACGGCTGTGATTTGGCCGTAGGTAATCCCAGTGTGATGATGTACAGCCATATCGCACAGCTATGAGTGTGAAACTGTGTTTACGAATGTATAAAAAGGAGTTATATAACCACCATAGAGACATCAGAGCCAGCAGCAAATTCATGAAAAACTGGCCAAAACAGGTGAGGCTGCTCTCGGCGGGTTCATGAGCGCTGAACGCTGACACCCTAAAGCTCATGTTTCCAAAAACGTTGAAGAAAATTTTAAATGGACTTTATCTTTATTAACCCTTATGTGCTGTTGGGGACGTTTTCGTCCACTAAGGGGTGCTGTTGAGTGTTAATTTGGCCACAACTTTTTTTGTGTTTCAGCAAATGGAATGATTTTTGGTGACAAATCTTATTTTAACACATATTTTAGGAAAATGCTTTGAAATTTTTTCAAAACTCAACGATGCACCGTGGACAAATTCACTACCCTTTCGTTATGTTCGGGATGAAAACAGCCACTAAATTAGACTGCTATAAAAATGTATCGGATAAATATTTTTGCATTTTTTGCATAAATCTATTAATCAACCTCAGTACTGTTCAAAACTACTAAAATAAAAAAAATCCAGGATTTTACTCTTTAATTGCCAAGTTCATAAGTGATGTCACTGATTTTGAGAAAAAACACACAAAATTACTTATTTTCAATATAAAAAGTGATTGTGGACTGGAATTTTTACTTTTATCACAGTCTTGGGCATGTCCAAGATTAGGAAAACATTGGCTTTGATGCATTTTTTAGTTTTGAGCAGGATCAGATTTACATTTTTCTCCCTCATTTACTGTTCGTGGCTGTTTTTGCCCCATTGACTTCCATTATAACGACATTTTTGATTGCAAAGCCATGACACCATATAATCATGCATTTTTGATTGTTGGTGGTTTTCCTGTTGGGAAGAGGTCAAATTTGTAATTTTTACAGTTGATCACCAGGTAGCACCATTAACCCTTTAGATAGGCCTGTGCAAACAAAAGCTTAGTTTCTGGCTTGTATATGGAGTTATATGGAGTATAACAGCATATTATAGTATGTGTGTGTGTGAGTGTGTGTGTGTTTGTGTGTGAGAGAGAGAGAGAGTGACCTTTGTGCACTTACCTTGATGCGTCTGAGAAAATCTAAATATGCACCTCAGCTCTCAGAACTACATGGAGTAAACAAAACAAAGTAAGTGTATTTATGCACCTGCTGCCTTTTGATGGTGAGAAGTGCAGACTAAATAAAAACAAGATAAGTGGATTTAAACCCTTGCATACCATCCTGCTGGTCATTTGATGGTGAGAAGAGCAGCAAGCAACATGAGAAAGGACTTGACTTGTACCAAAGTTTTAGAAATTATTATGCAGCCTGACCCCTCCAGCGAGCTGCAGTATGTATTGTCACAAACCACAGATTACAACCGCTGCAAGGGAAGTGTCGAAAATCTACACAAGGTATGTGCCATTACTGCACTGGTGAGAGATTCAGTCTTCTGCAGCTGTCCCTCCAGACACAAACCCACAGACAGCAGCAGGCACCAGCAGCTCAGGAGTGAAAAGGGAACATGCAAGTGGTGCAGAGGACAAAAAAGAACACTCAGCTCTTGCATCTGTTGTGGTGGACACACTTGCAAAGAGCACCAAGTGATATGCTGCAAGTCCTGCTGGAAAGACTGAACACACACACACACACACACACACACACACACACAATTCTCACACTAAATACTTAGAATAATTGTTTAGTTCTCCATCCATCCTCAACTCTTGCACCATTGTTCAGTTTATTTGAAGTTGTTGTTGCATTTTGGTTCATAATAAATTATGTTCATAAATCTAATGCAGAGTAGATTGTTTACAGAAAAATTGAAAAGTGTATCACTGAAGGATTTTAAGGTTTTAAACTGGCTTTATACATGGCTCTTTACATCAAGAAAAGACAAGCATTTCACACATAGGCCATCTATACTTCTCACCATCAAAAGGCAGCAGGTGCATAAATACACTTACTTTGTTTTTGTTTACTCCATGTAGTTCTGAGAGCTGAGGTGCATATTTAGATTTTCTCAGACGCATCAAGGTAAGTGCACAAAGGTCACTCTCTCTCTCTCTCACACACAAACACACACACACTCACACACACATACTATAATATGCTGTTATACTCCATATAACTCCATATACAAGCCAGAAACTAAGCTTTTGTTTGCACAGGCCTATCTAAAGGGTTAATGGTGCTACCTGGTGATCAACTGTAAAAATTACAAATTTGACCTCTTCCCAACAGGAAAACCACCAACAATCAAAATGCATGATTATATGGTGTCATGGCTTTGCAATCAAAAATGTCGTTATAATGGAAGTCAATGGGGCAAAACAGCCACGAACAGTAAATGAGGGAGAAAAATGTAAATCTGATGCTGCTCAAAAACTAACAATGCATCAAAGCCAATGTTTTTCCTAATCTTGGACATGCCCAAGACTGTGATAAAAGTAAAAATTCCAGTCCACAATCACTTTTTATATTGAAAATAAGTAATTTTGTGTGTTTTTTCCAAAATCAGTGACATCACTTATGAACTTGGCAATTAAAAGTAAAAATCCTGGATTTTTTAATTTTTTTGTTTTGATCAGGACTGAGGTTGATTAACAGATTTATGCAAAAAATGGTAAAAAATATTTATCAGATAAATTTTACAGCAGTTAATTTAGTGGCTGTTTTCATCCCGAACATAACGAAAGGGTAGTGAATTTGAACAATGCACAAGGGTTAAATGTGCTGCATGTAGGATTGACAGTCCAAATTCAAAATATTGGAGAGGGTTTTTTCACCCGGCCTCTCCTCTTCAGACTTAAAGTACAAACAGGTTGTCAGATTAAAGACACCAACAGAAACAAGCGCACATAACGATGAATGACATGAAATATGCTGTGTTTTCCGCCAACTGGCAACCCGGGGTACCGAAATACAATTGGGTAAACTGGCAGTGGGCGGGTTTCACAAACCATAACAAACACAGATGTTCCAGGCCGGAATGCACATTTTCAAAGGAGAATAACTGACTGTAGCATTGTTTTTCAGATAAACATGTATGTTAACTTAGCATGTTTCTTAAATATCTGCAAACATATTATGGTATTTTTATGCTTTAGTAGAGTCAAAATCCTACATACAGTAGGGCTGCTCGATTAATCGAAATGAAATCGCAGTCACGATTTAGGCGAAAGCTGCGATTATCATGCGCATCTTGTCAGTGAAGCTCGGTTCTGTGGGCAGAAGAATTTAAGGACAGAGGGCGCTCTCGTGCTGAAACTCCAAATATGCCCCGCAGAAGAAGTCCAACTGCAGCTGAATAAACAGAAGATTGAACTGCTTTCATTGATTCAACATGACTAATAAACACACGACTACGGCAATATATGGTTTATCGGAAAGTATATATATATATATAATAATTCAATGCTAATCGACATAGCCTTTATCACTGCTTTAAATACCATGAAATATGTTGCCTGCCTTCTTCTGTGTAAAAAGCCACGTCATCTCACAGAAGGATTTTTCAAACACTCGACTGACGTAATGAAGTGAGTTTGGATTAAAAACATGTTATTAAATGTGGTATTTTCACGTGCTTGTTAATACACAGAGCCGTAGTTCACAGAGAAGCTACGCAAACAGCGGTCATTATCGCAGAACGATTTCTTCTATTTCAAAATTGTGCGATTATATCGTCTGCAATATCGCACAGCGATATTGTGTATTAAATGCTGCTCTATCTGAATGCAGGTGATGGAGATTTACTACTGATTACAGAACCAGTTTTACTGACATGATGCGCATGACAATCTCATTTGATTAATTGAGCAGCCCTAACATGCAGCACCTTTAACAAACTGCATATTTGAAGTTTTAACTACATTCTCGCCAAAAAATTTAATACATTCCGTGACACAAAACCCATATTTATATAATTTTTGTGGATTTGAGCATTTGCCATGATGCTCGCTGTGAGAAATGCTGCAAGCGGTGCGATACAAACTTTGAAATGGTTAGAGTTCTTTTATCGCTAGAAAAGGCTCTCAGCCAATCAGATTTGAGGACCAGAAAGAACTGTTGTATAAAAGGAGTTAAAGTAATACAATAACAACTTTTGAATGCTAGTGTACCTTAGTGTACCTAGACATAGCGGAGCACAACACACAGATGAAATAATTCAGGTGTGACTGACAAACATGTGCACAAACAGCAGTGGTGGGCAATAATAGATTATGCCTGCAATTATAGCATGTTATAAAATGTGATTTTCAGTGTCCTGGCCTACCAACCTATGAATTGTGTGTATTTTTGATTTATTTAGGACTTGCTATACCCCTCAAGGGTACAAGACCTCTGCTGTGACTGATAAACCCTGGTCTTTCAGATCTTCAACAGTCACACCCACATCAGACTCCGCCCAGCTGTCAAGCTCCGCCCAGCTATCAAGCTCTGCCCCCAAGTCCTTTAGTAAAACCAAGAGTACATGGCAACAGGAGGAGAACAGCCCAGCATCCAGCACCACCTCCACTGACAGCAACAAGTATGTGTGTTTATGAAAAGTATATTTCATGTTTACGAGAAGGAATTATGAAATAGATGCATGATATATTTGAATCTTGGTCCTGATTATCATGTGTGTGCTTTCAGGCAGGTGGATATGAACAGTAAGAACGTGTTCGGACAGCCCCGGTTACGTGCCTCTCTTAGGGACCTGCGCTCACCGCGCAGATCTCACAAGAGCACCGTTGAGGACGACTTGAAAAAGCTTATCATCATGGACAACCCTACAGAGACACCATCACGAGATGGGGTAAACAAACACTAGAAAGAGACAAAAAATACAAACCTCTGCTTGTATACATGACAATCAATCGAACTCGTTTGTTCAATGTGTGTTTGTGCTTCTCTACAGTCTCCTCATCGGACCCTGCAACGTACTTTCTCAGATGAGAGTCTGTGCAGTGGACGGAGAGATTCTAGTTATGCAAGCATGCCTCTTTTTGAAGGACAAGTGCCGCCCAGTGACCTTCTCTTCACCTGCACGCTGCCTATTCGACGCCATGGACACAACATCATTCATGGAGCCCTCATACCTAGTAAGAAAGGTAGGTGTCATTTGCTGGTCATAGTCAGTTGTTATGTTTTTACTCTTTCTCTGCTAATAGCTTTGGGGTAAACTGTAATTTTTGTTCTTTCCAGTGCCATTGTCTGCATCAGAATTATCTCTGACTGAGGTGAGGGATAAGGCTCCACCTCTCAGGAGACTGGACCCTGGACTCATGCCCCTTCCTGATACTGCCTGTGGTCTAGAGTGGTCCAGCCTCGTCAATGCGGCCAAAGCATATGAAGGTATGATGCTGTGTTTGTCTGAAGTCAAATTAAGATACTTTAAGTTATGCAAGCCCATATTAATCATAATTGTTACATAAAAAGTACATCCAAAAAATGTGAAGTTGATTATTACCTTTGTTTTCCATCATCGTTACTTATGTCATAATTATGACTTTTTATTTCATAATTTCAACTTAAGTCTTTATGAAACATATTTTATTGGACTTTCCCGGTTTTAATGCAAGTAGAAAATGTTTTTAATGAAGTACGCTCACTCAGAGACTTTAGTAAGATTTTACCTGAAAAGATTGTAGTTTTTTATCATGTGTTAATACATTTTTTACTGTATTTTCATTTCAGTTCATTATTTATTTATAAAGCAGATTTAAAAACAACCCAAGGTTGACCAAAGTGCTGCACAGATCAGGATGCTCGAATATTAATACAAAAATGTATCTATAAAGAAACATAAAACTAAAATAATACATTAGAAACTCACACCAAGATGATGTTTTTAAGTTTTGATTTAAGAGGAGAGTGATGACACCATTCGGATCGATACCAGTAGGCTATTCCAGAGTTTAGGGCCTTCTTTCACGGAAGTACAGTCCACGATGTTTTGACCTCGATCTACGAACAGAGAGCACTCCAAGGTTGCCGGATCTAAGTGACCTAGATGGATTGTGATAACATAAAATATCAGATAAACATGTTTGTGCTAAGCCATGTAGTGCTTTAAAAACAAAAACTGCACATGACTAGTGCAGAGAAGTTAAAATGGGAGAAATGGGATCGCATTTTTGACTAGTAGACAACAGTCTGGCAGCAGCATTTTGAATCACTTGAAGGCATCCAATAGATGATTGATTCACTCCATAATAGAGTGAATTGTAGTAATCAAGGGAAGGCGTGAAGTAACGAATGCTATTTCAAAGATCTTTAGAGAAAGAAAATATTTAACTTTTGCGTGATGTTGTAGATGATACAAAATGATTTAACATTAATTTGTTTATCAAACGTGACCTTAATCAAACAACACACCTACATTTTTCACACACGGAGAAACATAAGAACTTAAGTCGCCAAGGTCCAGATCACCTAAGTCACGATGACTAAACAGTACTACTTCTGTTTTATTTTCATTTAAGGCCAAAAATTGTGTGTAAGCCATAATTTCATTTCCTGTAAAAACGCTAGCAGGACCTCTATGGAGCTTGAATCATTATGTTTAAAGGGGAGGTACAATTGGGTGTCATAAGCGTGCGTATAAGCTAAATGATACTCCATATTTTAAAATGATGGAACCCAATCGCAGCAGGTATAATGAGAACAATGTTGGAGCAAGAATAGATCCCTGTGGAACACCACAGGAGAGATGTGCTGCTGAGGAAGTATATTTTCCAATGCATACAGAGAACTTCCTGTTAGTTAAAAAGGACTGAAACCAATTTAGAATGGTGCCCTTAATGCCTACAATATTTTCCAGTTGGGAAATAAGAATTGAATGATCAACCATATCAAAAGCGGAGCGGAGATCTAAAAGGACCAGAGCAACAGCTCATTAGTATTATATATCATTAATAACTTTCAGTAGAGCAGATTCGGTACTGTGTAGTTTTCTGAATCCTGACTGAAAGGTATCATATAATGAATTAGAATCCAGAAAAGAATGTAGGTGAGTAAGTACAACCGATTCCAAATATTTTGAAATAAATATAAGATTAGAAATTGGTCTGAAATGAACTAAACCAGACACATCAAGATTTGGTTTCTTCAAAAGAGGAGTGACCGAAGCTTGTTTTAGGCAGTCGGTGACCATACCAGTACTCAAATACATGTTAATAAAAAACATTTATTTTATGTTTGTAACTCTTGTGTTGTTCAATTAGATTGTATAGTGCAATTAGAGTGCAGCTGTGATAGATGTCCCTATAGAAAATGCGATACATATGCGTTCTGTGTGAACGGCTTGGTTTCGGTTTTGACGTAAACAGTGCCACATCTAGTGGGTTTAGCTGGATAGGCTAACAAAATGCAACGACACCTACACCGTCATCGCATCTTATGTGCCACTGATAAGGCTGCCTGACGCACACCTAAAATTGGAATGCAGCGTTTAGCATTCAAATGTAGATTTTTATTTTAAATTCGACGAATATTCGAAATTCGTTTTTGTTTTTGACAGTCCTAACTACTAGTTATTTCTTTGACTAGATCTCATAATTTTGACATTTTATATCATAATTTAGACTTTTTATCTCAATGTCAACTTTTAATTTGATTTCGACCTTTTATGTAATATTCTTTTTCTCATTTTGACTTTTAATTTTGTCTTTTTATCTCATGTCGACATTTTAAGTCATAATTTTGAATATCTCATAATTGCTACGTTTTATCTCATAATTCTCAACTCTTTGGTTGTACTTATTTACCAAAGTATGATTTTTTTCTTATGTGGCACAAATGGGCTTCCATATAAAGGTGATGTCATTTCAATGTACGTTCTCCTAACCCAACTTAATTTGCATTGTCTATATTACTATAAATAAGCCATTTATAGGATGAATCCACTGAAGAGTGTAAATAATGTGACTCTTTATGGTTTACAGACTTTACCATTAAGTTTGTTTTGTTCTGGCAATCCCATATGTAGTACAAAAAGGCTTTAATAGTAACTCATTAATCTGAATGATTAAATCTGTGTTTTTTACAGTGCAAAGAGCTGTTTCTTTATTTTCATTGTCTGAGTCTCACGCGGGCGGCAATGAGTTGAGACCGGTCATCAGCCCGGTGCATTTCCACACGCCACAGACTCCCCGCACCACTCCTACTTTTAGCAGGTAAGACAGACAAACATATACCTGTACTGTATGTATATATATATATATATACTTGCTCTTCCTCGGAGTTCCCTGCAGTGTAGGGTTTGTTAACAGTTGTGTTACACCAAGGGCCCAATGTTGGCTCTGCAATTCTGCATGAAATTAGCTTAACCTCAAATCAACTCATTCCTTCAATCATGGATTAAGTATTTTGAATAAGAATTGATATGCAAGGATACTGGTATTAACTTGTTTTTAATCGGTGTGTGTTGCAGTGAAGAGGTTCCCAATGACCTGTCTGGGCGTCTATGTCATCTGGAAGTCATGCTGAAACAGCTGAACAATGATCTGGAAAAAGTGAGTTACATTGAAGGAACCTGACCAGTGCAGGACAGGTTCACTATAAGGACGGGTATATTGAGTAATTTTGTGGCTGAGTATTCAAACACAAAGTAGTCAGTTACTTGAAAATGTTAATTTAAGTTGAAATATGACCGATCTGATAGTGTTACCAAGTTTCTTGTAACTTTCCACCATAAAGTCCTCGTCCAGTGGGGTATGTCATGAAGCATATCAATATAGTGCAGCAGGGATGATGTGTTTTTATAGGCCAACCCAGTAGTTGGCATCACACTGGTTTCCTCAACAAAAACCAACAGTATTTTTCCATTGACTTTTAGGTTGCAGAAAATAAACAATGACAAACAGGTTTGATTCATTTTTTTAAGCTTAAATACAATCAGCAGATGTAAAAAGTTAAGCTATAAATGACCTACACCATGGTCACATGACTTCAACTCCACCGCCGTTGAGTTTCTGTTTAAAGCCTATACATTATTTGTGCAGTTCATCCTGGCCAATAAAATGTACAATTCTCTTTAGAAATAAAATAAAAGTGAAACTGTTGATTTCATAGTAACTTGGCCATATTTGGAGACATCCTTGTAATTACGTTTCTCTCTTCCTCTCCTCCGTTCCTTCCTGTCCCATCCTCTCAGGAGAAACAGGACAAGACTACGTTGTTAGCAGAGATGGCTAATCTGAGGCAGAACAACCAGCGTCTGCAGGAGGAATCGCACTCAGCCAGTGAACAGCTCCGCATGTTCAGCAAACTCTTATCCTCTACCATCCCCGAGAGGAAATGACTGTTCCCTTTCATTTGAGAGAAGATGAGATTTGCCTAACATGACACGTTCAGTGCCAACAGCTAATTTACTTCACAGTCTCTTATTGTCCAGTACATCCACTGTCCCGCTCGCCCTCATCTAGGCAAGTCTCCCAGCTCGTCCTCACCCCACACCAAACTGTGAGCTTTACGAAAGTGCGACGGAAGGAAACCGAAAGAGTTTATGCAGGTCTGTCCCGATGACTTGAGACTTTAACGCTTTAACCTAAAGTCTTACAAATGTCTATTTTTAAACAAACAAACAAACCCACGATTCTTACCTTGAAACGAGCGAGCGAGCTCCTCATCTGATCGAACTGCTTTCGGAACTATTTTATCATTCTAGATTTATTTTTCTACGCGACGAGTCGACACTAAGCTTGAGCCAGTAAAACTGAGAGACGCTAAACATCAGAGAGGCCTATTTACTGCACAGTCAGCTCAACAGCCAAAACAAATCAACACTTGAGCCACGTGAAAGATCCTACCTTTCCCAAAACGTTGAGAGAAATCACGGTACTGTAATTGTGAGGAGAAATGAGCGACTCGCAGATAACACGTAATTGTAAAGTATAATTCTACATTGCATAATCTCATGTGCAGGTACATTGTGTTCTTATTTATAGTTCAAAGCATCCTCTTCTCAGCTGATTTATCATCCAACAGACTTCCTATAGTGACTGAAACTCTGCAATAATGGCTCTGTAGATCTTCACTTCTCCAGAGATGGAGAACCGCCGCCGTTTTCTGACCAGTGACAGCAACCACTACTAAAGCTGTGATGTTACACCCAAGTCTTTGATCGTTTCCTCTGTGCATGGACATCGGTCAGTCTTTAAAGTGACAGGAAATGCCACTTGCTCTCTCTCTTATGTATGGTTTTGGCATAGCACTGTGTAAACTTGGGCTGTTCTGTCAGATTTCGACACTGTATATGTATATGCAAAGCCGACACGAAGAAACCCTAGTCAGCTGTGTTCCATACAGACTCTATTTTTCTATTTGTATTTAGTTGAGGTTTATCAGGTGAAACGACTGTTGGCAATAGATAGCGGTTTTCAACTTCTAGACAGATCATCGTGTTTACATACTAAGACGATCCACGCTGTGCTCGGTTATGCGCTCTATCTGGAATAACAGGCAGGCTGGATCGAATATGGTTTATTATGTACCCCATGTTACTCTGTACATGTCTGCCTTAAAGTGGTCAGCTGTGACCAGTGATGTGTTGTAACTTACGATTCATATTAGCTCTCTCCATCCCTTTAACCTGATGCAACTGGAAAAAATATCTCCTCCTCAGGACCCTTAAGCTGCCCTCTCCATGACCTGATCTATTCGTCTCGGACCTATTTATTCACGACAAAACAAAAGCACTGCAACAGTCGGTTGACTTTATATCGTATTAGTCATCCTAGCTAATATAAGTGAAAATATGTGTCTGCTCTGCTCAGACACTCAAAAACAACCACATACATGTTTATTACAGTATATAGCATTGTAAAACGCAAAGGTTTTTGTTTGTTTAGGAGGTGAGAGATACAAATAAGACCTGACATCATTCATTGCAGCGGTTTTAGTAGTGTAATTGTACATAAAGTGATTTCATACAAAAGTTTTGAACTGCTGATATCTAACGTTAAATGTTCTCCCCACTATAAATGATGAGGAAAAAGGAATAGTCCAACTGAAAATGAAAATTCTCTCATTTACTCACACCCTCGGGTTGTTAAAAACCTGTATGACTTTATTTCTTCTATGGAACATGATAGAAGTTATTCTGAAGAACTAAACAGTTTTGGTTTCCATTGACTTTTATTGTGTTCTACGGAAGAAAGCAAGTCATACAGGTTTGGAACAACATGAGAATGAGTTTTGGGGTGGACTGTGCCTTTAAATAAAAGTCTGTATACATGTTGGAAGCTTTTATTTATACATAATCACTCTGGACTTGTGAAATCAAATGATCAGAATGATAAGCTCATTTGCTCCGTTGTTTTAGATCCAGTTTTATCAGATTCTCATCTCATTGCTGACTGCAAGAACGTCACCCTCTGTGTGTTTCCAGACTCACTCAGTTCTGGGGTCATATCTACACCATGGATTGTCTTATGATTTCTGTTTGTTTGATAGTTGGGTGGAGGTGTTTTTATTAATTATTTTGTATTTTTAAAAGGTAAATATGAGTGATATACTTGTGAAAACATCTATGTGCATCTGTGTTGCGCATTCTTAAATCATGGCAAATTATATAGCCAGCTGTAATATTTGAAGGTTTATTTTTATGTGTAATATTTTTACTATTTATTTTGAATTCTTTTCTTGTTCTTCTTCAAAATAAGGAAAGTCAAATTCCTGGTGAAATTTACAAGATTTGGTAAATTATTGGAGGGTACTGAGTTAATTATATTTTGATTCACAATCTTTTGTACAAAGCTGATTTTACGCTTTTATTTCTTTTAAAGAAACTTTATTGTAATTCATCTTTTTGTCTCTGTTTCCTTTAGCTTCATGCATGAAACAGTGGCTCTAATGCCTTGATTAACTATTGATAACTGATCAATCTTTCAGTTTCTTTTGGGGATGTTGTATCAATGAGTGTACATTTAATGTGTAAATTATGTTTTCATTATTTTATAAAAAATATATTAAAATATTTCATAATGATAACATTCTTGGCCATTGTTTTATTTGACTAATATATTAAGCTACATTGGAAGAGTAAAGGTGTACAAATGCTTGGCTTGTTAGTAATTTACACATTCTGTTGTTAAGTCTGTATTTGAAGTCTTGACGAGTTCACACTACGATGAATTAAAGTTCATTTATTGAAAGTTTGCAAAAAAGGGACAGTTTACTCTAAAATGAAAAATCTGTCTCCCTCAAGTTGTTCCAAACCTGTATGAGTTTCTCTCTTCTCATGAGCACAAGATGATATTTTGATGAATATGGGTAACCAAACAGTTGCTGGTCCCTACTGACTCTCATAGTAGAATTTGTTTATATATTAAGAAATGTATTGATTGCGTAAATGACTGACTTTTTAACTACCAAATGGTAGAAAACTCCGCTGCTCGAGCCCTCACATATAAAAAACAAATCTGCACATAATCACTCCCACCCTTCACTGGCTTCCTGTGGCCAAACGTATTCAGATTAAACTCTTAGTGTTAGTTTAAGGCCTGTCATGGCCTCGCACCTCAATACCTGGTCGAGTTGTATGTCATTTTCCAGCAAAGACTCTCAGATCTAGCAATGATATCTGGCTTGTTGTGCCCAAGTATAAACTCTCTACCATGGTTGATAGGGCTTTCTGTTCTAGGACTCAAGTTATGGAATAAGCTGCCTTAAAACATTCATGCTACCTCCTCTCCAAACCTAAGTCTCAACTTAAAACTCATCTTTTCACTTTGTTCTGTGAATAACTCCCCGTGTCTCTGATTCCAACTTTTGTTTGTATGTTACATGACCACCTTGACATAATTGAAGGTCGTCTTGTTATTAATTATCTGTAGTTATTTGTTGTAAACACCGGTTTGTCTGAATGTCTCCTCTGATTGTCTGGTGTATTTTGTTTACCAATTGGTTATTAATTTGTGAAGCGTCCTTGGGTTCTATAAAGGCACTATAAAAATGTATAAGTTTATCATTAGCCTGTTATTATTATTACATAAACGGAAGGAACACTTCCATACCGAGCCGCAGCTGCCTCCTCACAGAACCACAGCGCCCCCCGCTGGAACACAAGATTGTCGGGTTAACGGTTACTTGCTCCCTCTGCTGGTCGTAAATAGGTTTAGCACGATAAATAGAAGGCATCCCTAATTTAAGGTGGGTTTAAAATGTAGAAATGCTAATGCTAATTAATTAATTAAATTGATTGAATGAATTGTCCTAATGCTAATGAATTAAAATGTATTGTAAAATGTCATCTTAATATAATATCTAGTGTTTTTGTGGCCCTGGACCACAAAACCAATCAGAAGTAGTACGGGTATATTTGTAGCAATAGCCAAGTTAACCAACAATACATAGTCAAAACTATTTTTTTTAATGCCAAAAATCAAATACATTTTTGATTAGTAATATGCATTGCTAAGAACTTCATTTGGACAACTTTAAAGGCGAGTTTCTCAATATGTATATATATATATGTTTCTTTTTTGCACCCTCACATTCCAGATTTTTTTCTAGTAGTGTATCTCAGCCAAATATGATCCTGTCCTAACAAACCATACATTAACGGAAAGTTTATTTATTTAGCTTTCAGATGATGTATAAATATCGATAACAAAAAAAGGACATTATGACTGGTTGTGTGTCCCAGGGTCACATTTGTTCAATTGAGAAGACCAGGTGCCTTTCAAAATGAAATAGGCTACTTAAATTATAAAGCCATTTTTCCCAGCAGCAATTAAATTAAAACAATGCCCAACGTCAATATGAGAACCAATGAAGCATGTTTTATTTGATCATAGTTCAGTTTAAATGAAGACAACAAAAGGAAAAACAGCTTCCGTTCAGTGTATTCTGGTAACTGGTTCACAGCCCCGACCCACATCAGATCACACCTCTTACACAGCTTCCGTTCAGAGTTCATTTCTTGGTAACTGGTTTACTGTGTCACTGCCAGGACATGACACCTCTCGAGTCGGGGCCCACTGCTTCCACCCACTACACCCATGCAGGTAGCATGGGCCAAATTTGTTCAGTCGATTTGTGCTACCCTGTCAGATTTTGCTACCTCCCATTAAAGCAGCAGGTAGTACAATTCCACTAAGAAATTGCTACCTGTAAAATTATGGTTTAAACCTTAACCTACCTATACACGGGACAACTTTGAGCAGTGTTGCTTGGGCACTTTCCCACTGGGAATGGGTAACACATTTTTATCTGGATACTTTAAATTGGTCATAGGCCCTGTCTTGCTCTTTGATGCCAGCATTAACCAATGCTGCCAAGCAACACTGCTCAAAAAGTTGCCCCCTGTGTATCATCAGCCTTACAGTTGGCTAACTCAAGTAATTATCGTTATATTCAAGTTGACACGATTTGACTGTTTTTTGCGTAGAATTGGCGACAGCACCGCATTACAATAAATTATCATTCATATTTTCATAAACGCTGGCCAAATTCAAAAACAGAGCTAAAATGAAATCAAATTTGTGAGCAATGGGCCCCTGGTGTTTCGGGGGCCCTACGCAGCTTGCGTATTCTGTGTATATGGAGGATCGGCTCTGGCTCAGCGTGAAAAAAAAATGACCCAATATTGATGTGCGCATGCGCAGTAAGCCCTGGTATATAGGACCATCGTTATCTGGCAGGTAGGATAAAATGTCAGGACACCGGCTTCACCCTTTCCTTTGGGGGTCATCACCACCTTCTGATTTGTAGTTTATACATTTTTACCAAATAAAAGGCCAGGTCGTTGTCCACTGATGATACACAGGGCTAAATTTGAGCAATTTTACTTAGCAACTTTTTTTGAGCAACGTTGTTTGGGCATTTTCTATTTGAGAATGGTTAACAAGTTTGTATCTGGATATTTTATATCAGTCGTGGGCTTTGTGATTCACCTAGTTGCCCGTTGACGGCAACATTTCCTAAAAAGTTTCCCTGTGTATCATCAGTTTAACTTAAAGTAGCCCGACTTGGCAACACAGTGTGACGTCTTCCTTTATTTTAATTCCAAGTAAATATAAGCGTAACTTCTATACAAGCATTTAAGAATACAGTATATCGTTCAGTTTGTGTAAATACGTTCATAACATTGAGCGCCTGTCCCTTTAAGATGACGTGCTACGTCAGCCAGACTGACATCATGGCGGAAGCGCAGTCAAAAGAGGCTGCTGCTGACTGTACACTCTAATAACAAGCCTGGATAAAAAAGAATTTAGAAAAAGGACGACACAGCTTTTGTTAGTTCGCCACGCACAAGTATTATAAACATCTAGCGACTTCAGATGCGAGAGTAATGCTGCTGTAGGTGGTGATGATTTTCGAGTGCAGCGCGCCTGAAGTCCAGCTCAAGTGTTGACAGACAGTTTATTCAGTGATTGCATGATTAATAGACGCAGCGTGGTGATTCCAGACTGAAGGACGTAAATCGCCTTATTAACGTGAAATTTGACGTTTTGAAGGGGAAAAAGTACTATTTGTAGAGTAAAAGTCGTGTCTCGTTCACGAGGCAATTCAAAAGGACCTGACACACCTCAGGCTGAATATTCGTGTAAAGCATTCCCTGTTTCGTTAGGCTCTGAAATGTCTTATAAATGAGCATTTTATCCAACATTAGCGCGCGCTGTACGGTACCGATAGCGGACAAAGTTGGCCGTTTAAACTACTGACGTGTCATTTGGCGTGCGGTCAGTGCCGAAGCTGGAGGGACACGCCTGTCGCCGTTGCTCCCAGCATCTTTAACCGGGAGTCAGCCGTCAACGCCACGTTAAAATGTCAAGAACCGGCCGAAGATCCAAAGCGTTGCACGTTAATAACGGGCACGCGCTGGCAGGATGCGATCCACCGAGAGCGGCGCGTGTGCGCGTGCTGCTGCTGTGTCTCTGCGGCGCGCTGTCGCTGGCCATGATCCTGGGGCTGTATCTGTCTGCAGAGCCCTCCAGCAGCCCACAGCAGCAGGCTGCACATCTCATCAGGGACAGGGTGAGTTGAGCTGGAAAGAGTTTGTGCATTTTCCACGTGTTACGAGTAGTGCCATTCGGTCTTACTGTAAGAAATGTTTTGATCCAAAAAAAAATCTGTCATTATTTTATATTTACTGTCTTGAATTATGCAATTGCATCCTCATGATTGAATTTGCATGGTTATTTTAGTTAAACTATTAATTGAAAATGTTATTTGAAATGAAGCGAAATACTAAAATAACACTGCTTTTATTACATGGGAGGACAAAAGGGAAATGTTAGGCAGAATGTTCACATTGCTGTTTTCAATAAAGCAGATGGACACAGACTGTCATGCTACAAAAAAAACTGCCATAAAATAGGCAAATTGGGCATTTTATTAGCATGCAGTATGGTATAGCACTCACAAGTATGGACTACCTTTATGGTTTTATTTATTGTCAGTATGTGGCCTTTCACAGCCCAATCGGCTTAATTCCAACATACCCACTGTGAAGTTTCTAGTAATCCCGAAGACTTTGATTTGCTGGTCCAGGTTTGCTTTGCTAGGATTGGACCTGAATTCTGCAGGAAGGGGTCCTGTCAGGAAGAGGATTTAGACAAAATAATTATGAACGTGCTCACCTCTTCCTTTCTGGGTTATTTCTGCAGAATGCCCATAAGCCAAATAAATACTCTGTGGCACAAATAAAGAAGTTTGCAGCACAGGTGGATGGGCATCGGCTCTGGGAGACTCACCTGCGGCCCCTGCTAATTGAACGAGTGCCCGGGTCTGCAGGAGTCAGACCATACGGCAGGTAATGCCTCAGCCTGAACAACACACGTTCCACTGCGATCTAAACATTTTCAATCACAGCACGATTACCTTCCTTGCTGAAAATGTACTTGCCTGCAGGCCAGCCAAGATGTAGTTAAGTTTGTTTCTTCATCTTAACAGATATGGTGAAATTGACCATTACATCACCTGCTCACCAATGGATCCTCTTCAGCTGGGGAGCCCAATCCTGCTCCTGGCGATCGACTGTCCTGCAGAGTTCAGCTCCAATGCTTATCAACACACCTGAAGCAAGTAGTTAAGGTCTTCAGGATTGCTTGAAAATTAAAGACAGGTGTGTTTGATTAGATTTGGCGCTGAACTTTTCAGGACAGTGGATCGCCCAGAGCAGGATTAGGCACCCCTGCTCTACAGTGAATGGGTGCCGTCAGAATGAGTCCAAACGGCTGATGAAAACATGACAGTAAACCACAAGTAATCAAAACAACTCCAGTTATTTAATTAATTAATATCTTGTGAAGCAAAAAGCTGTGTTTGTAAGAAATAAATGCATCATTAAGATGTTTTTAACCTCAAACTTTAGCAAAAATATGAGTTTTCTGTTCATTATATTGCTTTCTCCAGTGAAAAAGTCATCTCGTATGAATCAAGAAAGATATATGCACAAATCAAAAACTTTACGGTTCTAAACAAATACGTCGGTGGATTTTAATGGGAAAGGACAACAGGGGATGGTCTTTTTCAGTGACGAAAGCATTATTATGGATTATGGACTCCTATTTTGGCCAGAAGGATTGGTTTAAACTTAAAAAAGGCTTAACGATGTATTTATTTCTTACAAACATGCAGCTGTACATATCACAAAATATTATTGACAGACTAGTGTCGTGTGGATTATTGTGATGCTTTTATCAGCTGTTTGGACTCATTCTGACGGCACCCATTCACTGCAGAGGATCCATTGGTGAGCGAGTGATGTAATACAACATTTCTTCTACATTTACATCTTATATGGCTCTCAGGGTGAGGACAATTTCAGCTATTTTGTTTTATTTTGATTGAACTATTCCTTTAAGTATCTTCATCTGAAAAGCATGCAGTAAGTTCTCTCACCTCTTCCAACTACAGCATTTCTTGTCTCAGCTGGGTTCACTGTCAGCAGGATGGATGCTGGAGGAGAATTCTTTGTTTCATCCACCCCGAAGGGTAAAGTGACTTTCACCAATGTGCTGGCAGTTCTGGACCCCTCGGCTCCTCGCAGGCTGCTCCTAGCATGTCACCATGACTCCAAGATCTTACCTGCAGACCCTAAAAACCCCAAGCGGGTGTTTGTGGGTGCCAGTGATTCAGCCATACCCTGTGCTATGATCTTGGAGCTCGCCACTGCTCTGGACACGCAGCTTACAGCCCTAAAACTGCAGGTAGATCACAATCATGAAGAAAAGAGTTCTTCTAGATGTTTCAGTGCTGAGAGAGCTGAATCAAGCCTAAAGTGTGTGTACACCATTATGAGTCAGATAGATGGTGTTGGTGTGGCATAGTGTCAAAACACATCACAGACTACCTGCTTCCTCTCTTTCTTTTTTTCCTCTTCAGAGGTCTGCGGTGACACTGCAGTTGGTGTTTTTTGATGGAGAGGAGGCATTTGAGGAATGGACAGAAACAGACTCTCTCTACGGTTCTCGTCATCTGGCTGAACTAATGGCCCGTACTCCCCATCCTTCTGGATCCACCAAAACCACTCTTCTCCAGGCAGTGGTGAGGTTGTGTGTACTGCGATCAGTCTAGCTGTTTGCCTTTCATATATTATGCTGTGTGTTTAATGGTAAAGAATATTTATGGATGAGAGGTTTTTAGTTCAGGGTATCTGAAGGTATTTTTCCTGTCAAATTGAATGGTTTTTAATACCCTTTTCAAGATGTTTCAAATATTTGAAGACCTTCTCATAACTTGGATTCATCATTTAATACAGGTTCATTTCAGTTCATCATTAAACCTGGATACATCAGCCACAAAACGAATTGTATACATAAATATGAATCAAAACATTAATTGTGTACACAAAAACAACCTGTGCAATTACATGAAGTAGAAGTCAAAAAATGTTTTTAATTAAAGTAAAAGAAAAAAAAAACTGACTATACTTTTTAACTATTATATTTTTATAAAAGTATAATTGTTGTTATTATTACTTTACAGTATAATAGTATTATTACAGTAGTAATGGACTTTTGTCACTTTATTTTGATAATGAGGATAAATGAAAGGGAGACAACCCAAAAATACCTTGGTCAATTGATGTATGATTTATTATAATTAACTTACATTTAAACAGAATTGATGTAGATAGATAGTTTAATAAAAGTGATTTTTCCATATTTCTGTATTTTCCTACCTCTGAGGGACGACTCATATGATTCTCGTAGATCCGAGTTTATTTATTTATTTATTTATTTTTTTTTTGGGGGGGGGGTTGGTTACTGCATGAACCACGGCCTTGAGCTATTATTACCTTAATAAACAAGCGAAAATAAACATCATGGACGGAATGATCCGAGCGCTGCACGAGCTCGCGGCGCCATCTGCAGGACCGTTAAAAGCATTCAAATGATTCAAAGCGCCAAACGAGAGATGAATGTGCGCTGAAACATGTTACTCGACCCGGTGACTTTTTATGAATGGCGGTGAGAATTTGAGATTGCTAGTGCTGTCATAAAACACCCGACGGTTGTGATGTAATTATATAACAGGCTGTAGTCTGACACGCTACATGTCTGCTGTTACAGTACTGTGTTTACTTTCGATTCGCTTGGTTTGAGCCGCTTTAATTTGCATTTGGGAACGCATCGTTCGTCATTAGACACGTTTATAAATCTGTTGTTTACAAAGATACGTTTCAGTGTCACATAATCCTTCAGAAATCATTCTAATATGCTGATTTACTGTTCAAGAAACATTTCTCACCATTATCAATGTTAAAAATAGTTTTGTGGAGACAATGATACCACTCAAACATTTGTATAAGATTAAAAGAGAGAAATGAATAATTGTATTCATCATGTATGAAAGTGATAAAAAGTGAGTAAAGACATTTAAAATGATTTCTATTTAATAAATGCATTAACAAATGTAATTAATATATTTGATAAATGCACATAACTGCAGTTCGTTAAACTTTATATTTATCAAAAAATCCTGAAAAATATAGTGTATCACCATGTCCACACAAAATATGAAGCAGCAAAATTATTTTCAACATTGATAATAACCAGAAATGTTTCTTGAGTCAAATAAATGTTAATGATTTTTAAAAGATCATGAAAACTGGAGTAATGATGAAGAAAATTCTGCTTCACATCACAGGAATAACATTACATTATATTATATTTTAATATAATTTATTTTGTTGTTACTTTATTTTGACAAAATAAATTCAACCTTGATGAGCAGAAGATAATTATTTCAAAGTCATTAATAATTGTAATGTTTGCAAATGTTTGGCAGGTACTTTAATATTAATAACAATTCTATATACTTTACTATAATATATTATTGTACTTTATTATAATTTATCATATAGTTATCATGATAACTATATGATATATTATAATAAAGTACAATAATAATATATCATATAGTTATCATGATTATTAAATGCTGCTTTTAATTTGTTACAGGACAATATGCATGTTTATAATATAATATATATATATTTTAATGTGCTAAAATATGTATTTTTAATAATAAGTTACGGGCGTGGTCAGATTTTCCTTCTTTTTTTGTCTCTAGATGATCACATGCCTGAAATATTTATTTATTTATTTTATTAATAAAAGTGTATTTAATTGAATTTTATTTGAATTAGTATTTTTATTCTTATTTATTTTACCTTACGAATTCAAATAAAATTCAATTAAATACACTTATTAATAAAATATTGCAAATAAAATATTAACACAATTATTTCAGGCATGTGATCAGCTAGAGACAAAAAAGAAGAAAAATTTGACAACGCCCTGTAACTTATTATTAAAAATACATATTTTAGCACATTAAAAGAGTAATATTTTTGCAATTTTATTTTAAATAAGAGTCTCACTAGATAATTTTTTTATATTTAATTATTTATTTAAAAATTTATTTACCTTTTAGGTGTTGTATTAATGTTGAATTTCTCTATTTTCCTTCCAGGATCTGTTAGTCCTGCTGGATCTGCTTGGTGGCCCAGAACCATTGATTGTCAGTCACTTTGATAACACCGCCAGATGGTTCGACCGACTCATCGCTGCAGGTATAAGTTCAAAACAACCCCGATTGGATTCCAGCCTAAAAATGCATGACGTCAGCATCGCTCTCTGTTTCTCTTTCAGAGAAGAGACTCCACAAAGCAGGGTTTGTTGACATCTCACCCATCAGAACAGAGTTACTTCAGGAGAGATTTTTATCTTGGACCCGTGCAGGATGATCACATTCCCTTTTTAAACCGAGGTCAGTAAACCGTCAGACAGCATACACTACTGTTCAAAGGTTTGGGGTCAGGAAGAGTTTTTAAACACATTAATCGTTTTTTCAGCAAGGATGCATTCGGTTGTTCAAAAGTGGCATTTATAGCTTTACAAAAGATTTATATTTCAAATGAATGCTGTTCTTTCAGAGAATCCTGAATTAGCATAGTTTCCACAAAAATATTAGGACGTACAACTGTTTTCAACATTGATAATAATACGAAACATTGAAAATAATAAGAAATGTTCCTTGAGCACCAAATCAGCATATTAGAATGATTTCTGAAGGATCATGTGACACAGAAGACTGCTGTAACGACTGCTGAAAATTCAGCTTTAACATCACAGCAATAAATTACATTTTAATCTATTCAAATAATCAGTAAATTCAGTTATTTTAAATTGTAATCATATTTCACAATATCCATGTTTTACTGCTGTACTGCAGCTTTAATGGTAAGATTAGTTTTAGTGATTAGTGTTAGTGAACACTAGATTAGTGTTTTTCAAAAACACTGGATGGAAATGGATCAAACAAGTTTAATTAGTTTTCTGTTTCTACCCCTGGACCAGGTGTACCTGTGCTTCACTTGATCCCCACACCGTTTCCTGTGTTCTGGCACACACTGGATGATGCGGAGGAGAGGATGCACAGGCCCACGGTGGAAAACCTGACTAGAATCCTGGCCATCTTCGTGGCTGAGTACCTGAGCCTCTAAACATGCTGTAATGATGATCGTTTACATCACATGACCACGTGTTCAGTGCAGTTAAATGTGTGATGTAAGAGCTGATGATGATGATAATAATAATAACAGAGCCATAGTTCAGAATGACCAAAGAGACACATAGCATAATGACATGTTTATTTGGAGTGTGAATGGTACATGCTGAAGATATCTTTCTGCTGAAACGAGCCATGTGTCATAATAGGACACTCGTGGTACGGCAGCTGTATGAGCCCTAATTGTATCCTTTAAGAGACTGTTAGACCATAAGTTTGTGATTTCATGACTTTGAAGTGGAACTCAGAGTGAAGTTCGTTTAATGAATGTAGTTCATTAATCATCATTTGCACAGTATTTGCTGACGGATTTCATTTTAAATGCTGATCATTCAAGCTGCATTGGGGAAAGGCAGTGGAGGTGCACTTTACAGGAAGGTCAATATGCAGGACTTTGAGAGACACTTGTTTTAAGAATCTGTGAGTAGCATTTCATGTTACCTGAGAGAGATGGATCTTATATTTTACATTTCTTAGTCATTGAGCTGTTACCATTCTGAGCCTAAAGACCATGTCAAGGGTCTAAAGGATATTCGTAATAAACCTAAGGAGACACTGGATTTGAGTGTTTTTTTCAAAACATTTTTGTTGAAGTTTAGAATACACTTGATACTGTGCTGTGTGGATGAATTATTCACAATAAGTTCAATAACACGCATTTAGAAAGTAGAAAGGGTGAATTTTCATTTCATGTAGACATTTTACGAAGAGAGGATGCGATACAGTTATAGCAGTGGAAAAAGATGCAGCGTTATGAGCTGCCACAAATGATAAAAATGGCGTTCCACAAGTGAAATAGTACACAAGTACTTGCTTTCCTGAAATACAGTATGCACTCAAGCACAAATGTTAGGGTGCACTATGAACTTAACAAAAAAAAGGGGCCAAAATGGCAAAATGTACTGATGTTGTTTCGTGTTTAACAGCTGCTCACGATTGACTTTGTTAAAGGTGCTGTACGCCATTTCTGCCATTTTGCTAACTTATGCAAGACTGTCAACCAACCTCACGTCAGAAAACACAACTGCATAAAAGCCAAAAAATGTTGGCCTATTCCCCGGACTCTCTTTTATGCTGATTACAGTCTAGAGCTCACACAGGGACAGCTGTGAGTCACAAAGACACTTATTTGTATGATGTTGTCTTGTCAGGTAGAAGAGACATATCCTTAAAAAAAACACAGCACCTTTAAATGGCAAAACATGGTTTTTTGACCTGTATTCCACTGCATTGATTTCAGTAGTGTGCTGGTCCCAGGTGGCAGAGGGGGGGTGGGCAGACAGCTGCTGGGAGCAGGAGAAGAGTCTGCTGGGACTCGCTGGCGGTGAGAGCTCCTCGTCAGAGCTCAGGAACGCTCCTGCTGAGCTTCTGCTGGAACACAGGAATAACTTGGATATAAAACCTGAAATATGTCAAACTGAGATCAAACATGAATATGTAAATGCATTATTGAAGTTAGAGATCCTGAATTATTTTGGTTTGTGACTCATCCAGCAGAGGGCAGCATGGAGCCAATGAAAGAAGACCATAGCATGCTACTGCTTTTCATTCAAACCATCTAAAGCAGTGGCTCTCATCCATTTGGATAAGGATTTTTATAATATTTGTATACTCAAAATTCTACCCAGTAAAATAGTTTAGAGTTTGCCATAGAAATATATATAGTCTTTATAAGAAGTGCCCATGAAGCTATACGATTTATAAGACTTTTCTAGGCCTAGAACTAAAAAAGTTGTCCAAGGGTGTCAATTACAATAAGTATATACATTTTTAGTTGATTAAAATAATTTAAAATACTTGTTTTGTCGTACTTTAGATCATTTTAAGCCATCCTGAAGCAAGAGCCCTGGTTGAGAACCAGTTCTATAGCCATACATTTAAGTCTGTCTACTTGGAAAAACACATTGAATTCATTTTGGAGTGAAAACTGTTCATTTGTTCCAGCAGGAATCTATCATGTTGTTGCCCTGGTGTGTGTAGATTGAGGGAGCATTTCTTACCCCTGATGGCTGGTTGTAGCTCTGTCCCGCTGTCGACGGTTCTTGAACCAGTTGCTGACTTGTGTAGCAGTGAGTCCAGTGGCTGCAGCCAAATCTCGTTTCTCTCTTGGCGAAGGGTACGGCTTTCTGCCGTACCACTCTCTCAATAAACTGCGAGACTTTTCCTGCGAGCAGAGGATGCAAACGAAAGCTCTTGAAATCTCTCCCAAAAGGAAACAAGATCATTTTGAGACAATCAGATAAATCAGTGCTCATTGATTCTAATCTAAACCAAGAGATTTAAACACCTTGAAGCAGTAGCTGGTCTCCTCTCCATCCCAGATGGTACGAGGAAGAGGGAACTTGCGGCGAATGCGGTACTTCCCCACAGCCCCAAGAGGACGGCCCCTCTGCAATTCAGCCTCCATGTAGTGAGCCCGGAGCCAGAGCTGCTGGAGGAGAGGGTGACTGCGCGGGGAGAACGTGTTTCCCTTCTAACAAGGCGTAGAGCTCAGCAAAACGACAGTGGTGGAAGGCAACCGCAGCCCGTGCTTTCAACACGCTCTCTTGACTCTGAGCCATTCCCAGATACACACTGGACGACGAGGAAATGGAAGGTAAAGAGCATAAGAACGAGGACAAGCGATCCATGCTTCCACTCTGGAGAAGAACCTCACAAACACAGGCCACCTGCTCTGGGGAGAAGCCCATCGCCATGATCGGAACAAGGATGGTGGAAGGTCCCACAGGGGATGACGAGGAATTAGTCTGCAAAACTAATTTTTCCCACCTAAAAGTCCATTCGAGGGATCCAGAGGACAACTGTGACCTGTTTCAAAGCCAATAACGACAGCAAGCTTCACAAGAATAATGAAACCTGCAGAAGAAGAAACTCTCAGGTAAAGGGGATCTCACAATAGCCTTTTTGTTCTTCAGTGACGTGCTAGCCAATAAGTGCAGCCGATGAGTGTATCAGCTTTTTTGTTTTAGCAGGTTTTACCTTCTCCAGCCACAAAGACCCGCCCAGACAACTTGGTACATGCAGGTAATCGGAGAGCATAGGGGTTAAAAAAACAGACAGGCACCAACACACACGCACACACAAACCTTTCAGACTAAGTGTTGTTTGTATTTGTATCAATTACCTGGGGAAAATGTCAGGTGCACAAAGGAGCTTATTTAAATATGAAGGCAATGTTATTTCCTAATCAAATCATGGTGCAGGTCAGGATTTGTAAGACAATTTGGTTAGAGATGGCATTGCAGAAATATATATATATATATACACACATATGCTTGTAATGATGTGGAAGAGAACCACAGATGATTTGCTTATGGATGAAAATTGTTTTTGTTCATAGGCATTTTGGTAAAAGTGCTTCACAAATAACTTGAGATTAATTTAAAACAAAAAGCATTCAGATAGCATTATATGTTTATTACATATCACAAAATGGAATATAAAAAATAAAATAACTATAAGATACAAATCACACCTCTATAAAAAGAGAGACGTTTACAATAATGACAAAAACTCCCTTTTACTAAATGAAATGATAAGAAAACCTCTTTGGTTTGATCAGCTGCATATTTTTCTGTTTGTACATGAAAGTGAAGCGAAAGTATTAAAGAGCAGAATAAAAACAAATATATATCTACTGACTAAAATAAATGTGCATTAACATAGTAATCATTACATTCTGGAGGAGTAATAGCAATAACATACACATACGCACACATTCCCTTACTTTCCAAAAAAAGTTCAAACATTGTCCACGTGCTTGAAAGAAAAAAACAAACTTTGGCAAGTCAATGCAACAAGTCCTATGTAACATAAATGTGTAAAATACAAACATAAAGAAATCAAAAAGACGCTACACATAGCAAAATCTCTTGTGTGTTAAATCACAAAATGGAGTCTATACCAGCTTTAAGGTTGAATGACCCTGAAATGATTGATAAATGCATTAAATATTCTTAAAAAAGAGACATATAGAGACAGGTATACTTAAGGCTAGAGTGACTACTGTGCCCCAGTCAAAATCTCACAGGCCACGCCTTATTGTAGTGGAATGGTTTAAAAATAGCACCAAATTTTGTGGGGCCAGAAAAAAAAAGTAAAAACTCCATGAATAAAAACAAAAAAATGTGCAAAATGTACAGAGCGATGCTCTGCAATAAGAAACCAACTCTGGTAGTGAATGTGATAATGACCTGTGTTGAAAAAGTCATACTTGTAAGCTTTGAATCGCCTAAATTGCATTTGATAAGAATTAAGCGGGGAAAGGGCAAAAACAGACATTTCCTGAGGAAATGTGGAAATTCTATAACTCAAATATTTGATTTTGAAATATAAAAAGACAAGATCAACAGAATAAAAACAAAAATTCACTGTATATGTACATGATGGATTTGTAGTGTACGAAGTGGCTGTTTTAAACAGTAAACAAATCTTAAGAGTTCATGTGGAACAGTTGCATAGACAAATATTCAGTACTTCAGTTCCCTTCAAACACTCACGCCTATTAGGTTTATGCACAGTTTTATGGTAATGAGCTGGAACGCTTGGGTAAGCTCAATGGTTTATCTATGGAAACCAATGTCAATTCTCTATCATACTACAAGTATAGGATATTCATGGTCAGTTAGTGTACCATCATAAATTTACACTGCAAAATACTGTATACATGGAATATAAAACAACATAAATACAGTGCTTCACTGTGTTCGAAGTGTAATTTTCAAAATCCAAGCATCTTGCATCTACAAATCAGACACATGCACCATCTACTCACCTATAAAAGGTACTTAAGCCAACTGAACGTTAAAGCAAAAAACTATTAAAACAGCACCTGAACAAATGAAGCTGTCATAGGCACATTTAAAGGTTAGTTTGTCAACCATGTCTTATCTTCCACCCAGTGTTGTGAGTTTACTGAAATCTGATTTCCTTCTCCCAGTGCAGGGTGCTGTTGTGCATCCAGGTATCTTTGGGAACCACCTGTACAGGATGTCTGATAGGATGTCTAGCTCGTGTTCAGACTCATTTCATACTTCGAGTTGACTTATTTCATTCCAAGATACCAGTTTTGTGACCAGCAAAAACATGTACCTCTATTATATTGTTTTTAAGAGGGAAACCTAATATGACTTGTATCTTTTCTTAAAAAGATAAAAGAAATAGTCAGAGTCATTAATCTATAAAACTGAGAAGTAACAAAAATGTAAGGCACAAAAGAAGGCATTCCCACATGCTCTTCACTCCTAGATAAAACAACTTGATTGCTTCTGACATATTAGTGCCTTTTACCACTTAGGGAATCATGCAAGTCCTTGTAACGTGCCTTAAGCTCTGGGTATCATCAAAAAAGGGCTAACATGCAGACACAGCCTTAGATTCCTAGAGGTGAATATTCGTTATGTCCTCTGTGACAAAATGGCAGTGCCTTTCCTCTACTGTAGTTAAACCTCTTTGCTAAATATATAGTTTTCACAACTGAATTCCATATATAAAAGATAGGTTATTTTCTACAATTCCATTATTAGGTTGAATACTTCCACTACTTAAAACTCCATCTACATGAGGAAGAGTGGGGAAAGACTCCAAACCTCTGAGGTCATAAATCATAGTTCCTCTCACTTCTGGGACATGGTCGAATGCAAGTCTTGCAGGTTGAGATTTAACACTAACTGCATCTAGTAGTTTTTCAGAAGGACTAGCGATTACAAACCCAGATCATCATCCACAGGGACAGACTGCAGTTGTGTCAGAATTCTCGAGTCCCCATCCATGTCCTCCACCTCATTCAGCTGAGAATCTCTCTCCACATCTTCGCCTGGAGGAGGAGTGCCCAACAGGAGGGACTCTCCCCCTGGCAAGCCTAACAAAGCAGGGTCCTCTGGAAGATCTCCTTTCCCACGCATGTCAAATAATGTCAGACCAGCAGAGGAGGACATCAGGATAGGGCTCCAGGCTGGCTGGGAGAGTTGGTGGCCAGTTGCTACACAGCTACATATTGGACTGAGCGGGAGCATGCTATCAAGGCTAAGGGTCTGCTGGGATTGTAGGACACTTGTATGAGTGGGAGTGCTAGAAGAGTCTGGGGTGTCAGGAGAGGCTCCTGGGGTTGGGTTGGCAATTGTTCCTGGCTCCGGGCTGCAGTAAAGTGTAGAGGAGCCAACAAATCCCAAAGGAGATGACTGTAGTGAATTTGAGGTTTGAGTAGTGAGTGAAGGTGCTGGTTGATTCTCAAGTGGATGTATAGCTGAGGTTTGAGGATCAAGGGTACTCCAGTGTACCGAATTGTCTGGGATGGACTTGACAGGCATGCTGGCAAACTGGATACCAGCTGGGATAGTGAGGATGAGTTGACCATTTTGAACACTTAGAATGGGGCTGCCCCCAATGCCACCTGCTAGTAGGATGTTGCCTGGAGACAAAAACAGAATAAATGCATTTCAGAACCAAACAAGCAACTGTTTTCCACTCCTGATTAAATCATATTGTGACCTACCTGGAGAGGCAGAAGGTAGCTGAATCACCCCAGAGTTGAGAAGTTGAACACCTGGGATGGTACCACTAGGGACACTCTGAGGAGGCCCTATTGGACTAAGGCATATCGGTCCTTGGGCAACACTCAATCCTGTTCCAGATCCAGATGTCAGAATCTGGAAAGCACCTCCAGGGGACGGAATGGAGAGAGATGGTGTTGCTGGCACCACCTGAGGAAAGGACAGGGTTCCAGTTGGAGTTCCCGCAATGGATGACACAGGCATAAGTTGAGGCAGTGACAGGGGGACCAGCTGAGGTTGGCCCGAGTCTTTGGTTTGGGATATGGGTACAACTTGAGTCGGCGAGGAGATGGGAATGATTTGTGTTCCCATGGAGGTCTGTATCTGTGGAAGGGTGGCTGAAGTAGTTTCGTCTCCTAGCTGAGGTGTAAGCACTTGTGTAATTTGCCCATCAGCCATCTGGGGGAGTGACAAAGCACTGCTGGTGCTTAATGTGTTCGAGCCATTTTGGGGCTGTGCTTGTGCAAGTCTTGGACCAATGTGCAAGGTCTGTGTCTGAAACTGAGAAATGGAGACTTGCGGTAACTGTGAATTCACCGGGGAGACTGGAACAAGCTGGGGGCAGGATGACACTGTGGCCCCAGATGTATGCTGCATCAGTTGAGAAACTGGAACGCCCTGTATTGATGGTACCACCTGGGGTAGCAGCACCTGAGGGCTAGAGATGGAGCTGCGAGTTGGTGACTGAGACTCAGCTTTTCCTATTACAACAAATTCAGGTGGCTGTAGTGGCACCATGGAACTGGAGATGACTGAACTCATGGAGCCAGCTGTTGATGCAGGAATACTATTTGAGACCAGTGCCACCGAAGGAAGAGACGTGGAAGAGATGACAGAAGTACAGATGGTGGGTGAGGACATTGAGTTTGTATTCAGTGACTGAGTGTTATCTGGATTCTTCAAGGCCTCTGGAAGACTGATAAAATCCAATGGAGAGACATTGCTTCTGGCTGTTTTTGCGTCCTCGCTAAGCAAGAGAGGTATTGTGCTAGTTAGACTGGCTTGTGGATTCAGAACCACAGTGGGCAGGCTGCCTTGGGCCTCTATATCACCGATTCCCCGGTTATCTTTGGGGATTACTTGAGCCCCATTTAGTAGCAATGGTGCATTAGCTGTAACAGGACTGAGAGTGACTGTGTGACCATCGCTCAGTGTCAGCCCATTGATGATGACCCCTGTTCCTGCCCCTGAGAGTATAGGGCTCCCATTGAGCAGCAGTGGATGAGAGCTTGTAAAGAATCCCCCGGTGCTGTTGAGAATAAGCTGACCAGTACTGCATGGAGTGCCACAGAGTGATATAAGAGAAGCATTGGAGCTGCCTGTCTCTTGAGCAGCAGGTTTGTCAGCAATATCATCCAGATCTCCCTTGCTGGCTTCATCTTCTGTGCTGTGGTTTCCATCAGATTCACTAAAGAAAAGACAGAAACATTACATTTGGTCAAACAGTCTAAATTTAGTTTCCATGAATGTCTACCATCAATCATCCAAAATATTTTTGACAGCTGTATCAATAGAGGAGAAACCTAAATTATTTACAAACCAGACCCAGTGAAGCTTATGGTTCAACAGAAGCCAGCTAACTTGCAGCGCATATGGTCACTGACAAATTTGTAGTTGCAAACATTAAGATTTTTATTTATTTAGCCTACTTATCATGTGCATGTGCTGCAATAAGCAAATGACAGAGAAAAACACATAGGGCCTACATGTACATGCAAGTACATTATTAAAGGGATAGTTCTTTCCTCATTTACTCAACTTCAAATAGTTCCAAACCTATATGAATGTCTTTGTTCTGCTGAACACAAAGGAAGATATTCTGAAGAATGTGGGAAACAGCAGTTCTGGGGCACCATTGACTTCCATAGTATTTTTTTTTACTATTTTAAAATGTAATTTATTGTGATTTCAAAGCTGCATTTAGCATCATTACTCCAGTTATGATCCTTCAGAAATCATTCTGATATTCTAAAAAAAAACATTTATTATTATGATGATGTTGAAAACAGCTGAGTAGAATTTTTCAGGTTTCTTTGATGAATAGAAAGTTCAGAAGAACAGTATTTATCTGAAATATAAATATTTTGTAACATTATAAATGTCTTTATCATCACTTTTGATCAATTTAAACCATCCTTGCTAAATAAAAGTATTAATTTCTATAATTGTATTTTCCTAAATAAATAAAATAATAATTATACTGACTCTAAGCTTTTAAATGGTATAGAGCGTATAATGTTACAAAAGCTTTTTATTTCAGATAAATGCTGATCTTTGGATCTTTCTATTCCTCAAAGAATTGTGAAAATATGTACTTAACTGTTTTAATAATTAAAAAAGGTTTCTTGAGCAGCAAAGGATCGGAAGGATCATGTGACACAAGACAGGAGTAATGATGCTGAAAATTTAGCTTTGATCACAGCAATCAATTACATTTTACAATATATTCAAACAGAAAGCAGCTGTTGTATATAGTAAAACTGTATTTTGGATCAAATCGATGCAGGCTTGGTGAGCAGAGGAAGCTTCTTTAAAAAAACATAAAAAATCATATTGTTCAAAAACTTTTGACTGGTAGGTCATTGCAGAAATGTTATGATATATATATGTATATATTAGGGATGGGACGAGATCTCGTGGCACGAGATCTATATATTCTGTGTTGTTATATATATATATATAATGTTCGCCAACCGAAAATAGCAACAACAAAAAAAGCTCTTTCGGTGTTCGGCCGAATAAGCGAGAAGACCAAATAAATTATACCAAACAATGAGGTGACACGATCAAATAGAGGCATGCACTAATGCAGCGGACGTGTCTGCAGTGTGGAAGTATTTAAAATTGTACAAGAAAGAACTGTACAAAACTCATTACAAGCACGTAACACCGACTGCGAGACTGTTAGCACTGCAGCTCATGTCTCCAATGAGAAGAGGAAGGGTGGATGATGAATGGATTGCACGGATTGCATGCAATGCTATTCAAAAAGCACTACACGAGCTCGCTGCACCAGGGTTCAAAGTCCAAAGCGCAAGAAAAATCTGTTACTTGTCAGCTGCTCAGTAACATTTTTATTAGTTTTTTTATAGGCATGTGCCAATGCGATACATGTGACAAACATCTTCCCAAACTCGACAGAATCATTTATAAATCTGCTGTCAATAAAAAGAAGCACTCAGGTCCTATTGCGGGCTTCTGCCAAAATAAAAGCTCCATCAACATTCATAAATGTTAGTATTGTAATTGTAATGTAGTTCTGTAAAATAAAAAAAAGCAAGACAATAATAATGATAATAATAATTGCCCTACAACAGCTCTATTAATACATTTATCATAACATTCACACAGTGCTCAAATTGGGATCTGTAATATATTATAATGTTTTAAAAGAAGTCTCTTCTCAGCAAGGGTGCATTTATTTGTACAGAAAAAATACATGCCTGATTCAAGAAGGGGGTCTCAAAAATGGACAATTGTGCTTTGTTGGTATAATGTCTGATAGAATGATAAAAAAATGTTAAGTGTTCAGTAAATATTTTTTAATTGTTGTTTTGTAATAGATTTTTTTATTTAACAGTAAAAAGCACTTTTTGGCTATTTAATTTATGCAATGGTGAAAAAGGTAAACTAGGCCTACATGGGAAAAAAATGCGAAACACTTCAGCCCAGAGTTTAATTTTGTTCGGCTTCAGCTTTGGCCAAGACATTTCATTTTGGTGCATCCCTAAGAAGTACTGGGATAAAAGTTTATAGTTTGGGTGTGAACACTTATTGTCTGCAGTAGTGATCAAAATGAAAGTATCTTAACACTTGTATTGTAAACAACAACACGTTTAAAAAGTATTTGTCAATGAATCATTAATTCAGGAGATTCCAATAGTGAAAGAAGTCTTTATGATGTGAGACACTGACTCCTTCATTAATTTATATTTTGTTCAAATTAATATATGTTTTTAAAAGACTTAAGCAATGAACATTTTGTCAGAACCACTTGTAAATGATGTTATTTTGTTTAGTTTTCTAACCTTTTTTTTCAGAATCGTGAGAAAATCGTGATCTCCAATTTCTTAAAAAAATTGTGATTCTCAATTTAGCTCTAGTTTACATGTTGTTATTACTGCATATAATTCATTAAAATAGAAGTTTAATTTTTGTTTTTCAGTTAAATAAAATACTATTTTTCCCTATATATTCATCATTGAGGATTTAAAAAATAAGTCTAAAAATCTCATCTCGTCTTGTGGGATAAGTGTCTCGTCACACCCCTAATATATATATATATATCTGCCCCCCTGACTTCTGAAATGATGGCTACGCCCCTGTTCATGCCTCATGGACCAAATCGAAGTAAACTACATTTAACACAATTATATTTGATAAAACCTTTCCAAAATATTTGTGATAATTAGTATGAGCGTAGTAAGTTTCTCTTTTGATGTAGATAAACAATTTAACAACATTTTCCTAAGTATTATATTCCTCACAAAATGTGACTGCAATTATTTATAATGGGGGCAATCGATTCAAGTTGTGCTGCAGAGAAAATAAACATGTTTTAAAATGTATAATTTCACTGAATTGAATTAGGGAAAACACACACACACACACGTTGTTTTTTATGGTTTACGGGGACTCTACATAGGCGTAATGGTTTGTATACTGTACAAACTGTATGTGCTATTGCCCTACACCTAAACTTAGCCCTCACAGGAGACTGTGCATTTCTACTTTCCCCAAATCTCACTCTGTATGATTTATAAGCGTTTTGAATTATGGGGACACTGAAAATGTAATACCTATGTCATACCCATGTCATTATACAAATGTGTGTCTGCATAAACCACATAAACACACACACACACACACACACACAGAAGACTGCAAACAAACAAAGCTCTGTCTGATATTTTTCTAATGCTAAAGAAATTCTAATACACAGAAATTCCTAGATTAACTGTGGTTTACCTCTCCAAGTACTAGACTTGCATCTTAAAGAAGCTTTTTTTACCAATGCCCTCTGCCCTGAGATGTAACCATCCATGGACTACAGAAAGACATTGTGGAGCAAGAGTTCAGGAAACTTGAGCCACTCCTGGCGCCCCTATCTCACATTACAAAACAAAGCAACATGCTTTCTGCCCTGTTCCCTTGTCTCAGACACTTCATTTAACTATTAGAATGCATGGCAAATATTTACCAAACTTTTACCACGTTATCTCCCATCTGTGCTGAAACAAAAAAAAAGTTTCCTATGTTCAAGGGTTTATTTAATACAATAATCTATCATCTGTGACACATTAGGCCTTTATGTACCTACTGTGAATGTAACCGCCTCTATCAGACGGGCAATCTGTTCAGAATCTGTCAAGATGTGTAGTTTACACACTCGTTCTAGTGTAAACCTCGCACACAATAGCGGTTTGTTTACTGCTTTCTTCTCTCAGTTTGGCTGAATAATGTTTCGGAGACAAATCACTGTCCACATCACTTAATACAATGCGCTTACCTTTTGCTGTTGGTACCGGAGGGGGTCCGGTCCCTCTGCCGGCGATTCTTGAACCAGTTGCTGACTTGAGTCAAAGAAAGTCCGGTGACTTTGGCTAAATTCTTCTTCTCGACCGGAGTGGGATACCTGTTGATCTTGTAACATTCCTTCAGAGCGTTGCGCGACTTCTCCTTGAAGCAGTACACCGTCTCCTCTCCGTCCCAAATAGTTTTGGGCAAAGGAAACTTTTTGCGCAGTCGATATTTATCCACGGCGCCTAGACTGCGACCCCGGGACCGCTCAGCCTCCTTGTAGCGCGCTTTCAAGTAGAGGTCTTGCAGGAACCCATGGTTACTCGGGTGGAAGTCATGACTGTCCAGGATGGCGTACAACTCGTTGAACTCCTCCCGGTGGAAAGCGACCAGAGCCTGGGCCTTCAGCAGGGTCTCGTTGCCACGTAGCAGATCGGCCGAAGGAGGGATGGTGGAGAGGAATCTCCACAGGCGATCCACATTGCCCGCTTGCAGGAGCGCTTCGCACAGACACGCGACTTGATCGATGGAAAAACTGAGCGCCGAGTTCTGGAAGCTTTGGAGCAGTTGTTCCGAAACTTCGTCCGCATCCGTCTCCTCTTTCACTTTGGCTTCTTCTTGCGTGGACTCCTTCGGGCCGTTTTCAGTTTGTTTTGTGGACTCCAAAGTCAAGGAAGCCATTTTTATTTTAACTTTTTTCCTTCAAGTTCCTCCTCCCTCCCCGTCTGTGTCTCTCCCCCATTCTCCCGCGGGCGAGTGTGCGCTGCCGCAGAGCGAGGCGTCACGCCCCTGCGTTTCGTCAACCTCCCCCATCTAGACATCCACCACAGGCCTGCTGCATTTCAATCTGGCTCCTTCATTACCATTGTGCAATCCTTTTCCCCCAAACCACATTTGTTTCACATTGAGAAACAAACAATACACAACCCTTACAAGTTTTGTTAGTGAATTCAACTCTTTTAAACTCAACGAGGACATTAAGATTTATTAAGATATATATATATATATATATTTGTAATATTTTACAAGTAGTGTGTATAATTTCATTAAATTATTAATTAAATCTATCTATCTATCTATCTATCTATCTATCTATCTATCTATCTATCTATCTATCTATCTATCTATCTATCTATCTATCTATCTATCTATCTATCTATCTATCTATCGGCCTACTGAACACCCTCCAAATTATGCACTGAAACTTACTGTAATGAACCCAAGCATGTCTAGAAGTATTTAAAGGTCCAATTTTGACATTAACCATATTTGATCAACAGATGTTGTGAGATGTCCTGAGCTATAATGAAACCAACATTGTGTGTGCGTGTTTATGTGGTTTATGAGGACACAAATGTGAATAACGACATGGGTATGACAGGTATTACAAGGAGAAGGTGATTTATGAAGACATTTTCAGTGTTCCCATAATTCAAAACGCTTATAAATCATACAGAGTGCGTTTTTTTTTGGGGGGGGGGGCTAGAAATGCAAAGTCTCCTGTGAGGGCTAAGTTTAGGTGTAGGGTAGGTGTAGGGCAATAGCACATATAGTTTGTACAGTATAAAAACCATTATGCCTATGGAGAGTCCCTGTAAATCATAAAAAACAGTGTGTGTGTGTGTGTGTGTGTGTGTGTGTGTGTGTGTGTGTGTGTGTGTGTGTGTGTGTGTGTGTGTGTGTGTGTGTGTGTGTGTGTTTTAAAACTTTGCATGCTGGGTGGACAGGGAGAGTAAGGGTTCAAATGTGAAAGAGGACACGCACACCTGGAAGCAGAAGGACAGAATGAGATGAGGCAGAGCTCTGTACCTCCATCTCATCTCTTTGCAAGAATGTAAACTTTGTTTTCAGGAAGGCGGGAGATCAGGCTGTAGTCTGTCACCCCCCTCCTACAACTTTCTATCCTCTCAGCCCATAACCCCTAACCCTTTGATCTTCTGCCTGTGCACACTTGCCTTTTACCATAACCAGTCATGTTTTTCATTCAAGATATCTGAAAATGAGTAACAGTTTTCACAATCCCTTTACTTGCCACTGCAGAGACTGTTAGACGTGCCTTCGTTTTTAGCTCTTATCCTGTTGTATATATTTATAGACACTCTAGAAAATCTGTATTTAAATTATATCAGCTTCTAAGCTATTACAAAATGGTTCCAATAAGTTCCAATTAGCAAACCTTAGTTTAAACAATTAACTAACAAAGATCGATACATTTTTTAAACAGTACTTATTAATTTTGTTAACATTGGTTATTAAAAACTCAACTGTTCATTTTTAGTTCATGTTAGCTCAGGTCCATTAAATAATAGGCTAATATTAACATTACAATATTTGATTCTAATAATATAGTAGTAAATGTTGAAATTAACATTAACTAAGATAAAAAATCTTTTAAACATAATTGTCCTTGTTAGTCATGATAAATGATGTTGACAGCTAATGTATAAAAATGTAACGGACTGTAGCTTCTTGTTCTCTGTCATTGTTAGTTGTATCTAGTTGTAACTAGTAGCTTTTAATTTTGTACCATTTATATTCAGTTAGGAGTGACTGTCACAATACTTAGGCTACTACTATTTATTCCAATTCAATTACCTATTTATGAGACACTAGTTTTTAACTAGTATATATCCCAAACTAGTACCCTACATTTATGTTAGTTACAATAGCGTTTTTGTTGTCATGTATAATAATTAGTCAGAAAGATAATTTTATAGTTAAGTTAAATAACTTACTACAGTGTACACTGTATTTTTCGAGGCTGTATATAAAACAAAGATAATAAGAGCACATTTTCCAGTATTCCTACTGCACAATGTCACGTTTAATTGGATGTGTCACTTGCCGTTTCTTTACTGGCAATGTTTTGAGTTTTTTGAGGCGTTTCTGAAACTCTAGCAGCATCGTGTGGAATACATTCAGTACTGCAAGCATGTGTTTATCTTGCGTCATTTGGGAGCGGTCTGTTTCAACAAAACAAATAGTGATTGGACAATACCAGTAGCACTGAGCAGTCCGATTCGACAGAGCACGTTTTCCCCGCCCACTGAACGCCTGATAACATTTTCCTATTGGTTGAATCCAAGATCCCGCCCAATTGCCAATTTTTTATAGGCTTAAAGGTTAATGTGGGTGGGCAGAATCTTCCAGAATCTAGTCTGGCGTGGTCTTTGGCGGAAGAGCTTTTCTTAACAGCTGAAACAAGAAGAAAATATATGGTTTTGACGGTTTGAATTCTTAATACAGCCCTTAAAATATCGTATCGCGTGTAACTTAAGAGAACTGAGCGTGCTGACATCTGACTGAAGAAGTGAAGGGCTTGTCACGTGAGTGCATGTAAATACTGGTGGTGGTTAGCCATAGCAACCAGCAAGATAGCAAATATTAAACCATGACAAAATAACTGATCTGTTCGGACATCTGTATTTTGCTGCATGAATGCCAAACACACCATTTGATTTATTTTCAGCTCGACCTCACCAGCAGCATCGGAGTTCGGTTAGTAACGGAAGATGGACGGGAGTGTGACAGTCATCACCAACCCCACCGTGACCGTGCGGGTGACCAGCACCGTCAGCTCCTTCGAGGTGAACCGGAGATTCAACCGAGGAATAACGATCGCAGAGTTTAAGGTGCGGCAGGGCAGATCATGCCTCTTGTGCGACTCAAATACTAGTATTATTGCGAAGCATGCAGACATGGAATATGTCTGATATTACACTGTTACATGTGATGTTGCCTATTGCAGAGTATGTGCAGCTTTGTTTTTTAAAAATGACTGTAAAAGAACTCGGTATAGTGAGGGATAGCATCTTATTTAAAATGTTCAAAACAGGTTTGGTACTCCTTTTAAAGCTGTTGATGTAATATTCTGGTCATATGCAGATGTTGTCCATTGTGGCAATATGGTCAAATCATAGGCACAATCTCTCTTTCATGATATTTATTATGCAGTATATCAGAATTTGTGGCTCTGTAATAAGGAGCCCCTAAAGGGACACGGTGATGCGTAAAACAAAAAAAAGAAGAAAAGCTTGGATGTAGAGAGTAAATGCAAAGTTTCTTGAGGGAATTATTTTGCAAATGAACAAAGTTTCTCTGTGAAATGTAAAAGTTTTGCAAGAGAACGCAAAAGCATTGAAATTTAATCTTTACTCCTATCTCAGTATTTTTATCATCATCATCATGTCTCTTGGCATTGGGCCAAAAATATTTTCCCGCTATTAGATGACGGGCCAGAACATAGTCAAAGGATAATTTAAGAAATGAATTGATGAAAAATGCAGTAAGAATTGCCTGTGACCGACTGCTACAGTGTCTTTTGTAACTGGTAGTGAGCTGTTACTTTGTTAAATCCTGTCACTAACAAAAAAGCCACATTTGTGCGGCGGTGTCCGGCAGAGTATGTGAGTGGCGCGTCAACAACTTCTCCTCCGAGCATTTAATAATCACTCCGCTCCGGGTTCACCATTTCCCGCTCCTCGCTCACTGATCTCAGAAAGTATTTCAGTAGGTTTGAAATATCACAGTTCTGTTAACGTATATTAAAAAAATAAAATAACAGGAGTTTCAAAGTGACTTGTTGTGACACCAGTGTGAAAACTTTTTTCCTACCACATGACAAGCTAATAACATGGTTGTCAGCATTCAAAGGTATAACTGCTGCTTTTTGCAGTGCAACATTTTGTTTGTGATGAAAATAACAGTATGTTTTTGTCAGTTATTTTACCTACGGATCGATGCATATCTTACATATTTCTGCTCATTCGAAATCGGAAACGGATGAAGTAGCACTGTAAGATTACATTTGTTTGAATGCATTATTCAGAGAGCGATTGCGTGTGAATAAGAATCGTAGTACTTGTTTAAATCATGCTTTCAGCTGAAAATATTCAGTATTTAGATTAGAAGGAACAAACTAATTACTTGAGAACTATAAAGTCCCGCTCATGTCCATTGCCGTCATCATCATAGCCTTCACATTATTTCTGATTTGAGTCATCCTTCTCTATCAAGCTAGCTAGTGTGTTTAACTTGTGAATTCTTGCTAAATGCACAGTTATATTACTGGTCGTTGGCATGAGTTGTACTCGTGGTGGAGCGCTCTTGAAGTGAAAGAAAACCACGACGCTCTGACTACAAATGTCAAATCCGCACCTCGCTCCATTCAAATTCACACCGCTCCGCTCACATACTCTGATTGTGAGTAACTATTGCTGTCATGACAGATCAATTTCATAACCGGCTGCTATCGAAATAATCTGACTGCGGGCACGGGCCAGAAATTATTGCTGGCGGGCCAGTTTTGGCTCGCGGGCCGGCTGTTGTCCACCAATGCTTTAGAGCAGGGGTGCCCAAACTAGGCCCGTGGTAACCTTTGATTTGGCCCGCCATACCATCCGAGAAGAGAGCAATGCCTTCGACACAGATCGTCATTTCTAATTTGACATAACATTTTTGTTTGTTTTATTGTTGAACTACAACAGAGTAAACTGAAATTAAATGTTTAAATTAAATGTAAATCAATTAGATTTTTTTTCTGTACATGCGCAATTCAAGGTGCAGCACCGCATGCTTTGCGACACTTGACGTCAATTAATGTCAACAAATTAACAAATGCAATAATGGAGAAATCAAGGCGGTGGCACTCAGACAAGAGAAATTTAAAAAAACTTCGATGCTTGCTAAACTTCGATCCGAACAGAGGTATTCGATCCTTCATCAGCACAAGAAAGCGCCACACGGGCCAGTTATCAGATTTCCGCTCTAATTGCTAAAAGTGGAAGAGCCTTCGCTGCTGGAGAGTTCGTCAAGGAATGTCTTGCAGTGGCTGCAGAAGCAGTTTGTCCTTCTCAGGTACGAATGTTCTCACAAATTAGCCTGTCAAGAAATACTGTTACCCGGCATAGAGGACATGGCTCAAGACATCGGCGAGCAAATCAAGACAAAGGCAAGTCGTTCTCTGCCTATTCAATAGCCTGCGACGAGAGCACCGACATATCCGACTCTGCACAGCTGTTGGTATTTTTGCGTGGAGTAAATTAAACTTTTGAAGTGACACAAGAGCTGGCTGGCATTGAGACCCTTTCCCAGCAAACAGGTACCCAAAGATGTGTAAGCAGGCACAAGTGATGCTGTCTCTGTTTGGCAGTACCTACCTCTGCGAGCAGACTTTCAGTCTGATGAACTTGAACAAGAGTAAACTCAGAAGCAAAATAACTGACTCTCACCTACATAATATCTTGTCTTTGTAAGTCAGCTACAGCCCAATCTTGAAAAACTTCTGAAAAGTAAGGACCAGCTTCATATCTCTCATTAGGTCACTGACATTGCAACCACATGGTTTTATTATTGCTAGTGTATTTGGTATTGAACTGTACACTTGGGGATTGTTTGTTTTTATTGTAATAAGTTCATTAAAATGCAAAACTTTACAAATAAAACTGCATTAGTTAATCAGATTAAAGTTGTTTTATATTTATATGAAATATTATGAAATAAATAAGGGGAACCCATAGCAACTTTAATGTAATACAGTTTGATTTTATGATGCAAAATTTACTTTTGGCCCACGGCCCTCAATCAAGTTTGATTTTTGGCCCTTCATATGAAAAAGTTTGGGCACCCTGCTTTAGAGGTTCCACACTGAACTAATTGTTGTCATCATAAATATTAATATGCATTCGGTTCATAATAATAATAAAACAACTAATTGCATAAAGTCAGACTAAATTTGCAAGACATTTTTTTTAAAAGAGCTTTTCACTGTGTCCATACCCTGAAATGTTTTTTTATACAATATCAACCTCTAAAATATGAACATTACTACTGCTGAGTTGTAATACGTATACTTAATGTACTTCTTTGAACCATTGTAGGAGTAAATAAGGTACAAAATTGGGCTTTGAGGGTATTGCCTGAATGACCAGCTCTGGTACATGAAGGTATAATGTTTCTCTATTTTTTCGTGTATTACATTACAGGTCATCAAACTGTGAGGTCTATTTGGAGTCATATTGATATTTTAGTTTATTTTCTAGTTTAACATGTATGTTTGTTTTTCAGAGTAAACTGGAGCTGATTGTGGGCACCCCTGCTGCTTTTATGGACCTTGATCTATTTAGCACTTCAGACAAGTTCTTACAGAAGCTAGACAACAATGAAGCCCTGTTCGGCTCCTATCCTGTGGATGATGACTGCAGAATACATGTGGGTATTGATAGGCTGCAACTAATGATTATTTTGATAATCGATCAGTTGGTCAATACATTTTCAGATTAATCGTATTTAAAAAAGCCCAATTTAGTTTCTTATTGACAAAAACACTTTCCCATTCTGCCCAATGTCCAAAACAAACGTGTCAACTGAATACTATGAAAACATTGCTTAATTTATTAGCCCAACTGTCATAAAGAGAAAACACAAATACTTTAGGAATCTGTCAAAAACAAAACATTATAAAAAATGTAATTGGGCAAATAACAAACTAAATAGGCTAGTATTTATTCACATAATAACAAAAATGTCCTCCTATGCCTTTCATAACAGCTTGCATTCTTGCTGGCATTGTGTACAGTATGTACCTTTTGACTAATTGGGTATCTGAAAAGAAAAAAATGTCCCAATAGATAACAGCAATAATTATATTATAGCATTAGAAATAGCCAACAACTGTAACTAAAGAGCTTACGCATATTGGAGGACTAACCAATACAGAAAGCTAAAAAAAAATGACTTTGGTAATTCCGATACTGTTAGTTTTGATCAGCATTGGCAAAAACCTTACATTATTTTTTAATAAAATAGTTTGCACTGTATATATAGTGAATATGGTTTAAATCTCTACATGAAAAATTTTAATAATAAGGACGAATGAAAACAAACTCTGTGTGTTAACCAACAGGTGAGAGTAGTGTTCTGCAGGAACACGTTCACTTTGATCAGTCATGTGTCATTTATTTATCCTGTAAATGCGGTTATGAAGCGTCTGATATTTATATTCAGAATTACACGCTGTTATCCCTTAACAGTTCCTACACTCATAAAATACGGGCACTACATGTTGACTTTTAAACCTTAATTTAACATTCAACAACAGATCTTTCAGCACAATGAATGTTTTAGTGCGGAGCAGGCTATAGAGAAAGAAGTTACGTCTCAATCTTTTCACTCCGCGGTGCATTTCTGGAAGGCGTCGCTATCTTAGCAGGACACGCTATCCGTTCCCATGGTTACTTCTCATTCTCTATACAGATAACTGCTTTTGTTTTGTTCTTGCCTTTAAGTTAAACAATTATTAATTCTTCTTTGTATCGTTTGCAGGGAAGAAAAGCAAATTTATCGCATTGCATGATAATTGGATGTTTTGTAGAATTTGATTTACAATGGTCCTGTCCCAAATGGCACCCTAAACCCTCGCGGTCTTCCTCTGAGTCCGCACCTTCATGACGTAATGACTCTTTGACGGGTAGAAGTCTGCTGCGAGCTTGTACCAGTACGGGCTGGGCAAAAGTGTGGATCGAGGGCGCATAATGACCGTAAAGGGGGCGCTCTCGGGCAGCCTTCTGAACGCTAAAATGAGGAATGGGTCTCTCTACGGGCTCGTGGACTTAACGGACATGCGCACGTGGCGGCCATTGTAAGACCGTAAGTGCACATGAAGTGTTCCATTTGGGACAGGGCCAATGTTGATTTGATTACCGTGAAAACAGTGTCACCCGCTGGTCGCTCGCTGCTGCTTCAGCCATCATATTAAAATATCCAAATTAAAGTGTTCAACAAGCTGACAGAAGTCGATCTATTTCTTTGTTGGAAACTTTTTAAATGACTAAGTATAATTGTTGTCATTATAAATATTCATTTTTCCATAGCCACGGAGGAAAATCAGAGATTGAGGGTCACATTCAGCGAGTTTTATATTTATTTCAACAAATGACATGCAAAATCAAATCCCTTGGAGCTTGTGAACAGTTTTGTAGCATTTTAAAATGCTAGTTTAATGTACTAAGACAGTGTTGCTAAAAGACATGCAGGTGATCCAGAATATTAACGCGACATCTTTAAACGTTCCTTTATAAAACCATAATGTAGAAAGCACTTATGGATTATGTTCATATTTTGGGCTCATCTGTTTTTCTGCAAATATTATGACTTATTAGTAAGCCGTGTACAGAATGTGGTCTTATCATCACTGTCTCTGTGCATTTGTTCTTATGAGAGGAAAATGCTTAACGTAAATAAACGTTCACATTTTGAGCTTATATGCATATCTACATAGTAACGTTGATACATTAAGCCACTTTCAGCATTTTAGAAAGTCCCCAGTTCAAGTTAACGTTACTAATTCACAAGCCATACTCGCAAAGAAGGTAACGTTAATTATTAAACCAACAAAATCAAATCTTTCAAAACACGCAGAAATGTGATTCTTTTATTGAGTGAGGCAGTGGGTTTAATCAGTGACATTAGATTTACTATTCGGTGTCTTCTCTGTGACCTGCTTCCTTTGGTGTTCTAACACAGAAAAAAGGAGAAAAGACCTTCTGCATTATCCAGTTTTCTGTCAGAACGATGATCTGAGTTACTATTGCAATTCTCGATGCAGGATGAATGACATAAAATGGTGACATTTTTCACAATTATGACAAAAAAATTAAATACTGCCCTAAAGTTAATAGCGGAAAGGTAGCTCTATCCTGCAAGTATGGCGGATAAACAAAGCAGTTTCCCAGAACTCAACGCGGCCTTACGTCACATTCTCATTCTCTATTAACTCTCCTCTACAGTTTCGTCTGTCTAACGTGCATGCACGCATCCGCCGTGCTGGCGCTCATTCAGTAAAGATTTACTATCAGTACTGATCTTTATGCAAAAATGGAAATGCTTGCGTGAATTTGTGACATTTACAGATAAGGATATGACCGTAAACTGAAAGTGTAAGTGCTGAGGATAAACACGCATCTGTTAAAGTGCCTGACAGGGCAAAGCCTTTACACTAATGCATTAACTTAAAGCATAAAATACAGAATTATCATGTTTTGGGCAGCTTGGATCACGTAACTCTCCCGCAGCATCTCATTCTGTTTCCTCCACTATTTTTAGATGCATTTTGTCGATAGAAATGCATTATTCCATGCTGTAATTTGACGCGACCGGTTGAAGTTGGACGTGCACTGTGGGCAGACCCGACTAATCAATAATGAGAATCATTGTCGTTTATTTTATTATCGATAATAATCGATTTTATCGATTCGTTGTTGCAGTCCTAGTATTGACTCTTTTCTAACATCCCAGCTACACAGAAAATAAGTGACATAATAAAATAAAAGTGATGTGAGATGATGATTTCTAGAGCTTAAAAATTCTGCTGTTCTGGGCATTTGAAAACAATTTTGATAGCATTAATAAAGACATAATTCTTATACTTTAGTGTTGTTTTCTGTGCAGGTGACAGACCGCAGTGGTACGCAAAGTGGAGAGTTCACTGATTTGTCAAAGGTGGAGAAATTTGAGATCTCTGATGATGCCTATGAAAAAAGGGCAGGTAATCCAAATATCTATAATAATTCAATTTCTGCCTGTAACACATTTGCTGAGTGATGCAATTTATAGTAACTGCACAAATTGTTGAGCTGTGATTTAACCCATGATGACATTGAAATAGAGACATGTCATGTCTGTCTTATTTTGACGTACATCAGAGTTAAATGGACTTGAAATGGGGACAAAATGTAGAACAGGGTTTTATCAATTGGTTGTTGATCGGATGGAAGCAGATCGACTAAATGTGAGCTTGCAGTCAATTGGATCAAAAGGGGCAGGTTTTAAATTGAATTAAAATTGATTAAAAGTAACTTGTTTCACCGCGTAAGCGCATGAAATGCAGTGTTATAGTACAAGTTACAAATGGTTACGAAATTTTGATCATACATATTATAAGTGCTTTTGCAATTAATGTAAGCAAATATCTAACATTTCATTTTTTTTTACTTGTCAGATTCAATACGTAACTTCAAGAAGAATATGAAGTTAGGTCGATTTAACGAGGAAAGCAGGGTCAAGCAAGAAGAGGCTCTTGCTAAGAAAGAAGAGGAAGAGAAGGTGGCCGCTGAAGCCATTGTAGTTGGGAAACGCTGCAAAGTTCTAGTTCCTGGGCAACCTACCAAGATTGGCACCGTCATGTTTGTGGGTAAGCTTACCCTCATTTCCATATCACACCTCGCAGATTAAGACTTTGTTTGCATGACCTGGTTTAATCGCATCTACTGTTCTGATTTACCACTTGAAGGTTACATGTACTTGTAAAAGAACATGAAATGAATATAAAACATTTTCATCTAGTTTTGATATTTATTATAATTGTGGCGCTTTTCAAAAGGCAGATAATCCCGTGAACTGTAACATGCCATCCTGACCTGGGGCTCCCTGGTTTCTTTAGAGTGTTTTTTCATATATGAATTCCTGTGTATTCCAACCATATTTAATGGGGCTTAAATGCTTTGTTTGCAGGTACAACGGATTTCAAGCCAGGCTACTGGGTTGGTTTGAAATATGATGAGCCGCTGGGGAAGAATGATGGCAGGTCAGTGCACGCACAAGTTATTTATAGGGATGGAACGATATCAAAGTCTCACGATACGATATTTATTGCGATTATTTAAAAGAAAAAAAAGACAACTGAAGCATTGGGAAAAATTTAACTCTCAGCGTTCAAAATTAAGAGCTCCGACCCATGTTTCTTAACTAAGAAAACATATCAGCAAATTGACTTACCTGAACTTTATATTTGTATTTTTAAGGAAAACTCCAGCTTCAGTGAAAACATGCTTACAAAAACACGTCTCAATACAAATCTAGTGAAACGCTGTAATCATCTGCCGTGAGAATAAAGCATAACTGGTGGTTGTGTTCACCAATACTTGCTAAACTCACAGCACGTGCAATAAACAAGGTTCGTTGCATTCATTCTCTGTGAACGGAGCCGTTCTGAGCCGCGGAAAACAGAATCCTGAGCTGATCGCATTAACAATATGTGCGCGTCGTTTTAAAACACACACCGAAAACAGACTTCTTGAAGGGTTTAAGCCATATTGTGCTTGACCGATACTGTGCCAAAGCATAATGACCCAAAACAAATATATTTAAAAAATGACACGTTATGTCAGGAAGACCTATTGTTTCATATGTCATGTGACCACGATAATATCGAGATGTTTTTTATCGCAATATTGATAATATCGTTACATCCCTAGGTGTTTATGAATAAGACCTGCATGTCTCTGAAAATGATTAATGTGACCCTTGCATGAACCTTCTGAGAAAGTCTAACTAATGCGTTATGTTTGTCTTGATTTAGTGTGAATGGGAAATTCTATTTTGAGTGTGAGCCCAAATATGGCGCCTTCGTGAAGCCCCTCTCAGTAACTTTGGGAGACTTCCCTGAAGAGGACTATGGTTTGGATGAGATGTAAGATGAGCAATCAGAAGAAAGGCCCTCTTTCTTCCAGAAGTTTGGCTCCATGCAGTGAGATATTGCTGCGGTAGAAGGTTTTTTGTCGACAATGCAGATCATTTTGTTTTATGGTGCTATGGAAGAGATCAACGAAAATTGTACCTTAAGTCAAACTCAAGCAATGATCTTAAACAACATCTGTGTCCTGGGGACTAGAAGTAAATGTGAGAACACAGTCGAGGTCAGAGTAAAGAAAAGCATCTGCTTGCATGTTGATTGTTCATTATTGAATTCCAAAGTTCTGCAGCTAATTTGAGCCCAGACTGAATAATTTTACAGAAAAAAACAACTGCAACAGAATTTTTTTTGCAGTCCTGTGCACACTGTATTGTATAAATGTCATATTTGTACTAATGAATTCCTCCTTTTCTGCAGCCTATTACATTCTAGTCTAGTTTAGGGTATCAGTCCCTTGTTCTCTTTGGCACTTTAGCGATTAGCTCACTAATGAGACGTGTAATGTAGAATCACCTGGCCTGTTTTTTCACGGTTCTGTATTTTCAGTGTAAATTACAGAAACGTTATGAGAAGTCTTGCTTTGTGAAAATTGGCATGTAAACATTTCCATGCATGTCAAATTTGTTTGTCAGGAAAGGCCTGATATTTTATGGGATTCTATTTAGTAAAATCTCTGTTTCAAATAAATCCATGTGCCAATTTTGGACATCCTCAGACATATGCCCAAATTGGTCTTGTTTTTTGTTTGTTTTAACTGCCTTATTTTTTTAACTGATTCATGTTGCAGTAAAAACGCTGTGGTACAGCCCTAAAACCTAGCTCTCAAGCAATAATAAACATTTGGTTTTGGTGCACAGCAAGTCAGCAACATATGATTAATATGAATGGCATAAGTATGTTTAATAGCTTTAACAAAATGCAATGTAAAAGTCGAAATGTTGGGCACTAAACCAGGGCCAGGCTCAAACACTGATGTTGGAGATAGACGTGCATCTCTTCCTTTACTCCATGCGTACATTGAATGACCATTAATACAAAATAAAAAGTTTTTTTTTGACACGTACAGCCTAGTCACCATTTGCAAAGAAAGTACAATTGAATTGATCAAATACATGGGATTTCTGGCTCAACCGAGTTTTTGAAATGTATTTTGATTTTCCCCTCCAGACTGTGATGCTTTGTAAAAATAAAATGAGTTTCAAATCACTTGCTTGGACATCATTACTTTCAAAACTTAGACAATGTTACATGCCTACTTTTTTTTAGAGCGCGCACACACACACACACACTCACACACACCCCGACAGATGTGCGAAGTACCAAACTCCCAAGTAAAGACCACCTAGTTCAGTTTCAGCCGCTGTTGCTGTCAGCCAGTTGTGCTAGTGTTGAGTAAAACTGGATATTAAAGTCTAATTTCATTGTTATTTATACCGCGTTCCTCTGAATGACAGCAGAAGCATTTTGATCAATTCGTCGATAATGAGGGCAGACTCAGAAGACAGCTTTTTGTCGGTCACTTTGGGACTGTATGTTAAGCTTTTCGTAAAGAAAATGAACCGCTGTTTGTGTTTTATCTTCATTTATTCCTGTCTGCTTTTGTCATCAGGTAAGCGTTTCTCGGTTGTTTATTTACATTTTAAGAACTCTGGAAACCGCGCTGTAAACGGAAGTTGCGAAAGCGTCCATTGTGTGTATCTGTATACGTGTACACAGAGTTTGGAACATTGCGGTTCTGTCTAAAAAAGGAGCTAGACAGCATGCTCCGAAACGATGGAAAATATGCAATTTTTTCCGCTTTGGTGCCTGCGAAACGAAACATTACTTTTACTATTGCTCAAAACGTTACTCTATTCTTATTACTCTTTTTGGCGCTTCCTACAGGAGAGTGAGAGTGCGGTAGATTCTTTAATAAGCAGCCATTTAGAAACAGCCTAGTTACAGCCTTGAAACGCCTTAGCAACAAGCCAGAGGACTCTAGAAACCATATAGCAAGACCCCCTACATACATATCAGCACCTTGTTTTTGTTGCCTAATCGTAGGGGCGCCACTATTATGGTTTATGGGTCCCATGAACAGCAAGCACTGACTCGGGCCCCTTCAAATCGTGTTTAAACTATTTCTACCTGATGAAATGTGGACACTTTTTAGAAGCGTAAGTTGTCATAGTTGGGTAAACTTATAGCGGTGAACGGAAACTACAACAAAAATACATTTTGTATTCCATTTGCTCCAGTATCAAAATTCATGATAACATTCCTAAGATGACACAAGTGAGGTCATCAGTCAAGTCTGTGAAAAGGGTCAATTTTAAAGCTTGGCAAAAAAGTTTATTCATTTTACAAATGCCATGGAGTTAGATGTTATTCATTTGATTTTTTAAAGTCTACAAATCACACTTTTAAAATTATTCTACCTCATATATTCAGATTTATATATTCAGAACCTTCTAACATCTTCACAAGATAAGCAAATAAATAAATAAACCCATATCTAGTACTTATTTTAATGCTTGTTTTTGCTTGAGGCTGTCATGAGAATTTGACTTTGCAATATTTTCAGTGTGTGCGTGTTTCTTCTTTTTCCAAGTCTAGTTGTATTTAAATGAGTTTGTAACATCTATAGTGTATAAAATATGCACCTGTAAAAATCTTTATATCGGAGGCATTATTTTGTGGTTATTCAGAGACATTTTTTTTGGTTTGAGACAATCTACATGTAAACAACTTATGAGTTATTCTCAAGTCACACAGCCATATGAATCTCTTAACCCACACTATCTTACTCAAGTTTTCCACGAAAACACAGATTACTCAATTTACAACATTTTAGACCAGATGTGTGCTATTGCAGCAAAATCTTACACAACACTAAAAGTACTCTTCTAGTGGCTTTTATTGTAATCTCTGTAATTTAAGAACAAATAAAATGTTTTTGCTGATCTGGATTTTCCATATGCAGACAGGAGCTGTCCAGGCTCATTCAGCTGAAGGAAAAACTTCAGTGACTGGATCGAACATGTCCAACTATTCAACGTTACTGCCCAAAGCCGAACCCATCACCCAAACTGAGCCGTCTGTGAACACTGTGCACATCTTAACAGAGAGCAAACGCCTGATTTCTGCATCTACAGGTACAGCCTGAGTTTTTGCATTGACTGATTGCACTACTTTGGATCAGCATTGGTTTCACCAACAGCATCATCGGCATTATCATCTATATAGTCATATTTTGAAACTACTATTTTCTTTGGATGGATAAAACAGGTGTTCCTCCTAGTAACCCAACAGCAGGTCCTCGGTTCCATGCGGGTAGTTTCATTGGCGGTATGATGCTGGCTTTTATCATCACACTGATCGTCACTCTGGGCTAGGTTGGCCTGCTCACAACGGGAAGTGCGCTACAGTGTCATGTGAGTACCATCAGAGCCCCCCTACCTCCCAGTATTTTTACATTTAATGAATTTGCTTGTTCAAAAAAACAACATGTGGATCCAAATATGTCCAGATGTGTGATGTGATACGTTTTTGAACCATGTACCTCTTATTTCTCAAAAGAACGCATTAGTGCCCATCCACTTTTTTAGCAGCAATGGTTCTGGAAATATGTTCTTCAAAAAATCATTCCCATAGGGATTGTTAAAAAGTTTTTGTTACAGAGTTATAAAGAGCCATGAACCGAACCAACCAGCTACAAGGTCAATAAAATCTTGAACATTTATTTGATAAAAAGTACAAATACTATATGTAAATATATATATATTTAATTTTGAAGGGACGTGTGGCCAGGTATGCTAACCCATACTCGAAATTTGTGCTCTGCATTTAACCCATCCAAGTGCACACACACAGTAGTGAACACACACACAGTAGTGAACACACACCCGGAGCAGTGGGCAGCCAATGTTGCGGCGCCCGGGGAGCACTTGGGGGTTCGGTGCCTTGCTCAAGGATCTCACCTCAAAGTGCGCACGCACACGGTCTGGCATATGTGGTTTACGGGGACTCTCCATAGGCGTAATGGTTTTTATACAGTACAAACTGTATGTGCTATTGCCCTACACCTAAACTTAGCCCTCACAGGAGACTTTAATTTATGTCCTCATAAACCACCTTCATGTTGTAATACCCATGTTATTATACAGGTTTGTGTCCTCATAAACCATATATACCAGTTGACACACACACACACTTACTCTGGTGGAGTTTCTGTACAGCATCGTGGGTAATGTAGTTTTTTCACAAATCCACACAATAGGTCTGGGTTTCTCTTTATTTTAAGGTGTCCTTGTCACAGTCTACATATAGATTTAAGTACTGAGTAATATTAATTAACTACATACTACATGGTTAGGATTAGGGTTATTTGCATGTAATTATGCATACTTTATGGTAAAACTTTATTTTAATGTGTCCTGGTTACACATCACATGTTCTTACTATTATAATGCATAATTACTTGCAAACCCTAATCCTAACCATACAGTATGTAGTTAATATTTGTAGTTAATAAGGACACCTTAACATAAAGTGTAACCTTAATTATTGTAATGGTAATTACATGTAACAAGGACACTTTAGAATAAAGTGTTATAGGTCTGTCTCTAACGGTTTGTAAATTGTTGTTAAAAATGAATTTCCCTATGGAGAAAATGATTGGCATGTTTACTTCCAGAACCCGACTGTAGCACTCTTATGTATTATTATCCCATTTTATATATGTTCATATGTAATAATGTAACATAGCTAATATTTATTTAATGTCCCGCAGTGAGGAACATGATGCCATCATTTAAAAATGGAGCCGTTGAGGAAATACAGGCTAAAACAAGCTAGTCATGATCCGAAGAGAAAGTTTTCACCACAATGGGGTTAATATGCATATGAGACCGTGTCTGGTTTGTTACATTTTATATTGAAATCTTAAATGGATTATTCCCATTTTTTCAGTTGTGAATACTTGGAAATATTTGTGTGTGTGTGTAGTCCAATGTGTACTACAAGACATTTTAATGAGTTTGGACTAAACGTATAGCATTTCAAATATGCTCCTGTAAAAGTCTTCTTAAAGACATACCAGATGCAAAAATGATTTGGTTACGGTTCAGGGACATTTTTTATTTTAAAGTTCATGGTATTTTTGTATAAATTAGATTTTTGTTTCATCATGTATTCTATAGAAAAAAATGCTCCAATAAAATGATTTAATCTAACTGTGTGGACTGCATGACGTACAGTAGAAAACATTTAATGCATAAAATAACTGATTAAACACATTAACTACCAAAGTATATACTTTATTCCAGGCCAATTTTAAAGTAATATGTAAAGAGATATAATGGAACAGAACTTAAGGTTCTAAGGTACATGCACATACACTGATTAAAAAGAAAACAAAATCATAAATGGATATAAATTCATTCTGGGTGCATTTAAAAGAAATCTAAATACCAATCCATTAACTTGTGTGATTAGTACTACCACTACAAAAAAAAGTAAACAGTTACTATATATTCTGAACAGTTACACACGAAGCGAGCATAAAATCATGTTTATGTGACATACATACACATTTTAGTCAATGTTCTATAAACGTGCAAGACCATCACTGTACCCACAATTCATAAAACATTTTGTTGCATTGCTCTCTCCAACACTGTTTTACCCCACTAGAGTCTGCCATCAATACTACGTTTGCAAAAATATATTTATCTTAGCTTGTCTTTTGTTTATTTCTCACCACTCTTATTTTCTCCCTCTTTCATTACTATGGCCTAGTTTGCGGTTTTTGATCATAACATTTTTGCTTACAGAAGCAATTGAATTATAAACCTTAGCGGTATATTCCCCCCAACAGACCCCAGACATTATACTGATAAAACGTTATCATTACAACACACATTTAGTGTACGGGCCAGTTATTGAACCATAATCATGTAGTGTAAAGGTATCCATATATTGTAAACAAGAGGAAATAATATTCATATTACTGAATCTGCAGCAAATCTGTAATGGGCAAAGTCCCTGTAGTGTTCTGCTCTAGTGAAATAATGTAAACCTAGGTCACCTGCCTAATGAGTTTTATTAGTACTGACATCAGAACCAGCAAATAAGGACCTGTCGAATCTTGCTTCATTAAAAATCTCCTCAAATCAATTAGACCTTTTCTCATTAGCTTATGTCTTACGTGTACATAAAAGTATGATAAATTATTTTTTGCCGTCCATTACTAAAAAAGAAATACGTCTTTGGAAGCCTCGAAGAAATCCTGGCAGAAACGATAACTGATTGTTTCCATAAAAGTCTACTCTATCATTCATATCCACAGTTACCAAATTCGAATCCAAGCTAACCTACAGCACTGACCCTCAAGACATGCTCATCTACCCTTCTAAACGTATCAGAACCCTCCTTTTCCTGCGTCGGCACCAAACACCATCAACTGGCACAGACTCTACTGGAGCTCATATCAGAGATGTCTGTCTATTTATCAGTGCCCTTGATTTTTGTTCATTGCTTTTGGATAAAACAAAAAAACAAAATGGAGATTTTCACTAAAATAAGCAAGCAACAACATATCAACTGAGATGCTAAAATCGTAAGATACAAAAATAACGCATCGTAACAACCAAACGACCCCCCTCAGATTGATCACGCTGTAGCAGAAATGATAGCATCCATCTAGTTAGTGTTCTTTGTGAATCTGAATCAGTACACGTACTACTACAAGGCAGCTCTTAGACTAGTTGTCGGTATAAAACTTTTAAAATGAGAGCAAAAACAGACACGATTTGTTCTTTGATCACACATGAATGCCATAACCCTCAAGAAAACAGAATCAGGCTTAAATAAAACTAACACACGAAGAGGCTAGGGTTCTTTAAAGAAACAAAAAAGACAAATCAAACCCTAATTCCCAACATAATATTTTTCATAAAACCTTTGAAGAAATATACTTTGATTAATGAAGTGAGTAAGTAAAAGCAAACGTCAAATTTGATCGATGATCGCTAGCGTAAAGACGACAGGCACATGTTTCAATGTTTTTGTCTGAAGGCACTTGATTACACAGTTTCTAGTGTGATATGCTGGCACAGCCAAGCAGGAGTATTTGTTTAACCAAAGCCACGTTAAAACCTTACGATTTAGACCTTGCGATCACAACCCCATGACGTACAGACGACCTCCTCGCTTTTTGGTTTCTCAGGCTCATCACTGTACGAGGAACAAACAGTCGTAGGTGAGCTGAGATGAGGGATGTTCTGAAACGGGAGCTGCGGTCACAGGAGGGTAATTTCGGAGTTCGTCTGTCTTTATTTCTCTAGGCCCAGTTCGCCCAGCGAGGCGAGAAACGACACTTCGTGCACACAACTTCACATTCGCATACTTGCACAGCCATGATGGAGATACTTGTGGATACTTGTCTGTTCATGGGCCAGCCTTGAGGATGCAGACATGAAAAGACACAAACAAAAAGCCAAAAAGGACCAAAGGTTAAAATACCTCTGCTTTAAAAACAATTCGGCCAAACGTGGTGAATAGAAGATAACAAAAAAAAACAATAAATGTCCAGTAGAGTGAAATGTCTTTTCTTTTCTCAACTCGGCGCATCTACACATCCTTCACAGATTGGATTAGGCAGCAGTTCAGCATGAAGAGAAGGCGTAGTGCTGGATCCCGGTGCTCTATAGCCAGGTTAGAAAGTTCTCCTTGTCGATCTTGGTAGCGGCCAGCACTGACTCCATGTCGTTGAGGATGTCGGAGCTCAGGGCTTCCTGCAGGCTGGGCATCAGTTCCTCGCCCTCCACCACCATGCTCTCCCCCTCCAGGGTGCCCAGGTCCACGTCTGTGCCCGGGATCGCGTCTAGGTAGTCGGGGAAACGGCTGGGCTGTGTTGCCATGGAGCTGGGGCCGAGGGTATCGCCTGAGAGCGAGACGGTTGCTCTTAAAATGTGCTGACATCATGTGTGTGGTTACATTGAGTGTTCTTGTTGTGGCGTACCTGTGTCCATCTCGTCCACGCTGTTGAGGAAGTCGTCAGGAGTGCGGGGGACGCTGTAGCTGCTCATGCTCAGGCCACTGTCTGTGCTCTCGTCTCTGGAGTGATATGTCCCACTGCACAGGAAAACACCAGACCACAGCTGCTTAGACAAATCTAAACTGCACATATGTAGAATGTACACTTACACACTACTCGTTCAAAACTTTGAGCCAAGATCATTTGTAAAGAAATGAACACTAATTAAGCGAGAACGCATTAAATTGTTTAAAAGAGGCATTAAAAGACATTTAAAATGTTACAAAACATTTGTGTTTCAAATGAATGCTTAACTTTATGTCCAACAAAGAATCCTGGGGGAAAATGATCATATTTCCACAAAAATATTAAGCAGCACCACCGTTTTCAACACTGATAATAATCCAAATGTCTCCTGAGCATCAAATCAGCACATATATAAATAAATGTGTGTGTGGCGTATGTGCTGGAATGCAGCTCTAGAATAAACTACATTATAAAAAAATACAGAAGTGTTCTTTAAGTTTATGTGTGTGTGTGAAAATATTAAAATGTATATATATATATACACATACACATATATATATATATATATATATATACACACACTTTTATTTGATATATATATATATATATATATATATATATATATATATATATATATATATATATAAATAATTAAATATAAATGTAAAAACTTATCTTTTTTTTATATATTTGTCTAAATAAAAAAATAAAAAATATATATAAAAATTATAATTCATCCACAACACAGATGATGTCTACAAAAAGCTAAATATGGTGCCATTAGGTCAACACACACTTGATTATTTATTTTTGAATAAAAAATAATAATCCAAAACTCAAAACAAGCTAAGAATATAACAGATCAGATGATGGAGAAAAAGTTACTGTATCAAATAAAGTTACTTTGTTTATCAAGTAAAGGTTTCTTGAATCTCAATAAACAGAGAATCACAATATTATTAAGTTGGTAGAGAAGATTATATTGCGAAGAGCTGTGGAGACTGTACATAAGCTAAAACATAAGTATGTTTCTCATTTGTGCTATCTCAAGGGTTTGATGACTATAAAAAAATTTACTAAAATATTTTTTTTGAATAAAATACAAATTAATTCACTAATTCTTAACTTGTGTAGATTTATCCAGAATAATGGCTAACAGTTATTGCTCATCCCACTAGTAATAGCTTGTACTACACACTGGCCTGCTCTGAACTGCCTTTGAGAGTCATTGTAAAAGGTGTTGTTTTGCTGGTGGTCTCTCTATAAATAGCAGGCAGGCAGTTCAGTACAGAGTGCTCAAATAAAGAGGGCAGAGGACATGCTACAGTGAAGGAAAATACAGCAAGTTTCTTCTAATTAAGAGAATGAAATGTGGCTTCAGTGCATGAGAGCTGCTGGATGAATGAGCTCTTTGTGAACGCAGCAGAGGTGGGAGGGGACACGGCCTTGTCTAAGACCGAGACCACGTTCTCACGGGTCGCCTTGTTATTCACATCAATCCCTTATCTGCCCTTATGTAGAGGGAGAGATGTATGTGCTTGACCACCACTGGAGGACGCAATTCTCTGCAAAAGCAACTTGCTTTCAACAGCTTCTCCGGCAGGGGTCACCAGTGAGTGTCACTCAAGTAGAAAAAAACGCACACACCCACAATGCAGCCAAACATCCTTTGTGGGAAGGTTCATTGCCCTTATGTGCCTTTTGACTGGTTATTACTACCATGTGCAAATGCAAAAGGGATTTTTCTCGTATGACTGCTTGATGGGTCTTACCTGTTCAAGAACGGGTCAGAGCTGTTGGTGGTCATGTTACGTGCGTCTTGTCCCATGCTGGGTGAGGACACAGGGTTTTGAGTGCCGCCATCCTGCTCCATGCTGGTCGGCAGCTGGTTTCTCAAGGCGAGCTCCTGTATGCACACGCACAAATGAAAGAATGTGTGTCAAAGTGTGAAATTCATAAAGTGAGCAGACTGGGTTTGCAGGAACGGAAGCTTTAAGAAAGACAAAATGAATGATTTTCTTTGGAATTACTCCAAGTACTGAGATGAGAACGGATACATTTTTTGCTATTGAAAGAAAAAGGACAGAACAAACTATACTGGTTTTTACTTTCAAACTACACACATGTACGCGAAACGGTAAGGGAGATATGTAAAGAAAAAAACTTAACCTACAAGTTTTACTTAGTTTCCTGTATCACCCACTCAAGCCTTTCTCATCCAACAAGTCATGAGTTACAAATCTGGTTATCATTTGTCAATGGATTGTGTAAGATTGTCTGTCAACATCCTAGATTATTTTACTGCCTCAGCTCAAACTGGTGGTTTGCGGAGACTCACGCGAAGGCGTGGGTTTATTGCACATCATTTAGTGTACGGCAGAAGGGTCAGATCTTTGCTTTTTATTACAGACTTCCTATGACTAATTGAAACTTAAATACGGTCACAACTTTCGCTGATTAAAGGACAACTCAACAGGCGGTCACCACAGAACAGTCTCCAACATGTCAACATGACATTAACACTGACCATATTAAAAGTGCTTTGCTCATCTTGTTGCAAATGATTCATTTAATCACATGTTTTTTTTTATGCTTTATTGGATAGGACAGTCGAGAAATAACATGTCCTTCTGTTTTGACGGACATCTTTAAATTTAGTTTTTATTAAATGTATTTTATTTTCATTAGTTTTTACAGTTCATTTGATCTATTTTAGTTGAGTTTAAATGCATTTAGTGTTTTTTTTTAAATATTAGTTTTCATATTTGAGCTGCCAGAGTTAGTGTGTTAACTGATATAATTTAAATAAGGGTATTAAATATCAATGCAGGTGGCTTATAACATAAAAAAAATAATACAATGCATTCTGTATTTTAAACTCAAATAAAAAAAACTAAAATTAATTTGTGCCTATTTTTATTCTCATTTTAATTAATTTTGAATCATGCAAATGTTTTTTATCCAAAGTTTATGTTTTAGCAAATGTTATAATTTTATACATAATATATGTTTTTAGTAGGAAATATGTAATACTATTAAAATAGGGTGTGAATGCAATTTTACGATAGAGTGATTCATTATAGGATTTCCAGCCACCACATCAATGTCTTTAAGTGTATTTGAAGGCCTATCTTTATTGGTCTTTTAGGTGAGCTGCTTCTAGCTAGAGCCGGTAAGATCATCCCTGAAGCTCTCGGTTTATTTAGTTTTCCAGCAGGGGGGTCTGCAGCACTGAGTCAACACCATGTTTACATTCCAAACCAGGGGCAGCTCAGCAAAACCTCTTCCACCTCCCCATCTGCCCCCTCATCTTCCAACATCTCATTTAATAGCTCACAAAAACATGCACAGTAAGTATCTCTCTACTTCAGATTTACCCACCCTACACAATATCTACTGAGAAACAAAGTGCAACAGGTTGCTTTGAGGTGCAAGGTGGACCAGACCTTATGCCAATAATCTGTCAAAACAACCTGCACAATTATACGATACATTACCAACAAAAATACGCAATAAGAACAGCGAGTACACAGCACAGATCAGGCTCATTTCCGCAGCAGAAGACTGTGCTCATCTAGCATGTGAGGACAGAATGTTCTGACAGGTGTGTGTGTGTGTGTGTGTGTGTGTGTGTGTGTCTGACCTGGGGTCTCTGGCGAAGGAGATCTTGTTTGATCCTCAGTCTCTCTTTCTCCATCTGGATCTGCTGCAGCCTGAGCTGGTTGTTTCCACCCAGCACTCCACTCTGTGGACTGGAGGGCAACTGGGAGCCTTGCTTCACTGGAGCACTCTGGGAAATTCGCTGCTGGTTCATAGCTGAGGACACAAAATCGATTATGTTATGATGCTTCATGCTATTATTGATTAGCATTAATTATATAGATTATATTTAAAAGCACACATCCTAGCACTAGAAAATACAGTATCACACTTATAAATGAAACAATGCTTTTAATTTTTGGCATTATAGTGTAACATACATATACACATACACATATACATATACATATATATATATATATATATATATATACATATATATATATATATATATATATATATATATATATATATATAATAAGAACCCAGGACGTTAATCATAGTAATGTATGTGTTTACATATGAAATCTGAATATACATTTATAAATTCAAGTAAGCACTTACAAATCTGAATTTATTTAGTGAGTCATATATCGCTTTCAGAAAACTGCTAAATATTCAGATTTACATTACATTTACATTTATGCATTTAGCAGACGCTTTTATCCAAAGCGACACAGTGCATTCATTCTATACATTTTTTTGTCAGTACATGTCAGTATGTGTGTCCCCTGGGAATCGAACCCACAACCTTTGCGCTGCTAACGCAATGCTCTAACCACTGAGCCACAGGAACACATTACATGTATATGTGTGTGGGTGTGTGTGTGTGCACATGCGTATGTATATATGTATATATATATACACACACACACACACACACACACACACACACATATACATACATATATATACAGTATATATATAGATTTAGTGTCTATTGATGCTGTATCTCTCTCTCACACACACACACACACACACACACACCAATAGATTTAGACATATATACTCAGATTTCCCTGTTGGGCTCTTCATGCACAGTCTATACTTTAAAACAATATATTATGTTCAATAATTTTTTATTAATTAAAATGTATTTACAAAAATGGGCGTTCTAATTTTAAATTCATTTTTAATTTATATAAACACCTAAGATTCAATCTCCAGTCAAAAATAACAATTTATAAAATCTGTCACTAAAAGGGGTAGTAGCAATAGTCCATGTATCCAAAAGAGGGTATAAAAAGGCCTATCAATGCAAGTGAATGGAGCAATGTGTATCGCCACAGACGCAAACACAGAAACAAATGTTTTGGACAACAGGAGGTGGGGTGTTACAGTAATTAGACCAATGAAAATGGCTGTTTACTTATGCACTGAGGCCACCAGTGATAACAAAGCTGTGATGGAGCTGGCGTTGTCATGCGCGAGGGAGCCCCGTCTTCCTCGCTTATCCTCATCACCATTCAATCAGAGTGTGTTTACACTACCTCAGGCCTGAATGGGTCTCCGCTCTCCTCTCACCATGGGAATCAGATCAGAGACTCACCACGCCCACACACACACACACACACACACTGCAACCACCATCCCCCTCACTGCCTGAGGCGTGGAAGAGTGTGTGGGAATGTATACGAGTGCTAGTGGGGGAGTGCGTGTGTGTTTGTTTCTCTTTAAAGACTCTTATCTCGCATAGATAGGGGTCTATTGAAGCCGAATGGTGGAGCAGTAATGGCTGATCTCAGGGCAGGAGTGACCAGTTAATACAGGCTGATATCTTGCAGCCAGATTTGTTGCGTCTGTGAAAGGGAACACAACAAAAAACTCTTGATTCTCAGGTCTGGATTTCCCAGACTAGTCTGTACTTGACTGCTGTGGGTTTCTCACATGGGAAACTCCATACCACAGCACAAAGATGACAAGAACACACAAACAAGTCTTATCCATGTGGCGCAATGACTCAGTATTGCATTAAGTTCGTGCCATGGATGTGTTCTTCTGCTCAGATTGACGTACACTAGTTCTGGAACACATCCATCCAGTAATAAGTCTTTATCAGGCTATCTCGCAAAAGCTGCCAGGCAATAGCAGCAGCGTTTGCAGGTGAGACCGAAGGGGTGTTGGGAAACGTTAGGAAACGCAGCGCCAGGACCTTTGAAGCCTTTGTAAATATTTGCTGGCTGTCGATTTAACAGGTTTATTGTATAAAAGCAGTGCTCAAATTGTGTTTCCAGTTAAGAGATAAGCAGAGGAGACAGGGAAAGAGAGTCAATCTGTGTCCAGAAGAAAAGCCTCTCTATATCCTAGCGGGCCACACAAACGCAAGCTGTGAGCTGCCGGAAGCCAGCGTGAGGAAACGGAGCTGTGACTAGAGTGTAGTAGGAAACCAGTTGAAAGCAAGATGGAAGCCGTATCACTTACAAGTAGAAACAGCAGGTGGTATATTTATACATCAAGACTTGGAGACTTTCACAGTTATTATTAGTGATCACTGCAGAGAGAAATGCAAATGTATTTCCGTTATTCACACTAAGCCACTCAAGTAATATGCATCACAGTTATGTTGCAAATAATTAATCTGGACTGAGTCATTAAAGTGCTTTCTAGTAGGTCCTAGGCTTTTTCTTTTCACACACACTGTTCTTCCAATATGCTCACTAGGGCTGCACGATATATATCGAATGTGAATGTCATGCACATCTCGTCAGTAAAGCCGGTTCTGTGGTTAGTAATAATTCTCCATCCCCTGTTTTCAAATGGAGCGGCATTTAATAAAATTTGCATAACGACTGCTACTTTTGTACTGTGATTACTCAAATTACAATTTGCTGTTAATAGGTAATTGATTAATAATGCATAGCTCTGAGTCTGAGGATGTGAACAGCTTGAGTAAACACCCAGTGTTGTCATCTTGTAATTACGACATTAAGAAAAAGTTATACATGTAATCTGGTTAAAAAAGAAAATCCAGATACTATCCGAATGAATGTTAATGCCAGGTGTAAAGTGGGCAATAGGTACTTGGGAGTAGACTATTTTAACTTATGGTGCTTTTCCACTGCGTGGTACGACTCAGTCCGGCACGGCTCGTTACGGCACGGTTCGGTTTGCGTTTAGTACCACCGCAGTTTAGTACCGATTTAGAGTGGGTGGGATTATTCATGTGTCGTTATAGTTGCGCCACCTCTACTGCGGTGACATCAGCAGGAACCCCGCTTGGAACGCTTGGATCCCCGGCCGATCGCTTGGAATCCTGGCCGAGGTGGTACCCAGTGGAAAACCCCCCAAAAGTGAACCATACTGAACCGTACCGTACCATGCAGTGGAAAAAAGCGCCATTAGGCTAGTCAGCAACCACTCAAAACATGCTAGCACCAAATAGCAAGGCCCAGCAACAACCATTGGAACTGCAAGAGGAAGCACTGCTAACATTTACTTCAGAATACAAACTCTATGAATGCACTGATAAACTCTGTCACCTTTGAGTGTGAACCACTGATGTCACATTCGTCATCCTGTTTCCCAATAAGGCAAACGCCTTGGGAGTCGTGAAGTGTTTATGCAACCGTTCATGAGTTTGTGTGTCAGCTCAAAGCTCTGGAAAAGATGAGTGCTTCGCAAGAGCATGACATCACTCTGCACTTGCCAACAAGGTGCCAACTCCTGCACTGAAGTACTATCCCAGCACATGGCCGATAACGAAGTCTCCAGCCAGCATTTGTGCTCAAAAACTACACCACCATTTTTTTAGTCTAATGGCCAGATAGATTGTGAAATACATCATAAAGGTCTGTAGTGGACTCTCAGACCAGACCTCACGGCCTGTTCACCACCTCTTAGGAAGGAGGCATATGTTTATCCTGTGGGCTTTCTTCCTTTTTCTCCAATTCCTCTCTTTCTTTTCCCTCTTCCCTTCCCCCTCTATGGCCCTGCCTCCGCCTGTCCCCTTCCTCTCTCTCTCTCTCTCTCTCTAACATTGGGTCTCTTTGACTGAAAAGGTCTGGAACAGATTAGGAGCAGAGCTGCAGCATCGAGAGGCCTGGCACCGACTCAAGTCCGTCTAGATGTGCAGCTGAGAACAGTTCTGCCTGCGCTGGGCCTCACACGGGGCGGGAAGGGGGGTGAGACAGAAAGAGAGAATGGCCAGACTTCAGTTCTCTGTTAAAGGAGTACAATCCCATTCTACTCCCTGCTCAAATTACCCAAGTGACTCCAATGGTTGAGCGGAGAGCCAGACAGGGCAACATGTCAGGTTAGAAACACATTTAACTGTTTTTTGGGGTTCAACTGATGCAAGGAGGAGCTGTTCGTGGGACCTCACTGAGAGGAGCTGAGGGATGACAAAAACACAAACACAAAGGTCATAATAAAATGCAGATACAAGAAGTTACATAAAAAACGCATGGGAACGCCCAAACATTCTCAGCTTGAGGCAAGGAACGAGTTAACCATGTCTACCCCCTTGCAGTTCTCCCCCTCACATTACGTCTGTAATTCAGGGGCCCACCGGCCTTGTCCGCTGAACACTTATAAATCTTCAAAGGGCTTCACCCACCAGCGCCGACCCCCCTCCCTTTTTTTTTTCCTTTCGTTCTTTCTCGCTCTCTCTCCTGCCTGACACAGCCCTTCACAGACTGTTTACCACTGCACCCAACACGACCAGTTGCATGTTAGGTGTACGGAAACCTGTTTTGTAGTTGAGGATTTTAGTCAAAAATGGTGCAGAACATGCTTGTTCATACTTGAAGGAGATAGTGAGATAGTGTCCCAGGGGAAAACTCTTTTGGGATGAAGGAAAAGCACTTCAAGCGTGAGTAACTCAAAGTGACATAAGTAGAAGGCTCATAGAAAGAGATTAAAGAGAGGGACTGAAAGGGGTAGAAAAAGGACAAACATCTCAGTCTGACAACCTTTCGGTGAACCATTTATCTCCACAGCAAAAAAACAGATGATTAGATTAACGTGACAGTTCCGCTGCTTAGATATGTTTCATTGTCTCTCTGCGTATGGATTATGGATGCATATCTGAACAAGGGGTTTAGGGAATGGCATAATCAGATGCAGTTTGAGCTGGTTTGTGTTTGTGTGTGAGTAAAGGGATCACATAGCAGAGTCCTGAGTATGGAGCAGTTTTGGCTAACCTCAGTATGAGTCACAGGAAGCAGGAATACTCTCTCACTCTCACTCATTTTCATGCACACACATAGCGCAGAGAGTAGCTATCTACACTCGGTTTGTAATCAGCATAATAATAAAGCAATGAGAGACAGTTACAGTTATTTACCACAGTGGAACTGTGTTCTCAAGACTTTGAGCGCCTAACACACCTTAGCAATGATGAAACCACTGAAACGCTAAGCTTAAAGTTCTCATTGAGTCAAAAACAGAAACCAAAAATAACATTTCTGTAATTAAATTTTGGTAACTGAACTCAGTACACAGTTTAGGGTGTTCACAGGTGATAAACCAGTCGTAGTAAAGTTCTTCGACAACGAGCCGCCTCTCGATACTTCATCCAATTTTTTGGAACCAATTTGGTCATGGTGTAGTGTGGCCCATGCAGATATGTTTAATTGTTGTTAGCTTACCCACACACTGAACCGACATTCAAAACGCGCCGTCGAAGAGGTGTCATCGAACGGTTTCCGTCAATGAAACTTTTTGCAATTTCGATAAATATTTTCAATTGCCGAAATTTCAGTGCATCGCTACTCGGGTGGCTTATTTCTTTTAGAAAATGGTGACAACACTGTCATGTTAAGAGACTGATGTTCTATAAAAGGTATTATTATAATACTATTTTTATTTTTGACTTTAAGCTCACCGTAACGCGGGTCAAGTCGTGGGTCCAGCCAAGAGGTGCTTTTGTTCTTGTGATTGATGTAGTAGATCTCTCCTTCTGAGGTAATAGCTTGCTCCCAACCATCAGGAACAGGACCTGATAGAGAACAGTCAGTGTACAGTAAATTATCCATTACTAACTGAAACTCATTTCAGTAATCTTTGGCCATAATGCACTTTTTTTTCACCCTGCATGAACACATTTTCATGAGGTTGTGAAATGAGGGTGATGGTACATACTTTTGTTGAGTACTGATCAGTCAACGTATTTCAAATTATTTTAAATAATTAAATTTAAATGACAACATTGCCCATCATTTTGCAAAGAAATCTCCACCAATCACAGAATCGTGAAAAGCAAAGTGGTTTTTACGCACTCTTTGCTTTGAATCAAAGTTTGTAATGTTGTGAATCACCTCCTAGCTGGCTTATAACCATTTAACAAGACTTTTTAAATCCCTATTGAATAGGAAACATTCTTCCGGAATCAAGGCCGCTCGAAAAAAGTGGGCAGAAACGGCTGCACTCTATAGTTTCCAGGACCAAACGACTTTCCAAAGAATGACATTAAAGTCTGTGGGGAACACCTCAACACCCAGGTCACTATTGCCACTCCAACCACGCATGTCTACCTAATCATCAACTGCCATTCACATGCATTCATTTGCATCCATCAGCCCTGATAAGGTTTTTGCTTTTTCTGAGGTAGAGGCGGGTTTGGGTGGGATGTAAACAGAGACTGCTACACCCGTAGAATTACCATAAGAATGCTGGGACTGAGAGTGTAGTGTTTAATATGAAATGAGTGTCTGGAGTTGCTGACCTGAGGCAGAGTTCATGATGTTCTGCTGCTGCACAGGCACTGGGCTGGCCGGGGCGGCCTGGTTCATCTGAAGGAGGGCCTTACGTGGATCCTGCCAGGTGGTCGTCTGGTCATTATGACTATGAGGAGACAGAGACGTACATAAGCAGGACTATTAGACAGAAATATTGTGGCTGGGACCCAAATCCTGTTGAGCTGCCTCTTTGGCTTGACATATAGGACCAAAACAAACTGCCAATGTTATACACATGTATGTATGCATGTACAGTCAAACCTAAATTTATTCCAGACACCTTCAACATTTCTCACATTATCACAGTTTATTCACTATAGTTTAGAAAATATGACAAGAACTCTAGATTCGATTCATGTATCTAATGAATAGATATCAGCCGTTAAATTTAACACACAATTAGATGATACTAATTCAGGTCAACCGGTTACCAAGCTCCACTGAATTTTGGGTGTAATCTATCACAGTTTACTTTATGAACTGTAGTGAACTATAGTGTCCTGCACCCACTAATACAAATATACAAAAAAAATATTTCTGGTGTCTGAATAATTTTTGGTTTGACTATATATTAATATTATAATACTTTTAAAAGTTATTACATTTGTTCTTGTTCTAGGCTGCATACATCTATAATATTTCAAGGCCAGTGCACTACCATATAAACCAGTGTTATATATCCCACATTGGTTTATTTTATTCAAACAAAGTGCTCAGATAAAACTCCCAGCAAGTGGACCTTTTACAAGATCTTTGTAAACACCTAAACACAGATCCTTTGGACAGCATCTCAGTCCTTTAATCTGCATAAGCAAAAGGGAGCAGGAACCAAACATCTCCGAAGCCTCCTAAAGCAAGTGTAAATGATGGTTTGTCCTGTTAGCAACGAAACCCCATTCATTTAATTTGATAAACTTTACAATTGCCACCCACTCTTCGGGTGTCAGATCTGCTGATGCATTGCTGTGGAGGAGGGAGCGTGGATAACCGTAGGCAGTTGAGTGAACTTCGTCCCCGTTTACATGCAATTTGCCTGAGTGCAATGACTGAACTGACGTCATCTGCACATGAAGTCACAGATTACTGTGTAAGGCCAGTGATGAATAACACGGTTACTGGAAAGCGAAACAACAAGTCTAAAAAGAGACTGAAGCCAGGCTTACACCCTTCTGTTTATTCAGATCTTAGACAGCAGGGTGGCAGGGAAAGCGGTGCTGCTTGACGCAATCAGTGTTGTTTTCTTTTTTCACTGCAGTTTATCACTTAAAGGTTAAGCAGTTTATGCTGAAAATCTCAGCATGAATACCCAACAGACGTACTTTCATTCAAAGTTAATCCTGAATTATTTACCTCCAAAAACCAACATTCGTATCATGTTTTCAGGCATACTATCACGGCACATTTCATGATCTAATCTCGCAGCTTCCTTAAGATCAAACCTGACAACCCATCTCCTTCCTAAACAATAGCTGCTAATCTTCACATTTCCTTCGAAACAAATAAAGTCTTCCAAGAAAATGGTTTTGGTGTCCTGAAGGCACAAGCACGCAATTTACGAGCAGTGTTAGCGATGGAGTGGGCGGCTCAAAAGACCTGCGATTGGAGGCCTTGCACGTTCTGTCAGGTCTATGAAATTACAGCCAGAGCAGATTAGGTTTTTAATTCAAAATATTGCTGCAAGTAAACACTCCTGAAGGAAGCAGATTTATGTAACTTCAGGACAAACCAGGCGGTTGTGAAACACTACTCGCATCTATTCTGCAGTGAGAACGGGCTGCAGGACTCGGTGTAGAGGCATTTCTAATGACGGCTTTGTCGGGGCTTGTTGCTCGATTAAGATGTAGAGTTAACACAGGAAAAGGCCCCTCTCTCCCGTTCTCTTTCTCTCTCAGGCGAGGGCCTGTACATTCAGGCAGGGTCAGTCATTGGTCCCCTCCCAGGAGGTTTCTTTCTCTCGCTGCCTGTTCCAACACACTGAAGTGTCAGGCTCTTTAACAATCTGGCGCCAGTTTTACAAAGCTTTCACCTGTTAGACAAAAGCTCAGACCAAGCTACGACCCAAAACCCTAAATGCTATTCACTTGCTCCTCTTTTCCCCCAGCTCTGCTCTCTTTGCCCATTTAAGACTGTTTTTGTCACTGAAAATGTAAGATTTGCATGCACTGAACTTATGTTTGGGCATCCTGACAGATATCCTTATGTTTGGGCATCTATTTCGAGATTATTGGCATTGACTGATAAACATGTTTGATTGGCTAATAAAAAGTGTCACCGCCTCCTTGGGTCTGTTTCTGAATCTACTGACAGGCTTGTCAATAGATGAAAAAAAGGTCAAATTTTATGAAAAATATTCTGTAATTTTCAGTAATTACTTAATTTAAGCCAATTTATATGACCTTATTTACATTATATAATTGAACTATGTATAATTAGGGTTGTCAATAAGTACAGTAATTTGCAAACTCCTAATTGTTTTCATAGTTAACACTTTAGTGCCTTAATATTTCTATAAAGTATGATTTTACTTATAGATAATATTTCACTTGTTGACCTCCAGTCTAAGATTCATTAACAAAAACTATTTGCAAAAGGTTTCATTGTTTTAGAAATATCACACAGAACACATTCACCCTACTGTTCATAAGATTTTTTGTTAATGTTCATTTTTTAAATGTTTGTAAGAAATCTATTATGCTCATTTAATACAGTAAAACTAGTAATATTGTTTGTAAGAAATCTATTATGCTCATTTAATACAGTAAAACTAGTAATATTGTTTGTAAGGAATCTATTATGCTCATTTAATACAGTAAAACTTATATTGTGAAATATAATTAGTGTAAATATACAATATAATTTTCAGTGCCGGTGAACCTTCAGAAATCATTATTTCAAGATTCTTTGACCAACAAAGTTCAAAAGAACAGCATTTAATTAAAATATAAATCTTTTGTAACATTAAAATGTCTTTACGGTCACTTTTTATAAATGTGATGCATCCTTGTCTGAATAAAACTATTAATTTATTTGAAAAAAAAAATCTTACTAATCCAAACCATTGAAAAGAGGTGTATATTTGTACTACATGGGCATCAATGTATACGAATATACATTGTACAGATCATGAGCCACATTGAACTCTTGATACTGGAATCAGCTATTAAAAAATCCATGCTGTTTGGCCAAGTCTTGATAGATAGACGGCTGATCACTAGTATACTGGAAGAGAAACCACAGGACAGAAAAAAGAGCCTGGGACGATGTTTGACCTTGTGGACGAATGAATTCTGCATCTTTCTGACAGATTTTGTTTGCAATATCAAATTGGCAAGACCCTTCACATCATAAACACAGCCCAGTGACCATTTTTTTCTGCCGTCACTTTCTCTTTGCCACCAATTAGTCACTATTCCACCATCACTGCCTTATGAGAGAGGGAGGGAGCAAGAATAACAATAAGAGGAGAGAAAGAGAGTGACTGACTCAGCACTTCACCACCCCCTCTTCTCTAAGCTCCCTCTTGTTTATGCTTTACTGATCAAAGGATCTGCCAAAAACTGCCCCTCTCCCACCTACCTACCAGTAAGCCACCCTACCCCCAACCCACCCACACACACTCAATCTAGGAAAACAGCCCAGGCCGCAGCAGACGAGGAACAGGGGGCCTCTTCAGGAGGGTCACGGGGAGGGCCGAATGACCGTCAAACAAAAAGAAAAGGCCACAGAGGAGGAAAAAATGAGCGCGGAAGCAATCCCTCAGAACTCCATTGGCTGAGTGGATCGCTGTGGTCCTGTTACACTTTATGTCACCCCGATCCGCCCCCTCCTATTGCTGCTGGAAACTATGACAGAGACACGGGGGAGCGAGGCGGTGTGAGTTAATTTTAATTGGAGCACAGGATGTCGAGTATGAAGATCTCCTCTTGGGTTTCAGTGAGGGTAGACGCAGGCGCACTCACACAGGTGGGCTTTATTAGCCCGAGCGCTCTGCCCAAGCCGTGCCTTTTCTATGCAAAACACTGACGCTTGTGTTTGATTCAGTGTCCATAATCCAGAACGAGAATTATTGACCGTAACCAACACAAGCGACAGCTAACTTGTAACGTGCTGTTTTCTGGCAGTGGTTTGAATGCAAAAATTTACAAACACACTTGAACTCAAGCTAAAAGATTTGGCTTTGTTCCAAGACCTTCTTCGGGGGGCATCCTAAACATCACAGAACCTCATAAAAGAATGATTTGGAGTGCACTATATAGTGAGCAACTACAAAACACACATATGACTCCGTACGGAAGTTTTATGAAATTAACAAAAATGTGCCATTCCTCTCGCCTTATTTCTTTACTGACCTCATGGCAATGCATTATGGGATTGCTGTCTTTGTGAAGGATCTCTTAGAAGGCAGCATAATTATGTTGCTCACCTTCTGGAACAGATTTAATGTCTGTGATGCTGCTGTCCATACAGGCGGCTCTCTAGCTTTTGGAAGAGAGCAAATGTGTTTTTGTAGTCAAAAGCACACCATCCAGTCTGGGTCGGAGCCCTACCATTGCGTCACTCTTGAGCGTCTGCTCATGCAATGTTCTCTCTGCACTTTCAGCACACACGAACAAACACACTTCACAAATGAGGCAGACTGGCTTCCCTTTACTCTGGGAAAGTACCGGGAAAATGGGAGGATATTCAAAAAGCAGCCAAGAGTAGCAATAATGGTGCAATCCATATGCATATAATACTTTGCCTGTCACTTGTTCATGATGCCAACCTGCATTTGATGTATTGAAGTATTAAAGTCCTTGCACACAGATTCTGAAATTTGTGTACACATTTTTATTTCAAATTGTAATAAAATAATATTTCATAATAAGAAATCTTATTGGACCTAAACGTTTGCACAGTACATCAGTCAATTAGTAAACACTGTTAAAATAATGACCTGTACACAACTGCACACACAAGAACACTGTATATTAACAGACATAATATACACACACTGCATCTAATGAGGCCAAAGGATTCCGCATTATGACTGATGAATGCTGCTAGTCAGGACAGAAAGAGGACATCAGACTTCATCAGTTGTCATTTCTCCCTAGCTAAAAATGGAGTTTAGCGCTTTTTAATGGATGAGTGACTGATTGTAGCAACATGATCAGTGAGAGTATTTTATTTAAGACTTTACTGGATGACCTGGCCAGTAAGTTCCTCTTTGAAGGAGGCTCATACATTTAGACCTGGACAAAGCAGCCACTCAGGGTTTAAAGAGGCAAATTTCACTGAGAGACAGATAAATAGAGAGATGAAATAACTGGGTAGAAAGGTTATGCAGTTCTCAGAACTAGGCAAGCATATAGTAACATTTAGACGTTCTACACACACACACAAAACACATCAAACAAACGAGAAACCAAAACAGCAGACTGAATGAGACACATTCAACACTGACAAACAGTTTGGTCAAATGTCAGGCTGCTTTTGAATAGACAGGGACTGGAGAAGCACTCAAATCACATTGAGCCATGACCACACAGGAATCACTCCATGACACTAAAGGAGACAGTGCTCTATAGAAGCTCACTTCCTGATTTCCTCTCCAGCTGTTATCACTGCTCATGAAACCAGAGAGCGCTTGAGGAGGTGGTGGTGGTGGTGGTAGGTGGAGAGGGGAGGTTAGCGAGCTCACGGCACTGGGCCTAGACCCACCCAAGCGCTCGACATGATTGATGGCCCAATTATCAGGGCCCTGTTTATTGTGCTGCAGTTATTTATAACACAGCAGAGCTTGAGGTGCAGCGATGAATGTTTCTCACAGTTGCACTCAACTTCGCCAGCACTGCATGTTTTCCACTTTGCCTAAGAAATAACAAATATTTGACCTCGAAATATGGAGCATATAGTGGATGAGCTGTATTCAAAATAGCAAAAAGTGCCAAGGCCGCATTTCCTATTCTTTGTCTTTGTCCAAAATTAGTATTATACTTACTTTCACCTGAGAATTTAGTGTGAAGGCATTTTTCAGATAAAATACAAGCTTCATAAACAACATCTGTTTATAATTGAAAAACATTCTGTAGATGCACTAATTCACAGTTGAGGGATGAACTAAGATCATTTAATAATATTTGACAGGATTGCACAGATGTTGCAGGTAAGAATTTTGTTGTATTTCATATGAATATTCAGTAACACTTTATTTTAAGGTGTCCCTGTTACACATTACATGTACTTACTATTCAATAAATAACGCATAATTACATGCAAGTAACCTAACCATGCAGTAAGTACATGTAGTTAATTTAACCGAATATTCTTTTAAATTAGTGGTCAGTGAATATTTGTTTTGTTTTTTTGGAGATTAGGGTTGAAAATATTATAATTTAATTATACTTTATATACTTTTGGTTATACACAACACAATACGTAAAAGCAATGAGTGTTTCTCCATATCGGACATAAAAAAATTCTAAGCAGCGCAGCTGTTTTCAACATTGATAACAACAAGAAATGCATATGAGAATGCTTTCTGAAGGATCATTTGACTATGTCAAAATGTTTGACTATGTCAACAACTATGTCTGAAGGTTATTTCAAATTGTAATAAAATAATATTTCATAATTAATAAGAAATCTTATTGGACCTAAACTTTTGCACAGTAGGGCATCAGTCAATTAGTAAACACTGTTAAAATAATGACCTGTACACCACAACTGCACACACAAGGAACACTGTTTATTAGCTTAGCATAACACACACTGCATCTAATGAGGCCAAAGAGATTCCACCATTATGACTGACTGAATGCTGCTAGTCAGGACAGAAAGAGGACATCAGACCTCACTCAGCTGTCCATTTCTCCCTCACGGCCGAGCGAGTGAGTGCGCATTAGGACGGGTGGATGAGTGACTGGGCTTCCGTCAGCAGGACATCATCAGGAGAGATTATTGAGCGACCTGCTGACCTCTGGCCGGATTTAAGTTCCTCTTTGAAGGAGGGCTCATATCACAGGAGTCAGTGGACAAAGCAGCGAGTTTACAGAGGCAGAGAGAGCAAGAGAGAGAGATAAATAGAGAGAAACTTGGGTAAAGGTTATGCAGTTCTCAGAGGGGCTAGGCAAGCTATATAGTAACATTTAAATAGTTTATCTTTTTCTTTTTAATGAAAATGTACCATTAAACTGCTAACAAGAAACCAAAACAGCATGAAGCTGAATGAGACACATTCAACACTCTCCCTGTGCTGTTTGGTAAATGTAAAGAGCGTTTTGAACGAGACCCTGGTCTGAATACATAGGCAGGGGTTCTTCTTGAGGCAGTTTGTTCCGCAGTGACAGTAAGAGCATTGATGTCTGGGGCAAAGGTGTTACATCAGGACTAGGTAAACACTGGTCTGGCTAACTCTGCTTTCTATATGTACACACACACACACACACTCACAGATGACACTCTAACAGGAAAGGGGCTTGTTTGTGCGTGGTCAATAAAGCCCAAGCTCGACAAACACACATTTGCTCAAAGTAAATGCTTCACACTAGATGAGCTGAGAAATGAATCCACCCTGACCCGGGAAACTAAACAATATATATATGTATTTTAATTTCTTTATTTTAAAAAATCTTCTTGGACCCAAAACTTAGAAAAGTAGTTTTTCAAAGTAATTGTTTAGTAAATGCAAATAATAAAAATACTTAACAATATAGTTACTTAAGCTATACATTTAATTTGGTAGTTAGTGGACAGTCCTGTCCACTGATATCTACCGTTTTATTAATGGTATAACAAAATCTCTACCGATTCACACATTTATTTTCACCCATCACACAATATTGACCAGCATTACACCGCCCGACTCTAGGAGAAAGGCCTATAAAAAGGCCTGGATCCTGCATGAAACAAAAGCATTTTGTTTCAAGCAGAAAAAACAGGACAGCCTCTCCCTGTGATGTTGATCACATTTGCAATAGCAAACTTTCACTCCCTTCACCGGTCCTCCACACAAATGTGCAACAAATGGAGCTGGGAAGTGAGGCCTGACCCAGATGGCTAAACCGTTAGCCATCAAAGAGACGGCCAAAAGCAGTACACAACACCCCTGCTCCAAACTCACACATACGAGTGTGCAATTCAACACAGCGTGATTCACAATGAGCCTCCCGACGAGCATATTTAAACACAAACAAGAGTGGCGGAAAATTCAATTGAAATCACATGAACACAAAACTCCTCACAATCATGTCACGTCTATATTTTGCCCGTAAAACCCAGATGAACCGTTTCGGAATTGAGACTGATGTGAATTCAGCCTATACCTCCTTTCAGAAAGGGGGAAAAGGGCAGAAAAGCTAATATTTTCCCAACTGGCCACAGAAAAAAATAGTTTGAGTGTTTGAGGAAAATCAAAAGAAAACAGGCCACCCCAGAAGACTCAATAACAAAGACTGTTCAAAACTAGTAGTGTCTGTCTGGACATGCAATGCTTCCAGGAGCAGCACCATTGCACTACAATACTACTACAGAGAAAACAAAAGCTCCTAATACACATGCTTTCTTCCAAGGAAAAACCCCAAAACATTTTCCTGTTTGTTTCCTCTGGAGCACCAATAATAAACCAGTACTATTAAAATATTAAACTGGCAAAAGTAACTAAATGTCCCCTTAATTGAGTATTAATACTGTTTTCAGCAATGAGCAATCTGCATTGATTAATATATATATATGAAGAGCTCTTTTCCAAAACGCTATAAATCCATTTGAATAGTTTTCATGAAAATGACATTTTTTTACCTAGACCCATACATTTTGTTAATATTCAATTTATCATGTTAAAATGGTCAGTTGGCTCAGTCTGAACATGTTAAACAATGATTGTTAAACCCCCCCAGGTCCGCACCATCACACCGAGCGTGTCTCGAACCCGGGTTTCCGGCGCGGGAGGCGGGCGCTCTAACAAGGAACGCCAAAGGCTACAGCTTTTAGTGTCAGTCGCTAGAGCGCCTCTTTGTGAGGTCAGGAGAGTGAGGTACATTTTAAACAAGGAAATATAGCGATTTGGCATTAAACATTGATGGAGCAGTGAATAGGTTCAGTACACAGCAAAATGGCATGACGAACTCATTTTTTATTTGGCGTTTATCGCGTTTTGGAAAAGAGCTCTTCATATATATATATATATATATATATATATATATATATATATATATATATATATATATACACACTTATTGTTGGATTATTCTTATATATACTTAGGCCCAGTTTACACTAGTGCGTTTTCGTTTTAAAACGGCGTTTTAGAATAAAAATATCCCCGCTTACACTGGCGTTTCCGCTCCGTTTCAGAAACGATCTCAGTATACACTACACAGCCTTATATGCATGTCACATGACCTTTCATGCAGGTACAACCATAGATATGTATAGGTAGCTTTCCTATTATTTAGATGGCAGACGCATCTGCGTGCTTGGGAGCTGTCAAATGAGAAATATACCAATACATATATATGGGTACAACAACGTACATGATATTATGGTTTACACGGTCGTCAAGGATACGCAGTGCAAATGTGGGCAGCTACGCCATCGTTTTTTAAAAAGTTTCCGTTTTGGTCCGTTTACACTGAAACGCAACCCTGAAGTTTTCAAACCAAAATGGGGTCTACAGCATTTTCAAAAGTCTCAGTTTTTGACTTAGAAATCACCGGAGTGGTGTAAATGATTGGCGTTTCTGTCGCAAAATGTATGCCTTTTAAAACGAAAACGCACTAGTGTAAACGGGGCCTTAAATTCTGGATTATACTTCATCTCAATTGTTTGGATTTTTTTTATATCCTGATGGACACAAACCAAAGTTATTCATTTATTCATAATATAACACTGACTTAAGTTGAGCACAAAAGGCTCAAAAGACTAAACAATTTAAAAAATCAGTTTGTTTCCATTGGAGCATCATTATAGGGTATTATAGGGTAATTACAGCATATTATAGGGTACAAAATATTAAATTAAACTAAAACACCTTTTCTGATATATCTCAGAAAAGGTGTTTTAGAGTTTAATTTAATATTTTGTACCCTATAATATGCTGTAACCAATATGATAGCAATATATCATGCATCTCTAACTTGATGAAATAGTCAACTTAATGAAAGTGTCCTAATGATATACATTAAAGGGAAGCCCTGTCATCATGTGTCCTTGTGATTTTCCACTTCGTCGAAAAATGCTCACCTCCTTCCCAAACCAAGAAAATCCCATGGTGGGAGCAGACAGCAGGAATGAACTAGGGGGCCATTTTTAGTCTACGGACCTTGAGGCCACACCGATCTAGTGGTAGAGTAAGTTGCGAAAACCAAACAGTGCTCATTAAAATCACTTAACACCATGCTTTTATCATTACCATGGGTCCCCTCACGCTCTTACGATGGGTCACATCCTTTAACTCCACAATGGTAGATCCCTTCAAAATTATTTTAAAAACATTTCAAAATTACCTAAGCAGGCATATTCAGCAATATTTCTAAACAAGAAGTACATTTGCGACAAACAGAAGTCTAAATGCATGCATGTGCAAATAAGTTTTGCCTTCAGGAAAAACTCAGAGACACCTTTTATATAGTAATTAAAAGCAGCATGTTTTGAAGTGGGTGGAGGGGTAACGGTGGTTCCCATCACAGGGTCTAATCCCTGTGATAGTTGGGGTCCACATCCCTGAGGGTCCTTCTCAGCTAGGGCCGGCCTCCCATGGGCTAAATCCCACCCTCCCACCGAGTCCTGGATTTAATAAGACAACGGAAACACTGATTAGCCCCTCTATTTGGCCACATTCTCCAAATTAGAATCCTTCATTAGTTTATGACCCTTGTCTCAGTGTTAGTGCCCTGTGAACTTAACCCCTCCCCCCTCTTCCTGAGGTCCCAAAAACAGGCAGGCGAGAGCTAAACAAGATGACCCTCAACCGCCCTGAGCCCCCCCTTTCCCTTGGTCCGAGTCTATTATAAATCAAAGCTCACAGTAAACTGTTGGAGAAAAAGGGAAAGAGAGGAGGTCAACACATCATGTTGACCTTTCCCACTTCTATCTTCCGCAGGGTTAATAATGAAAGCAGGAAGACAAGGGGGGAAAACAGGAGACAGAGAGCTAGGAAGTTAAAAAAAGACTAGGCAAGACTAGACTTGTTTTAATCTCCAGTAAATCTAGATTCAATCTACACACTCAATGTGTAAAGAGAGCTGTCAATAATTAATTTATTCAACAATTTATGCAAAATAATCTGTATTTAGCAGATTCATAAAAATTTTATAATGAATCTGTAAATTCATAAATGTTATAATTTGATAGAAGATTGTATAAATCACACCGCTGACCGGAGTAACAACACGCTTGACATTGTAGCATATTTTCCTGAATATGCTACATTGTTTTTGTTTAATAATTTGAAAAGTGGTGCGACTTGTATTCCAAACACATAAAACATGCATATAGCACAAAGATTTTGAATTTTGAGAGAAAAAAAAAACATACACAGACAAAACCAAATTAAACCCTGCGTGACGATACATGAGGTCTAAAGACACAATCGGTCTGTGCAAGAAACTGAACAGTATTTATATTGTTTTGTTGACTCTGGTCCAACTGTCCTGAGTTCGCTCTTCTTCGGCGGATCGCAGACTTATAAGTGCAGTCTGCAATCGAAGAAGAGCGCTCAGAACAGTTGGACATTGCAGGGTTTGTAAATAGAGATAAAGTAGAGAGAGAGAATATGAGTGGGTTGCTATAACTATCTTTTACTATTTTTATTTGTCTTTCAGTTTCTCAATGTCAGTGTCAGATCTCAAAGATTTATTTTTCTCTCAAAGCCACGAGTCCCATTGACTGCCATTATATGACTGACAGACTGCAAAGGTTTGAGTTAAAAATCTTTGTTTGTGTTCTACTGAAGAACCAAAGTCACCTACATCTTGGATGCCCTGGGGGTATAGATAAACATAACATTTACATTTTTGGGTGAACTATCCCTTAAATTTAAGTTCTAAGTCCTGCTAAATTGAAAGGAATTGTTGTGTTGTGGAGTACTTCACATTACTTCTTAAATGTAATATTAAAATAGGACTTATACGCAAACGCAAATTATCGGTTTGTTCTTTTTTTTAATCCAACTAGTATAACCTTGACCCAATTTATAGTCAACTTATTTTTCAACTTCTCTTTCTGCATTCTCAGGAAAGATCCACAACTAGCATCTGGAAGCGCCACAGAACTAGTTCCCTATAATCCTGGGCTTTTGAGGCGGCGTTGAAACAGTCTTCAAATGACTGGGTGTTGCAGGTTGATTACGACTTCTGATAGCTTTGTGTTTCCTGTCATTTTCTTCCCGCTATCAAAGTGTCACGGGTCACGGGCTGAACCAAATATAGGACAAAAAGGTTACAGTGTAACCAACCAAAGCTAAAATCTAACTAGTTTTAATGCAATAGATCTTTCACCGTGTGTTCAGAGTCTTGTTTGTTTGTCTATATCCGACCAGGTCACATGAGTGTCACTGGATAATTAAAGCAACCCACTCATCTTCTATCTCTCTACTTTATCTCTACTGAGCGGATTCACAAACTGCGCTTTCATTCATGCCGAAACGGAAACCAGGCTGCTTGTCAGAATTCCCTTAGCTGTGTAACTCAAATGTAACCAAACGCGAGAGCCATCGGGATACTTTGCACACTGCCGTCTGCTTATCTGCAAACAAGATTAATGTTAACAGATATGCTCTCCAATGAAATGTCTGGTCTTAGGAGAAAACAGCTTTCTCGGGTTGTGTACATGCAGAACAGTAGTGGTCACCTGAAAGCAATGTGAGCTTGTTATAGTTTCAAACAGGTTGGCTCACAGCCCTCTCACCACCCCTCATTTGAAGAGGGCCTGATTATAAATAGGAGTGTGTTTGTTTTCCAGGACAAGCTTCCTGAAGCCTTCAGTGTTTCTAGATTCAAATGACACCTTTAATGTGCAATGAGAGTTGCAAGCAATCTGAAATATTCAACATTTTATGCATCTGGTAAATTATTCTTTATTTACCAACTGACTTTCATAGTATCGAAAAAATACTATGGAAGTCAATGGCTACCATCAACTGTTTGATTACCAACATTCTTCAAAATATCTTCTTTTTGTTCAACAGAATAAAGAAACACACACTGGTTTGGAACAAGTTGAGGGTGAGCAAATGATGACAGAAGTTTCATTTTTGGGTGAACCAAGTCCAGAATAACAATGGATATCAAGCTGTCAGCATTTGACAATGTAACAGGGAACAGCAAAACTAGCTGGTCTAAAAGAAGCACTGTATAATTAGGCTGGTTTCAGATTCATCTGACCTGAATCAGACTCGCTCTTAAGAGTTTTCATAAGAAGCACAAAGCAATACAACAAAATGTTAAACTGGACTATTTTTGACTTGACAATTTCTCTCGGAAAAAATGCTCACAATGCTTTAAAACAGGTTTCGGTTTCACATGACATGAATCAGAATCTTTGGAGTTTACATAAGATGTACAAACCAATGGAACCAAATGCGAGACACATTTTAGGTTAGTCTAAGAAACAATATTCATAACACTCAAAAATATGTTTCAGATTCACCTGCCTTGAATCAGGCACGTGTTTAGGAGTTTACATAAGATGTACAAAGCAATATAGCAAAGCACATGGGTCTTGAGACACCATTTTTAACTTGACACACAGAAACAACCCAACAAGATGCTCAGACATCTGACTCTTCTTTCAGCTCTTGAATTTGATAGGAGGTAACAGTGATATATTATGCTCACTACAAAAATGAGGAATCGTTGACAAACCATGTCAACTTCCAATGAGAAAGATATCCACAAACAAAGTGAGGGTCAACAACAATAAGACGTTGAATAAAATGAACCTACATTTCTCTGAAACACCAACCAAAGAGAAGTTTAAAAGGAGGGGCTTGTACAGACAAGAGGAGATGTTCATTTGTGCATTTTAGCAGTGACAGAGACGGGGTGAAGATCAAACAGTGCCCACACACACAGACCACTCGAAAAGGTAGCAGCCTCAATGTTTGCTTAAAACTTCCTTCATTTTTCCGTTCAAGAAGAACGAGAACTACCAGACTAAATTTGGAGCCGAGTCTTAAGGATTAGGCGTCCTCATTGTTGGATGCATTAGCAGTTGCGACATTTCCAAAACATTAGCCTTGGTCTTGTGAGTCGTCTACACAAATGGCGTTTTCCCCTTCCTGTCCCCCTTTTGCACAATTCCTGCAAATCTGGTCCAAATGAAGCAGCTGTTCTCCAGATGTTCCTCTTCTAAACATCTGTTTTTAAAAGCTCTCTGTTTTATCATAGTAAATTGGAAGCTAATCATGTTTGTCTAGAAGTGATTGGTCAGAGGGTCACAGTTCCAGACATCCCAGAGACTTTGCATTCAAAAATTCAGTTCTAATATAGCAGCTATTAAATGAATAGCGACAACTTTAATAGGACTTATCAAAAAGACACAATGTAACTCCTTAAATCTGCCTTTTTAATTCCTCCTGTGTGCAGCCTGTGTCTTGTGGCCAGGCAGATGAGTTTACCAGGCCGGCCCGTCCTCCACTCGTTCTACGCTGCTACACTGGGTCTTTGTTCCCCTCTGAAACCCAATCTGCAGAAGCACTAAGTAGTACCCACACACACACATATAGAGAGAAGCAAACCTTGGCACACAGGCACTAGCAAAGACTAAGATATATAAACCAGCTGGAAAAAAAGACTCCTTATTGGAAGTTTTGATTAAAAATGAGCTTTCATCTGCACATTTAAAATAAAAACCAAAGTCATTTTCTTAATGGAACTATCAGCTTGTAAGCTTGACGTCAAACACCACCGCTTTTGGGTCCAAAAGCCAACAACAAATGGTGCTAATATACACCCACAGTGTCTTGTAATACTGTTGAAAAATCATGATTCTGAACTTTATCTTTAAAGGCGTTTCAGTTAGTGACCGTGATTCATTTTTTTATGAATCGTATGAGCCTGTAGTGTACAATGTGAGTTTCTACAAAGCTTAGCTTAAATATGTGATACTAATAAATTGTCCTCATAAATGGCTGTTGAAATAGTATTCTCAATTGAAACTTGAGTATTCGATACATCAAGACCTCAAAGCAACATTGCAATACTTTTTGTCCACTAAAATTCACCTTTGTTGTAAATCTCTACACGTAGCAAGTCTTCCATCTTTAAAATGACTGGAAGCACTGCAAACTTGACCCCAATCTGAAGGTCAACAACGCCTTATCAATTTAAATGACATCAAACAGCACAAAACCATGTTGACGTAGTTGTCATATCAAGCATGACGACGTTAACAACTCACTTTAAGAAGTATCTCTGGCCTGAAGGGGTCTTGGCCATCTCCCAGCCTGGGGGCAGCGGCACATCATCAGGTATTTCGTAAGAAGACTGGCGGAGGTACTGAGGTGGGGCGTTTGCTGGAATCATGCTGCTCAGTGTGCCAGGAGAAACTGCACTCAGCTGCAGGGAGGCGGGTGAGGAGTGTGCCCTGATGTGCTGTGGCGTGAGGGTACCAGCAGTACCTGCATCCGTGCTGGCCTGTACAGGGATAGAGGATTATCTTAGCATAAAGACGACATTTAGATTAGGACTAGATTTAAAGCAAAAAGGCTACAAGCAATAAGTCTCTTAAATAGCAAAGAGACTTATGTCTAAACCTTAATCATTCAAAGCACAGATGAAGTCACATATATACACACAAAGAACAAGCACGTACACACATGACTCTCAACCTATGTAACTCAAAGATGCCCCATTGTGAAGGTCATATACTAAATATTTGTATAAATTTTCTATTGCACTTCTGCTGAAATGATGACAGAAACTAATGTTACAATGCATGAATAAATTCATTAATCATGATTAACCTTACAATGTAATTGTTAAAACATTGTTTCTTATGCTTTTAGTTTTCCTTCCTTTAATATGTAACATCTGTTTTTATGCTGCCATAAGTCTTAAGTATTCCACATGTAAAAATGTTACTGTAAATCATTATTTGTATTAATTACTCTAAACTAGCTTATAACATTTTAAAAAGGAAAAGTTAGGAAAACAATATCTTTTTTTTTTAATCCAGAGTAAGAAACATTATTTTGAGATTTTGCATTTCAGTTGTTAAGCTATTGAAATAAAATGCTTTAAAACAACTTTAAACTATGTGAACTTTGGAGGATTAGCGAAGTATGGGAAATGTGTCATATCTTTTCCAGTTAATATTGGGAAATTCAAAGGATAATACGATAAAAACAACGTATTTCCAACATGAATAAAACACCATACATGGAAACGTAAATCACAAATGATTACATTTACACAAGGGCACTCTTGTCCTTTTGAATCACAGCTGAGTGTTGCTTTCATTAGTTTTATCAGCTCCTTTTACAATAACAAAAAGTTAAGAAACGGATGTGGCCTAGGCTGGAGACATTAGGAGGAGCTAAGTAGGAAACGGGGCTGTCCTGTCCTGTGGCAACTTTTCAGCAAACATGTGCGCATGCGCGAGATCTGATTCCAAACCCGAGAAAACTCGATTAATTTAGTTGACTAACGTTACTTTAAAATTTATTTTTAAAATATGACCTATTTTAAGTATCATTACTCGTGAAACAAGTGCTGGAAACTAAATACTATAAACATATTGATTATAAACCGTTTATCGCCATTTTATATAAAGTGAAAGATAAGCATTGGAATTGAAGGTCAGTTGCAATGAACAAAACACAGAAAAGCATATTTAAAAAATGACGTTGTTTGGTCAGGTCTGTGTTTTATTTCGTCTGTTTAGATTCAACACAGCTAGCGCTGCACCGCATCGCAAAAGAATCACTATTTTGAGTCGGTACATTTGAATGATCTATAAACGGGTTTGCAAATAGTCTGAATTACTCCGCGATTCAGTCTGAATCACTCCAATAGCTCACTCATGAACTGAATCGTTTAGAGAGGTTTCACTCCGTAAAACAGTAACAGAATGCTTTATATAACAAAAACAAAACAAAAAGCAATAGAAGAAGTGTAGCCTAATGTTTACCCATCACCAGCTGTAATCAAACCTGGAAATAAATCTTATCTTGTGAGAGTTCATGCAGCTAGTGAATGACTTTGTACTGTCTGTCAAGACATTTGAACCCACTAAGTATCAAAATACAAACAGTACAGAATGATATGCCTACCATGTAGGCTACCATAAGTCCCCTGATACAGCCTTTTTCAACCTCAACTGGTGCTGGGGTGCATAAGAGAGATACAGCTCTTTTCTTCTTTGTTTGTTGCAGTATAACTAGCTACTTTCCGAGAGGTAACTTTCAGTTCAGCTATTTATCCTGTGTAATAGTTGGTATCTTCGAT